>CM060370.1:191340244-192590244 GCA_030545235.1 Helianthus tuberosus | reverse complement strand
CTCAATACAAAGATTATTTTCCTCAACTCGTTCACGTACGAACAGATATTTTGTATCGAGATATAAACCAGCTCCAGTCGAACTGTTACTGTTCGAGAAACTAATGGCAGCTGAATTATCACAGTAAAGCTTCAATGGTCTAGAAATGGAATTGACGATTTTGAGTCCAGTGCTTAGATTTCTAAGCAACATTCCATGACAGGTTGCGTTATAAATAGCAATGTACTCTGCCATCATTGTGGAAGTTGTGGTCAACTGTTGTTTATGACTCTTCCATGAAATGGGTCCGCCTGCTAACATAAAGATATAGCCCGAAGTGGATTTCTTGTCATCTTTGCATTTTGCAAAGTCAGAATCAGAATAGTCTACCACTTCTAAATGATCACTTCTTCTATAAGTCAGTTTATAGTCTTTTGTCCCTTGCAGATATCGAAGTACCTTCTTAGCTGCTTTCTAGTGATCTAGGCCAGGATTAGTCTGATAACGGCCTAGCATTCCAGCAATATAAGTGATACCTGGGCGAGTACAGACTTGAGCATACATCAGGCTCCCGACTACTGACGCGTAAGGTATCTGGCTCATTTGATCCTTCTCAACCTCTGTTGTCGAACACTGGAATGAACCGAAAACATCTCCCTTAACTACTTGAGCGAAGGAGGGTTTGCACTGTTGCATGTTGTAACGTGTTAGGACACGATCTATGTAAGCCTTTTGAGACAATCCTAAGATCCCTTTGTGTCTATCTCAATGAATTTCGATGCCAATGATGTAAGAAGCATCTCCGAGATCCTTCATGTCGAAGTTATGCGAGAGTAACCGCTTCGACTCATGCAACATGTCTAAACTATTACTTGCCAATAGAATATCATCTACGTAAAGGACAAGTATAGTAAAGTTGCTCCCACTCATCTTGAGGTAGGTGCATTGATCCACTTGATTCTTCATAAAACCTTGTTTCTTCATGACTTCATCAAACTTGAGGTACCATTGACGTGATGCTTATTTTAACCCGTAAATGGATTTCTTCAACTTACAGACTAGATGCTCCTGACCTTCAGGTTTAAAGCCTTCAGGTTGTTTCATGTAAACATCTTCGTCTAAGTCTCCGTTAAGGAAAGTTGTTTTAACGTCCATCTGATGCAACTCTAAATCAAAATGAGCTACTAGGGTCATGACGATCCTTAATGAATCTTTACGAGAGACAGGTGAAAACGTCTCTTGATAATCAATTCCCTCTTTCTGAGTGTAGCCCTTTGCAACCAATCTCGCTTTGTAGCGTTCAACGTTACCATTCGGATCCAGTTTTGTTTTGAACACCCATTTACATCCTACGGGTTTGACACCGTTGGGTAATTCTACCAAATCCCAAACGTCATTTTTCTTCATGGATTCAAGCTCATCAATCATTGCTTTATTCCATTCAGAAGACTGATCACTGCTAATGGCTTCATTGTAAGAGATAGGATCATTGAGCTTTCCGGGATCCATTTCAGTCAGGTAGGTAACATAATCATCCCAATTAGTGGGCCTTCTGGTCCTAGATGACCTCCTGAGTTGATTATCGGGTTCACCGTTGCCTTGGTTTTGAGCGTTTAATGTGCCTTCATCATGAGGTCTAATGGGTTCTGATTGTGGAGGTAAATTTGGAGTTGGTGCAGTAGCTTCAGGTGCAGTAGTTGCATTGGTACAAGAGGAGTAATCGGAGTAATGGCAAGCGACGAGGTCCCCCCCCCCCCCCCCGCGTCTTGTACTTCTTGCAATTCTTCGTAAGGGTTGGTACTACTCCCACTAACCTTGAAATCCTCCAGGAATGCAGCACGCTTGGTTTCAACAATACGGGTGACATGGGAAGGACAATAGAAACGGTAACCCTTTGAGTTATCAGGATACCCGATAAAGAAACAGGTAACTGTTTTAGGGTCAAGTTTCCTTAGGAAAGGATTGTAAAGTTTTGCTTCAGCAATGCAGCCCCATAGTTTCATATATTTAAGACTCGGTTTCCTTCCTGTCCAAAGTTCCTAAGAAGTTTTAGGGACAGACTTAGAAGGAACTCTATTGAGTATATGAACAACTGCTTTTATGTAACAACCATCTAATTTCTAATCAAATTTAATGTGAATACGCGTGATTTTAGATAAAATAGTACTTTACTTCGAACTAGTACAAAATTTAAGTTTTAAAGTGGTCCCATACTAGTTGACCATTAAACTAGTTCCAACATTCAAAACATGATTCGTAAAATGTTTACATCACAAACATTGTCTAAAACAAGTTAAACTATTGTGGAAGCTTCAAAAGAGTGTGTTCGGTTCTCCAAAAAACATGCTTGACCACCATCCGGAGAGTTCCCCATGTCACCTAAGGTCAAAACCACTTAAGATGTTAGTTTTGACATTTATATGGAGTGTATAAACAAGTTCCAACATCAAATCACGAGAAATAAAATAAAATTCCAGTTTCTGTCCTGTCGCGTGTCGCGAAGGACCCTCGCGTGGCGCGACGTTCCTCGCGTGTCGCGCCAGACCCTAGTGGTCCTGTCGCGTGGCGCGGAGGGGACGGTTTTCCAGTAGATGCAGGTTTTTGACCTGCATTTCCTGCCAGCTTCGGAAATTCAGTTTTCCGACTTCAATTGACCATAACTTTTGACTCGTAAGCCCGTTTTAGGTGATTCTTTTACCTATACGTCTGTAAATTCAATACCGACGTATCTATAATGATTGCCGAACCGAAAATTTGGTTTACAGAATGAACGACTAAAGATCACTATGAAATTATTCGACCCATTCTAATTACCCTTATTTTGCTACTTCTTTAATAGTAACATAAGGCGCTTTTTACCCAAACTTCCGGGGCTTATTATCACCGGCACTTCACTACCAAACTTATGGCTTCATGCTCTTGTGATTGTTACCGCCCATGTTAACTTATTAAATCAACTCATTACTAATTAATTCGCCATTATTCGACCCGTTTGGCTCATCTACGGATATCCTCCATTACGATGACTACCAAACGAGTTCTAACCAATTCTTATCCTATTATTTCAAGTAACGAACATTTCCACTTTAATCTACACAACCTTTATTCTATAACGCAACTATACATATTCAAGCTATCAAATTACTCAATGTAACGAGTCGAGTTACATACCTTTAGAGCACGCCCTTCAAACGCAAATCGCCACCGGCTTGTCCACTCGACGCTCTGGTGACTTTTCCTATAGAGTTCAATCATGACGCGTTTAGAACTCTTTTCAATCATATATTGCATAATTTTCCCAAACATCACAATTATGCGTTTTAACTTTAAATTTCAGTTTCGAGCCTTCTTTGAGGCATTTCTACAAACACTTAAAGGGCAGAATTTTATATCTTTTATATTCAAGTTCATGGCTTGTCACTTAGCCAAAATTAACATTAATTGTGCTATCACATATAGAATCAAACATCAATTTTTTTTTTCAGAAATCAGTTTCTATGAATCAAATTACACTAGAATAGCATTCTAAACCCTAGTGCTCATCAATTTCTCACAAAACCCATGAATCACCTTCAATGTGTTCATGAAATTTTCAGAAATTAGACATGATTTCAATTATTGTTGTCTAGGGTTTACTCCTAGACAGTATATCGTCCCTATTCTATTCATATAACAATCATGCATCATCAGATTTCAAATTCCCTAAATTCATGAGAATTTCAAGTAGAGATTTCTTATCAAATTTTACATACCTTATGACCCCCTTGCAATGGAGATCACTAATCTGAACTCGGATTTCGTTTTAGAAGAGATTTGAACCTTCAATCTATGAGATTTGTGGAAGTTAGGGTTTTGAAGAAACATGGTCGCCCCCCTCTTGTCTGGTTCGATCTCAGCAACACACACAAGTGTGTTTTGAGTTTAATTTTTGTTTCATTAATATTAGTTTCCATTTAAACACTTTTGGCCCCTCAACTTTCGTTCTTTATTTGTTTTAACTCTTTAACTACTTATAACTCATCATCTAACTAGGTTAATGTCATTCCTAGTTAGTTTATTTTTCTTATTTATTCACAACAGTATTGTATTATAAGAATTTGTATTTTCGCGGTGTTACAAGTCCACCCCCCTTAAAAGGGTTTCATCCCCGAAACCAGAGTACGTACTGAATAGAGTAGGGTAGAGACGTCACATCTCCTCTTCGGACTCCCATGTAGTGTCCGGACCTTTCCTATGCTCCCACTTGATCGATTTGTTTATTTCGCAAGTGCTTAACCTTTCGATCTAAAATCTCCAATGGCCTTACCGCATAATTCAGGCTATCATCCACCTCGATATCATCGTAATGGATATAAGCTGTTTCCTCCGCTAGACATTTTCGTAGCTGTGATACATGAAACGTGCCATGTATTCCACTCAACTCTTCAGGTAGCTCGAGGCGATAAGCTACCTTGCCAACCCGTTCAATGATTTTAAATGGCCAGATAAACCTCGGGCTTAGTTTCCCTCTTTTTCTGAATCTGATAACGCCCTTCCATGGGGAAACCTTTAACATAACCATGTCGCCTATCTGAAATTCAATCGGTCTTCGTCTTTTATCGGCATGAGACTTTTGCCTATCTTGGGCTGCTTTCAGATGGGCTCGTACCACTTCAATTTTCTCATTAGTGGCCTGAATTATGTCTTTATGTGCCAATTCATGTGGACCCACTTCACCCCAACACACCGGGGTTCTGCACTTCCTACCGTATAGCATCTCGTAAGGTGCCATGCCAATGCTCGAATGATAACTATTGTTATACAAAAATTCGGCCAAAGGTAGATAAACATCCCAACTTCCGCCGAAGTCGATTATACATGCCCGTAACATATCCTCTAGCGTCTGTATTGTTCTTTCACTCTGCCCATCCGTCTGAGGATGGTAGGCGGTGCTAATGAAAAGTTTCGTTCCCATTTGTTCTTGAAAATCTCGTCAAAAGTTTGAAGTAAACAGGGTATATCTATCCGACACAATGGATATCGGTACTCCATGACGTGCCACTATTCCGTTTGTATATACCTCGGACATCTTCTCCGAAGTATATGTTTCGCGTATAGGAATAAAATGTGCACTCTTCATCAATCTATCCACAATCACCCATATAGCATCGAATCCCCGAATTGTTCTAGGTAGTTTGGTTAATAGGTCCATAGTGATATGTTCCCATTTCCAAACCGGGATCTCCAACGGTTGCAGTTTTCCATATGGTTTCTGGTGTTCCGCCTTGACTTGTAAACAAGTCAAGCACTTCTCCACATATTTTACTACATCTCTTTTCATTCCGGGCCACCAATAGTTTTACTTCAGATCTTTGTACATCTTGGTCGCACCCGGATGAATAGAATATCGGGATTTATGAGCTTCATCGAGTAGAAGCGTCTTAACCCCACAAGAATTTGGAACCCATACTCTCTCGGATCGAGTCTTCAACCCGTTCTTTCCATCCGACAAGTCTTTTAACTGACTTATTATTCTTTCCTTCTTCCAGTTCTCCTCTTTCACTGCCTCTACTTGCGCCTCTCGGATACGTTCAAGTATACCCGAGGTTACAACAAGCTGCATCGACCTTACAAGTATTGGGACATAATCCGCTTTTCTGCTCAGGGCATCCACCCCCACATTTGCCTTTCCGGGGTGATAATGTATTTCACAGTCGAAATCTTTCACCGTTTCTAACCATCGCCTTTGCCACATATTTAACTCCTTCTGATCGAAGAAGTATTTTAAGCTCTTGTGATCGGTGAATATAGTGCACCTTACCCCATATAAATAGTGCCTCCATATTTTCAATGCAAACACCACCGCAGCCAATTCAAGATCGTGCGTAGGATATTTCTTTTCATGTGTTTTCAGCTGCCTCGAGGCATAAGCTATAACCTTGCCCCGTTGCATCAAAACACATCCGAGCCCCGATAGTGAGGCATCCGAATATACCACCAAGTCTTCGACTTCGTCCGGCAATGTTAATACCGGAGCTTGAGTTAACTTCTCTCTTAGAGCTTGGAATGCTCTTTCTTGCTCGACACCCCAAATAAATTTCTCCTCTTTCCGAGTTAACTTAGTTAACGACGATGAAATCTTGGAGAAGTCTTGAATAAATCTCCTGTAATATCCCGCAAGCCCTAAGAAACTTCTAATTTCCGAGGGTTTCTTCGGGGGATTCCACTTTGACACGGCCTCAATCTTTGACGGATCCACCAATATTCCATCGGCACTTATGATGTGGCCGAGGAATTGCACCTCTCATAACCAGAAACGCACTTGGAGAATTTCGCATACAACCTTTCTCGTCTGAGTGTCTCTAACACCTCTTGTAAGTGGTGTGCATGCTCTGCTTCACTTTTCGAGTATACCAGAATATCATCGATAAATACGATTACCGATTTATCCAACATCGGCTTGCAAACCCGGTTCATGAGGTCCTTGAAAGCCGCGGGTGCATTTGTCAGCCCGAATGACATCACGAGGAACTCGTAATGTCCGTATCGCGTGCGGAAAGCCGTCTTCGGCACATCTTCCTCCTTGACCTTTAGTTGGTGATACCTTGATCTAAGGTTAATTTTTGAAAACCAATTCGCACCTTGTAATTGGTCGAATAGATCGTCTATTCTCGGAAGCGGGTATCGAATCTTTACCGTGAGTTTGTTTAACTCCAGTAATCGATACACATGCGCATGCTTCCGTCTTTCTTTTTCACGAATAGCACCGGTGCGTCCCAAGGAAACACACTCGGCCTTATGAATCCTTTGTCGAGCAGGTCTTGAATTTGTGACATCAATTCTTGTAATTCCGACGGCGTGAGTCGGTACGGTGCTTTAGCCACGGGTTTCGCGCCCGGAACCAATTCGATTCCGAAATCTACCTCCCGTTCAGGCGGTATCCCCGGTAGATCATCCAGAAATACATCTTCAAAGTCACGTATCACCGGTACGTCTCCTATTTTCAGTGACTCTTTCTCGGGCTCATTCGTGTATATCATAAACGCCTTACATCCATGCTTCATGAGCTTGTGAGCTTTCAACATCGAGCATATTATAGGGTTACCTCCTTTTTCGCCATAAATGGTGACGTGTTTTCCGCTTGGAGATGTTAGTTTTATCTCCTTACGAAAACACACGACCTTTGCGTGGTGCTGAGATAGCCAATCCATCCCAACAACTACTTGAAACTCCCCCATCGACATCGGGATTAGATCTATCAAGTATTCCTCATCATCGATACTTAATTTGCAGCCTCGACAAATATCACAAACTATAAAGCTTTTGTTGTCCCCTATTTCAACTTCTAAGGGCACAGATAATTTCGTCAATACAAATGAAGGATGTCGAATAAATCCATGTGAAATGAAGGATTTATTCGCACCCGTATCAAACAATACACGTGCAGGAATTGAGTTTATTGTGAATATACCTGAGACCACATCGGGTTCTGTCTTTGCTTCAGCCGCGGTAAGTTGAAAGGACCTAGCCTTCGCCTTTGGAGCTTCTGTTGGAGATTCTTTAACGTCTCTCTTTCCAACTAAGTTTGGGCATTCGGACTTTTGTGGCCGGGCTGATGACATTTGTAGCAAACCGAGACTTTACCCGGGCATAGAGACGCCGTGTGCCCCGTTTTACCACATATGGGGCATGGTTTGTCTTTGAAACGACACTCACCCTTGTGCCCTTTCCCACACACTTTACAACTTGGTGACCCGCCTTTAGCATCCACCTTCTTTCCTGATTCAACAATTCGAGCTTTCTTTGTAGGGCTTGGATTCACATCCTGTGCCCTTCGCTCGCCCCTCTCAATTTGTTTCTTCAACTCGATTTCCCGCTCCCGGGCGGTGTTGATAATCTCCGTGAGGGTTTAGTACTTTGACGGAGTCATGAAATCCCAGTATTCAGCACTCAGCATGTTGTAATAGTAGTATATCTTCTCCTCTTCATTGGTGACCAACTCGTCACAGAATCTCAGCTTATCCATGAAGATGCCCGTGATCTTATCGATTGTTTCACCCTTTTGTCTTAGCTGGATGAATTCTTCCTTGATCCTGTTAATAACCGCTTTGGGACTATGGTGTTTAAGGAATGGCACCTTAAACTCATCCCAAGTCATAACCCTCTTCGCTTAGGCTCCTATTTCCTTCTTTTTATTATCCCACCAATCTTTGGCTTGACCCCTCAACTGACCCGTTCCGTAAGCAACAAAGTCACTTACGTCACAATGGTTCCTTTCAAACACTCCTTCAACATCGCTTAACCATCTCTGGTATATTATCGGGTCGACCTCCCCGTTGTAGATTGGCGGTTTACATGCCATGAACTCTTTGTATGAACATCCTTTACGTTCTCCCGATTTCTCTTTCATGAGGTTGACACTATCTTCCAACCTTTTGACTCGTTCTTCGACTAGTGATAACACTGTGTTTTGAATTTTATCTATAAACCCGGATAGACTACCTTCAATTGCCTTCCCCACTTCTTCGGCAATTATCTCTTTCATTTGTTTGGTGCTTGTTGGCACCAGATCATCATCGTTTCTTTCCGTCATCTTGAAACTGAAATGTTTACATTAATCATTAAACATTTCATTTATAACATAGCTTTATTTGCTTTGGTTTAGCCAAGTCGGTAACTTGCTTTAACCGTTCACATTTGGTGCACTTTCCGGGTTTGAGTGTGTTAATACGCTCTTCCCATGCACATTGATTCACATCTCATTTCTTACATAAGATAAAATCTACTAAAATAATTAGTTAATTCTTACCGGACGATCGATCAAGCTTGAACCGAACACTTTGTTAACAACCTTGAGCTCTGATTACCAACTTGTAACAACCATCTAATTTCTAATCAAATTTAATGTGAATACACGTGATTTTAGATAAAATAGTACTTTACTTCGAACTAGTACAAAATTTAAGTTTTAAAGTGGTCCCATACTAGTTGACTATTAAACTAGTTCCAACATTCAAAACATGATTCGTAAAATGTTTACATCACAAGCATTGTCTAAAACAAGTTAAACTATTGCGGAAGCTTCAAAAGAGTGTGTTCGGTTCTTCAAAAACATGCTTGACCGCCATCCGGAGAGTTCCCCTTGTCACCTAAGGTCAAAACCACTTAACATGTTAGTTTTGACATTTATATGGAGTGTATAAACAAGTTCCAACATCAAATCACGAGAAATAAAATAAAATTCCAGTTTCTGTCCTGTCGCGTGTCGCGAAGGACCCTCGCGTGGCGTGACGGTCCTCGCGTGTCGCGCCAGACCCTAGTGGTCTTGTCATGTGGCGCCGAGGGGACGGTTTTCCAGCAGATGCAGGTTTTTGACCTGCGTTTCCTGCCAGCTCCGGAAATTCAGTTTTCCGAGTTCAATTGACCATAAATTTGGACTCGTAAGCCCGTTTTAGGTGATTCTTTTTCCTATACGTCTGTAAATTCCATACCGACATACCTATAATGATTCCCGGACTGAAAATTTGGTTTACGGAACGAACGACTAAAGATCACTATGCAATTATTCGACCCATTCTAGTTACCCTTATTTTGCTACTTCTTTAATAGTAACATAAGGCGCTTTTTACCCAAACTTCCGGGGCTTATTATCACCGGCACTTCAATACCAAACTTATGGCTTCATGCTCTTGTGATTGTTACCGCCCATGTTAACTTATTAAATCAACTCATTACTAATTAATTCGCCATCATTCGACCCGTTTGGCTCATCTACGGATATCCTCCATTACGATGACTACCAAACGACTTCTAACCAATTCTTATCCTATTATTTCAAGTAATGAACATTTCCACTTTAATCTACACAACCTTTATTCTATAACGCAACTATACATATTCAAGCTTTCAAATTACTCAATGTAACGAGTCGAGTTACATACCTTTAGAGCACGCCCTTCAAATGCAAATCGCCACCGGCTTGTCCACTCGACGCTCCGGTATCTTTTCCTATAGAGTTCAATCATGACGCGTTGTCACGGCCCATGACCCGGTTTTACCCGTTTCAAGAGCCGCGGGACAGAAACCCGTGGTATTGTTTATTTTGGCAGCGAAAAATTTAACATGATATTTTTAAAACTGAAAATGCCCAATTACTTTATTTCATAATTTGGGACAAACCCCGTAATTTACAATAGAGGGATTTCACGAGGAAATTCCCTGTTTTACAAAACATGTTTATTTATTTAACTGAGCCACCATTTCAAGCTTGTTAGTGCTCCGTAGCACTTTTCCTTGATTCACAGTAAGTCACCTGAAACATGTTTTAAAATATTTTATCAGCGGGGATATACTGGCGAGTCATTCAAGTTGCATAAAACGACACATTGTTATAATATACAGTATTAATGGAGATTGCAATGTTTTTATCAACCAATTACCCCAAATCGGTATTTGTCACTTGACAGTATCTGTGACTATGGTCAGATCACCCATTGGCTAACCCGTTGTCCAATGGTGACGGGTATTAAGTAATGTATACAAAACCCCACATAACTAAACAGATGATATCTCCGCGTACAAATTGAATTTTAACGTCGAACCAACACCACAATGCAAGTGCCAACCCCTGGAATATATACTGAAAAATCAGCCCTGTCGCGTGGCGCGACGGGTGCCCTTTTAGGGTAGGGTAGTTTCGTGTCCAATATAGCCTTGGTGAGTCACAATTCGACGAAATTCCAATCCTACAGCAAACTGTGAGGATAATACTAATTAGGGAATACCCCCCCCCCCCTGAGTTTTAGGGGCCCTGATCCTAGTTCCAATTGTTCTGAAAATTTTAGGGGTCATGTAATATTACTTGGGGGTCTCAATTAGGGTTTCCTATTGGACAAAACAAAATAAGAAATAGTAATTTTAATGAGAGTTGTTACATCCTCCACACCTTATTAAAATCTCGTCCTCGAGATTTACTGGAACAAGTAGGGATACTTTCGCTTCATCTCTGATTCCAGTTCCCAAGTGTACTCAGGTCCTCTCTTTGAATCCCACTTGACTTTGACCAGTACTAGTCTTTTGTGCTTGAGAAACTTGACCTTTTTGTCTTCTATCTGAAGTGGTTTCTCTACAAATTTTAAATTTTCGGTTACCTCTACATCTTGAAGAGGTACTACCAGAGACTCGTCGGACAAACATTTCTTGAGGTTAGATACATGAAACACGTCATGTACTCCAGCTAGTTCTTCTGGTAGTTGTAAACGATAAACAACTGGTCATATTCCCTGGATTACTGGGAATGGTCCTACGTACCTTGGACTTAGCTTCCCTTTCTTACCAAATCGAACTACTCCTTTCCAAGGAGAATCTTTCAAGAGTACCTTGTCTCCAACTTGAAATTCTAGCGGTTTGCGTCGATTGTCTGCATAACTCTTCTGGCGATCTCGAGCCGTTTTCAGTCTTTCCTTGATTTGAGTGATCTTGTCGGTAGTTTCTTGTACAATTTCGGGACCTGATAATTGACTTTCTCCTATTTCTGCCCAACAAACCGAAGTTCTACACTTTCGTCCATACAGTGCTTCGAATGGGGCAGCTTCAATGCTTACTTGATAACTATTGTTATAGGAGAATTCAATTAAGGGTAGGTGGTCATCCCAGTTTCTACCAAAATCTATTACACATGCCCTGAGCATGTCTTCCAGGGTTTGGATTGTCCTTTCACTTTGTCCGTCTATTTGGGGATGGTATGCAGTACTTAAATTCAATCGTGTCCCCATTGCTTCTTGGAAACTCGTCCAGAAATGTGAAGTGAAACGACTATCTTTATCCGATACAATAGAGAGTGGAACTCCATGTAAGGATACTACTTCGTCTACGTATAATTTTTCTAACCTTTCCATGCTAAAGGTTTCTTTCATGGGTAGAAAATGAGCTGATTTGGTTAATCGATCCACAATTACCCAAATCGCATCATTACCTTTTCTGGTTTTGGGCTACTTAGTAACAAAATCCATGGTTATTAGTTCCCATTTCCAAACAGGCATTTCTGATTGTTAGAGTAACCCTGAAGGTTTCTGGTGTTCTGCCTTAACTTGTGAACAAGTTAGACACTTAGATACATATCTAGCTATGTCCTTTTTCATTCCTACCCACCAGAAGTCATTCCTTAAATCTTGGTACATTTTATTATTTCCAGGGTGCATGGTATATCTAGATTTATGGGCTTCCTCTAAAATCTTATTTCTTAAGTTTCCTTGCTTAGGTACCCAAATCCTTTTCTTGTGGAATCTCCAAATTCCATCAGCTCATTGCTCCAATTCCTTTATTCTCCCTTTCATTCCTTCAGCATTATCCTTGATTGCTATTGCTTGAACATTCTTCAGTTGTTCCATTAAATCTAATTGTAGATTTAATCTAAGAGCACGAACTCGCTTTTGCTTTTCATGATACTTACGACTTAGGGCATCTGTGACTACATTTGCTTTTCCTTCATGATATTGGATATCACAGTCGTAATCACTTAGAATTTCCATCCATCTTCTTTGTCTCATGCTTAATTCTTTTTGCCCAAATATGTACCTTAAGCTTTTGTGGTCCGTATAAACGGTAAACTTACTTCCGTATAGATAGTGTCTCCAAATCTTAAGGGCAAAAATTATTGATCCTAATTGTAAGTCATGTGTTGTATAGTTTTCCTCGTGCTTCTTCAATTGCCTTGAAGCATACGCAATTACCTTTTTGCGTTGCATTAGCACACATCCTAATCCTAGCTTAGAAGCATCACAGTAAACTTCAAAATCCTCTGTTCCTTTAGGTAAGGCAAGAATTGGAGCGTTTGTTAACTTTTGCTTTAAAATCTTAAAGGCCTCCTCTTGCCTAGTTCCCCATTCAAACTTAACTGTTTTACAAGTTAGCTTAGTTAATGGTACTGCTATTTTAGAGAAATCCTTAATGAAACGCCTATAGTACCCAGCTAATCCTAGAAAACTTCTAACTTCTGCGGCTGATTGCGGAACCTTCCATTTGGTGATTGCTTCTATTTTGGAGGGATCTACGTGAATACCTTCGTGATTCACCATATGCCCTAAAAATTGCACCTCCGGTAGCCAAAATACACACTTTGAGAATTTGGCATAAAGCTTTTCTTTTCTTAACAAAGTTAAGAGTGCATGTAAATGTTCACAATGCTCGTCCTGGCTTTTGGAATAAATAAGTATGTCATCAATGAAGACAATTACAAATTTATCTAAATACGATTTACATATCCTATTCATCATATCCATAAATGCTGCAGGAGCATGTGTTAGTCCAAATGGCATAACTGTAAACTCGTAGTGACCATACCTAGTCCTGAAAGCGGTTTTAGGTATGTCTTCTTCTTGTACCTTCAACTGATGGTATCCGGAGCGTAAATCTATCTTAGAAAAATATCTAGCTCCCTGAAGTTGATAAAAAAGATCATCAATCCTAGGTAATGGGTATCGATTCTTAATTGTAACTTTATTCAATTCCCTATAATCAATACACATTCACATCGAACCATCTTTCTTTTTCACAAACAACACTGGTGCTCCCCACGGGGATGTACTAGGTTGTATAAATCCTTTGCTTAATAATTCATCTAACTGCTTTTTCAGTTCTAACATTTCGGTGGGTGCTAACCGATAGGTTGCCTTAGCTATCGGTGTAGTTCCAGGAATTAGATGAATTCTAAATTCTACTTCCCTATCGGGTGGTAATCCAGGTAGTTCTTCCGGAAATACATCTGGGTATTCTGATACTACTGGAATGTCCTTAAGTTCTTTACCTTTGGTATTCACAACTACCGAAACCATATATGCTATTCCTTGTTTTCTTGAATAACTGGCCACTTTCATTACTGAAATGAATTTCATTGGTTTTCGTGGCTTATCTCCTGTAACCAAAATTATTTCTCCTGTGGGTGTATGAATTTCTATGGAATTCTTATCACAGAGGATTCGAGCATGGTTGGCTACTAACCAATCCATTCCAAACACAACATCGAATCCAGCTAAATTCATAGGTAACAGGTTTGCAAAAAATTTATGACCTGAAAGTTCTATCCTACCTTCCTGCAAAACTTGATCTATGTTAACAGAGTTACCGTCTGTTGTTTCTACTGTATAAATCTGCCTAAGTTTGGTTAAAGGTAGCTTAAGAGCTTGGCAGAACGAAGTATTTATAAAACTTTGGTTTGCACCAGAGTCAAATAATACTTTCGCATAAACGTTGTGAACTAGGAACGTACCCGCTATCACATCCGGAATCAGATCTACTTCTTGGGTCGTCAGCTGAAAAACTCTTGCATTCTTTTTGGTAGTTCCTTCTGCAGGTTTAGCCGTGTTGTCAGCTGGTTTGATCAGTTTAGGGCAGTCTGGTCTAAAATGTCCAGCTTCTCCACAATTGTAGTAGACCCTTGTTTTCTTCCTGCATTTCTCCTCTCGGTGCCCTACAGCTTTGCAGAAATTGCCGACTTCGTTACATTTTCCGAAATGTTTCTTTTTGCAGTTTCTGCAAAACGGCGGGGTGGAAGATTGCCCAGTCCCCTTTCTTTTAAAGTTGCTGTTATTACCCACACGAAATCTCTGGGTAATCTTTTGGGCTAACTCCTTTTTCCTATTTTCTTCTCGCGTACGCACCAACCCGCCAGTCAGAGTGTTGGCTAACTCCACAACATCGTCAATTGTACGGGGCCTTGCAGCTTTAACGATATCCCGAATTTCGCTAATTAAACCCCAAATATAGCGAGAGATAAGTACCGGTTCTGGCGAAGCCAGAGTTGGTACAATTCAAGCATATTCGAAAAACTTCGAAGTATACCCTCGACAATCAACATCCACCATTCGGTGGTTTAAGAATTTATTCACCATTTGTTCTTTTTCATATTCTGGGCAGAATTTTCTTTCCACCAGACGCTTAAATTCTTCCCAACTCATGGCATAATCCAGGTCGTTTCCCTTGGCTTGCAACACCGTATTCCACCATTCTAATGCTTCTTCCTTGAAAAGGTGAGAAACATACATAACTTTGTCTTCCTCTGCGCATTTACTTATTTTAATTACTGCTTCAGTTTTCTCTAACCAACGCAGTGCCACCGTTGCCCCTTCATTGCCTGCAAATTCGACATGTTTACAGGCAAGAAATTCTTTATAAGTGCAACCAGACGTTGCAACTTTAATTTTCTTAAGTATTGGGGCCTGAATCAAGTTGTCGGTATTGCCGCCTCCGTTAACACTATTACTGAAATTATCGTCGCGCGTGCGTTTACTGGGGTGAGCTTATGAAGGCTCAACAGGGCTTTTAACAGCAGCGACGATTGCTGGGATTGCATTTGCTATTCCTTGAGCGACGATGTTTTCTATATCTTGCCTATTAAGAAAGTGATCTTCATTGTTTTGCTCAGATTGGTTAATCTCGTTAACTGGTTCATTAACAGCGTATTCCATCTGGTAATTAACAATATATATATATATATATATAAGTTACTGGCACATAATAAATAACAACTAAATGCAATAAAACAATCGCATAAAATCACGTCAACACGTATAGCCAAAATTGTCGACTTTGCGACGTCCATATTTTTATATATTAGTATGCGTCCGTACACACCAGTTATCTTACAAAAAGTTTTATTTTTAGTTATTTTACATAATTATATTTTTATTATTATACAACCACAACCACACAGTCACACCACCATCGTCAGCTGGCATCTCAGAAGCGACGTTCCCTCTCGTCGTACTTCCAGGAGATCTGTTCTCCCACTTCCCGGGTTCTATTTCCTGCGTCTACCAGCTCCTCGTCATAGTGGCAGAGTTCAGCCAAGTTCTCATTGCTCATCTGTGGGTTTGGTGCAGGCTCCGGGTCGAACTGAGGGAAAAAGGTATTAGGGTTATTTATGAGATTCTGAAATTGCCAGTCAGTGGTCCACCATTCTTCCAGCTCTCCTTGTAGAGGTCGAGGGTTGACAATGGGATCTAGGATAGCAGGCTCTAGATTAACTGGAAGTTGTGATTCAACTGGGTAATTGAAGAGGGTTTCATTGGCAGGTCCGATGAGTTCGCTAAGTGCCAGTTTACGATCCAACTCCTCCCATGATGGCATTTCCTGGGTTTGCCCGAAACTTTCTCCAATCTCTTTTCCTTTCCCCTTATCCTTCGGATTCTCAGTATTTATAACTTTCTGTGTTGCTAGTTTCTTCCTACGCATACGCCTCCAGCCTACAAATCTTCTTCTCTTTTTCGTCTTTGGTTTCTCCTGCGGTTGGGCCTGTAACACCATTGGTTCTTCAGTATCAGCCTGGTAACCAGTGAAAGTACCAGTGGTATCCATATCTGTGGTATGGATAGTAAAGTTTTGAAGGGCTTCTGATAGTTCATTCATGCTGTTAGCATACATGAAGAAACACACAAAATTATAAGTTAAAACTTTGTAAATTAAATTTTCACAGAATCACAGAATGGAAATCAGAAAATTAAGTATTTCTAAATACTGAATTGACTTAAATCAGTGGCTCTGATACCACCTTTTTCTGTCACGGCCCCCGACCCGGTCTTACTCGTTTCAGGAGCCGCGGGACAGAAACCCGTGGTATTGTTTATTTTGGCAGCGGAAATTTTAACAGGATCTTTTTAAAACTGAAAATGCCCAATTACTTTATTTCATAATTTGGGACAAACCCCGTAATTTACAATTGAGGGATTTCACGAGGAAATTCCCTGTTTTACAAAACATGTTTATTTATTTAACTGAGCCACCACTTCAAGCTTGTTAGTGCTCCGTAGCACTTTCCCTTGATTCACAGTAAGTCACCTGAAACAGTTTTAAAATATTTTATCAGCGGGGAAATACTGGCGAGTCATTCAAGTTGCACAAAACGACACATTGTTATAAAATACAGTATTAAGGGAGATTACAATGTTTTTATCAACCAATTACCCCAAATCGGTATTTGTCACTTGACAGTATCTGTGACTATGGTCAGATCACCCATTGGCTAACCCGTTGTCCAATGGTGACGGGTATCAAGTAATGTATACAAAACCCCACATACCGGTAGTAATTGAAGATTACAATGACTTAATCCCTGTAATTATAACTTTGAACATAAATAGGGTTTTGGAAATAATTTGGTAAAAAGAGAATGACTCACATTGCAGATTTAGACGGGCAGCGTTTAGCCTACTGATTTTAGCCTGGTTAACCTAATTCAAATAACAATGCACACGAAAACTAGGTCAGTAACTTAATACAACTTTTACGACAACTCACGAGATCAAAACCTTCACGACGAATGACAAAGTATAGCCCAAATACGGGCAGCACTTAAACATCCATCGGACTGGTTTTTATCGATCGGACATTGAATCGTAGCAGTGATCGAGTTATTACCCTGTTATCGCGGCAGAATTTCGTTCTTGTGTGTGTGTTTTTGGACTAAACAGATGATATCTCAGCGTACAAATTGAATTTTAACGTCGAACCAACACCACAATGCAAGTGCCAACCCCTGGAATATATACTGAAAAATCAGCCCTGTCGCGTGGCGCGACGGGTGCCCTTTTAGGGTAGGGTAGTTTCGTGTCCAATATAGCCTTGGTGAGTCACAATTCGACGAAATTCCAATCCTACAGCAAACTGTGAGGATAATACTAATTAGGGAATACCCCCCCCCCCCCCCCGAGTTTTAGGGGCCCTGATCCTAGTTCCAATTGTTCTGAAAATTTTAGGGGTCATGTAATATTACTTGGGGGTCTTGATCGGAGTGTCGCGCTCCGGTCAAAGATAATATTTATAAGCCCAAATTACCCTTAATAGATAGTTAGTGGTAGTAAGGGGTCGAACCACGAAGAGTATGTGGTTTGCGTATGGATTAGATTGAATTATGAAAAGGTGTCACTATTATGAAGCTTGCTATTTTGTTTTTATGTATTTTTGATTGATTGAAAAGATGTGAATTAAACTACTAAAATGAAAGGATTAATTAATAACTAACGATCAACAAATTGCAAGAGTTGAAATTGATTGTTTGAACAATATAGAGAAAACAAGGTTCACGCCCGGTTCGGTAATTGCAATCCTAAGGTTTCTACACGTTTTAGAATCAATTCAAATGCAAAGATAATTAACGAATTTAGTGTTGCGAGGCTTAGGTGCCAAAAGCTATCAACGTTATAGACAACGGACCACAATGCACTTCGTTACCAAGAACATGTAAACTCTAACCTAGACAAGGCATAATTGCACATAAACATTTCATAAAGTCAAATTTAATTTTCACTCGACAATTTATGAATTCAATACAAATGCAAGACAATTGTCATAAGCTTCAAAATCAAATAGCAAATTGTCACAAAATCAAACCAAGAACATTGTTTAAACCCTAGACTTACAAAAACCTACACCGGGGTGAAACCTCCAAGAAACTAGCCGCTCATGGTCGAAGGAACTCGATCACCGGAGGTTGAGAACACGAACATCATCATCTTGAAGTCTTGAAGTTGTGAAGATGGTGGTTAGGGTTTGGAGTGGTTGATGGTGATGAACGGATTGAAGGATGAATGGTGATTATGGAATGAATGATTGATGATGAATTGGATGATGATTCGGGTTGTAAGAATGATGATAGATGGAATAGTTGGTGAATGATGCTTAGTCTTGGCTCCAAGAACAAGTTTCAAAACTCCAAAGTGATTGTAACTCCCGAATTGATGTCAACCACCCCTTTTGATTCGTTCAAAAGTCAATAGAAATCAAAAAATCGCGACAACAACATACAAGAGCCGTCGCCGACGGCCTGATGCCCCGTCGGCGATGGTCCGTGGATAATGACTTGGTGCCGACGCTTTATCTCGCTGTCTACGGACAATTCTGGCAACGGAAAGTTGTGTCGACCGTCGGCGACGGCCCATATGGGCGTCGGCGACGGTGCCTAGATGTCTGATTTTCTGTTTCGTCCATTTCTTGAGTCCGGTTGACCCGTTTCGCGTCCCGGTGGTTCTGTTTTCGTTCCGGTGACCCGTTTAGCTCCCAATTAGCTCCTTAAACTTCACAAGACCTGCAAAACACAAATCCTTTTAAAAGTAGGCTATTCGGGATTAAAAGTTAAGTAAAAACATGAACTTAGACATAAACGAACACCAGTTTTCGACCACGTATCACATCCCCACACTTGTCTTTTGCTTGCCCTCAAGCAAATCTGTTTTTTACTTTCACGTGGGTCGAACAATAAATATACTCCCCATTCCCGAGACGAAGGTTAAGGTCCAATGTCATGCTAAAGTTCAAACTTTTTACAGTTTTCAATATATTTAACGGTAATGTGATTTCACATACACAAATAGTTACCCAAGATTAACCCGCCCGTGAAACCAATCAATTCATGAACATCCCCTTATAAATTGGCTAATATTTATAATGTATTAGCACTACAAAGAATATTCACTCAAAACCGATTAGAACACATACCCGCATAAGCTTGCAACTCAATTATTCTCCACCATTGATCACGAATACTAAGCACAAGTCATAAGGTCTTTATGAGGGTTGTAACGGGGCTAGGCTAAGGGTAGGAATTAGGATATTTTAAAGTGGCTAAGGCGATGAAAATTCGATTTTTATTACAAACCACTAACTTAAACAAGACTAAATATAAACATCAACTATGGGCAATAATCTTCGCCTTTATTCAACAACTACTATCACTTCTTTTTGTGTTTTTCTTCAACGATTTTTTTTACATATATGCAAACAATCAAGAACAACTATACAAATACGATTCCTATAATTGAATTTCCATCACACGGGTTTAAAAGAAAAAGTTTAACGGTTATGGGCTATAAGGTGGTCAAACGAAAGGTTTAGGCTCAAAATGGGCGACTAGGGGATTATTTGGGTAAGGATAAATAAATGGTTTTAAGAGAAAAGGTTTACCTAATGCCTTAATCATTCTCGTGCTTGTATTCGGTCTATAGTCTCAAACGTATCAAAAGTTGCAAGTTCTACAATATATGACTAATGGTCCACTCAAACAAAGAAACATAGGTATGTAATCTATGATATAAAAGTGGCTCAAAACCTCACATATCTAAAAGGGTATGGTATGTGACATGCATAAAAGACTAGTTTCTTAGGCGGATTATTCCCAAATAACCACCCGCTAAATATCCGACATGCTATTAATTCGAACTTGACCATGACAATAGACCAAATGGGTTGTGACATCCCTCGTTGACTTAGTTACTTGTGCTTTTAAGATCGCTTTTGAAACAAGATATTTTTGAAATTTTTTTGAAATTTTCCCCCATCCCCACACTTGAGGTGAACATTGTCCTCAATGTGTAGTATTTAAATGAACGGGTCAAAATCTAAAATTTTTACTACTCCCCCATCCCCACACTTGAGGTACATATTGTCCTCAATATGTAAGAACTAGAGTATTAAATGCACAAGGGATGTGACACGGCAAATTCTCCCAAAATTTCACCCCGGAAAAATAATATACAAAATACATTCCACTTATTTGCTAATCTAAAGATCAAAAGTAAAAAGAAACGTATGCACCTGGATTTTTGAGCTCATTCTTCGTATGCTCCTCTCTTCTTCATGAAAGCGGTTGTCCCACGAACCTAATGTACCTACAAATCTTAACCCTTGTGTAGAAGCATGCTTCTCACAACCATCAAAATTTGTTAGTTACATAGTTCTACCACTTTTATGAAATTATTACCAAGTCATACCTTATTTTACTTTGATTTGTGTGGAGAATAATTTACAACAACAACAAACCTAACTCACTTTCGTAGGAATCATGGTTGCATTTAGCTTATGCAACAAGCCCTTTTAAACCCCCCAATAGCTTGGGAGGACGAGAGGTCTCGTGAGGGTTATATAGGGAACACACCCACAACGTTCATTTAACTAGGCGATAATTTAAATAACAAAATGAAAATAACGAAAATAAAATAATATACAACAACAACAAAAGACATACCTCGCCTCTACCGCTGATATCTCTCATTAGGGTTCACTGGCGGGTTCGGCTGGTACGGATAACCAGTGAGGGCCTCAAGCATATCCCTGTAGTTATCTAGCGGGCTTGACTCTTGTTGAGGTGGTGGTTGGTATGGCATCGGAACAAAACTCGAGCCGACTGCCTCGGGCCAATGAGGGGTTGGATCGGATGGCCCTTGCGGATGAGGAAGGTTGGGGTAATCGGTCCAAGCCGAATGTTCAACATATGGGAGGCCGGCTTGATAATCTCTTTGATGGCGCTCTTGGTCATGGAGCACTTTGAAGTTATTAATCGCCATCTGGTTAGAGAAGGCCAACGCTCCCCATCGGTGTTGGTCCAACTCTCCTTGTGCAGTTTGGCGCCTAGCCTCCTCTTCTTCCCATGCCCGTCTATGGGCCCTTTCTTCCTCTTGCAAGTGTATCATGCGTTCCATTTGTGACTGTTGTAACGCATGTTGCAGCTGTTGTTCCTCCAACTGCTTTTCCACCCTCTCGCGGAAAGATGCTTGAAAACCCCATTGTTGCTGCGAGTACGCCCCTTGCGCCTCTTCCCATTCGCTCCTACTAGTATGGTATTCTCTTGCTTCACCAATACCCGCCGACACATTGTCGTAGACCGCTTGATTTCCACGGGTCCACAACCGGTATGACGGTATCTTCCTTTCGTTCACAAAGTCTGCCACATTGGCAGAAATCTCCCGATGCTTCCTCCTATACCTTTTCCTTGGTCCCCGCGGACCAGAAGGATCCGTCTCCTCCTCAACATCAGGCATCTCCTCATCGCCTTCTTCTTCGTCAACCTCTTCATCACCCTCTTTATCATTGAATCGGTACCTATCTCCTTGTTCATCTTCAACCGTGTGCAGATGCCCAAAAGCTTTCACGGTTATCTTCCAATGTCGCCTTATGGAGGTGAAGTTGAACTGATCAATGGGTTTTGACACCCACAACGACTCCGGAGGCAAGGCATTCTGCTACAGAATCATGGCGCTAATCAACCTTGCATAAGGGATCATCTTCCGCTTGAACGATTCCCTTGTATCCCATGTATTGATCATCACAATTTGATGCCATGATAACTTGGGCGTCCCATACAACAACGCATGCAAAACCCGGCAGTCGGGTGCCTTCACTTTACCTCGGTCCCCATACCGCACCATAACATTTTCTAACGAAATGCCTTGTAATATTTTTCCCATCAAAGACAAATCGCTTCTCGACTCCCCCGCACCCCCAGAACCTGTCAATACGGATGCTAGCATTTATGGCGGATCGGCTTCGTTTCTTTTATTATCCAAAATGTTGGTGCAGTCATTTGTCGTCTTCGTCTTATGTCGAGTCTCGGGTTCGTTGCAAATCAGATTGGGCAAGATATAGAGAAATGATAGCTGGTCGTTTGAATAAAGCCCTTCCGTTTGAAGTGGTCGTTTGAATGAAGCCCTTCCGTTTGAAAAGCTGTTGTTTGTAGCTTGGTCGTTTGAAGGCTGGTCGTTTGAGCATGTTCAAACGATCAGGCCATTCCTATATATAGTGTTCAAACGGTTTCATTTGTAACGATTCGGAAATCTGATATCGATGTGCTGCCGATATTTCCTCGTATTGTAAACGTTGTTTATTGAATGAAAAAGAGGATTAAAGTGATTTTCTAGCTGTTTTCAAGTTCGTTTCTTAGTTTCCGCCTCTGAAACGGATTAGAGCTCCTCCAAACGACTCATTAAGGTCAAAATCGATCATACAATTGGTATCAGAGCTCAGGACGAGGAGTTCTTGCCATATTCAGCTTGAAAATCTGATTTTCTACACCTTCTTTCTTAAAATTGATACTTTTTACGGTTAAAATCGGCTCAAATCTTCACACTATGTTCGGAATTGACAATTAACAAAGCCTTGAAAGTTTCAGTTTAAAATTCGAAGTAAAGATGGTGAAAATTGACTGAAAACTGGTGTCCGTTTGAAGTTTGGGTCCCATTGTTTGAAAACTGCTGTCAATCGTTTGAATTTGGTCTTATCGTTTGAAAGTTCACCCGTTTGAATCTATCGTTTGAAACCAGATCTGTCCGTTTGAAATACAATCTATCGTTTGAAACCAGATTTGTTCGTTTGAAATACATTCTGTCGTTTGAAATCACATCAGACCCTTTGAAAACTTCTTGACCGTTTGAGATAAGATCCTATCGTTTGAATTTTTGTCTGACCGTTTGAAGCTGTGTTCATTTGAGAAAGTTTTCTGTATATCATGGACTCTGAATTTTATAACGCTTTTGCAACACCGATGTCAATGACTCAAAGTGCTATGATTGAAAATGAAACCGGGACGTCTCAGAAACCACCCAAACTCATGGATATTGATGATTACAATGGATGGTCCGAAAGGTTTGGAAATTGGGTTGAGGCGTATCACTTGGATGCGTGGGAACACACTGAAGAGCCGTATGTTAAGCCCACAAAGAACGATGTTGTGAATGGTACTCCGTTGACACTTAGAGAAATGAGTACTGCAGATAAAAAGAAATATCGAGATGAGAAATTGATGGTGAGTCTGCTTCAGCAAGCGATAAAAGAAGATATTTTGATACTGCTTCAACATGATGGAACTGCATATTCGATATGGACAGAGTTGGAAGCAAAGTTTACTGGAAGTGATGATATGCTCAGGAATAAGATGTCTCTCATGAAAAAGGAATTTGACTTATTTCGGGGATTGAAAAATGAGAGTGTCAAGCAATTAATTGATAGATATTGTAACTTGGTGAGAAATATGACGAAACTTGGTGTTAAGAAAGATACTGATGAATTGGTTGAAAAACTTGCAGATGTGCTACCATATGAAACATGGGGAACATTTCTGATGATGCTGCGGTCAAACAAAACAGATTATAAGAAAATGACACTGGGAGATTTTATCAAGCATCTGGAAGCTCAGGAGATGGAGCAGAGGAAGATTGCTAGGATGAAGAATTACGATGGAGAACAAGATATCAGCTTGTATTACAAAGGTGGTGTCAACGAAAAGTCAAATTTTTCTCCGAAAATAGAAACTGCTTACAGTGTGAAAGATTCTTCTGAAAAGAAATCATCCCAGGGGTCAAGCAACACTAGATTTTCATCATTCGATCCAAACATTTCTGCAACAAAGAATGGAAGAAAACTTCAATGCAATATTGTATTAAATCTTGAAAGTGATCAAGATTATTCTGAAGAAGTTGCCAAAAATCAAATATCTTTGTTGGGAATGGTGTTAGAGTCATATAGTAGTTTTGTGGCCGGAAAGATAGGTAATCCAAGGCTCACGAAAGAGGATTACGATCAAATCGATGCTGAGGAAATGGAATTGATGGATATTAAATGGTGCATGGCCAGTGTAATGAGAAGAGCTGAGAAGTTTAAACAAATCACGGGAAGAAATGATTTTCTTGATGCAAGTGTTTCAAATTTAGGCTTTGATAAGTCCAAAGTTACATGTTTTCGTTGCAGGGAAAAGGGGCATTTCAAGAGAGAGTGCAAAAATCGTGAAGCTACTGGAGTCCAGAATCCTTTTGGAAACAACGATTATCACAAAAAGGCGATTTATCATCAAATTTCACCACCAGCACTGCGTCAGGCACAAACTGCACATGGAATGATGCAGATTAAAGATTCAAAGAAAGCTTGTCTGGGAAAGGATGGTGGATTCAGTTGGGATAAATATGTTCCAATAAACAGCAAAGTGTGTTTGGCAGAACAAGATGATGAAAAACTAGCTGAAGGTTTCAATTGGGACAATTTTTGTCCAGATCAAGAATTTATGGCCAAAGAGATGTCTAAAGATACTTCAAATGTTAATGTTTTTTTGCTAATGCTTATGATTTGAAATGTGCAGAAAGGTGCAGAAAAGTCATGGAAGCAGCTGAAGAAAGACGAAGGAAGAACAAAGAAGAGGAAGAAGAAGAAGAGAGATTGAAGAACGAAGTGAAAGCTGAGAAAAGAAGAAGAGCTGAGTTTTTACAATCGAGCAGAAGTGTCAAAGAAGTTCCAGAATATTAAGTGAAGATTGATGAAGAACGAGTTGAAGTTTCTGAAAAATGCATGAACTGTGATTCGTTAATCAAACAAAACAATGAGTTATTGCACAATATTCACAAGTTGAAAGAATCATATGACACAATGAACAGAGAAATTAACAAATATACTGATTCGAGTGGTGAACAAGCAATGGCGATGAATACTTTGAAAGTAGCATATCTTAGACAGCTGGATGATGCTAACTTTTATATCAAGAAATGTGCTGATTTAGAGTTGGAGCTGGCAACACAGAAGATAGAGACTGAGAAAGTTAAAAAGTTATTAAACAGTTACTCATGTTCTTCTTTTGTTGTTGACAGGATTTATCCAGTAGTGGAGAATTTGAAGACATTTGTAGAAATGAAAATGTCTGAAGAAGAGAAAGCTGTGACAAAAGATGAAGTGAAGACTTCTGGTAAGAAACCAAGTGTGGTCTACACTAGATGTCCGCCCCCGGTCGAAAATGGATTTTTACCTCGAAATCCAAATTCAGAAAGAGTCGAAAAGGCAATAAACTTACAATGGGAGTCTGGGACGTCAGATAACTTGCCAGAAAATATTGATGTCACATACACGTCGTCTGATACTGATCATGAGTCAAAGTTGATAAAAAGTGTGGTCGATCAGGTGTTAGATAAAGATGATTGTGAGGAGTCAAAACCGGAGTCCAAATCCGAGTCAAAGTCTGAGTCCGATATGACAAAGTCAACAGTCAAAAAGGAGAAACGGGTTTATGATAAACAATTTTTGCTATCGAAATCTAATTTGAATGATGAATCAGTCAAAGTAGCATATACTTTGAAAGGTTCTGACAAATTATATTCTGATGAGAGTTTTCCAATAAGAAGTGTCAGATTTGAAATGATTCAAAAGGTTTTCAAAATTACAGAAATTAATATTTCTGAAATAAAAGATTTAAATCTTATCAGAAAACCTAAACAATACACTTCAAGAGTGCAACAAAGAATTAACAAGAAAATGGGTTACAATTGTGGTTACAGTTTTCAAAAGAAACCAAACCATAATCGTAATTTCAAAAAGAAAGGTGGTTTTATTCAACCGAAAAATTATAAAAATGAAAAATTTTATAAACCAAAAACTATGTTTGTTTCAGGAAATTTTTTAGATGATGAGAAAGAAAAAGCATTCAGAAAGCAGACAAATCAAGAATTCCTTGCCAAGAAGCAAGAAGAGTTGAAGAAAAATCATGTTCCAAAGAAGATAGAAACCAGAACCTGTTTTCAGTGCAAGATTGCTGGTCATGTTGCTAGGAATTGTCCGAAAACATTCAAACCAAAACAGGAAGTATCTGGTAAACTGAAAGAGAAAGTTGTTGAGAAAACTGAACTTTCAACCCGAAAGTTCACAGGCTTTGAAAATTCAATCTTTGAGAAGGGAGAATGTTCAAAGAATGTGGTTAAAAGAAAAGAAAATCTGATAAATCAAAAATGGGTTGTTAAAGGTTCAGGAAACAGTTCTGGTGATGAATCTGATTTCACAAAATCAGAGGAGCCAAAAGTTGTTAAAGAAAAGGTTGAAAAATCAGTTCCAAAAGTGGATGATGTGAATTTTCCACCTTTGAGTGCTGAAAATTTTAAAAAGAAAGTTGGGAAAGTTGAAATTTCAAATCAATTTTATTCTGACAAGAAGAAATTTGATGTTGATAAAGCTTTCAACGGAACTGTGAAACACATTTTTGGCAAAATGATCAATGGTAAGGCCAAAAGTGTTAAAGAATTTTACGCTGCCAAAAGAGGAGGTCACAGATTAGTTGAAAGAAAAGATGATGAAGAGGTTGTTACACCCAAGGAAGGTCAGGCTTGGGTGGATATTTTTTTCAAAGAATAAAAACCTGACTTGCCGGAGATCCCAAGTTGGTAATCGTGGATCATGAATCGGCATCATTCTTTATCATGTTTGTATAAAATGTTTGAGAAGTTTTTGCAGGACTTGCCGGAACTCCCAGGTTTGTAAGCGAGGAGTAGGAATCGGCACCTTGAGAATTCAATCAACAGATGATGATTGGTTGAAAATGCTTGATTAGATTGATCTTACAAGTGGTAAATCAGGGACATTAAGTTGTATCTGATTTTCTACAAGTGGTTGAAAAACAATGTGATGATTTGATCCCCAATTTTACAAGTGATAAAATCAACAAAACTTATTTTCCGAAAAAACCATTTGATTAAAACAAACTTAAGTGTTTTGAAATCATAATGGGAAAATAGTTTGTTGTGAGGGGGAGTTCTGATTGTTTATGCCAAGTGGATGGCGAATTGAGGCAATTCGATATTAGTTGTCATGTTTGTGTACAGTTTGTTTTCAAATTTCCTAAAATGTGTTTGCATTTTAGGGGGAGTAAGAATTTTAGAAAATCCAAAAACATTTGAAAATTTGAAAAAGCCAAAAACATGATAAAATGAAAAATGAGTTTTGTTGCATAAAAGAGGAAATGATAGTACATCAGTTGGACTGTCACAGCATGCTAAAGAAATGGAATGTCAAAATGTGATAAACGGTCTCACTGATGATGTGTCAGTAGGTTTTTACACATTTAGTAGATTGTGACGAGATATAAACCTAAATTTCAAACTTGCTTGTTCTGTGGGTTAACACAAACTTGGATATATAGGTAACCCCTGAAATCTTGTTTGAAAGGTCCCTTATTCTGAGATACTACGTCTTTATGCTCAGTGATATCTGGGGTATTATCCCGGGACTTCTGCTGAAAGAAATTTCTGACCTAGTCCCCGGATAATGCTTTCTGCAAATGCTTGAAACATAGCATCGCCCTCAGCAAGCTGATGAAACAATAAAATTGATAGTCGTTGCTGTTGTAATGCAAAAGATCCTCTAAAGGGGACTCACCAAAAGTCGAAGCCGTCATCTCTCTGCGTATCGAAAGATCGACCTGAGCTCTCACGGCCCTCGTACTATAATTTATTCCCCTGACAGATATCATCTGTGGTATACTCACCTGTAAGATTGAATATTGGGATCTGGATACGGGAGTATATTCAAGTAGTGGGACACACGAATAAGTTCAAGAGCTTAAAACATTAATCAATGTATCTCGAAGCAATTGAACTTTGTGTGAAAATTTAAGTGGACAAACATACTGACAATCTAAGTGAATCGTTTAGAACTTAAAATGTAATGAAGCTTAATGGTGTTAGTGATTTGTCTTCTAAACTGATATGATCCTCTTGCACGAAGCTCACAAAAATATTGTTTGTAAATATTTCTTTAATACATTTCTTTGTTATATTCAAAAATACAAAAAGATTTTAGTGAGTTTTAGCATAAATTTTGAAAAATCCAAAAAGATTTACGACAACTGATATTGAAAAGCAGATTTTCAAAATTCCGAGTGCTAAACATGATGAGCAATATTTGAGGGGGAATGTTTGTTTGAAATTAAATGTTTTCATAATCTAACCCTAAAATGGTTCATCAGGTTGGTAGATCTGTAATTGTTTTGATTTTGAGTCTAATTAGTACGAGTGTTTACGTTTGAAATATGTATGTGAGAGAAATTTACTTTAAGGTAGAGTTTTTGCAGGATAGGATGAAAAGTTGCTAAACAGAAAGCCAGACAACGATCCTAAAGCTGATGATGCTGATGATCTGAAGAAATGCCAGCATATCGCAAGGGGGAGTCTGAAGACCTGCAAGAAAAGTTTGAGAGTGAAGCCTAGAGACAGATTAAGATTGAAGATTGTGAAGACTCGACACTTAAGACTCGTCAACATCTGAGGGGGAGTCTGTTGGTGCAGTCATTTGTCGTCTTCGTCTTATGTCGAGTCTCGGGTTCGTTGCAAATCAGATTGGGCAAGATATAGAGAAATGATAGCTGGTCGTTTGAATAAAGCCCTTCCGTTTGAAGTGGTCGTTTGAATGAAGCCCTTCCGTTTGAAAAGCTGTTGTTTGTAGCTTGGTCGTTTGAAGGCTGGTCGTTTGAGCATGTTCAAACGATCAGGCCATTCCTATATATAGTGTTCAAACGGTTTCATTTGTAACGATTCGGAAATCTGATATCGATGTGCTGCCGATATTTCCTCGTATTGTAAACGTTGTTTATTGAATGAAAAAGAGGATTAAAGTGATTTTCTAGCTGTTTTCAAGTTCGTTTCTTAGTTTCCGCCTCTGAAACGGATTAGAGCTCCTCCAAATGACTCATTAAGGTCGAAATCGATCATACACAAAAATTGATCATAACCATAGTAATCATATGCGTCCATCCCAAGCGAATCAAATCTCGCTATAGCATTCATGTGCTCGAATGACATGATCATTTGGTTTTTGCCAATATTACCAACTAACCGCCATGTGGGAGCCGGCCCATCAGAATGCTCAAACTGTAGCGTAGATAGCCATTCACACACCGCACCCAAATATACCCGGGTAGTGATATCCTCGCACCAGTCAACCACTCGCTCCCAACCAATCTTTTCGAACTTTTGAACTATGCTGATCTTTCGGAACTCTTCGACATCTACCGTACGCTCACAAACTGCCCTCTCGGGTACGGATTTTGAAACACCCGTAACCATCTTCATCTTCCACATCTTCGCTTCCAATCTCTTATTTCGATATCGGGAAAGAGCCTTCAACTTCTCTTCTTTCCATACTGAAGCTGACTGACTATTCTTTGCCTCTTCCCAATCCCAATCCTCTCGAATAAGTTGCCCATCACCTTCTTAAACATTACTTAATTGTTCCCATCGCCTTTGATATTCCCCCGAGCCTGACCCGGCTCCTGAAGACGAACCTTGCCCGGAGATCTTGGCTTTCTTGCTTCTTCCAAACATAGCTACAATCAAAAGACAAAGGAAACAACAATTAGTATACCCCAAACTCAATCAATCTCAAACTTTGAACATAATATGTAATGTTGAATTTCAATCAATAATTAGATGTAAAATCGCCTTTTTAAACTTCCATAGTTGCACATCTTATCATCTATATCAATTAAACATGTTTATTCACAAAAATTTTCAAAATTTCATGGTTTCAACAATATTCAACATTACAACTATGCTCAATCATGCAAAAGTCTAGTGTAATCTCATCACCAAGACTTAAGCATGCTCAAATCCCACCCAAATCAAGTAAATATTCTTAAGTTTACTCTAAAACATCATACATTATGATAAACAACCTACTCTTAAACAATGAGCTTAAAATTTCGGAAGAAATCAACAATACATATGAAAATCATGCATAAATTTACTGAAAGTTCATACCTTTTGTGTAGATAAACAAGAAGAACTACGAAAAAGTGTAAAGCAAGAGACTTGGATGAACACTCTTCAAAACCCTAAAAACTCACGCCCAGAAATCTTGCAAACGAGCAAGAATTGATGGAAACCGTTATGGGGGTTTTGTTCCTCTCGAAAAACTACACAATTTAGGCTCAAGAATCACTGGATTTGAGTGAGAATCGAAGGAGTTATGAGTGAAGGAAAGATTAGGGTTCTTGAGAAGTTGTGGAAGAAGATGAGAATGGAGGAGAGAGAATCGTGAAGATGCAACAGATTTGATGACCGCTTGTTTGTGGGTGGTAGGGGGTAGCAATTCGATGGTCAACACCATACCGTTTCAAGAGTTTGCCAAAGTTAAAATTCTTAAAGTGAGATCCCCCATCACTAATGATCACTCGGGGAATCCCAAATCTCAAAATTATGTTTGTTTGTACAAAATTGCAAACAACGGTATAGTCATTCGTCTTGGTGGCAATCGCTTCAACCCACTTGGATACATAATCGACCGCCACCAAGATGTATAAGTTGCCATGCGAATTAGGGAATGGGCCCATGAAATCGATCCCCCACACATAAAAAATATCTACAATGAGGATCGGTTGCATGGGCATTTCATCCCTTTTAGAAATACCCCCTAACTTTTGACACTCTACACAGTTTTTAGCGAAATTAAAAGCATCCTTAAAAATAGTCGGCCAATAAAGACCGCTATTGAGCACTTTATGCCCGGTTTTGTGACCACTGAAATGGCCCCCACCAGCAAATGAATGCAAGTGCATCAAGACGCAAGGAATCTCCTCGTCGGGTATGCATCTTCGAACGACTTGATCCGGACAAAACTTGAATAAGTCCGGTTCTTCCAACGTGTAGTACTTGATTTGAGATAGGAAGTGCAACCTCTTCCTTCTATCCCAATGAGCCGGCAAATCACCTGTAACCAAATAATTCACAATATTAGCATACCATGGTAATATTCCAACTTTTAAAATGTGCTCATCTGGGAAATTCTCATTAATCTCTTCACGTGAAGAATCCTCCTCTACAACCAATCGAGACAAGTGGTCCGCAACCACATTCTCACTTCCTTTCTTGTCTCTAATCTCCAAGTCAAACTCTTGTAACAAGAGAACCCATCGGATTAACCTCGGCTTCGCATCCTTCTTGTCCATGAGATACCTAACTGCAGAATGGTCAGAATAAACAATGACTTTAGTACCCCATATATAAGCACGGAATTTGTCCAACGCATATACCACCGCAAGTAGCTCTTTCTCGGTAGTTGTATAATTTAATTGTGCATCCGAGAGAGTCTTACTTGCGTAGTAAATGGCAACCGGTTTCTTGTCTACCCTTTGACCCAATACAGCCCCCACCGCATAATCACTTGCATCACACATAATTTCGAATGGTAAAGACCAATTTGGTGATTGCAAGATTGGGGCCTCCACCAATTTTTTCTTCAAAATGTTAAAGGCGTTTTGGCAATTTTTATCAAAATCAAATGTTTTATCTTTTAACAACAAATTGCATAGGGGTTTTGTTATATCACTAAAGCTTTTTATGAACCTCCTATAAAACCCCGCGTGTCCCAAAAACGACCGAACACCCTTAACACTTGTAGGATAAGGCAAAGTGGATATGACTTGCACCTTTGCTCTATCCACCTCAATCCCACGACTCGAGACGACATGCCCCAACACAATCCCTTCTTGAACCATAAAATGGCTCTTTTCCCAACTCAAAACCAGATTTTTCTCAACACATCTTTTCAAAACTTTTTCGAGTTGGTCAAGGCATGTATCAAATGACGGTCCAAATATTGAGAAATCATCCATGAAGATTTCCAAAGACTCCCCCACCATATCTGAAAAGATACTCGTCATACACCTTTGAAAGGTGGCGGGGGCATTACAAAATCCAAAGGGCATTCGCCTAAATGCAAAACTACCGTATGGACAAGTAAAAGTAGTCTTTGCTTGGTCTTCCGGATGTATAGCAATTTGATTGTATCCGGAATAACCATCCAGGAAACAATAAAATTTTTGTCCGGCCAATTTCTCAACAATTTGGTCAATAAATGGTAAAGGGAAATGATCCTTGGAAGTTGCAGCATTTAACTTCCTATAGTCAATACAAATACGCCACCCGGTTACCGGCCGAGTGGCGACCTCTTCACCTGCGTCATTTGTGACGACTTGAATACCCGCCTTCTTCGGAACTGTTTGTGTCTGGCTAACCCATTGGCTATCCGAGATAGGGTATATAATGCCTGCATCTAGCCACTTCAATACCTCCTTCTTGACAACTTCTCGCATATTTGGATTTAATCTTCATTGCGTGTCACGAGAAGGATTCATGCCATCTTCAGTAATGATCTTGTGCATAACTACCGAGGGACTAATTCCCTTCAAATCCGCAATAGTCCACGCGATATCAGCTCTATGAGTGACCAAAATTCTCATTAACTTCTCTTCTTGCTCCCTGGTCAAGTTAGATGCAATAATTACCGGGAGCGTGCTACCTTCACCCACATAAGCATACTTAAGATGCTTGGGTAGCACTTTCAACTCTAGCACCGGAGGTTCTTCCAATGACGGCTTCAACTTCGTGTCGATGCTTTCCGGAAGACTTTCCACTTGATGTGTCCAAGTGGGCCTTCCTTCTTTTGCCGCCATAACCTCCAATTCTTTCATTTCTTCATCCATGCTCCGATTTGTTTCTCCTTGCAACCTGTCAAACATGAAACATTCCTCTATTGTGTTTTCCTCTTCGACACTAGTGTCACATAGAGGTATACACTCGTCAACGATGTCCGCCATGTAGCATTCATCGCCAACTAGAGGATCCGTTAATCTTGAAAAGACATTTAACCGCAACCGACGGTTACCAAAAGTCATGTCGACCGTGCCCGATTTGCAATTAATTTGGGCATTCGATGTTGCCAAAAATGGTCGACCAAGGATCACCGTTGGTTGCTTGGTTCGGTCCAAAGAAACATAATCTAACACAAGAAAGTCCACCGGATAGTAAAAGTCCTCGACCTTGACTATTACATCCGTGACTATCCCACGGGGCAGTTTAGGAGTCAAATCGGCTAACACCACGGTGGTGTTAGACACTTGAAGTGGACCAAAATCATATTGGTCATATAAACTACCCGGCAAGATACTCACACTTGCCCCAAGATCCAAAAGTGCCCGTGTCATTTTGAATTCCCCAACTTGTATTGAAATAATGGGCGCTCCCGGATCTTGAAGTTTTGGTGGAAGTGCACCCGAAAGAATCGAACTCACATTTTCGGTTAAATCAAGTTTCTTAGGAAACTTGTGAGTTCGCTTTTGGGTGCATAAATCTTTCAAGTATTTAGCATATGAAGGTACTTGCTTAATTGCATCTAAGAGTGGTAAATTGATTTTGACTTGTTTAAAAATTTCCCACATCTCTTCTTGTTGTGGGCCTCGTTTTGTTTACCACTTTCTTAGATGGTCCCAACAAGGCTTCAGGAAAAAGGGCGGTATTAACCTCCACACCCTTTTCCTTAGCTTTTGGGACGGGAATGGTCACAACGGGTGTAGTATTATTAATTTTAACATCATTTTTCTTTGGACCCGTTTGACCATTTTTACCTTCATCATCACTCGCATCTTCCACCACCCCTTCAACAAACTCGGGTGGTGGCTCAACATCGTTATCTAGGACTCGACCACTACGTAAAGTAATTTTATTAATTGGTACCTCACGTGTGTTCCTCGAGTTCGACCCTTGATGCTTAGGGTTCACCGTGGTATCACTTGGAAGTCCTCCTCCACTTCCACGAATTTGAGCCATCTCTTGAGCAAGTTGCCCCACTTGCTTTGCCAATGCCTCATGTGCTTTATCCCGAATCTTGTTTGTCTTCTTCATCTCCTTGATATCATGGTGAGATTCTTTTATGTTGTTTTGAGATTCCTTTTGCATATTCAACAAAGCATCCATTTTGGCACTCAAATCATCGCCACCGGTTTGATTATTCGACCCGCTTCCATTACCGCCTTGATTGTTGTAATTCCCTTGGTACCCACCTTGGTAATTATTGTCCCTACCTTGGTACCCTTGATTGTAATTACGTTGATAACCCCCTTGATTACCACTTTGACGGTTGTTGTACGATGATCCTCCTTGATTACCTTGATTACCCGATTGAAAGTTCGGGTTCATTTGATTCGAAGCGTTACCGTACCGGAAATTAGGGTGATTTCTCAACCCCGGATGGTAAGTGTTGGAGTTCATGTCGTATTGTTTCCTATCTCCATACACTTGGTTGACTTCTTCAGTGTAGCCACTCGACCCCGTTGGACATTGCTCGGTTGTATGCCCAATATCTCCACATTCTTCACAAACCACAAACTGAACCGCATTTACCTCTTTCTTCTTCATACGAGCCATTTCCCGCTCTAAGGTGGAAATCCGATCTTTAGAGTCCAGATCGGGAAGTGACCGTGAAATGGGATGCTTCTTAGCTCGATCGGCCTATTCTTTCTCTTTCGAACGTTTACTCATCCGTTCCAAGAATTCCCAATCATCATCTTCATGGTTGCTTAGAAGGGTCCCATTGCTCGTTGATTCAAGACGGTTCCATGTGTTGTCATCTAAACCCCGTACAAAGCACTTCACCAACTCCCACTTCTCGATTTGATGATGTGGGCATCTTCGCATCATTTCTTTAAATCTTGTAAAGGCTTCATGCAACGGCTCGCCCGATAATTGGCGAAAAGACCTAATTTCATCACGAGCATCATCGGTCTTCGCCATAGAATAGTATTCATCTAGAAAAGCTTGTTGCATTTCTCCCCATGTGCGGATGCTATTGGCCGGGAGTGTAAGGAACCATTGCTTCGCTTTGTCTTTCAATGAGAATTGGAACAAACGAAGTTTAACCTCATCTAGTGCAAAGTTATGCCCCCCGATAGTGCTGCAAATGGAAGAAAACTCTGTCAAATGTGTGTACGGTTCGTCGTTAGACCTTCCATTAAAATGAGGAAGTATGTTGATGTAATGTGGTTTACAATCAAACATCCTCCTCTCACAAACGATTGGTGAGTCGTTCTCGGTGACAACCGGCCTAAAACGATCATTCACTCCCCGTGGAGGTCGTTGACGACGATGTGGACCGTTAACTTCTTGATCGACCGGTCTTCTATTATCCCGTCTTTCACCTCTTCGATCATCTCTTGGATCCTCTCTTCCATTATCCCTTGGGTTACCACCTCCCACGAAACGAGGAATCCAGTTAGGGTTTGCATTGTTGTTGTTATTATAAAACCCATCATTCCGGTTCCGTTGGTCATTGTTTCGTGGTTGACGGTTGTTCCCATAACCATCATTTCTTCCACCTCCGTAACCATATTCATCGTCCCCAACGTAATTGGCATGTTGGTAGCCAAATTCCTCATCATCATACCTTCTAGCGTTGTAAACGTTTCCCCTATTCACGTAGCCCCAATCTTCATCATCGTTAACCCGATCATCATAGTATCCCCCGTTGTAACACCCCAAAAACGGGTTTGGTAATCAAACCACGTTAATAGTAAAGACGGGTAAAATACCGTTAGTGGTAAAAATTAACCCGGTAAATATTAGGATTTAAATAAATAAACTTGATGTTAATTAAAAAGGAGGATAAATACTTTGAGAAAACAAAGTATATAGAAGGCACGAGTTAACGGGACTTAAAATAAAACGGGTTATGACTTCCCGAACCCACTAAGTGACTAGGAATATTAACCTAGTTAGTTATGTGTTGTTGGAACAATAAAGGAAACTAGAAATAGTTAAACTTTTTATAAAAACAAAACATGAGGGGCTAATAGTGTCAAGTGGAGGAAACTTATTTATTAAAACTAAAAATAAAACACAACACACACTTGGTAAGTGTGTGTGCGTAGGAAACGATCAGGAGCACCAGGGGTTCTTTCAAAACCCTAAAGCTCATGAAATCCAGCAAAATCAAGGAGAAATCGAGCAAAGAAATTAGGGCTTTAACTAAAATCGTGATCACCAAGCTAAGTGGATCGTAAGGTATGTCGAATTTTTGATATTTATGAAGTTGAGAATTCTTGATGTGCATAAGAAATTCGAAATTGATGTTGCATGATGTGGTATGGATGATATTGAAGTGAAATAGTGTTTAGGAGTAAACCCTAGACAAGAATATATTGAAATCATGCCTAGCTCAAGTAAATTCAGATCTTGTTGATGCTAAATTCATGTATGAGATGTTTTTAGGGTTTTGATTGCTAAAAATTAGTGTTATGATGTCAAGAACACGCTTAAATTGAAAGCTGAATGCAAACAGCTCCTGATCAGAATTTACAGCCAACTTGTATTGGCTGTAACCTAAACAAAACATGACAAAAATGTGTGTTTCTTGATTCTAAAATGTAATTCCAGGAAATATCTTTAAAACCCCACTGGAATCGCATTTTTTTGACGAAAATTGAGCGTTTTATGAATTTTTTTCGTATCAAAGGTTCAAGCTGCGTTTTCTGGCAGAATTTTCAGCCCATTACGAATGTCATAACTCAATTTAGGAATTTAGTTATGATCTCAATTTTTTACTGTAGATAGCTTTAAGCGATTAAAAGAATCGCCAATTGGAATTTCGTCAATCGGATAAACGATGAATTTTTAATGAATTTTTCCATAAGCTGCAGTCAGAAGTGACGAATCTGATTGCAGCTTAGTAAATGAATTTTTACGAATTTTTTGTAAAGAGTTAGATCTTTAAATTTTAACACAAGTCCTAACTCTCCGAGAGGTATGCCACAAAAAAAATCATAATTTTTGAAGACTTGTAAACAGGTTAAACAAGTCACCAAAAACAACCCATTTTCAGTGATATGAACTTGCCTAATTAATGTTAAAGCTCGGCTAAACAACTAGTTATGAAACTTGATTATAATAGGTATTCGGATGAATGCTAAATAGTATGATGAAACGGGTCTCATTATAAAAGGGAACCCTTGGTTCTTGCAAAAATGAATAAAGAAACTAGTCACGATAATCGTTTGAACTAGTTAAAGAAATTAGAAGTATAATGAATTTGATGAGAAAACTAGTTAAAACGGTAGTGTAAGAATAATGCCTAGCGGATATTTGACAAATTGCTTAAATGGATTGTTGAACTTGATTGTGTAATTGCTCGTGTTATAGGCCGTTTGACTTTTAAAAGTCAAACTGACAAATAATGAAATCAATTTGGTGATTTTGATATAAAGTCCGTAAGGTTAGATAGTCTTGATAATAATGACTAATCTAATCACCTTGCGAATGATAAAAAGGTAGATTGACGCTCGAAAAGCTAGGTGGAAGCTTGGGTAGAAGCGGGTCAAACGGAACTAATACGCGTGGAAAAGCATAATCGGAATTCAAGGTAAGTTAAACTTACACCCCCTTGGTATTATGATACATTTACTTGTGAGTATTGATTTTTGAATTATGACAAGTATTTGAAAATACTATATTCCGGCATGATACAATGTAAGCCGGAATAAGGAAATATGGTAAGAAACCATAAACTATGGTAAAAAGGGGTAAAAACGGTAGACTAGTCGGGTGAAGACTAACCAATATGGAATTTTGAACATCATGTTATAGGGTGAACCGTAATGGGTAAAAGTGATTGAATAAAAATCCGTACATGAGTTGACGGATAGATAAAAGGTTTGAAAAAAATAACCATTTGGTGTAAATCTTAACGGGTCAAATAATTCAAGTAATGACATTTAAGTAATAAGAACTCACGGTGTAAACCGGAATAGGTTTAAGGGGCGGGATGGTATTTAAAAATATCATCTTATGTTGATAAATGGTCACTTTCGGCTAAACGGGTCAAATGGTAAGTTAATACCATTTGACAATAATACTAATTGATGACCGCTTGTTAAGTGTTGTGACTTCAGGAAAGGACATACGGTTTGTAATGCTTTTATCTAGAAAATTTAAAAGCAAAAGATATTTAAACGGGTCAATATGTTGACCCGAGCCAGGTACGCATATTTTGAATTATAGCTAGAAGTAATAAGATGGTCAAATATTAGTGAAAACCCTTCGTCGTATAATGAGGGACTGAAGTTGACCAAAATACCCATGAACACTGAACCGGGTAAACAATCCTTATGAGCCGTTTAAGAACATGTTTTACAATCATGTAAGTTATAGGTAAATATCAAGTGGATTGTGCATAATGAAGGGGAAAGATTTAAACTTAAAAGGTTTAAATCTTCGAAACGGGTCAAAAGAATTATGCGCATAGAATGAGTACTAGCCGCGTAATTCATAAAAGATTACAGACCTGAACTAAAGATTTTGAGATTAACATGTTGATGTATGCTTAATGGTCAATTAGAAACAAGTTTTGAGGTTTAAAAACTTGAACGGGTCAAAAGTCTTTAAAAAATGAATTTTAAAGTCAAGGGCTCGAAGCCCATTATTTTATGAATTCAGATGTTAACTTTAACTCCATATGATGGAGGATTAAATTACGAATTCGAAGGAAACAAGAATTTCGAATAATGGATAAATGAATTGGATGGAAATATGTTTATAACTTGTTGTGAAACTGTCAAAACTAACTTTTATGTTGGTTTTGATTTTAGGAATGTCTTATGGAACTCCGGATGAGGATCAAGCAAGAAAGGAGAACCGAACACATGTCTCGAAGCTTCCGCAACGATCTTATTTTGTTCTAATTTAAAAAGTGGATATTGTAAACACTTGAAAATTATATTTTGGAATGTTTTTAAATTATGTAAGAAGTTTAACTTGGAAAAGTTTTTTTGTAAGCTTGCATTTTCATATAAAATGCGTGTTTAATATTATAATACTGATTAATCGAAACGGGTCTTACACCTGTCATCCGAATTCTCCGTATGAACACTCACATGTTCCGGCGATTGATAACCGGGAACACTATACGGTTCATCATCGGGGATTGCATTCCTCAAGTCATCGATGTTGAAGAATGGGTCGTCATTTGCGGGATTGCCGCGATCAGGATTTCCCCGACGGTCGGAATTGACATTCCGGTCATCTAGGTTGATAGGTAAAGATGTTTGTCGATGAAGGTTTTGTTGTTGAGGTGTTCTTTGATTGTGGTTGGGATTTTGGTTTTGGAAGGGTGGTGTGGGTGGTCCGGTATTGTTGTTATTACCACCCGGTCGCTCTGGAGGTATAGGTTGCCTATTTGGAGCGGGATTGAAGTTGCTTCGGTATTGGAATTGGTTCGGGTTTTGGTTTTGGTTGAAGTTTTGGTTAGAGTTTTGGTTCGCCATTGAATCGGTTTCAATGGACGGTGTGTGTTGTGGTGTTTGGTTGGTTTGATTAGAAGCAAGTGTTGCTTCTAACCGGCTTGCTAGATTTCTCCTTGCGACTCGTTCGATTTCCGGTTCGTAGACTAAAGGTGAAGTCCTCCCGGAGTTTCGCGTATGCATACACTACCTGTAACCTGCACAAGTAACACACCCGCGTAACAAGGAAAAAGACAAAGTGCAAAAAGAAAGCTAAACAATTTAAACAGATAATCACGCAAATTCAAACAATAATCCAAACACAAAGCGCACGCACTCCCCGGCAACGGCGCCAAAATTTGATCGGAGTGTCGCGCTCCGGTCAAAGATAATATTTATAAGCCCAAATTACCCTTAACAGATAGTTAGTGGTAGTAAGAGGTCGAACCACGAAGAGTATGTGGTTTGCGTATGGATTAGATTGAATTATGAAAAGGTGTCACTATTATGAAGCTTGCTATTTTGTTTTTATGTATTTTTGATTGATTGAAAAGATGTGAATTAAACTACTAAAATGAAAGGATTAATTAATAAGCAACGATCAACAAATTGCAAGAGTTGAAATTGATTGTTTGAACAATATAGAGAAAACAAGGTTCACACCCGGTTCGGTAATTGCAATCCTAAGGTTTCTACACGTTTTAGATTCAATTCAATTGCAAAGATGATTAACGAATTTAGTGTTGCGAGGCTTAGGTGCCAAAAGCTATCAACGTTATAGACAACGGACCACAATACACTTCGTTACCAAGAACATGTAAACTCTAACCTAGACAAGGCATAATTGCACATAAACATTTCATAAAGTCAAATTTAATTTTCACTCGACAATTTATGAATTCAATACAAATGCAAGACAATTGTCATAAGCTTCAAAATCAAATAGCAAATTGTCACAAAATCAAACCAAGAACATTGTTTAAACCCTAGACTTACAAAAACCTACACCGGGGTGAAACCTCCAAGAAACTAGCCGCTCATGGTCGAAGGAACTCGATCACCGGAGGTTGAGAACACGAACATCATCATCTTGAAGTCTTGAAGTTGTGAAGATGGTGGTTAGGGTTTGGAGTGGTTGATGGTGATGAACGGATTGAAGGATGAATGGTGATTATGGAATGAATGATTGATGATGAATTGGATGATGATTCGGGTTGTAAGAATGATGATAGATGGAATAGTTGGTGAATGATGCTTAGTCTTGGCTCCAAGAACAAGTTTCAAAACTCCAAAGTGATTGTAACTCCCGAATTGATGTCAACCACCCCTTTTGATTCGTTCAAAAGTCAATAGAAATCAAAAAATCGCGACAGCAACATACAAGAGCCGTCGACGTCGCCGACGGCCTGATGCCCCGTCGGTGATGGTCCGTGGATAATGACTTGGTGCCGACGCTTTATCTCGCTGTCTACGGACAATTCTGGCGACAGAAAGTTGTGTCGACCGTCGGCGACGGCCCATATGGGCGTCGGCGACGGTGCCCAGATGTCTGATTTTCTGTTTCGTCCATTTCTTGAGTCCGGTTGACCCGTTTCGCGTCCCGGTGGTTCTGTTTTCGCTCCGGTGACCCGTTTAGCTCCCAATTAGCTTCTTAAACTTCACAAGACCTGCAAAACACAAATCCTTTTACAAGTAGGCTATTCGGGATTAAAAGTTAAGTAAAAACATGAACTTAGACATAAACGAACACCAGTTTTCGACCACGTATCAGGTCTCAATTAGGGTTTCCTATTGGACAAAACAAAATAAGAAATAGTAATTTTAATGAGAGTTGTTACACGCGTTTAGAACTCTTTTCAATCATATATCGCATAATTTGCCCAAACATCACAATTACGCGTTTTAACTTTAAATTTCAGTTTCGAGCCATCTTTGAGGCATTTCTACAAACACTTAAAGGGCAGGATTTTATATCTTTTATATTCAAGTTCATGGCTTGTCACTTAGCCAAAATTAACATTAATTGTGCTATCACATATAGAATCAAACATCAATTTTTTTTTTTCAGAAATCAGTTTCTATGAATCAAATTACACTAGAATAGCATTCTAAACCCTAGTGCTCATCAATTTCTCACAAAACCCATGAATCACCTTCAATGTGTTCATGAAATTTTCAGAAATTAGACATGATTTCACTTATTGTTGTCTAGGGTTTACTCCTAGACACTACATCGTCCGTATTCTATTCATATAACAATCATGCATCATCCGATTTCAAATTCCCTAAATTCATGAGAATTTCAAGTAGAGACTTCTTATCAAATTTTACATACCTTATGACCCCCTTGCAATGGAGATCACTAATCTGAACTCGGATTTCGTTTTAGAACAGGTTTGAACCTTCAATCTATGAGATTTGTGGAAGTTAGGGTTTTGGAGAACCCTGGTCACCCCCCTCTTGTCTGGTTCGTTCTCAGCAACACACACAAGTGTGTTTTGAGTTTAATTTTTGTTTCATTAATATTAGTTTCCATTTAAACACTTTTGGCCCCTCAACTTTCGTTCTTTATTTGTTTTAACTCTTTAACTACTCATTACTCATCATCTAACTAGGTTAATGTCATTCCTAGTTAGTTTATTTTTCTTATTTATTCACAACATTATTGTATTATAAGAATTTGTATTTTCGGGGTGTTACATTTTAACGCTTCAGTCCAAAGGAATAATGGTAAGTTAGTGTTGGCTAACGTACTGCGCACCATGTTCATAAGGGTATGGTTTCTTCTTTCAGCGACACTGTTTTGCTGAGGTGTACCAGGCATGGTGTATTAGTTCACAATCCCCTGGCACTTACAAAACTCATAAAATGGACCAGGAGCTTGAACCACATTAGTATGTTTTCCATAATATTCACCGCCTCTATCTGATCTCATAACTTTAATCTGACGATCTAATTGCTTTTCAACTTCAGCCTTATAGTCTTTAAAAGTTGTAAGAGATTCAGACTTTTCCTTAATAAGATACAAGTACATGTAACGAGAATAATCGTCAATGAACGTGATAAATGAAGTGTGTCCTGTTATGCCAGCGATTTGGTAGGGACCACTATTGTCAGTGTGAATGAGTTCTATTAAATTAGAGCTCCAAGTAGCACCTTTCTTATTCGCTAATGTCATTTTACCTTTAAGACATTTGACACATGTTCCAAAATCAGAGAAATCGAGTGGAGGTAAGACTTCATCCTTTATGAAAGATTTAATCATTCTCTTGAGATGTGGCCTAAACGTTGATGCCACAACATGGACGAAGTCTCTAAGTCTCGTTTCTCTTTCATCTTTGTGAGTGATTCATTAATGTTATATGACAACAAATATTTGGAGAAATCATCATCTAGTTCTAATCTATAGAGACCACCATCCAGAATACTAGTACCATAAAGAACAGAATCATAGAGGATAGAGAGTTTGCGATGACCATGGGAAACAATAAAACCATCCATGTCTAACTTTGGTCCTGATACAAGGTTTCGAGTTATCTCAGGAACATATAAGGTATCATAAAGTTTAATACATAAACCAGCTTTCATAAATAATTGTAATATTCCAATGGCCTTCACTTCTAATTCTCGATCATCCCCAACCTTAAGCATTCTTTGGTTTCTTTCCAGCTTCCGGATTGTAAGGAATCCCTGAGTTGAATTGGTAACATGAACCATAGAACCAGAATCAAAGCACAAGAATTAGCAGGAACATTTAAATTATAGGACTCAAGTATCATAAAATAATCGTTACCTTTCTTAGCCAGGCACTCCTTAAAGTCAGGGCATTCCTTCTGCATATGTCCTGTCTTTTTACAGAACTTGCAGTGGATTCTGCCTAAGGAGTTCTTAGAGCTGGAAGGTGCACTTGTATTGGGATTGGGCCTTTGGACTTTTGAAGCATCCTTCCTCTGATGATTGTTCTTCCTTTTCTTAGAGTTGGAGGTGGTAAAGTTAGCAACATCAGTAGTGCGATCCATCCTCATACGCTCGTCCTCCTGTACGCACATAGCAACCAGCTCACTCATCGTCCATTTGTCCTTTTGAGTGTTTTAATTGATCTTGCATGCTTCAAAGGACGAAGGAAGCGAAGTAATGATGAAATGAACGAGGAAACCATCACTGATTTCCATATCCAGCCCCTTCAGCTTATTAGCCATGTCATTCATCATCATGATGTGCTCGCGAATATCGCTCCTCCTATCATACTTAGTTGTCACCAGCTTGAGGATAAGGGTACTTGCGTATGCTTTAGACGTCCCCTTGAATTGCGCCTCCACAGAAGCCAAGTAGGTTTTAGCATCTTCAGAATCAGGAATAGCTCCTCTAATTGCATTGCTTATGGACTGTTTCATAAACCTGAGAGACATACGGTTACACCTAGTCCACTTTTCATGAGTCAACTGCTCAGCAGCAGTACTTTGTGGAGTAAGGTCCGCTGGCTTATTCTCTCTTAGAGCATAATCCAAATCCAGCAATCCAAGCGTAAGCATGAGAGTATCATTCCATGCAGCAAAGTTATCACCAGTCAAAGGTGGAATCCCGCAATTGGGTGCTGATAGTGGAAATAAGATGAGCAAGTTATGATACTAAGAAAGAAGTTCTAATGTGATCTAAGGGCATATTATACTAAGGCAGGCATAAATAATGACCATTTTAATTATGAAGCTGTGATATTGTCTATTACTAACATCAAAATAATAGACTTAGTTAAAATTCTACTTAAACGAAGACAAATCAGCTTTGGCCAGAAGTGGCATGTGTGCAACGTGGTTGTGACAAATCATCTTTGGCCAGAAATGAAACAATCACTTTAGTTATGCACTTGTTAAGTATGCTATACATGAACGAATTAAATCAGCTTTGGCCAGATATTAAGACATTCACGTCTGTAATGCACACTTAACATAGCTTTCGTAATACTTGAACGATAAATAGATGTATCAAATCAGCTTTGGCTAGAAATGACACATCAGGAGCTCATTCAAGTTAAGCTATTTTGGTTTTGTAAAACATTATCTGATTCTGATTAATTAACTAAGTATTTACAAAACCAATTATTTAATGGCAAACCACCTGTTAGCGCGGTGAGTTCGCTGGGGGGTGCAGGGGGACAACGTGCCCCCTGAATGAGGTTCGGGGCAGAGCCCCGAGCCAAATTTTAGTTCATACTAACTGCTTAATAAAGTAATGGGATTTCGAATAAGTCTTGACATTTTATGAACACTCATGATTTCGGATGAATTATGTCTTGGATTCATCTGAGACGAATGATTTCGAATCATCTCGAACTATCCGAGACGAATGATTTCGAATGATCTCGGATGTGTCTAAGACGCGTAAGTCGAATGATCTCGGACAATCTCGGATGTGTCCAACAGTCATGATTTCGGATGATTTATGTCTTGGATTCATCAGAGATGGTGATGTTTAGTTCGAGATGATCCGAGAAGCTTAGTTCGAGATGGTCCGAGATGATCAAGCAATTATTGATCCGTGATGGATGAACAAATGTTCATCCGAGATGATCAGTTCTTGAAGATCTCGGATTCATCCAAGACGTGTTCCTTAAGCTGCAAAATCCTTAATTTTGGCAGATAATAATTGATAAGATTGAAAATCCAAAATTTTAGGGATTATGGGATTAACTTTCCTGTTTAAATATTAATTATGTTTATCTGTTTATTTCAAAAATTATATCCATTTATAGAAAAACGGATTTTCGAAACTTTTAAGTAGATAAAATAGATCAAAACAGGACAAACACCCTATAATCCGAATTCATTCCAAAACTAAAGGAATTTTCGAATATTCTTATGAACATGTGATGAACCCTAAAATTATAACCTTCAAACATTCATCCGAAATCTGGAAATTATTACACATTTAAACATATTTCTGAACATGTTGATTTCAGAACAATCATAATGCATGAACATATGATCCGAGGTGTATCCGAGATACACGATTCAGATCCGGGATGGTATCTCGGATGGTAAAAACCGAATTTTTTTAGGGTTTTCAAATTATGTTTTCCAGTTTTATTCCAGATTTATGGATACAAAACAGAACTGAATAATCAACATATGCTCTGATACCACATGTTGATCAGTTCTGTTTAAACATGAGGGAAAACATGAAAAATATACCTGTTACAGCAGACAGTGCAGAGGAGAATCCAGTGAGAGAAGAAGCCATAGAGTTCGACATCTTTGTCAAGGTGGTCTGGTTCCTCTTTAGGGGGCTGACTGATGATTGTAATGATCAAACCGAATAGGGAGTTCGGTTATGGAGAGGGAGGCCGAAAATTGATGTTAAGATAATTAGGTTATGTGTCTAACCTTAGAACCTCTACATGAGTCTCCTTATATAAGCACCAAAGAGGAAACCTAGTTAGTTAATACGGGTAATATGGTCCATCAACAATTACCAACTAATTATTTAATAGGTTGTTATATATTTTGATCTATATAATGTAAATGATTATAATGGCTACTAGATTAAATATTAAATCATAATACATTTAATCTTACATAATTGGGGATTGACTTGGTGATCAAAGCGAATAATAATGCACATTAAGCAAGTTAGGAGGTGCGGGAGTGCATGCTTGTTTGAATTATTATAATTCGAAGTGTACGGGCGGAGCCCGTACTCTACGGGGATTCCAAGGGGGCAGCGCCCCATTGGCGGCGGTCCGGGGGCAGCGTCCCTTGGAGCAGGGTCCAAGGGGCGGCAACCCCTAGCGTGGTCCAAGGAGCAGAGCTCCTGGCTCGGGTCGAGCTGCTAGGTCAGCTTGGAAAATTTTTATTTTGATTAAATTGCCTTGCTAAAATTGCATTAGGAAAAATATTTTCTGGAAAATGCAACATTTTCGAAACATAATTAATTGGCAGTTTTAGGAGGCAGTTTGTCTTAAAAAACTGAATTAACTGTCTAATGGCAGTTAACCATCTCTAACCCCAAAATTCGTATACAGTTTTGGTCACAATTCTCTAGTTCAGACAATTTTTGCAGCAACATACACTGGTTCATTTCTCAAACAGAGTTGTATCCGATTAGATTATTCGAGTGAACCACCGTAATAATTTGATCTGAGAGTGATTACACGCCTCTCTGATCGTCAGGTTTTCTGAATCTTCCAAACAAAGATGTATTCAAAATATTGGTACAATTATAAAACTAGCCGATATGCACTGAACAATATCGACACCAGTATCGATAGTGTCGTAAAAATCGCGACTACGCGACGACTAGTCGGCAATTAATCACTAGTCGACCAGTAACTGAGTAATTTTTCGTTAATCAGTCCATTAATCGCTAGTCGGGCGTAGTCGAACGTAGTCGGCTAGCCAAAAATCGATGATTCCGGCCAGATTCCGGAAAAAACCTGTATATTCCGGTCAGTTTTTAACCAAACCATTTAAATTTCTACAATTAATCTTGTATACTTAGAAAATGAGTTGAGTAATAGTTAAAACCTAGCTACTTGATATATTTACCTATAAAAATGTGTATATGTATACATAAAAGTGAAAATTACATATAAAAAAACCGATCCGATTAATCCCGATTAATTTCGAGTAATCTCAAGTAGTCACTAGTCCCCACCTCACCGGCCGACTAGCGACTAACTAGTTTTCCAACCTTGGGTATCAGTGTATTTTTTATAGTTTTCCATCGATATAAAACACGACTTTATTTTTTGGATTATATCATACAACTTTTGTGAAATAAACCATTGTAAATAATTTTTTTATCGCCAAAACTGAGTCTTACAAATTTAAGCATCCCCGTCATAAAAGCATTGGTTTCACCCACTAAATACACGACCTACATTTATTCTTTTCTCGATATTCGGATATAAGTTTTATGGAAAAAGAGTTAAATTCGAAAAGTAGCGCTAAAGTGACGAACCAAGCCAGTACCGATATCAGTGTTATCGGAACCAGTATCGGTTTATGTTTTTTTATTGTTTTTGATCGACGTATGGGAACCAAAATCAGTTTATGTTTTTTATGGTTTTCGATCGATATAAAACACAATTTTATTTTTTGATTTACATCATTAAACTTTTGTATAATAAAATTATTGTGAGTAAACTTCGTTTAGTCATCAAAACCAAGTATTACAAATTTGGATTATTGGATTTTATCACCCATAACTATTGGCTATTAGCCGCTGTCATCCCTAGCTATCACTTTAACTCCCGCCACCCCAACTTAACCCTTAATTTGTTCTGTCACCACGTCGTTAACTGATCACTAACTTTTGAGCTTGTTACTATACTTTTCGGGGTGTCCAAAGATTCGTAAAACCTTCCTAAGATCCCTATGACACCCCCAAAAGTATAAAAACATGATCAAAAGTTAGTGATCAGTTAACGACGTGGTGACAGAACACACTAAGTGTTAAGTTGGGGGTGACGAGCGTCAAACTGATAGTTGAGGATGACAGCGACCAATAGCCAATAATTAAGGATGATAAGAACCAATAACCCTACAAATTTTAATATCCCGCTATAATACATTGTTTCACCCTCTAGTAAGTACATTTGTATTTGTTAGGTTATCTTTTTTGTTATCTCACTGATAACTGATTTATTTATGATACTTTTAAGCATGTGCATTAATGATTTGATTTGCCATCTAAAACCACTTGTACACATCAAATTATTGGTTTACATCAAATCAAATCGTTTATCAAATCAGATGGGAAAATGAAGAATCTTGTTTTGAATCATATCATTTTTATCACGATATTGTTATTTTTAAATAGACATGATAATTTGATATTTGGTATACATCAAAATCAAATCGTAAATGAAGGATCATGTTTAGAATCATGCCATTTTTATAAAGATTGTTTTTATAACGGTAAGGAACGACGTGTCAACCATCGTGACACCGGGTGTTATGGACAAGGTCGACTACTCGACCGTCGCCAGCCCATTGGCTCTCCCAGATGCGCGGAAACCCGACCTCTACTCGCCCGAAATCACGACACTGGAACAATCGATAAAACCTCGCCTCTCATCCAAGTCGAACCGACGCTACTCGTATTCGCTCTTCACCTGGATGCCGCAGAAATGATGAGGAGAGTGAGAATCGAACCTTACTGTATGAAAAAGATTTTAAATGTATTATATAAGTTAGGTAGACCTTACTGCGATCTCCATTCAATACAATGGCAAAAGCATTAAAAATATTTTAAATGTATGTGGTGCAAGTTGAAATTCTTTCAAAAATTTAATGAAAAGTCGCTGTTTTTTTTTAATGGTTCATTTCTTTAATCTCCTGTCGTCTATGGGACTTAAACCAAAGACGTTTAGACAACTGATTGACCTTACGAATTAACCATAAACGATGATTGATCTTGTTACTGTAAAGAGTTTTGATATGCTTGAATCACCTTCATCGATAAAATACGGATAATTCGTAGCGAGCTCTATGTCTGTATTGTGTAGATGAGTTATAAAATTTAACGAGTAGATAAAAAGCCCTTTGATTAAAAGCAAGATGAAATGAATTGACATGAAAGCTTAACACTATACACATTTTATCCATCATTCTAAAAGTTTAAAAGAAATTATTGCCATTGTAATGTGTTTCTAGCTGTTCACTGGGCCATATGAGAATGACTACTTAAAATTATTAGTGTAGCACTACCATGAATTGTACTACTCATTGACCACTTTTAGCATGCATGCCTTTCTTCTAAATTTAGATGAAATTTCTTAAAATGATGAAAGCGCATTTGTACTTTGTAGAATTATTTACGGGACATAAACTTTGGAAAACAAAATAAGCTTTGATCCACGTATTTTTTACATTTTAAACTTTTTGTTTTTTTACTTTTAACCTAAAACTTTTCATCTTTTTTAATTTAACCCTAATACATTTTTATTTTCAACTTTGATCCACGTATTTTTCATCTTTTGCAAATTTTTTGTTTTACGTTTCGTTCTAATTTTGCGAGTAAACACACCGTAACGTACATGTGGGTTTCAAAGTTTTTTTTTTTGACTATTTTTTCCCATTTGACAAGACCGTCACAACGCGTTTATTTTCCCTGTTTGACATGTTCGTCGCAACGCGCGTTGTCTTAAATCGACTTAGTTACTCTTTTCTATTTTTACATTTCAGTCTAATTTCATTCGCATTAACATGTCGCAACTGGCATACGTGATTCAACGATTTTACGTATGTTTTTCGTTCGGTGTTATTTTTTCCTTTTTATTTATTTTGTTTACGAGTTTTTCCGATGTTGTTGGTCGCTTGTAGTTGCATTAATGCTACTTGGCACGGTCTATTCGCATTAACATGTCGCAACTGGCATACGTGATTCAACGATTTTAGGTATGTTTTTCGTTCGGTGTTATTTTTTCCTTTTTATTTATTTTGTGTTTATGAGTTTTTCCGATGTTGTTGGTCGCTTGTAGTTGCATTAATGCTGCTTGGCACGGTCTATCCCCCCCCCCCCCCCGCAACGCGGAGTCCTTAATACTAGTTAATATTAATAATAATAATATTCTACTTTTTGAACATTTGATGGGCACTCTATTCAATATTAATAACTAGGGGATAACCCAATGTAACACCTCGAAAATTCACGTCCTATAATGTGTTGACACGTGTCATATGTTTGAACGTGTGAAAGAATGTTCTGAAGGGACTAAAGTTGACAAACGTGAAAAGTATATGAAAATACGAGTTCTAAATGTCAACAGTGAATAAATATATTGTACATTAACCCTACACGATGTTTATAGCATCAAACGAATAAATCATGGATCATGCGAAGCTGAAAGTGAGAGATTACAAACTACAGGGGTTAAATGTGTCAATATGTTTAAGTTATACCTCTGAGTGACCTTTTGACAAACCCGAAGCTTTGTAACAGTTAATTATGCTCACTAGAATACACGATAAAAATTTCATAAAGTTTCGTTATCGTATGAGAAAGTTATGATCAAATTCGTATGCGAGGGGTTAAAGCGTTAACGTTGAAAATTATGACCTTTCGGGTTAACCAAAAGTGTCCAGGGACTTGGTAAAGTGGGTACAAGTCTTAAAGCCCTTATAGGTAAATAAGAAGGGGTCAAATTGCAAGAAATTAGCTTAATTGACCTTTCGGAAGGGCCAAGAGACGAGATGCAACAACTAGAAAACGTTTTTGTCTGATCAGAGAGCCCAAGCGGGCCGCGTAAAGCCCATCAACACCTTTACGCGGGCCGCATGGCCCACCCAGATATAGAAAGTGCAAACAGCCTCCTGTATTCGCGCATAATCGACCCAAAACGGATGTTTCACTTCAAGGGCGACCCCTAGGCAACACCTAGAACACTAGGGACACTTGTGGAAGAATTGTGGTCAGTGGTAGACTTGTGTGTCAACATTTTGTGGTGATTAAATCACTATATAAGGCCATGAAGTTGCAAACATTCTTCACACCTTCATTCTTGCATTCCTGATCACTTCTGGAGCTCAAGACTTCTCTCAAGTGATCATGATTCGTGCAAAGGACTCTAGTAAGTTTGCTTAACCTTCTTTAATTGAGTTTAGCTTAGTTATTTAGCTAAAAGTCAAACCGTCGTAATTACGGTTTGACTTCAAGATTAATTAATAATGGCTCAGTCAAATCTCGAATTAAAAGTAGTTATAAGTTGGTAATTATGTGGGTAATAAACCCTTAAAAGGGTTCCCCCTGATTCCCACTCTAACTAGGTCAAATGTCGGGTCAAACTTGTAAATAAAAAGTCAACAGGATACTTAAAGTCAAATTTATGCATGATTAGCAATGTAGAACACTTACAACCTGTTTGATCATTAATATAACTTGGTAATTAGTGTAAGAACATGTCTAAACATGTTCAACCCGACAATTTCCTGTTTAGACCCGGTTCGGAACCGAAAGTCGCAAAGCTTTGACTTTTGCTTTGACTTCAGTTCTGGCCCGTTTTGGTATGATTTAGAAATACCTAAGAGCATCATTTGGACCAGGTTACATGCTAGTATAACCCTCTGTGATTATACACCATGGTTCATTAGTTAACCAATTAATACGCATGATTCCGTTAATTGCTCATATGTTGACCATTATGCCCTTTTCACTTTAAAACGTGATTTGTAAAAATGTAAAAGTGCAGAAACCTTGGTTACTGATATATAAACTTGTATGCAAAGTTTGACATCAGTTCGAGGTGTAGATTGAGAGTTATGCTCATTAGCGTAATTAAGAAGCTTTATGTTAATAAAACGGCGTAATTAGCGTATAGCCTAGTTAAGCCTACTTTTTGATAGAAAACTTATTGCCCACTGATGTAATATATTATTTTGGGATTTTTGAAGATTTTTAATTAATTTTAGGCTGAGCATAACTTATAGTCGTAGGCTTAAGCCGGTAATTGTCGGTTTTTCCCTTACGGGCCATAAAATGAGTTTTACACATCTAAATGACTCCAAACCTTTTGTTACTGATTATAAATGATAAATAAATTTTTTTAAGTCTTCTGGAATAATAAAAATATCAGCTTTATGCATAGAACCCGGAAACGGCTTCTAATCGCCTAATTAAGCGTTTTTAACGCATAGTATGTACTAAAACTATTTTAAACATACCAAGGTTGATACCTACTGATATTTGAGGCAAATTATAATATTTTAACAGTAAGCAAAAGTTGTTTAACTCAGACTTCAGTTTTGAGCTTTTCGGCTTATGTGAAATTTCCAAAATGCCCCTACGGTGCATAGTTTGGTTATAATTGATAAATTTCACATATATACAATACCCTACTGATATAACTTAGCAAATTGATTATCTTTGCTGATTACATCAGACCTGTAACTCAGGATACTACTTAAACTCTTTTATCACCTTATAAATGACCAAACTACCCCTACGGGGCATAGTTTGTGTTTAAATTCATTTCGGGCATAATAAATGATATCTTACTGATGTCACAACATATTTGGAGCATATTAACTTAGGAAACCTGTAAATGGCTCTCATTATTACCCGTTACGCTTATTACGCATTCGGTTCGGTTTATGTAACTAGTTTACATAAATTAGCCTAAACGGGTCAAATCTTATCGGTTTTATCTCAAAATCCAGAATGTGTATTAAATACCCATATTAAGCAAGTCTCTGAACTTGTCGGGTCTAAATCACATTCTATCCGGTCTTCGCTTAATCGTGCGTACGAACCGTATCTTTGAAACTAACCGGTCTAAGCTTAAGCTTAACTAAAGACCCGTTAGGATTCTAATAGGTTACTATAAACCTTCGTTCCAGATTAGGAGTACCAGTAAAAGCTACTTGCATTTGCTTATTGTGATTATTACATTGCTCAGGTAAATACTTTTAACTTATTTTCCCTATACGGGCTTGGGTTACGGTATATAGAATACCGCTTGATCGGGCATCAAATCTTCCATCGTTGGGTGGTTAATTGAATAATTTGATCGGCTCGTTTAAACAGTCTTGTTTACTTAAAGCCTTTGGGGGTTAATGACCATGTCCCGGATATCCTTGGCATCATTTTACAAAATGGCCACGACTTAAGCGCGGGGTGTAGGCGTACACCCGTCAGTGCACAAAAGAATAATGTGGTGTGTCTATTGATCTTTAACCTGGATACGATCCGGGCTACTGAACGCATAAGGAACATGTAATTCGTTCACAAGATTATATATTTAAATAATTCTCCCAAGTTATAAAATGTTTATGCCACGTGCATCCAAACCAATTTTCAATCATTTTCCAAAATGAGTCAGTTGATTGTATTTACCAGTGTAAACTGACGTATTTTCTCAAAAAGATTAAATGCAGGTACTAAGCGTAATTGGCTGGGATTTCTCCTTAGCATCACTAGAAGTCTCGTAAGCTTAAGATGCCTAAAGTCTGATGAACTATTATTTCCATTTTATTTTCGATCCGTCTGTGGATAAACAATCGACGGTTGTGATATTTAAATATTACAATATTTTATTCGGTTGAAATATATTTTACATTTGCTTCCGCTGTGCATTTATATATTGTGTTGTTTGACTATTATGTTGCCAACCACGTCACGATACTCCCCCACCGGGCCCACCGGTGACACGTGGAAATCGGGGTGTGACAGGTTGGTATGAGAGCCAACATTGAGTGAATTAAACACTAGCCTTTTGTGTTTAATCTCAATAACACAATTGCACACATCTAAACTTTCGAGTCTAGACAAATAACATAGGACAAATTCTACCTTGTTTGGTTTTTGTTTTGTCCTTTAATTTTTATATATTGTTGTTGTTATCTCATGCTATATTGACAGGATTAACAAAAATGCCGCCAAGATTCTTCCGAAGAAGAGGACGAGGAAAGGGGCCAATCACCGCCCCCAATGACAACGAAGCAGGACCTTCGCATGTGCGAGCTCCTTCGACCACTTAGAGTGATGACCCCCGACAAAACCGGAGGAACCTCTTCGAGCCGGCTAGACGGTGGGTTTCGCACAGTTCAACACCTCCTGTTCATAACCCTTATGGGCCATAGCCGGAGTATGAGCCCAATAACCCTCAACCTTCCTACATACCCTTACAGCGATCCTTATCGCACAACTCCTTTGGTGACCCTACACCTGTTTTTAGGGGCCGGTTTAACCCGGCAAATTTCATACAAGAACCAGTGGGTTTCAACCCATTGGGACCGGAGGACCATTTCTCTGGCGATCACGCGGAGGATATGGACGAGGACACGGATCCCGTCGAACCCGCCAGCGGTACACCGAACCATCCCATAGAGATTTCGAATGGCTCTTCTTTCCACGGATCACCCTACGGTGGTCCAGACAGCTTTCAAGCTATGTTTACCCGACACGAATGGTATTTTATACCTCCTCGCCATTCACCGCCTCAGCAGCAACCGGATCCCTCTGTGGATTCACGGTTTGTGGCAGTCACGCCACCGCCTCCACCGCCACCAGTTCAACCGGCACCTCCTCAACCGCCGAGGCGTAGGAGGACAGGCGCACGTATGTCTGCACGAGCGAGGGATTTCCATTTTAGCTCCCCACGCCAATCAAGTGGCAGCCATTACCCGCCACTTCAGGAAGACCCACAGATGGGTGGGCCTTCGCAACCAGTTGCTCAGCAACCACCACCAATGGGTTTTGATAACCCAATTCCAGCATACACGGGTTCTGTGGCGTATAACCCGTTTGAACCACCAGCTCACAACAACTACGGTTACGCTGAAGCAGACCCCTACATGGTAGCGGCAAATTACAAACGCCTTTAACACCCAAGGACCGTATGGAGACCCATGGGGAGTTGGGTACCCAACTCATGGGTACCAGATACCGGCCAGACCTATTATTCGGACGCAATCGCAGCCGCCATGATTTTCTCCCCCAGAACGGGAGGAAATTCTTCAGAGACTGGATCAGGTTGAGCGAGACTTCCACCGTGACCGCAGGGAGAGACAAAGCTTCTTCCAAGGATTGACAAGCTTGATCATAGGGAAGAGCAAGAAGGACCACTAAATCCTTCCAATTGTTGTTGAGCCCCTGCGTGGGCCAGTCTTGTTGTATAAACCCCTGCGTGGGTATGCTTGTTTGTTTTGACCCCTGCGTGGGTCTATCTTTCTGTTAACCCCTATGAGGGTATGTTATTGTTTAAGTCCCTGCGTGGACTATTATGTTATTTGTGTAAGTCCCTACGTGGACTATTATGATGTTTGTTGTTAAGCCCCTGCGTGGGTAAATCCTTGTTTAAACCCCTGCGTGGGTATGTTTGTTTATTAAAAAGTCCCGTTTAGGGCGACGTGTAACCTTTTAATAAATTAATGGAATGTAAGTTTATAAATTTCATTTTTGCTATTATCTGCATAAATATATTATATGAAATAAATAAATCAAAATCATTCCTTTTTTATAATAATCTGCCTATTTAAATATTGAATTAGAATCTTGAGTGTGAAACCTAGCCTGAATGTCATTATGAAGACCTGGCCATGATGGTAAGACCTGTTTAAAAGATTCGTATCCCTGTTAACATCTGAAAATATGTTAACACTCCTGGCAGACGTGATTCATTAAAATCACACACGTCATTCTTATTATTGGATTCTTCAAAAGATTCCTAACCCAATTATATGATCTCTGAATCATGGGTTTAGGTCATCAATTAAGATGATCATATTTGACCATACGTGGTAATATAGCGCCTACGGGCCCTGCTCATTTCCATATGAGCCAAAAGACAGTGGTAGCGATGACTCCCTGTCAGATAAAGGTAATGAACTAGGTTCAAACCTTCATGTTTTGATTCTCTGAAATCATAGCTTATAATTTAAAATGTCCTTGTGACTAGGCCTTTTGTGCCACAAATAAAACTGTTATTGTTTTATAATTAGGATAAATTATAATAGAAATCCTAAATAAATATGATTAATAAATTAACCAAATATGGTCTCTGTTTACCATGGTTAATGAATTACCCTAAGGGGCAATTCCATAATAAACTCCCAAATAAACTATTGTCCTTGTTTTCTGTAACAGTTCAATTAAAATGGCTAACTCAGACGAAATTAATAGTCATCCAGTGGAGAATATTGATAACGCCCGGATTAATTTAACGGGTGCTGAATTGAAAGCGTTGGTAGACGACGCAGTTACAAAGGCATTGGAGCGGCAGTACGAAGAGTATAGTGGGACTCGGAGTAGGACCCTATCTACACTGCATACAAAGCCACCTTCCAAGAAGGATGAACCCAAGAAAGATGATGATAGACTCTCCTCGAACCACCACAGTGCTCCATCTCAGCAGGTCATATTAAATCAAGGACCCCGTGACAAGGGTTGCTCTTATAAATATTTTGTTTCCTGCAAACCCCGGGATTTCACTGGGGAAAAGGGAGCCATTGACTGCATGACGTGGTTAGACGAGATGGATACGGTTGTGGATATCAGCGGATGCGCTGAGAGGGATGTAGTCAAGTTTGTGTCGCAATCTTTTAAAGGCGAAGCTTTAGCCTGGTGGAGATCACTGATTCAGGCCACCGGGAAAATCCCATTGTATAACATGTCATGGGAACAATTTGTTGCCCTTATCAGGGAAAATTACTGCCCTCAGCATGAGGTGGAGAAGATAGAGTCTGATTTTCTATCATTGGTGATGACAAACCTTGACTGTCAAGCTTACCTCACGAGCTTCAACACGATGTCCCGGTAGGTTCCGTATCTGGTAACCCCGGAACCAAAGAGAATAGCTCGTTTTATCGGTGGTCTAGCCCTGGAAATCAAGGCAAGCGTGAAGGCTTCTCGGCCAGCTACTTTTAGATCTGTAGCTGACATATCCTTGTCCCTCACTTTGGATGCGGTCAGGCAAAGATCGCTGAGGAATAAGGAGGCTGAGAAGAGAAAGCGTGAAGATGATAGTTCACGGAGGTCGAACAAGAAGCACCGTGGAAACGGTGACAACAAGAAAGGATCTGAGTCAAGGAAAGATGGGCATCATTCTGGTGAGAAGCCCAAGTGCAAGATTTGCAAGAAACAACACTTTGGAAAGTGCAGACTCGAGTCGAACTCACAGACTCAGTCAAAAACCTATGCTTGTGGTATATGCAAGTCCAAGGACCACAAAACCTTGGATTGCGAAAAGATGAAGGATGCAACTTGCTACAGTTGCAATGAGAAAGGGCACATTAAAACCAACTGCCTTAAATACGCCAAGAAGCCTGAAGAGGCCAAGAAGACCAATGCTAGGGTCTTCAGAATGGACGCAAAGGAAGCGGTTCTAGACGACAACGTTATTACATGTACTTTCCTTGTAAATGATGTCTATGCAAGAGTACTTTTTGATTCAGGCGCTAATAAGTCTTTCGTAGATAATAAGTTTTGTGAATTGTTGAAATTACCTGTCAAAACCTTAAGTGTAAATTATGAGGTGGAGTTAGCAGATAGCACCATAGAAACCGGCTCAACTGTGTTAGATGGATGTGTTATATCCATTAAGAACCACTATTTTCCTCTGTCCCTACTTCCATTTAAGTTAGCCGGTTTTGACATAGTTTTGGGTATGGCTGGTTATCTCGTAACCAGCCCAAATTGTCTGCAACAGAAAGCAAGCGGTGATTAAGACTCCGTCTGGTGAATCACTTACCATTCGGGGAGATACACAATATGGACTGCCTGAGCAAGTGACTATGCTCAAGGCTTCCAAGTGTTTAAAAAAGGGTTGTGTCATTTACATGGCACAAGTGATCATTGATGAGCCTAAACCGAAGATTGAAGACATCCCCGTCATTTTTGAATACCCAGAAGTTTTTCCGGAAGAACTACCTGGTTTACCACCAGATAGGCAAGTGGAATTCAGAATTGACATCATCCCTGGAGCAGCACCAGTTGCTAGAGCACCTTACAGGTTAGCACCAACCGAAATGAAGGAATTAAGGACGCAACTAGATGAATTGCTAGCTAAAGGTTTCATTAAACCTAGTTCATCTCCTTGGGGAGCACCAGTCTTGTTTGTCAAGAAGAAGGATGGATCGATGCGTCTGTGCATCGATTATCGTGAGCTTAATAAGGTCACGATAAAGAATAGGTATCCTTTGCCCAGGATCGACGATTTGTTCGATCAATTGCAAGGAGCAAGTTATTTCTCGAAAATTGACTTGAGGTCAGGCTACCATCAACTGAAGGTTAGAGATGAAGACGTGCACAAAACAGCAATTAGGACTCGTTATGGTCATTACGAGTTCCTAGTGATGCCTTTTGGGCTCACTAATGCACCTGCCGCGTTCATGGATCTCATGAATCGCGTTTGCAAGCCGTACCTAGATAAATTCGTCATCGTTTTCATCGACGACATTCTCATCTACTCAAAGAATCAAGCTGACCATGAGAAACACCTTCGATGTATTTTCAAACTCCTGCATCATGAGAAACTCTACGCCAAATTTTCCAAGTGTGAATTTTGGCTTCGAGAAGTCCAATTCCTTGGACATGTGGTGAGTGAGCGTGGTATCCAAGTGGATCCCGCTAAGGTAGAAGCAGTTATGAACTGGAAGGAGCCAAAGACGCCTACAGAGATTCGTAGCTTCCTGGGATTGGCAGGATATTATAGGCGTTTCATTGAAAATTTTTCAAGGATTGCTGCACCCCTAACTTCCTTGACTAAGAAGAAAGTAAAGTTCGTTTGGGGCCCTAAGCAGCAAGAGTCCATTGATATCCTAAAGCAGAAGTTGAGCAACACTCCTGTTCTGACATTGCCAGATGGAATAGAAGATTTTGTGGTTTACTGCGATGCATCGCACACTGGCATGGGGTGTGTGCTTATGCAGAAAGGCAAGGTTATTGCCTATGCATCACGACAGTTAAAGGTGCATGAAAAGAATTACACCACCCACGACTTGGAGTTGGGTGCCGTTGTATTCGCACTAAAACTGTGGAGGCATTATTTATATGGAATCAAGTGTGTGATCTATTCTGATCACAAGAGCCTCCAGCATCTGTTTAATCAGAAGGATTTAAATATGAGGCAGCGCCGATGGATGGAGACGTTGAATGATTATGATTGTGAAATCAGATACCATCCCGGCAAGGCGAATGTAGTCGCTGATGCCTTGAGTCGAAAGGAATGGGTGAAACCCATCCAAATCAATGCCAAGCGCATGGAGATAAAGAACAGTTTGACTGAAAGGTTGTTAGCTGCACAGAAGGAAGCTGTGTTGGAAGCTAACTATCCTAATGAAAAGCTAGGAGTAACTGAGGAACAGTTATCTCTTGGCAAAGACGAAATTTTGAGACTGAATGGACGAATATGGGTTCCAATTTATGGAGGACTTCGAGATGTTATTCTCCAGGAAGCCCATAGTTCCAAATATTCCGTTCATCCTGGAGCTGATAAGATGTACCAGGATCTAAGGGCAAATTATTGGTGGATAGGCTTGAAGAAGTCTGTAGCTGCCTATGTAGCTAAGTGCTTGACTTGTGCGCAAGTCAAAGCAGAACATCGAAAGTCGTCAGGCTTGCTACAACAGCCTGAACTTCCTACATGGAAGTGGGAAATGGTAACTATGGATTTTATCACCAAGTTACCTAAGACAAGGAAAGGAAATGATACAATATGGGTTATAGTTGATAGACTGACTAAGTCAGCACATTTCTTACCCATCAAGGAGACTTATAGCTCCGACATGTTAGCCCAGTTATACGTTGATAAGATTGTAGCCTTACATGGCATACCTGTATCTATTATATCTAACAGAGATACTAGGTACACGTCACATTTTTTGAAAAGCTTCCAACAATCTTTGGGCACGCGTTTGAATTTTAGTACGGCTTACCATCCTCAGACAGACGGTCAGAGTGAGCGTACTATTCAAACTTTGGAAGACATGCTACGTGCATGTGTAATTGATTTAGGTGGTAGTTGGGATAACCACCTACCGTTGATCGAATTCTCCTACAACAATAGCTACCACACCAGCATAAAGGTTGCGCCCTTCGAGGCCTTATACGGTAGAAAGTGTAGAACGCCCGTTTGTTGGGCGGAAGTGGGAGATGTCCAATTATCAGGACCAGAGATAGTCTTTGAAACGACGGACAAGATTGTCCAGATTCGTGACCGTCTCAAAGTTGCCCGAGATAGGCAGAAGAGCTACGCGGATCCAAAGCGTAAAGTTGTTCACTTCAAAGTAGGTGACAAAGTTTTACTTAAAGTATCACCCTGGAAGGGAGTGATGCGATTTGGTAAGAAAGGCAAGCTAAGCCCGAGATACATAGGACCTTTTGAGGTTATCGAACGTGTCGGGTCAGTTGCCTATAAGTTAAACTTACCTGAAGAGCTCAGTGCAATTCACAATGTGTTCCACATCTGCAATCTGAAGAAGTGCTTCGCTGATGAATCACTGGTTATACCCCCCCCCCCCCCCCAGCAACGCGGAGTCCTTAATACTAGTTAATATTAATAATAATAATAATAATAATAATAATAATATTCTACTTTTTGAACATATGATGGGCACTCTATTCAATATTAATAACTAGGGGATAACCCAATGTAACACCTCGAAAATTCACGTCCTATAATGTGTTGACACGTGTCATATGTTTGAACGTGTGAAAGAATGTTCTGAAGGGACTAAAGTTGACAAACGTGAAAAGTATATGAAAATACGAGTTCTAAATGTCAACAGTGAATAAATATATTGTACATTAACCCTACACGATGTTTATAGCATCAAACGAATAAATCATGGATCATGCGAAGCTGAAAGTGAGAGATTACAAACTACAGGGGTTAAATGTGTCAACATGTTTAAGTTATACCTCTGAGTGACCTTTTGATAAACACGAAGCTTTGTAACAGTTAATTATGCTCACTAGAATACACGATAAAAATTTCATAAAGTTTCGTTATCGTATGAGAAAGTTATGATCAAATTCGTATGCGAGGGGTTAAAGCGTTAACGTTGAAAATTATGACCTTTCGGGTTAACCAGAAGTGTCCAGGGACTTGGTAAAGTGGGTACAAGTCTTAAAGCCCTTATAGGTAAATAAGAAGGGGTCAAATTGCAAGAAATTAGCTTAACTGACCTTTCGGAAAGGCCAAGAGACGAGATGCAACAACTAGAAAACGTTTTTGTCTGATCAGAGAGCCCAAGCGGGCCGCGTAAAGCCCATCAACAGCTTTACGCGGGCCGCATGGCCCGCCCAGATACAGAAAGTGCAAACAGCCTCCTGTATTCGCGCATAATCGACCCAAAACGGATGTTTCACTTCATGGGCGACCCCTAGGCAACCCCTAGAACACTAGGGACACTTGTGGAAGAATTGTGGTCAGTGGTAGACTTGTGTGTCAACATTTTGTGGTGATTAAATCACTATATAAGGCCATGAAGTTGCAAACATTCTTCACACCTTCATTCTTGCATTCCTGATCAATTCTGGAGCTCAAGACTTCTCTCAAGTGATCATAATTCGTGCAAAGGACTCTAGTAAGTTTGCTTAACCTTCTTTAATTGAGTTTAGCTTAGTTATTTAGCTAAAAGTCAAACCGTCGTAATTACGGTTTGACTTCGAGATTAATTAATAATGGCTCAGTCAAATCTCGAATTAAAAGTAGTTATAAGTTGGTAATTATGTGGGTAATAAACCCTTAAAAGGGTTCCCCCTGGTTCCCACTCTAACTAGGTCAAATGTCGGGTCAAACTTGTATATAAAAAGTCAACAGGATACTTAAAGTCAAATTTATGCATGATTAGCAATGTAGAACACTTACAACCTGTTTGATCATTAATATAACTTGGTAATTAGTGTAAGAACATGTCTAAACATGTTCAACCCGACAATTTCCTGTTTAGACCCGGTTCGGAACCGAAAGTCGCAAAGCTTTGACTTTTGCTTTGACTTCAGTTCTGACCCGTTTTGGTATGATTTAGAAATACCTAAGAGCTTCATTTGGACCAGGTTACATGCTAGTATAACCCTCTGTGATTATACACCATGGTTCATTAGTTAACCAATTAATACGCATGATTCCGTTAATTGCTCATATGTTGACCATTATGCCCTTTTCACTTTAAAACGTGATTTGTGAAAATGTAAAATTGTAGAAACCTTAGTTACTGATATATAAACTTGTATGCAAAGTTTGACATCAGTTCGAGGTGTAGATTGAGAGTTATGCTCATTAGCGTAATTAAGAAGCTTTATGTTAATAAAACAACGTAATTAGCGTATAGCCTAGTTAAGCCTACTTTTTGATATCAAACTTATTACCCACTGATGTAATATATTATTTTGGGATTTTTGAAGATTTTTAATTAATTTTAGGCTGAGCATAACTTATAGTCGTAGGCTTAAGCCGGTAATTGTCGGTTTTGCCCTTACGGGCTAAAATGAGTTTTACACATCTAAATGACTCCAAACCTTTTGCTACTGATTATAAATGATAAATAAATTATTTTAAGCCTTCTGGATTAATAAAAATATCAGCTTTACGCATAGAACCCGGAAACGGCTTCTAATCGCCTAATTAAGCGTTTTAACGCATAGTATGTACTAAAACTATTTTAAACATACCAAGGTTGATACCTACTGATATTTGAGGCAAATTATAATATTTTAACAGTAAGCAAAAGTTGTTTAACTCAGACTTCAGTTTTGAGCTTTTCGGCTTATGTGAAATTTCCAAAATGCCCCTACGGTGCATAGTTTGGTTATAATTGATAAATTTCACATATATACAATACCCTACTGATATAACTTAGCAAATTGATTATCTTTGCTGATTACATCAGACCTGTAACTCAGGATACTACTTAAACTCTTTTATCACCTTATAAATGACCAAACTACCCCTACGGGGCATAGTTTGTGTTTAAATTCATTTCGGGCATAATAAATGATATCTTACTGATGTCACAACATATTTGGAGCATATTAACTTAGGAAACCTGTAAATGGCTCTCATTATTACCCGTTACGCTTATTACGCATTCGGTTCGGTTTATGTAACTAGTTTACATAAATTAGCCTAAACGGGTCAAACCTTATCGGTTTTATCTCAAAATCCAGAATGTGTATGAAATACCCATATTAAGCAAGTCTCTGAACTTGTCGGGTCTAAATCAAATTCTATCCGGTCTTCTCTTAATCGTGCGTACGAACCGTATATTTGAAACTAACCGGTCTAAGCTTAAGCTTAACTAAAGACCCGTTAGGATTCTAATAGGTTACTATAAACCTTCGTTCCAGATTAGGAGTACCAGTAAAAGCTACTTGCATTTGCTTATTGTGATTATTACATTGCTCAGGTAAATACTTTTAACTTATTTTCCCTATACGGGCTTGGGTTACGGTATATAGAATACCGCTTGATCGGGCATCAAATCTTCCATCGTTGGGTGGTTAATTAAATAATTTGATCGGCTCGTTTAAACAATCTTGTTTACTTAAAGCCTTTGGGGGGTTAATGACCATGTCCCGGATATCCTTGGCTTCATTTTACGAAATGGCCACGACTTAAGCGCGGGGTGTAGGCGTACACCCGTCAGTGCACAAAAGAATAATGTGGTGTGTCTATTGATCTTTAACCCGGACACGATGCGGGCTACTGAACGCATAATGAACATGTAATTCGTTCACAAGATTATATAGTTAAATAATTCTCCCAAGTTATAAAATGTTTATGCCACGTGCATCCAAACCAATTTTCAATCATTTTCCAAAATGAGTCAGTTGATTGTATTTACCAGTGTAAACTGACGTATTTTCTCAAAAAGATTAAATGCAGGTACTAAGCGTAATTGACTGGGATTTCTCCTTAGCATCACTAGAAGTCTCGCAAGCTTAAGATGCCTAAAGTCTGATGAACTATTGTTTCCATTTTATTTCCGATCCGTCTGTGGATAAACAATCGACAGTTGTGATATTTAAATATTACAATATTTTATTCAGTTGAAATATATTTTACATTTGCTTCCGCTGTGTATTTATATATTGTGTTGTTTGACTATTATGTTGCCAACCACGTCACGATACTCCCCCACCGGGCCCACCGGTGACACGTGGAAAACGGGGTGTGACACCCATGCTTCGCAGCGGGACAACGAGAATTCGATATCATTTTGACTCATTAGGGCACCGATACTCGTTCTATTAACCAGCTAAAGTTGGAATAATCAAAGAATGTTTATAAATGTTTTACATCAACTGAAAACAATCAAAGTAAATACCAGTTTCGATAATATCTATGCTTATACTGATTTTGTTTGGTCAGAATCGATGTTGTTTATTAGAGTATCGACACACTACCAACCCCTTAAAAACACTCTATTTTAAATACAACTACGTTGTCAAAAATTATACCAAACCAAACACAACCAAATATGCATTTTTTAAGTTATACAATTATAAAAAACAAATACGATATCGGTATCGGTGTTGTTCAGACGTTATCGGTTCAATTCTCACGGTAAATTAAAAAAGTTCAACTATATTTCGGATCGTAGATAAAAATAACCATGTCGTAGCGGTATATTTGAAATTATAAAACATATTATATTACTAAAGTATGCCATGTCGAGAGAATCTTAAAAAATGAATACGGTACCAATACAAATGTTCTTCGAACGGTATCAGTTTGTTTCTTTTTGCAAAAAAATAATAAATCAACTATATCTGTTCGCTCGAATAAACCTTTTTCGTAGATTTTAATAAATACGTCACAAAGTGTGTTCCAAATTTACCAGTCGATCATATCTAAAACATAAAAAAAAACATTGTTTTGAATATTAGATTCTCTTAATTGATTAACTTATTAATTAATTATATTAATATATTTCAACCATCCAAAAATTTTATTGACCAATAAAAGGTATATACACTATTGAACCCCTTGTAATTTGTTAAGGTGTATAATATAATATAATATAATATAATATAATATAATATAATATAAGAAACCTGATTTTAGACACGTGTCATTCATTGAAGATTTCTACATTTGTAATTTCCTACCTTTTCATACTTAATATAATTAAGTTGACACTTTTTTATTTAGTTTACCCTTATCTCTTATTTTATTATCTCTTATTTTATGAAAAAAAAATATTGATTATAAGCATGGTAATTTCCTAGATAAAACAAAATAATATATATTATTCGACAAAAATAAAACAAAGAATATCTTAGATTGGTTGTTCTGAATTCGTTTTGCTTATGTTCAACGTTTGACTTTAGGCCACCATGTAAAAGAAACCTGATTTTGGACACGTGTCATTTATTGAAGATGTCTATATTTGTAATTTCCTACCTTTCATAGTTAATATTATTATTTACCAAATTGACACTTTTTTATTTAGTTTACCCTTATCTCTTATTTTACGAAAAAAAATATCGATTATTCTATCTCTTATTTTCATATTGCATTTTTTTAAATTTAGTTTGTACTTATCTTTTCCGTTCAAATGGGACAGAAGTAAAATTATTGGGTTTCACATTTGTAATTAGTTATTTTTTTATTAAGATGCTATGGTTCTATTTGCTCATGTTCAAAATGATCAGAAAAAAAAAACTCAGTTATTTTTGTTTCTAGGAAATCATAATCCTTTTATTTGATTCAATCATTCTAGAAGTTTTAAAACTAAAATATAATCTATCATAATCAAACACAATTACTCACACGTATAAGCCCATATATAATCTAACCTACTTTTAATAAAGGATTCCAATTAATTCTACGTGAAATTCATAAAGACTTTTTGTTATACACTTAATTTCATATATAATCTAATCTAACTTTTAATAATGTATATATGTGTGGACGCTCGGAGGGCAAAAGTGAAATTGCACTAATTTTAACATTATTTCACTAAATTTGTGAAAATAACGTTAAAAGCGGCGGACGGTTAATCATGCATCATCATCATGTGGTGCCGTTGATAGCAGAAAGACAAAAGAGAACATGCACTAATCGGTCTTTGTCCCGATTGCTGAGTGTTATGTACCTTATGTCCAAAGCTTAATGCGAAACTACTATCGAGTCGGGGGTCTTACTGAAAGCAGCCTCTACATCTTACTCTCCTCAGACCCTACCTTAGCATTGCTATTTGTGGGATTTACTGAGTATGATGATGATGATGATGATGATGATGATGATTTAGTATATATAATCAGATTTATTCAACCTGTATAATACACGGGGTTTATAAAGATATAATTTTTTTTATTATTTAGTTTATAAATTACATTTATCCAACCCGTGTAATATACAAGGTTACAAAATTACATTTATTTAACCCGTGTAATACACAGTGTTTTTTAAAATATAACTTTTTTTATTATTTAGTATATATAATTAGATTTATTCAAGCCGTACAATACACAGGTTTTTATTATTTGGTATATAAAATTACATTTATTCAGTACAATATATGAGGTTCTTAGAGATATAATTTTTTTTATTATTTAATATATAAAATTACATTTGTTCAACTCGTGTAATAAACGAGATTTTTAAAGAATAATTGTTTTAATTTAGTATATAAAATTACATTTATTCAACCCGTGTAATACACGGGGTTCTAACCTAGTATAATATAATATAATATAATATTCTATTTTTTCAATATATAAAGTAATAATACTCAATTTGGTGTCGTTTTCAAATTCTAGAATGGGGTCACGCATCCGGACACTTTGGGTCCCTAATTTCGGCACGATATTAGGGTGTTCGGAGTGGTACGACAAAAGGGAGTGGCAAAGGGTTTTGTCGCGCGACAACACCGCCACAGACACCCTTTGCCGCTCGGTGACCACACACCGCTCGGGAAAAGGCAAAAAATGACCGTTGGGGGGACGAGTAACGACTATAATGCCATTAAAAATAAAAAAGAAATTTCTTTAAAAAATTAAACTATAAATACCAAACCAAACCATAACCAAATACCTTCAAATTTATACCACAACCAAACCAAAAAATACCACCGATTCTTCCCAAACATTAAAAAACAAAATGGCGGATGAACTCCCGTTATGGTTCCCACCCATGAGTAGCGACGATTCATCCGATAGTAGCATTCTTTTTTTTTCAAAATCTCATCGAAGAAGCCGAACTTCAAGACACGGACACATCTAACCGAAGGAGATATATTGAACATCAACGTGAGGAGGGGCATGAGACACTCAAGGCGGATTATTTTGTCGAAGACTCGAAGTACAACGAAGATATTTTTCGGCATAGGTTCCGTATGTCGAAACGTTTGTTTCTAAAAATTGTGGCCGAAGTGGAAGAGAGTGACTCGTGGTTTTAAGAGGCCCTCGATGCGCGAGGTAGGAAGGGCTTTACGTCATTGCAAAAGGTGACATCGGCTATTAAACAGCTTGCAACTGGTAACACTCCAGACGAGAACGACGAGTACTTGCATATGGCCGAAAGAACTTCCCGCGAGTGCCTATAATATTTTTGCGACACGGTTTGCAAAATATACCACGTAGACCGACAAGACATGGCACTTTTATACGAAACTCATGAGGAAAAACATCACCTTCCAGGTATGTTCGGTAGCCTTGATTGCTCCCATTTCGGTAGACCGACAAGACATGGCACTTTTATATGCAAAATATACCACGTAGACCGACAAGACATGGCGATTTTGTCCGACAGAGTATCGAGGCCAATATATGCTAGGAGTCATCGATACCCGACTGTTATGCTCGAAGCGGTTGCATGATGCGTGTGAAGTGTTATATATATTAGGTGTATATTTTAAGCCCCTTTAACACTTATTTTTAGCCAAGTTTTAAATTTATAAAACACGATATTTTACTAACACTAAACACACATATGGGCAAGTGCACCCATCGTGAGCGTAGTATAGCGTTGGTAAGATACCGAGGTCGTCCAAGGACACAAGAGCTTTTAGTACCGGTTTATCCTCAACGTCTAGTCAAAATAAAAAGTTTAGAAAAATGTTTTAAACTAAGAAAAATAAAAACTAACTAAAATGCTGAAAATAAAAATAAAAATAAAAACAGATAGACAAGATGAATCACTTGGTTCCGACTCGTATCTAGTGTAACCTTTGATTATTTCCGCACTTTTGCACATGATTAAGAGATTATCTTAGTTATTGTAGTAGGCCCCTCTTTTGAAGGTGACGTTACCCTCACCCCAGTAGTTTGAGTCAGCAAGGATACAATCCTAAAAGGGTGGATTATTGGAAGATAATGAATTAAGTTATTAATGCAATATTATGGTAGGCCCCTCTTTTGGAGGTGACGTTACCCTCGACTAAGTAGTCTGAGTCAGCAGGGATACAGTCCTAAATAGCCGGGTTATAGTATTAATAGTAGTTAACTTATGAGGGGATCAAAGAGTTTGGACCCCCGCCATCCAATACCGTGAAGTATTGAAGGAGGTCCTACTAAATTTGACCCAGGTCCATTGCAGGACCTCTAAACGCTGAACAATGGCAAGACCTTTACCAAACCGTTCCCTTAACCCCCGACCAGGTAGCCAACATACCTCCATATAGACCGTGGAGATATGAATGGTGAAAATCTTTTATTTTATATAGACAGTAAAATAATTTCAAGACACCACGGACAAACGATAAAGAAAGATCACCTTCAACATAAGCAACTAGTTATTAAAGTCATTAATACGAAACCAAATAAAAAGTGCAAAAGATTAGAAATAAAAAGTATTACACTAGACACTTTGTCTTCACCAAGTGATGTAAGAGACTTAGGCAAACATGGCCTTGATTGTCAAGAACTCTTACGATCAATCTTGGATCCCGAGACGACTCACACACTCTACGATGGACAATGGATGATGGTGGTGGATGATGGTGTTATGGTGGTGGTGGGTGGTGGGTGAAGTGTGAGAGAGGTGGTGTGCCAAGGGATGGTTTGAGCTTGAGCCAAGCACATCTATTTATAGGCTGAACATAAGCTTGGGCACGGCCCCGTGTCCAGTGGGCACGGCCCCGTGTCCACATCCTTCTCTTTCTTCATTAAATGCAGCTTTGTCTTATTAGTTGACCACGCCCCCCGTGTCCGCTGAGCACGACCCCGTGGTGCAGAAGAATCTTTGTACTATGCAGATTTGCTGGATTGTGCGAATCTTATAGTTGACCACGGCCCCGTGTCCGCTGAGCACGGCCCCGTGGTGGGCAATAGAAGCTTCTACCACTTTGTCTTTTCTGCTGACACATGGGCACGCCCCCGTGCTGGCTGAGCACGGGGCGTGTTCAGTCTTCTGTCTTCTTGTTTTGCTTGGGAAGATGCTGTCGTGGGGTCGGGCATGTCACGTCTTGTTCCTTTTCTTGTATTTATGTTAGATTTTGATGTCTTTTTGCTTCTTTTGTTAATTTGAGCTCATTTAATCCTGAAATACAAAAGGAAGACAAAAACACACTTTTTCCAACATTAGTACTAAAAATGGGTTAGTTTTATGCCTCATTTGATGAAATTTATATGTTAATATTTGAACACATCAAATACCCCCACACTTGAATCTTTGCTTGTCCTCAAGCAAAACTCTTTAATATGTGGCTATTTACACTCCCAAATGGAATGGGTAGAGAAGAAGGTTTTTGGGCTTGTCGTAGAGTGTCGGGATTTCCAAGATTCTTTATTTAATTTTATTTTTATTTATTTACAATCCTATTCGTCATGATTTATTTAAAACTTTTCATAAGATAAATTACTTATTAGGGCATAACATGCCTTTGTAAAATTCTATTTATATACAAGTTCACATACCTCACGGGGATCACTCAACACTCGGCCGAAAATGTATTTTTGTGGATCACTCGAGAGCGGCATGGAACTTACTCCTACCATAGGCTTGCCAAGCAATCAATCCTCCTCCTTTTTAACTTATATACCTTTGTAAATATCAAGAGGACTTTGTGGGTTAAGGGTTAGGCTTGGGTTAGAGGTAGGTGGTTGGGTTGGTGGTTAGTGGTTAGTAGAAAAAAAGGGCGAAAAGCGTAACAAGTGTCGGTTTTCGTATGACTTTCTATTTTTGTAACTTTTATTTTTGATGAAGCTATTTATTCAAACAAAGTTATTTTTGATGAACTTGTTTGTTTATTTTCTTTTGCTTCATCATCAACAACAGAAATTTTTTTTTTCTTCAAAAGTCATTTAAAGAACCGAACTTGTTACTAAAACAAAGGGGTAAAAAATGAAAAAGGTTTTGGTGGGTAAAAAGGGTGTTAGGTTTGGGTTATGAAATGAAAAGGTTTAGGCTCAAAGGGGCTAACTAGGGGGATTTTTGGTAGGTGGTAAAAAAAAGATAATGGTGTAGAAATAAAAAGGGTTAGTCCTAATGCCTCTATCATTTACTTACTCGGGTTTAAGTTGGTAAGGACTGGGAATGTATCGTCATGGCAAGTTCTAGAGTCGTAAGAACCAAGCGGCTATTCACACAAGAAACAAAAATGAGCATTTAGTCAAATGATATATAAGTGTTTGCTCAATAAAGGCTCAAAACTCACTTTTGTGGGAATGGGTTTTTATGTGATCAAGTATATATAATTAAATTTTAACTAAGCTTGTCATGTCTTTTCATAATTTTCTTATGTTGGTTCTTTTTATCACGACGCTATCGGTTGTAAATTCATAAAAATATAACATTTTTAAGAACTTGAATTTCCCGAATTAAACCTAGACAAGTGAATTTTTTTTTTTTTGAAAAAAATTTGGGGTGATTAGCGGTTCCAATAGAGTTTTGTGTAAGGCTTGTATTTAGGAATTGCAAGTTTCAAGGTTTTAGCATCCCCCCCCCCCCCCCACTTAAATTACACATTGTCCTCAATGTGTCCCAAAAATAAGTTTTTAGGTTGATTGAATGTGTAAAAAGGTGTGAAAAGCAAAATTTTTGTGTTACTGGGCGTTGAACACGGCCCTGTGTGATCCGGGCACGGCCCCGTGTTCAAGTGCCAGTAACAAAATTAAACAAGAGAAACAGAAGTCTGGACACGGGGGCGTGTTGGGTGAACACGGCCCGTGTCCAGTTACCTGAACTGGGTCTTTTTCTGCAGACAGTGCAGCACGGGGCCGTGTTGGGTGGACACGGCCCGTGCCGAGCTTACTGTAAACGAAGAAATTTGTCGGACGGTTCTGTTTTCCTGTATGGAGTGTTGGTTCAAGTTTCCCTTGCATCCTTTGCCATCTCAAGTGTGTTTTATTCCTGAAAATTAAAACTAACTAGAAAACAAGAAAATTAATCTAAACTAAACTAAGGATAGTTCCGTGGAATGCCTCCATGGTGCGCCACGTTTATAAGGGTCCTTGGCTAGACCCAAAGCCTGGTCACATGTTACCCAAGTGGGATGTATTGCATCCCAAGTTACACCGTCGGAGAGCGTCATCCAAGCTTGAGTCTATGACCTTCATGTAGTTGACCGGGTCTTCTTCCTCTATCTTCTTTCCACATTCAAACTTCACTTCCTCGTCCCCAAACTTCAATGTTAACGTTCCGTCATTCATATCTACCACTGCTTGGGCGGTGGCTAGAAATGGCCTCCCGAGGATGAGAGGGACTTCGGTGTCTTCTTCCATGTCTAGGATGACAAAGTCAGTTGGAAAAACGAAGTTGTCAACCTTGACTAGTAGATTTTCAGCGACACCTTGTGGAAATTTGACGGACCTGTCGGCGAGTTGTATGCTCATCTTTGTAGGGCTAGTTACTCCTAGGCCGAGTCGTTTGAACATTGACGTGGGCATGAGGTTAATGCTAGCCCCAAGATCGGCTAATGCATTACGAACGGGGGACTCCCCAATCGAGCAAGGAATTGTGAAGCTCCCGGGATCGATTTTCTTTTGTGGAAGTTTGTTGAGTACTAAAGCGGAGCATTCTTCGCCTAAGTTAACTAATTTCAATGATTCAATTTTCCTTTTGTGAGTGAGGAAGTCCCTCATGAATTTTGCATATTTAGGCATTTGGGTTAGGACCTCAATAAAAGGAATATTGACATGCAATTGTTTTAGTAAACTTTCGAACTTTGCGAATTGCTCATCGGTCTTTTGACGATTTAACCTACCGGGGTACGGAATTGGAGGAGTCTTGGTGGGCTCTTGATTTGGTGAAGAAGCCTTTTCTAGTTGAGGTGTAGGTGAAGTCGTACTTTGACGTTGACCCCCTTCAACTGGTGGTAATGGAGTATCCTCGGGACCCACGGTTCGGTTTCTCAATGTGATAAGGTGTACTTGTGCCTTTGGGTTGGTTTCGGTATTACTTGATAATGCGCCTTGTGGTCTCTCGGAGAAATTTTGAGCTAGTTGATTTAATTGTTTTTCTACGTTTTGAATGCTAGCTTGTTGATTTCTAAAATTCGATTCCAATTGTTGGAATCGATCCGAGTTTTTCTTTTCGGTGTCGGAGATGAAGCGAGATACGGTATCTTCAAGCCTTTCTCTTCCACCTTGTTGTTGAGAGAAATTTTGTGGTTGTTGAAAATTAGTTCGTTGGTTTTGTTGGTTACTACTATTGCCGGGATCTCTCCAACCAAGATTTGGGTGGTTACGCCATCCTTGGTTGTAGGTACCCGTTGGAGGACCCGACGGCCTAGGTCTATTATCAATGTAGTTTACCGTTTCTGTTTGTTCATCTAATTCTTTCATACAACTCCAATTTTCATGTGACCCACCACACCCTTCACAAGCCATAACCGAGGCCGTTTTTGTCATTTCTAGTTTTTTTATTTTCGAAGAGAGGGCCTCGATTTGGGCTTGTAAAGAGGTGCTTTCATCAACCTTATGGGTGCCCGGGGCAATAGATTTATTACCTCGGGGAGTGTGCCATTGAAAATTGGTTTGAGCAATTTCCTCAATTTGATTATATATTTCATTTGGGCGACGATTACCTAAAAGTCCCCCGGAGCTTGAATCAAGTGTTTGTCTTGTGTGAGGCAACAACCCATTGTAGAAAGTGGATACTTGTTGCCACACCGCTAGACCGTGATGAGGACACTTTCTTAGAAGCTCCTTGAACCTTTCCCAAGTTTCATATAAGGATTCCCCATCCTCTTGTGAGTATGTATTAATTTCAGTCATTAATTTAGCCGTTTTAGCAGGAGGGAAATACTTATATAAAAACTTTTGGGCAAGTTCATCCCAGGTGTTTACCGAGCCAACTGGGAGGGTGTTAAGCCAAGCCTTAGCTCGGTCTTTTAGTGAAAATGGAAACACTCGAAGGCGGATGGCGTCATTTGATGCTCCATTGATCCGAAAGGTATCACATATTTCTAAGAAATTAGTAATATGCAGATGAGGATCCTCGTCCGCAAGCCCATGGAAGGTTGCGGAGTTTTGGAGCATTTGTATCAAATGCGGCCGAAGTTCGAAGTTATTGGCTTCGACATTTGGTGCATTGATAGCGGCGCCGAGATTGCCTACGGTGGGCCGTAGGTAATCCATGAGGGTACGTTGATCCGCCATTGGAAGTGGGTCCCCCGAAACTTTCTCTTGATTTTTGGCTTTAAGTCTTTTTCTGAGGAAGCGTTCGGGTTCTTCTAGAGGTTCTTTTATGTCTCTACTAGAACTGGAGCTCATGCACTACGTAGGAGGTTCAAATGTGGCACCTAGGTTCCAAGTCCTGCAATAAAAACAGAAAAGAACGTTGGTCAGAATGTTCACCACGGCCCCGTGCTCAGCGAACACGGCCTGTGGTCAGAGGTACAGTGATTGTCTTCTGGATCCCTGTTACTGGGAGTTGGACACGACCCCGTGTTGCACCGACACGGCCCCGTGTTCAGCTCTCTGTAACTCAGAAAATAAAAACTGCAGCGATGATACTGGGCACGGCCCGTGTCCGACCAGGCACGGCCCGTGCTGAGCTCTGCAGAAACTGAAAAATCTAAAAAAAAATCCTAAAAAAAATGAAAAATAAGAAAAACGATTAGGCCGTTGATTCCTAACTTTCTTAAAATCCTTGTGTCCCAGGCAGCGGCGCCAAAAACTTGATGCGTGTGAAGTGTTATATAAATTATGTGTATATTTTAAGCCCCTTTAACACTTATTTTTAGCCAAGTTTTAAATTTATAAAACACGATATTTTACTAACACTAAACACACATATGGGCAAGTGCACCCATCGTGAGCGTAGTATAGCGTTGGTAAGATACCGAGGTCGTCCAAGGACACAAGAGCTTTTAGTACCGGTTTATCCTCAACGTCTAGTCAAAATAAAAAGTTTAGAAAAATGTTTTAAACTAAGAAAAATAAAAACTAACTAAAATGCTGAAAATAAAAATAAAAATAAAAACAAAAACAGATAGACAAGATGAATCACTTGGTTCCGACTCGTATCTAGTGTATCCTTTGATTATTTCCGCACTTTTGCACATGATTAAGAGATTATCTTAGTTATTGTAGTAGGCCCCTCTTTTGAAGGTGACGTTACCCTCACCCCAGTAGTTTGAGTCAGCAAGGATACAATCCTAAAAGGGTGGATTATTGGAAGATAATGAATTAAGTTATTAATGCAATATTATGGTAGGCCCCTCTTTTGGAGGTGACGTTACCCTCGACTAAGTAGTCTGAGTCAGCAGGGATACAGTCCTAAATAGCCGGGTTATAGTATTAATAGTAGTTAACTTATGAGGGGATCAAAGAGTTTGGACCCCCGCCATCCAATACCGTGAAGTATTGAAGGAGGTCCTACTAAATTTGACCCAGGTCCATTGCAGGACCTCTAAACGCTGAACAATGGCAAGACCTTTACCAAACCGTTCCCTTAACCCCCGACCAGGTAGCCAACATACCTCCATATAGACCGTGGAGATATGAATGGTGAAAATCTTTTATTTTATATAGACAGTAAAATAATTTCAAGACACCACGGACAAACGATAAAGAAAGATCACCTTCAACATAAGCAACTAGTTATTCAAGTCATTAATACGAAACCAAATAAAAAGTGCAAAAGATTAGAAATAAAAAGTATTACACTAGACACTTTGTCTTCACCAAGTGATGTAAGAGACTTAGGCAAACATGGCCTTGATTGTCAAGAACTCTTACGATCAATCTTGGATCCCGAGACGACTCACACACTCTACGATGGACAATGGATGATGGTGGTGGATGATGGTGTTATGGTGGTGGTGGGTGGTGGGTGAAGTGTGAGAGAGGTGGTGTGCCAAGGGATGGTTTGAGCTTGAGCCAAGCACATCTATTTATAGGCTGAACAGAAGCTTGGGCACGACCCCGTGTCCAGTGGGCACGGCCCCGTGTCCACATCCTTCTCTTTCTTCATTAAATGCAGCTTTATCTTATTAGTTGACCACGCCCCCGTGTCCGCTTAGCACGACCCCGTGGTGCAGAAGAATCTTTGTACTATGCAGATTTGCTGGATTGTGCGAATCTTATAGTTGACCACGGCCCCGTGTCCGCTGAGCACGGCCCCGTGGTGGGCAATAGAAGCTGCTACCACTTTGTCTTTTCTGCTGACACTTGGGCACGCCCCCGTGCTGGCTGAGCACGGGGCGTGTTCAGTCTTCTGTCTTCTTGTTTTGCTTGGGAAGATGCTGTCGTGGGGTCGGGCATGTCACGTCTTGTTCCTTTTCTTGTATTTATGTTAGATTTTGATGTCTTTTTGCTTCTTTTGTTAATTTGAGCTCATTTAATCCTGAAAATACAAAAGGAAGACAAAAGCACACTTTTTCCAACATTAGTACTAAAAAGGGGTTAGTTTTATGCCTCATTTGATGAAATTTATATGTTAATATTTGAACACATCATTGCATCTCAAGACTTATGGTTTTGGCATGCTTTTGCCGGTCCACCGGGTTCTCAAAACGATATCAATGTGCTACAACAATCTCCGTTATTTTTAACGGAACGAAATGGAACAGCGCCAAAATGTCCATTTTACGTTAACAACCATTTATACAAACGTGGTTATTTGTTCGCGGATGGAATCTACCCTCCGTGGTCCGTGTTTGTGAAGTCGATCCCTTACCCTCAGGAAGTAGACCAAAAGAAATTCAAGAGGCAACATGAGGCGGCAAGAAAAGATGTCGAACGAGCTTTTGGTGTTTTGAAGTCGAAATGGGGTGTATTGAGTCGACCGATGCGAGCAAGATCCGTTATAAAAATTAGGAGTGTTGTGTACACGTGTATTATTTTACACAACATAATTTTGAAAGATGACGGAAAGGCTATAGCACCGGTGCACATTCGGGATCCTCTGGTCGAGCCCGCTCTAGACGATACGGTGTTGGGCGAGTTGATGGATGAAAACACGCATTGGAGACTAAAACACGATCTCATAAATCATCTCGCAAGTCAAGATTTACCCCACCTTTTGGTCGATTCTGACGAAGACTAGTTTAATTTATTTCAAGTTAATGTAATTTTATTGTTTTTTAATTTAATGTAATTTTAATGTTTTTAATTTAATGTAATGTTATTGTTAGTTTATTCTACATTTATTAACTTAAATATTAAATATACTAGTTTACAAAAATAAAAAATAAAAAAAAATAGTTTACCACTTCAGCAAGTGTCTAAACCATTGCCAACACTTTTCAGCAAAGTTTAAACACTTTTCACTGATTAACGTGGCGCACTCTGATTGGTTGATTTTTTAGTTTGCCACTCTCAAGTGTCTAACCACTCCTTATACTCTTATACCCTTATACCTAACTTGTTAGTTATATGATTCCAGAAGTCGTCTAGTTCTTGTACTCTCTCTCAACTTCTATTCGTGTGAAATGACTATATCGGTTGCGTGTTTAAATAATTCGGTTAAACCGTAACAACATTGGATGAGATTCGGTTCTAGTACTCTTTCTCAACTACTTTTTTGCGGTGGTGGCGATGAGATTTGAGGTGGTGGGCGGTAGGATGAGGTGGTGATGGCAAGATGTGGTGGTTAGGGATTTAGGGTTATGAAATTGGGGAAGATGAAGCGTATATGCAATTTCTTTTGATTTTATTTATTAAACATTTAAATAAACGCATGAATTGACCAGAATACCCTTAAGTGAATAAACTTAACAAAAAAATTTAATCTGGTTAGTGCTAAAGAACGTAAAATGTAACTAGTTTTGCAAACAAAGAATTGTGACTGTAATTATTAAAGTTAAAGACTATCCATTGCAATCCGGTACAAATATAAAGAACGAAAATTGTAATTTACCCCTTTATTTTTCTTTTTTAACTTTCATTTGTTAGTTTTTTTAATCAAAAACTAAATATAACGTTGTGGTTAACTTTTCTTATCTTGACGCTTTCGCATTTTATTGAAAATGGATGTTGTGAATCGTGACTTTGAATTTGGCTTTTTTAGTTTCAATTTTACCCCTTACGCTACACAAAAAATACCATTTAACCAAATTGTTATGTTTTTGTGTGACAACTTTCGTTCATCGATACACGATTGCGTTTAACTTATTTCTCTACATCTTGATACAAGTTTGTGAGATATTTTAGTGTAATTGGGGATTGACTTGGTGATCAAAGCGAATAATTATGCATATTAAGCAAGTTAGGGGGTGCGGGAGTGCATGCTTGTTTGAGCAGGGTCCAAGGGGCGGCAGCCCCTGGCTGGGGTCGAGCTGCATATACGCTTGGAAAAATTTTATTTTGATTAAACTGCATTGCTAAAATTGCATCAGAAAATATTTTTCTGGAAAATGCAACATTTGCGAAACATAATTAATTGGCAGTTTTAGGAGGGAGTTTGTCTTAAAAACTTGAATTAACTGTTTAATGGCAGTTAACCATCCCTAACCCCAAAATTTGTATACAGTTTTGGTCACAATTCTCTGGTTCAGACAATTTTCGCAGCAACATACACTGGTTCATTTCTCAAATCAGAGTTGTATCCGATTAGATTATTCAGGTGAACCACTGAAATAACTTGATCTGAGAGTGATTACACGCCTCTCTGATCATCCGGTTTTCCGAATCTTCCCAGCAAAGCTGTATTCAAAATATTGGTACAATTATGAAACTAGCCGATACAGACTGAATAATATCGACACCAGTATCGACAATGTTGTAAAAATCGCGACTAGTCGGCGATTAATCACTAGTCGGCCAGTAACTGAGTAATTTTTTCGTTAATCAGTAATTTTAACCAAACCATTTAAATTTCAACAATTAATCTTGTGTACTTAAAAAATGAGTTGAGTAAGAGTTAAAACCTAGCTACATAATATATTTACCTATAAAAATGTGTATATGTATACATAAAAGTGAAAATTACATATAAAAAAACCGATCCGATTAATCCCGATTAATTCCGAGTAATCTCAAGTAGTCGCTAATCCCCACCTCATCGGCTGACTAGCGACTAACTAGTTTTCCAACCTTGGGTATTAGTGTATATTTTTTATAGTTTTCCATTGATATAAAATAAAACACGGCTTTATTTTTTGGATTACATCATACAACTTTTGAGAAATAAAACCATTGTAAATAAATTTTTTTATCGCCAAAATTGAGTCTTACAAATTTCAGCATCCCCGTCATAAAAGCATTGGTTTCACCCACTAAATACACGACCTACATTTATTCTTTTCTCGATATTCAGATATAAGTTTATGGAAAAAGAGTTAAATTCGAAAAGTAGCGCTAGAGTGACGAACCAAGCCTGTACCGATATCGGTGTTATCGGAACCAGTATCGATTTATGTTTTTTATGGTTTTCGATCGATGTAACGGAACCAATATCAGTTTATGTTTTTTATGGTTTTCGGTCGATATAAAACACAATTTTATTTTTTGAGTTACATCATTAAACTTTTGTATAATAAAATCATTGTGAGTAAACTTCGTTTAGTCATCAAAACCAAGTCTTACAAATTTGGATTATATGATTTTATCACCCCTAACTATTGGCTATTAGCCGCTGTCATCCCCAACTATCACTTTATCTCCCGCCACCCCCAACTTAACAGTTAGTTTGTTCTGTCACCACGTCGTTAACTGATCACTAACTTTTGAACTTGTTACTATACTTTTCGGGGTGTCCAAAGATCCCTAAAATCTTCCTAAGATCCCTATGACACCCCCAAAATTATAAAAACATGATCAAAAGTTAGTGACCAGTTAACGACGTGATGACAGAACACACTAAGTGTTAAGTTGGGGGTGACGAGCGTCTAACTGATAGTTAAAGATGGCAGCGGCCAATAGCCAATAATTGAAGGTGATAAAGATGGAATAACCCTACAAATTTTAATATCCCGCTATAATGCATTGTTTCACCCTCTAGTAAGTACATTTGTATTTGTTAGGTTATCTTTTTTGTTATCTCACTGATTTATTTATGATACGTTTAAGCATGTGCATTAATGATTTGATTTGCCGTCTAAAACCAATTGTATACATCAATCCTTTGGTGGAGTGGTGGAAAGAACCTTGTGCCATGTGAGTGGCGCCGGTTCGATCCCCACCTCCATCAAAGGTGAGGCATTGGGGTTTTCCCCTACCCAATGATGGTTTGGACGCCGGTTCGAGCCTGAGGGAACCCGAGTTTTCTAGTAGGGTGCATTTACTCCAGCGAGTTGGCTGTCTCAACAGGAGACGGCTCGTGTGGAGGGTGCAACTCCTGTCAAGTGCCAGGGGGCCCGAAATTTTCTCGGGGAAAGCCATATTCCCATTCTACTGAGGCATGGACCCGGTTAAGACAACATAGTCCTCGGGACAGAATGGGGCGGGGTCAGGGTTTCCTGGCGTGAATCATCCGTCTGTTGAGAAGTTCACCTTTCAAAAAAAATAAAAAATTATTGGTTTACATCAAATCAAATCGTTTATCACTTTAGATGGGAAAATGAAAAATCGTGTTTTGAATCATATCATTTTTATCACGATATTGGTATTTTTAAATAGACATTGATAATTTGATATTTGGTATACATCAAATCAAATCGTAAATGAAGGATCATGTTTAGAATCATGCCATTTTTATAAAGATTGTTTTTATAACGGTAAGGAATGACTTGTTAATCATCGTGACACCGAACATTATGGTCAAGGTCGACTACTCGACCGTCGCCAGCCCCTTGGCTCTCCCAGATGCGCGGAAACCCGACCTCTACCCGCCCGTAATCACGACACTGGAACAATCGATAAAACCTCGTCTCTCATCCAAGTCGAACCGACGCCACTCGTATTCGCTCTTCACCTGGATGCCGCAGAAAATAATGAGGAGAGTGGGAATCGAAACTTAGTGCATTAAAAATATTTTAAATGTATTATATAAGTTAGGTAGACCTTACTGCGATCTCCATTCAATACAGTGGTAAAAGCATTAAAAAGATTTTAAATGTATGTGATGCAAGTTGAAATTCTTTTAAAAATTTAATGAAAAGTCGCTCCTTTTTTTTAATGGTTAGTTTCTTTAATCTCCTGTCGTCTGTGGGACTTCAATCCAAGACGTTTAGACAATTGATTGAACTTACGAACTAACCATAAACGATGATTGATCTTGTTATTGTAAAGAGTTTTGATATGCTTGAATCACCTTCATCGATAAAATACGGATAATTCGTAGTGAGCTCTATGTCTGTATTGTGTAGATGAGTTATAAAATTTAATGAGAAGATCAAAAGCCCTTTGATTAAAAGCAAGATGAAATGAATCGACATGAAAGCTTAACACTATACACATTTTATCAATCATTCTAAAGTTTAAAAAAAATTATTATGATACTTACTTTTTAGAAGTATTTGCCATTGTAATGTGTTTCTAGCTGTTCACTGAGCCATATGAGAATGACTACTTAAAATTATTAGTGTAGTACTATCATGAATTGTACTACTCAATGACCACTTTTAGCATGCATGCCTTTCTTCGAAATTTAGATGAAATTTCTTAAATGATGAGAGCGCATTTGTACTTTCAGTAGAATTATTTACGGGACATAATTTTAAAATGATGAAACTAATTTAGGATGAGTGGATTAGGCGAGATTTGCAAGACTTGAACCTCAATGAGGACATGGTCGATGATAGGAATTTGTGTAGACGTAGGATTAAGATTACAGACTTTTAGGGGGATTGTCCGTTTTGGTATTAGTTTCTTGTTTTAGGAGCTTAGTCTTTTTTTTTGGATTTGGGGGGGGGGGGGGGGGGGGGGGGGGGGGAGGGGTTTGACTCTGCGAGTTATCGCTTGCATGTGTCTATCTATGGTGTTAGAGTCTATTTTCGGTTTGTTCATATTAAGGGTGGAGGGGACACATTATGTACTCGGATAGAGGCTTGTAATTGCGGGATGGGTGAGTACTTGTGGGTGCACCGCCACAACTCAAGCGAGTAAGGGGAGACACGTGTGGGTTGAGCTAAGAGTGTCATCTCCACCCTAAAAGGCATGATCTTTTTTGGCAATAGACACGCGTTAACCTTTCCTATTGGCTAATAACAAGACTAAATAATCTAGAAAAATTGCAAATTTTAGAAACGAATACCAGTCTCTTTTTTATTTGTATGGGTGACAAACTTTTATGTAACTTAAAGACTATATAATAAACTCTTTAGATGGTGTTTGGGATTGCTTACTCAAACTCTTTAAGAGTTTAGTATGTTGTGGTACAAGAATAAGCTGATTTTCAGGGTCTTTGGAATTACTTATCATTAAAGTATCTTTTTTTTAACGACTAATTTCTTTAATCCTCTGTCGTCTGCGGGATTTGAATCCAAGACCTTCCCCTTCTCAACCTAGGTGTTTTAAAGGATTTGTCTTTGTCAATGGACCACCCCCCATTGGTTATCTAGCAGTAGGTAGTTTGTGGTTCTTAAAAAGGAAAAAAATTATAGTGTTTACACAGTATCAAGAAGAAAAAAAGTTATATAGTGTTTACAGTGTATCAAGGAAATTTCACTTGTGGGAGTACTTTTTTATCGGTCAAAAGAGGCGTCTAAGAAAAAAATAAGATTGGGTGTTGGTTTGTTCCTTTAAGAGGATAAAGGTACCGATGTTTTTCGGCGGGTACCGGCTCAATTCAGTTAAAAAAGTATATCGCATATTTAGATTTTTAAACTAACGAACCAAAGTTATATTAGAAAATAAAATTATCTGGTTGAAGGCGTATATTATTTTGAGTGTCTTGGGTAAATTTAAAACTTAAAAAAGTATAAAAAAAAGGCAAAATCACTATTCATTATTCAAATGTTATGAATTAATATAGATAAATAATTTGATGTTGACCTCTCTAGCATCTTGCTAGTTAGGTCCTTTTAATAAAAAGTCTTTTGCTCTTAGGGTACAAGGGGCACTCACCTAATAGGTGAGTCCCCTCTCTTACACACCACCAATCAGATAGTGCCACGTCAACTACCCTCTTAAACTCTCCTAACACCACATTTTGATGGCGGCACTCCCCTAATAGGTGACTTGGGTTTTTTTTATTTTTTTATTTTTATTTTTATTTATGCATGTTTATAAATTAAAAAAATATTAATAAAAATAAAAATTAAATAAAAGACATTTCATTAAATTAAAAAAAAAACAACCTAGAAAAATAAAAATTACATTCAAACTAGAAAAATAAAAATTACATTCAAACTAGAAAAATATAAAAACAAACTACTCGTCGTCGGAACTCACTTCAAGGTGAGGTAGATCTAAACGTCCGAGATGCTCAACGAGATCATGTTTTAGTCTCCAATGCGTGTCTTCGTCAATGAGCTCGCTATAAGCTGTTTCAGCGAAGACGGGTTCGACTGGAGGATCTTGAATGTGTACCGGTGCTATCGCCCTTCCGTCGTCTTTTATAATCATGTTATGTAAAATAATGCACGTATACACGAGTAACCTTATCTTTTTCACCGTTTTGGAACGCATTGGACGCTTTAGTATTCCCCACTTCGCCTTTAACACACCAAACGCCCGTTCCACATCTTTTCTTGCGGCCTCGTGTTGCCTCTTGAACTTTTTTTCATTCGGGATGTGAGGATATGGAAAAGACTTCACAAACACGGACCAGCTAGGGTAGATCCCATCAGTAAGATAATACCTGCGTTTGTATAAGTGGTCGTTCACCTGAAATGGACAATATGGCGCCGTTCCGTTTCGTTGAGTAAGAAATAACGGAGATTGTTGGAGCACGTTGATGTCGTTTTGTGCACCCGCCGGGCCACAAAAAGCATGCCAAATCCACAAATCTTGAGACGCCACCGCCTCTAACATAACCGTCGGGTATTGATGATCGCCTCTCATATATTGTCCACGCAATTCTGTGGGGCACATTCTCCAGACGAAGTGTGTACAATCCAGACTACCCAACATACCAGGTAGGTGATGTCTCTCCTCATGAGCCTGATACAATAGCGCAACGTCGTGGCTCGTTGGTCTACGTAAGAATTCACCGGCATACATTGCACAGACCGTCTGGCAGAAATATTCAAGGCACTCACGAGAGGTCCTTTCAGACATCTTTAAATACTCGTCGTTTTCGTCTGGTGGGTTACCGGTTGCAAGTTGTTTAATCGCAGAAGTAACCTTTTGCAACGGCGTGAAACTTTTCTTCATTCTCCCGTCCAAGCCCTCTTGAAACCACTCGTCGTACGCTTCGACGTCACTAACAATTTTTAGGAACAAAGACTTGGACATACGAAACCTTTGACGAAAAATAACGGCATTAAATTTTGGATTTTCTACAAAATAATCGGCCATTAGTGTTTCGTGGCCACCCTGACGATCTCGAGGGACAACTTTTTTTTTACTAGACGATGCCGTGTCTAGTAGCTCCGCTTGTTGGATGAGATTTTGGAAGAAAATTAAGCTACTATCGTTTGACGGTTCACCTTCATCGTCGGGAAAGTCGGGTAGGGGAGGAAAAATCGGGAACCTGGGATCCATTTAGTGAAGTGGGTGTTGTTTGAGAGTATAAAAAATAAGAAGTGGGTGTGGTTTGAGAGTATAAAAAAGAGTGAAGTGGGTGTGGTTATTTATATTTGTTTAAAAAGTGATTTTTTTTTTTTTTTTTAAAAATCGACCGTTCAAATGAGACCGTTCATCAATATGCGTGCAAAATTCAATCGGTGGACATGGGCCGAAACCACCCCCCGAATCGGGTCCCCGCACCGATGGCGGCGGTGTTCCCGATCGGGGACAATGGTCACCGAAGGGGTCCCCGATGGGTGCCCCGGATACCCTTAGAAGAAGAGATCTAAGTTTATTTATTGGATTTTGCGATACATGTTTAAAAAATCTAAGTTTATTTATTTGATATTGCGATATTTTATTTAAAGTAAATGCTGTAGATCTCATTTTGCAATATTTTTATAGAGTGACATATAAGACATTTTCTTCTTCGAATTTATTATATTATCAACTAGGTTAGAATCACGTGTAATACACGAGTTGCATAATTGTATATAATAGATAATAAAAATTTATATTTAAAAAAAAAAACTTGTATATTGCACGTGCTGAAAAAAATATAATATCATATGTTAACACAAATAGTTATCAAGATTTATCATTTAAAAAATGAACATTGATGTACTATTTAATTATTATAACATTTTACCTTGTTTTTTTATTTTGCATAAATTTAATTTTATATAATAAATAATAAAAAATATATCAAATGGGAATATTTAATTCCTAATTTACCATAATTTCAATCACATTTATTCTTAATTAATTCTTTTGTTTAAAATTATTATTATTATTATTATTATTATTATTATTATTTACTATGATCATAATAAAAATAAACGTTTATATTCTTATCTAACTTTTTGTTTAAAATTATTATTATTTAATATGCTCATAATAAAAACAAACGTTTATCCTTATCTAAATATTTATTGTTATCTAGTATTTTTTTTAAATTATTATTATTATTATATAATATGAGAGATAAATAGAAAAATAAGGTGAGAAAGCACCAGAGAGTGACATGTGTCTAAAAAAGATTTTTGTTTATTAGTATAGGAAGATTATCAATGTTATTAAATTACATCGAAATAGAAGGTAAAAGGGTAATAAATTGTGTCGCCACCTCGTTTTCAAATAGCAAAACTAAATTTTAAAAGTTATATTCATAGATCTCGAGATCATAACATTATTATAACATTATTATGAAGTATCATTTGAAAACTAAGTTGTTACATTCATTGATGTATGTGCTAGAATTTTCGGAGCTTTTTCCAATTACATTTGCTGGTTATAAGTTTATAACTTTATTAGGTGAAGAGAAGATAAACAAATTAAGAAAAAAAGAAATGCTTATCATTACATAACACACATAACAAACTTCTGGGTTAGTGTGATTTTTCTAACTATATCTAACTAGATTTACCACCCGCCGTAATGCGGCGGAGGCGTAAAACCGTGCCGAATAGCACTAATACCACACCACTACTAGCGACAACCAATGCTGAATTTACGATGTATTAATGTAAATAAATTAGACTGCAATGTAAAACATAGAAAATAATAATTAACTCGATTTAGGACCCCACACGTTGTAACGAACTTGTCAAACATGGAAAAGATAGACGACGTGAAAACGTTGAACTACACACGCACGTTAAGCCGTGTTAACTCGCAAAATCTAGTACGAAGCGTAAAACGAAATGTTAAAACGTTGAACCACACACACATTACGCCGTGTTAGCTCGCAAAATATAAAACGAAAAATCAGCGAAATATGAAAAGTGTGGGGACCAAAGTTGAAAGTACAAAAATTGTAAGGTTGAATTGCAAGAGATGAAAACTTTTTTGTGTTATAAGTAGAAAAACAAATAGCTTTGGGTTAAAAATGAAACATTATTTTTTTAGAACCACCCTAAGCATAAGGTACACACCTATATGCATACAAATGTTGTTTATTTATAGTTTGTTAATTACACAGAAATCCCATTGAATATCAAAAACTTTAAAACCTAATATTAAAGTATTATATTTCTTGTTCACCTCTCAAGTATATATTTCTTGTTCACCTCTCAAGTAGGGGTGCAAACGAGCCGAGCCCGAGCTCGACCTGGCTCGAGCTCGCACTCGTTTAACATATGAAAGCTCAAGCTCGAGCTCGGCTCGATTCGAGCTTTATTGCTGAAGCTCGAGCTCGGCTCGAAGGTAATTTTTCAAGCTCGAGCTCGGCTGAGGCTCGACTCGTTTAGTATTTATTAACTAATTTATATTAATTATAACTATTATTATTATTATTATTATTATTATACATATAATTTAGTTATTTTTTTATATTTATATAAATGGTAATTATTATTATATAAATATATGTTTAATATATTAATAGAAAAATATATAAACAGAAAGCTCGATTAGGCTCGCGAGCCGGGTCGAGCTCGATAAGCGAAGCTCGGGCTCGGGCTCGGGCTCGTTTACTAAACGAGCTTGTTTTTAGGCTCGGGCTCGAGCTCGTTTAAGCTCGGCTCGTTCGAGCTTTTTTTTCGAGCCGAGCTCGAGTAGCTCGCGAGTAGCTTGGCTCGTTTGCACCCCTACTCTCAAGCCTCTTTGTGTGACGACTTTCTTTCATCTTCGCCAATTTAGAAAGGCGGAATAAATTACAACTCAGACACTGATCCTGGGATTAAAAAACCATAATATTATCAAATCAGACACCAACTCTGAATTTAAAAACCATAGTATCAACTACAGCAAAATAAACTTAGGTACGTCGTCATCGGAGCTTAATCGGGTAAATGTTGTCACGAGTAGGGGTAGAATATTGCCTATTGGTAAAAGCTAAAACTGAGTATTTTCTTTACTTTACTCGATATGTTTTAAAGGGTTCATGTTTGTTTAAAAAAAGATGATTGAAGAAATTGGTTAATCGTATATGCATATGAATGTAACTAGTGGAAAATCCGCGCGATGCAGCAGGGTGACAATGAACCCATATATATATACTTTTTTTCACAGATATCGTATTTTATAAATGTCATTCATAACCCTGCTTCATTGATAAGGAGATAGATGGTAGAGGTGGCAAGATAGGCGAGTTGATTGTTAATCAACCAAACCCATCATCTGTTGGGTTATTTTTGCCCATGAGAAAGCCCAACATATTTTCCTACATGGGTATTATTATTATTAATATAAAAAAAAGAAAAAAACTGGTTTCCGATTAAACTCAATGTATCATATAGTTGCATTGCGATTGGATCAAAATGTAACGTAAATCGAATTTATATCGTACAATCATAACGTATTATACGCAACCCGACTAACTCGAATTTATATCGTCAAGACAAAAACTCTCGAGGGGGTCAAAGTGGCATTTACAAAGTTCATAAAAAGTTAAGTGGTTAAAAATTGCATTTCGGAAACTTAAGTGCTAAGAAATGGTAAAGATAAAATCTGATAAAGTTTTGTGGTGAGAAGGAAACTATAACAAAGTTGGGACTCAAAAGGAAACTACCACAAAGTTGGGGTGTCAAAAGCAAAGTATTTGTAAGATGGAGTAGTAGTTTAGGGACTAAATTTGCCATTTTATGAAACTTTGAAGATATCAAAATCAAGGGACTAAAAATGCAACATCGTGAAAGTATGGGGGAGGGGAGGCAAAGCCAGTGGGGTTTCCACCGACTTTGTCTTTTAAGAGTATACTAGATTTTTATCATATGTCGCGCGTTGCGGTGGCGACGCCTTAGTTGTTTATATACGGCGGCACGTTATGTGATGTGTTCCTTGATAAAATGGACCAAATAATGTGAAATGAATAGATTTGTGTTCATTCGATTTATAAAGAGATGAGGATAATAGAATATGTAAAATATGAAACAAAATTAAACGCATCTAAATGTTGTTTACGATAAAATGAAGCATAATGACATACTTTGTTAATCAAACAATACCCATCTCTTGCACCTTCAACACGACAAGTATTGGCACAATTTATAGTATCTGGCTTTTTCTCACGTGGATATGTCTTGCTAGTCAACGGATCACCACATGGAACACGAGCATTAATGGTTTCTTTGCCAATACTACTACTTTTTGTTATCATTGCAATTTACAAATGACACTTATTAATATCACAAACCACTACCAAACATATGGTGATGAGATATGGCCTTGCAAGCAGGGCTGACCCTGAGAATTCATGTATCCTGTTCGACCTCGAAAAAATGTGCCATTAGGCCTTAACGAAATTGGGTATTTGACTCACTAAAGGTCTAAACCTAATGCCGAAGGGGTTAATAACGAATCTAAACCATAAGAATAGTTTTGTAAGGGGGCCTATCTTGGTGTTTGTATGGATGTACCCGATTAAAAAATTATTTTACATATACATATCGAGTTTTTTTCATAAAAAAACGTGCCCCTCGAAATATCAGGCCCTGGCCGGTGGTCCTCCCCGCCCACCTCCAGGGCCGGCCATGCTTGCAAGGACCTGAGTAAAATCATAAGAAAATATTAAATAAATGCAGTAAAATGATAGATATAGAAAATATTAAAATCTACTTAAAAAACTACGAAGAGAATTAAAATAGAGACCAGAAGTGATGATGACAAGGACTAGAATAGATATCAAACGTAACAAAAGTGAACGTTTCATCACCATCACATCTCAAGCCAAAAATTCTTTTCACAATGCTATTGATTGGCTTTCTTAATTAATGTCATTACTTTTGGTTATTTATATTTAGAAGATTGCATGAAAATTAAACGTTTTGGATAACAATAGCAAGACATGCATAAATAATGACAAGCATCACGTAGTTTACATGAGTGAGATAGCTAAGGTAATCACGCATGTGATACATTAATTTGGAATTAAAACATATAAATCATCACAGATTTGATATAATCTGCAAGGTGATTGTGGGTCCAAATAAATGTTGGGTTACAAACATGATATTGGTGAGATCCGGTACAAATAGATTTTAACGTGCATTGTATAGATATATAGAAGCACACTACATCTACATAGGGAACAAATATATAGAAAACCCTCCTAAATTAAAGAAACTCAATCCTAGCTATCCATTCAAATAATCCATGGCTGAGACTAAATGCAAAAATCTGAGTTTATAGATGTCCATACTTTATTTTCCTGAAGTACATAAAGGGAAAAATAGTCAAAACGCTTCAAACCAAAAAGTAATGGATATATGTCACACATGACACACACCGGTCATGTAATCTTTTTCCTCCTATCAGTACATATTCAACACTAAGCTTTTTAGTTACTGTCGTCTGGATTTTCTGCCAATTCCTGTCGTACGTTTTCTTTCTCTCTGCCTTTCTTATTCCGGCCGCCGGAGGCTCGACGAGGGGGGAAACAGTTGGTTTTGTGTGTGTGGTCGCCTTCTCCGGCTTGACCCCCTCCCTAAATCGATTCTTTCTTCTACTCCATTCGCCTTCTGGGTCTGGTTTATAGGGTTGCTTCTTTGGCCGAGAGAGGATTTTTGCTTCAATGGAATACGAAACAACATGGGGGGGGGGGGGGGGGGGGTGATGGTGAGGAAGGTTCATGGACGGAGGTTCAATACCAAAAAAATAGAAAGAGTAGAGGTAATGGTGTAGAGATAACTTTCCTCGTTCACAATCTTCCAGACCGAACGTCAAAGACAGTTTTATGGCGGGCCTTCCAGCCGCATGGATTTGTTTCAGATGCATACGTGGTCTGCAAGAAGGATAAGAGAGGTAACTGATTTGGTTTTATCCGTTACGTTGGAGTAGAAAATGTTGAGTCCACCCTGGTGTCCATGAACACGGTTAAGATCTTTGAAGCCAAGGTAACGGTCTCCCTTGCTAAGTATGATAAAAATCATAAAAAAATCATTTATACGTCTAAGTTCGTCGGGGAAAAGGTATGGAAGCCAAAGGAAGCCACGAATCTAAATCCACAGAACAAGTATGGTTCCTCCTCTGGGGATGCAACGATTAAGGAAGGAGTTTCCTTTGCAAACCTGTTTCAAAAGGATATACACGTTAATAACCTGGGTTCTAAGACCATTACGGTAGATGGTAAAGGCTCGAAGTATCCGCTGCACTGTATGGGGAGATCCATTCATGGTGTTGTTAAAGACCTCAGGTCCATCAATAGTTTAAATCAAATTCCGAGCAATGGTGGTTTGATGGATTTTGGCCTATCGTATATTGGTGGTCTGAGTATTCTACTTACCCTTGGCAATCCAGGAATAGTTAAAGAAGTTATGGCCAATCACACGGACTGTTTATCTAGTGTTTTCAGCCGATTTCACGTTTGGAAAAGGGAGGATCTTCCAATGGAACGTATTGTGAACCTTCGGATTACCGGAGTTCCGGTACATCTCAGGGATAATTCAATGTTTGATCGAATTGGAGGACTGTATGGTATGGTGTTGCAGAGTTCTTCATTCTCTTGGCAATCTTCGGATAACTCGCACAACTCAGTTCTAGTGCTGGTACCCCATGGGAAACGTATCGAAGAGTCAGTAGTTTTGAAGTGGGAAGAGAGGAGGTTGTCTGGGTCACCGGGGACATTGCAATTTGGAAGCCCGATTGGATGGTGAGAATTTTCAGGATGATCCCGGTGAGGACTCGTCAGATGATTCTGATGGGTTTTCGCTCGGTGAAAATAATGAGGATAATAACCAAAGATTCTGTTGGATCTGAGTTTCTTTTTGATTGTATTTTCGTTTGAAATTAAGATGAAAATGAAAGAGTTGTGCAGCGGAATTAAGATGAAAACAAACTTTGCATACAATCAAACGAGAGTAATACTTTAATCAAACATCTTTACACAATGAATCGAAAGATTGAATTTGTTTCAACAACGATTACAATGATTGATGAATGAATGCAAACTCCCCCTCAGCCAGAGCTCAGTAGTTTGTTCGTGCAAAGAAGACAATGTTGTAAAAGAGCTGATAGAACAGTACAAAGTACTGAACTATTTATAGGCACTTGCAAACCACTGAGCATCTTAGCTGACGTCACCATGAAAGTGACATCTAACCTCCTAACAAACTCTAACCTCTAATCTATACAAACTCTGATGTACTAACTACTGCTATTACATTTCTTTACATAAAAGACACTTAAACAGCTGCTGCATCCTTCCACTGCTGTGAACCCAGCAGTGCCTGTCCGGATCAGCAGTACTTGACTCAAGGCAGTAGATTGAGTCAGCAGAGCTTTGGTCTTCCATCAGTCTTTGACATTGGTCAGTAGATGCAAAGCAGCAGTTGTAGGTCAGCACTTAGTAAGATCAGCAGATAGGAGGTCAGCAGATACAAAACCACTTTCAAGGGGAGAGATTTGCATGAACTAACTGAAATCGTCTGCTTATTCTGGATCCACTGCTCTGATCCAGTTTTGGCTTTAATTATCTGTTCCTCTGATAGGGTTCAATCCCAACAATCTCCCCCTGGAACAGATAATGCCAAAACTCTTCATTATTTGTGGAATTCTTTATTGCCTCATCAACAGCTCCCTTATCTGACCTTTAAATTGTAATTCAAAGTCTAGGGCATCTGTATCTTCATCATCCCTGCTAAGTGGAAGATCAAGGAGATCCTGCAAATCTTCAAGACTCAGGCCAAGAGCTTGTTCCCTTGATATTTTCTCCACTTCTCCACCAGACCTGAGCAAAGTCAATACGCAGGTCTGTTTGTCAGTTTCCCACTTTTGTATTTTTGAGCCTGGTGGGTTTCTTGGGAGATGTTTATTTGCAGAAGTATTTGGAGAGGCTGGCCTATTCATGACTGGCTGAGCAGTACTTGCAGTTTGATCCAAACCAAGAGTTTCCATGATCATTTTCTTTATACCCTCTTTTCCAAGGTCTTCACCTTCCATTAACTCTTTGATGGTTTCAGCAATCAGCTGTTTCTGTGGCCTTCTTTTGTAGATGGCAGCACCAACTGGAGTTGTGGATCTCCTGATTTGCAGCTTTGATGGTCTTTTTGAAACCGCTGCTTCAAGATAGTCAGGCTTTTGAGGAACTGTGGGATCTTTCTTTCTTAATTGTTCCAACTTTTTGTAAGTAGCCCTGACCACATCTTCTTTCCATCTAGCAACTTGTCTTTTGTTTCCATAATCAGCTGCTACCAGTTCCTCTTTCATTCTCCTCAGCTCTTCCTGTTTGTCAGGTACATTCTTTCTAAACTTTGCCCAGTTAGGAGGAGTGTGAGTGACTTTCCTTTTTATCATGTCTTGAATTCTTGCTGCTTCATTTTCAAGTTCAGGAATAGTCCACTCTTTGTACATGTATCTCTCTCCTTTGTACTTCTTGTGAGCCATGATGCTTTCAATGTAGTCTTTCTTCAGAGTTTCAGCTGCTCTTTCAGAAATTTGTTGACTAACATTTTTTGCAAATTGCTCTAGGGATCTGACTTGTGTGAGCAAATATTGACTTCTCTGTGCAATTTCTTTATCAGATTTCCCTTGTGTATTTTTCTTTGAGATATCCTCTGCTTGCTTGGCCTTGATTTCCAAATATTCATCAACATTTTTAGGCCAGGGATATCCTTTTGTAAGACTGTTTTTCTCTGCCTTTTCTGAACTGATTGGCAGGGGGTGCATCAGTAACCTGAACATCTCTTTTGACAGATGTTTGGTTCAGCTGTTTTGTAACAGCTGTTTGAACTGGCACAAACAGTGGTTGTTTCTTGGTGAATTTGACAGATGTTGATGATGATGATGGACTCAAGGATGTTTTAGCAATGTACTCATTCTTTTTCACATCAAAGTTTTTGAGATACACACATGCTTGAGTTTTGTGGTTTGTTTTACCACAGACAATGCAACCTTCAGCTGAAACAATGACACTTGTTCTGTTTAAATCATAAGCTTTTAAGTGGAAACAATCTTTTGTTAGATGATTCCTTTTCTCACAGAATTCACAAAACAAGTTATCAATTTTTTCTTTCTTCTTTCTCTTTTCAGACTCCTTTGCAGCAGAGGTTTTAACCACTGCTGGGATGTCCTTGAGAGGTATGACTTTAGCTTTTGGAGCCTTGATACCATCAGTTGATGTAAAGTCCATTGGCTTGAAATTTTCAAGAATGTCACACTCATCAGACCATTTTGGTTTAAACTGGCATTCTTCAAGCTCCTCAAAAGTAGAGGATTCCATTGGTCTGTCAAATGTGATTTTGTTACCAAGTTTGTCAGTGATTTTCACTTCTTGGCCATTCTTGTTTGTGGGGATGAACTCAGTGGTTACATCAGTGGTTTGAACAGATTTTTCAAAAGCAGTGTTTTCATCATCATGTTTTCTATAGCCAACCCCAAATTTCACATTGCTTTTTCTCTGTTTTTCAAGCATAACCTCATATCCTTTGCAGGATTCCACCGATTTCACAAGTAATCTGGGCGGACTCCAACTCCTTTTTGCAAACTTGGTATTTTTCTACCATAGTTTGAAGTTGGGTTTTGGTTATACTTTGCTCTTCTTTTAGACAGCTGTTCTCTTTTTCTTTTTTAGTCAATTTGTTTTTAAGTTCTTTTAAAGACCTTTCAAATTTGACCTCATCAGACAAGATTTTATCCCGAAGGTTTTCATTCACCTCTTTAATGTTAGCAAAAGCAATTATGAAATTGTCAGAACACAGTTTTTCAAGAACTTGAGGAGATACCTTGGCAGCTGCCATCATTGCACAATCACATTGATGATCTTCTTCATCATCAGCTTTCACCTTCTTTTCACCAGCCTTTTCTTCTTTCTCTTCTTCTTTTTCCTCTACAGACCATGGATCTGTCATTGGTTCAATCAGGGTACCTGAACTTTCTCCCAACAGTAGTTCACAAGCCACAGCAGTAACCACTGCTTCAGTCACCTCTTCCACTGTTTCAAAGCACTGCTGTTCCTCCTCAGTTTCAACCCCCTCCTGTATTGACTCTAATGCCATCAAACAAAACTCATCATGTGAAGAATCATTAGAAGCATAGAGTGCAAAATTTTCATCACTAAGATCATCAGGCATACTGCTCCACTCAACAAACCCTTGAGTGAAAAAACTTTGTTGATCTGGTTGTGCTGCTGCTGGAGCAGTGGTTTGAGGTGCAACAGGTTGCACTTGTACCTGTGGAGCAGGGGTTTGAACATATTGGATTTGTGGAACAGTAGTTTGGACATAATGTACTGGCACAGGGGCAGCAGCATAGTGAGCAGTGTTCACTTGAGCTGCTGGGGCATATTGGGCATAGTGCACAGTGTTTTGGTTTTGAGGTCTAGGATTTGAGCTAGGATGAGTAATTATGGGACCGGTAGTTTGACTCCTACATTCCCTAGCGAAATGTCCCAACCTATTACACTTGTAGCACTTGATTTTCGATTTATCCAACCCAACCCTTAGATTCCCATGCAAACCTGGGAATTTTCGCCCTGTTCTTTTGTAGAACTTGCTAGTTCTAACACTTAGCAAAGCCAGTTGGTGCAGGATGTCCATTTCCTCTAAATCAGTGGGATCAAAATGTTGCAAATCATTTAGTTCAAAACTTAAATTGTCTGAAATCTGGTTTTCGTTTGCAGTGAATGCATAACTAGCAGAGTGAGGATCAGGGTTGTTAAAATTTGCACCAGCAGTTATGTCAATGAAGTGATCATAACCCTGATCCTTACCACTGCTCCCAGATTCTTCTTGACCCAGAAGAGCAGTATTACCGAAAGTGTAATCATCGGTAACTTTTCCTGACTCTTGTAACCTCCTTTTCTGGTTCAACTCCCTTTCGTAGGTCAGGAGTCGACCGTGGAGTTGGGTCAAGGTCAGATCCTTGAATTCAGGTGAGTTTCGGGTGACAAAAGCTATGGTGTCCCATTTTTCTGGCAGTGACCTGAGGAACCTGCTATTTTGAGTTGAGTTTGTAAAAGTGGTGTTAACAAGCCTCAGTTCACTGATGAGACAACTAAAACGCTCAAATTGTTGCGTTAGTGATTCACCTTTAACGTAGCAAAATGTTTCATACTGTTGGTTCAGGATTTCCCTATTGTTTTCTATGACTTCCTCAGTTCCCCCAAACTGTTCCTTAAGTGCGTCCCATAACTCTTTGGCACTGTTACAGTGTAACAGTCCAGCATATATCTCATTGGGCAGCGCTGATGCTACGATGCTAAACGCTTTAGCATCTAGTTCGATCTTTTGAAAGTCGGTTTCGGTATAATTTTCAACTGGTTTTGGAACGAACTTTTTAGCATCTTCAGCACTTGGCACTGAAGGAACATGGGGACCATAAATGACAGATTTCCAACAACCTGTGCTTTGTTGAGCAAGGATGTGACCCATCCTCCTCTGCCAGATGTTGTACTCATTTCTTTTTAGCATAGGTGGTTTAAAAAGTGAGCCGATGTTGTTTTTATCATCCTGAGATTGTGACGTCATTCTTGTTGTTTTACAGACACTGAGAAATCAACTTTAATGGTGATTAATCCTTGCTCTGTTTTTCAACGGACGAACAAACGATCAGTATCAACTGTTATGAGCTGAACTATTTACATCAAAATGATTGTTAAATCAAATTTGACTGTCCAAGCTCTGATACCAATTGTTGGATCTGAGTTTCTTTTTGATTGTATTTTCGTTTGAAATTAAGATGAAAATGAAAGAGTTGTGCAGCGGAATTAAGATGAAAACAAACTTTGCATACAATCAAACGAGAGTAATACTTTAATCAAACATCTTTACACAATGAATCGAAAGATTGAATTTGTTTCAACAACGATTACAATGATTGATGAATGAATGCAAACTCCCCCTCAGCCAGAGCTCAGTAGTTTGTTCGTGCAAAGAAGACAATGTTGTAAAAGAGCTGATAGAACAGTACAAAGTACTGAACTATTTATAGGCACTTGCAAACCACTGAGCATCTTAGCTGACGTCACCATGAAAGTGACATCTAACCTCCTAACAAACTCTAACCTCTAATCTATACAAACTCTGATGTACTAACTACTGCTATTACATTTCTTTACATAAAAGACACTTAAACAGCTGCTGCATCCTTCCACTGCTGTGAACCCAGCAGTGCCTGTCCGGATCAGCAGTACTTGACTCAAGGCAGTAGATTGAGTCAGCAGAGCTTTGGTCTTCCATCAGTCTTTGACATTGGTCAGTAGATGCAAAGCAGCAGTTGTAGGTCAGCACTTAGTAAGATCAGCAGATAGGAGGTCAGCAGATACAAAACCACTTTCAAGGGGAGAGATTTGCATGAACTAACTGAAATCGTCTGCTTATTCTGGATCCACTGCTCTGATCCAGTTTTGGCTTTAATTATCTGTTCCTCTGATAGGGTTCAATCCCAACAGATTCGATGAATTTGAGGAAGGTGAGATCATCCCTCCGATGGAATGTCAGCCGGAACCGGAAGGGGTTTTCCGGCCAATATCGGACTCTCAAAATATTCGGGATTACGAAGAGTTGCCGACTGATGTTCGGTTGGAAAATGAGAAGTCGGCCGGCATGGGTACGACTGTTCATGACCCGATAAGGAACACGCATGGTTTGCATGGGGAAAATGTCTCACATGGGGATTGTAATAATGGTGTGGGGCCAATAAATGAGGCGGTTGGGTTGTTTGAAGGTGGTACCCACCAGTCAGATGAAAGAGAGTTTAACACTATGGATCCCCGATCCCAGGAGGGCCCAACTCCCCTGTGTGGGCTTGGTAAGAGATCTAGGGCAATTCGGAGCCAACCTTCCACAGGGTCCATGCAGGGTCCACCCACTAGGAACTTTTGTCAATCTCATCACCAGAATAGTGCAGATGGTTCCCTAGATCTGAACAGACCAACTCCCTTCAACCCATCGGTTAGTGAAGGTGTCTCCTCAGGAGAGGAAAATAAAGCAACGGATTCTCCTCCGATCGGTGGGGAGGTACATCGGCAACAATTGGTACTGCTCCAAACTGTGATGAATTATTCACCTGGTCCCCGAGGCTATATAGCTGATGTGGATTCTGGAACTCGAAAAGAATTCCTTGCTACGGCTAGTATTGGTGTCAAGGTAGGTATTGATCTGTAGAGGTATGAAGAAGCAACTATGGATCTTATTCAAGGTGAGGGTGTTTCCACTGGTTTACAATGAATTTTCTCTCGATTAACTTAAGGGGGGTACGGGATACCCGTAAAATCGATTGGATTAGGGGAATAAAAACCACATACGGTGTCAATTTCTTAGCAATCCAGGAAACTAAATTGGAGGCATTAACAAGATTTATGTTTAACGGTTTTTGGGGGCGGTCTGCTTTTAATTTAGAGGTGGTAGATGCCGTAGGTCGATCCGGGGGATTGGCTTGTATCTGGAACCCTGCATTATTCTCATGTGATAGTGTGGTGAAAGATCGGTTCTTTTTAGTATTGTCAGGCTTTATTAGGCAATCTGATGTCCGCATCAATTTGGTGAATGTATATGCCTCTAATAATGCTTCCGAACGTAGGAATATTTGGGTTAATCTGGTGAATTTAAGAATTCGATGCAGGGGCTGTGGGTCTTTATGGGGGATTTCAATGAAGTTAGGGATGAGTCGGAACGGCTTAATTCAGAGTTTGTTGAGCCCAATGCAGAGGCTTTTAATCACTTCATCATGTCCGCTGGTCTCTGTGAATATCATATGGGGGGCGGTAGGTTCACGTATATCTCTGATCGCGGAGAAAAATTAAGCAAACTGGACCGGTTCTTAGTATGTTGTGTCTTTATGGAGATGTGGTCTTCGGCCTCGGTTCTAGCCCTTAACCGGGTTGCTTCAGATCATCGACCTTTATTGCTATCTACTACGCCTACGGATTTCGGACATATACCGTTTAGGTATTATAATTCTTGGATGGAGATCCCGGGTTTCAAGGATATGGTGAAAAGTAAGTGTATGTCTTTTAATTTCAATGGTCCTGCTGATTTGGCTTTGTCAGTAAAACTGAGGTGGCTGAAGAATAGTATCAAAGCTTGGCTGAAAATTGAAAAGGATAGATCTGGCAAGGAATACTTAGAGAAAAAAAATCGCATTCAAGCCTTAGAAACTCTGGCTGAGATTAGGTCCTTAAACGATGGTGAGCTAAATGAAAGAACAGAATGTATTAATGTTGTTATGGAGGTGGACCGAAGGAAATTAATGGATGATCGGCAAAAATCTAGGACTCGTTGGCATTAGAAGGCGATGAAAACTCAGCATTTTATCATAGCGTTATTAACTCCAAATCCGGTGGAGATAAAAGAAAGGTTTTTTGATTTTTTTTCAAGCCAATATTCTGAGCCGATGTCTTCTAGGCCTGCCATAACATGTCATAATTTGAACACTCTGTCGAAGGACGATGCTGTAACCCTTGTAGAACCGTTCACGGTTCTGGAAATAAAAGAAGCAATTTGGGATTGCGTTGGAGATCGGGCCCCTGGACCGGATGGATTCAATTTCAAGTTTATAAAAAAGAACTGGGATCTTTTCCCAGTGATTTCTTTAAACTGTTTCAAGAATTCTATGCCAAAGGGTCCATTAATGGATGTTGCACGTCTTCATTTTTGGCTCTAATCCCGAAAGTAAAGGATCCTACCTCTCCTACTGATTTTTGGCCCATTAGTCTAATCGGTGTCATTAACAAAGCGATCTCAAAAGTCTTAGTAAATCGGCTCAGAAAGGTTGTTGGGAAACTCATATCGGAGGAACAGTCGGCTTTTTTGGTGGGAAGAAACATCACTGACGGGCCCCTCATTCTAAACGAATTAATCGCATGGTTGAAGAAGTCAAAAAAATCGGGAATGATATTTAAAGTTGATATCCATAAAGCTTATGATTCTCTAAATTGGAACTTCTTAGACTCAGTTATGGAACCAATCAAATTCCCGGATCAGTGGAGGATTTGGATTATGGCTACTCTTGTGTCAACAAGAGCCTCGGTATTGGTGAATGGATCGCCGACCATGGAGTTTGCATGCTACCGTGGTCTACGCCAAGGAGACCCTTTGTCTCCGTTCCTATTTGTCATTGCTATGGAGGCGCTCACCGGAATCATGAAAAAGGCCGTATCGGAAGGTATATTTGAAGAGCTTCGGTGCACAAGTAATGGTCCGAGTTTGTCTCATCTCATTTACGCCGATGACGTCGTTTTCCTTGGTAAGTGGGAATGAAAATGCACTTAATATACGCAGAATTTTAAGGTGTTTTTACTTGGCGTCTGGGTTAAAAATAAACTTTTCTAAGTGTACCATGTTTGGGGTGGGGGTTAATGATGATGACGTGCAACGGATGGCAGACTTTATGAAGTGTAAAAAAGGTTCCTTTCTTGTAAAACATTTGGGTTTGGTTGTTGGAGCTAATATGAATCTGGTACGCAATTGGAAACCGGTAATTGATGTGTTTAGAAATAGGTTGTCACTTTGGAAGGCAAAAAATCTCTCGTACGGTGGAAGAATCACTTTACTTAAGTCGGTCCTAAATTCACTGCCGACGTACTTTTTCTCGTTGTATAAAGCACCGACAAAAGTGTTGGATACTTTGGAAAGGATTAGGAGAACTTTCTTTTGGAATGGCTCGGATGACAATTTGTATACAAGTTGGTTAGCATGGGAGAAGGTTATCGCCCCTACCGAATATGGGGGTTTAGGCTTCAGCTCATTACGAGACGCCAACTTGGCAATGTTGTCGAAATGGTGGTGGAGATTCAGGACAGTTAAAGATGGGCTTTGGAGAAGAGTCGTATGGGTAGTTCACCATAACGCAAGATCATGGGCATCAATCCAGGCAAAGGTTACGATACCCGGTCCTTGGAAGCAAATTGTTGGCGTTCGAACATACCTAAACCAAGTAGGTATTAATCTTGATCAACTGATATGGTGTAAAGTCGGTACCGAGTCTATGGTAGCTTTCTGGTTGGATTAGTGGATCGGAAATCAGCCCCTGTACAAGGCATTTCCTTTTCTTTTTGCGCTGGAAAAGGAAAAGTTGTGCAGTATCGCGGATAGAGTTATATGGGGCACCACCGGTGTGAACCTTACGTGGGTTTGGAACTGGTCGGTCATGAATAATGCTGAGGAGTTACAGCTACAAAATCTTACAACCTTAATATCCAATTTTAATGTGGTTGCAGGTCGTGATGAATGGATATGGAAGTTACACCCGTCGGTGGGTTTCTCGGTGGCAGACATCAAAAACAAGGCTGCAGTGTATAATCGAAACATCCCGGATTATATATTTCTTTGGAATAATAGTATACCGAAAAAAGTTGGAGTCGTATCGTGGAGGGCGGCGATGGAACGATTACCGAAAAGAGCTGCCTTGGCTGCTAGGAACATTGATGTAGGAGATAAGTGATGTCCTTTTTGCGGTGAATACGAAGAAACAAGTGAGCATCTTTTCGCATCATTCCAATTCTCGCAGACGATTTGGAATGTGATTGCACAATGGTGTAAGGTCCCACCTTTGATTGCCTTTAGCTTTAAGGATGTGCTTGATACACAACTCACTGTGAATGGGTCAAAAAGGAGGAAAAAGGTCCTAAATGCTATTACTCAGGTTGTTGTTTGGAGCGTGTGGAGAATGCGAAACGACATTATATTCAATCATGCTAGCCCAAGTGTGGTAACGGTTGTGGAAGAAATAAAGACTATGGCCTATCTTTGGATAAAGAATCGGATGAGATCGTCAGGTTGGTCGTGGAGTGATTGGGAAAGTTTTAATATTGTAATATAATGTAGTCTGGCGTTGGCCGCTTTGGTCATTTCCAGGTGTAATCTTTCTATACATATGGTGTCTAGCCGCTGGATAGTTAAATGAATAAAATTATTTCTGTTGGCCGTTCAAAAAAAAAGTTTATAACCATCATTACACATTCAACACTAGCATTTTAGTTCGTAACCACCCCTTATGTTGTTGGTTAGATTGCTTTATAATAAAATTCTAAATACTACTAGAAATTAGGCCTAATGAAACCTTTTAAAAACAACATTTTTCAAATAAGTTGCATTTCACTATAATGTAAACTTTATAATAAAAGGTTGCGAAATTATATTCAATTTGCAACCTTTTTAATTAAAGGTTGCAAAATTATATTGAATTGACAAAATTGCAGAAATCAACATTTTTGTTATACCCAAATTACACTTCGTACCTTTCACTATGAAGTCGGCTAAAACCAACCTTTATGTTCATGTTTTGCTACAAAGTATAACCTTTAGCACAAACGATGTTAGTTTTCTTGGTTAACTGCCCTTACATGCATTGCATGTGAGGGTATTACTATCATTTCCCGTTTCCCGTGTGTATTTTATATTAATTATTAATGTTTATATAACTCACCTTACTTACCCCCACCCTACCCCACCTCACTCTCATCTCTCTCTAGACTCTGCAACCACCGCCACCACCACCATAGCTTCCGGTCAGCCTCGGCGCCACACACACCACCGGCAACCACCCCTACATAACTACCACTAACCAGGTCCAGCACCATTCCTCCTTACCAACCCCCACTTTCTCTTGTCTTGCATCTCAACTGGAGACGAGAAAACAAATCGTCGTACTTATGCGGCTCACTAAAGGTGTCTCAAGCTAGACGATTCATCTACATTATGAAGGTTCAATGAATTTGCAGATATGCTTTAGGGTTGCATACTGAGCATGAACATGAAGTCAGACGATTCATCCTCATCATCGGATAATAACTCTCAACCGCTTGTCAGAGAACGAGTTAAGCTTTTATCCCATTCTGATGACTCACCAACTCGGTCGGAGGAAGCATTTAATACTCTGTTTAAGCTACATCATGGATGGAAATCCAAAGCATAGTGGAATACTCTATTCTATTGATTCGCCGGAGCCACTGATGGGTAACCTGAATTTTGTCAAGTTTCATACACCATCATGAGTTCCACCACAGCTTCTACACGTTGTTTTCTTGCTGTACGAACTCCGGTTTTTCTCCATTACTTTTTCCTCCACCGAAACAAACACATGACTGCTATCACCGTCGTCCACCATTACCATCGTTTATGTTTTCCGTTACTTACAACAACATCTCAAACATCACCATCTCACGTTATTCCACTGTCACCAACGATTGCTATCACCGTCGTCAGTCACAAACAGCATCTTCATTGTTAACGTTTCATCCTTCACCATCGTCACTACCGTCTACGAGTGGTTGGGTGAATTCAATAAAGAGAGGGAGAGAGAGAGATTAAAGAAATAATGGTACTGTAGAGAGAGAATAGAATGGTAGAGAGATGGGGGGGGGGATTTTTGTTTTTATTATATATTTTTGTATTTAAATATAATGGTGAGAGAAAGAGAAATGACAGTAGTTAACCAAGAAAACTAACATCGTTTGTGTTAAAGGTTATACTCTGTAGCAAAATATGAACATAAAGGTGTGTTTTTGCCGATTTCATAGTGAAAGGTACGAAGTGTAGTTTGGGTATAACATAAAGGTTGATTTATGCGATTTTGTCAATTGAGTTTGCAACTTTTTTATTTTAAAGGTTATAAATTATTCTTTTTTTTAACAGCATCTCGGTTAGGGCTATACATGGCCAAAGCTCGGTTGAAGAAGGATTCAAACCTGAGCACTGCAAGGTAGGAACCTACTAGGTAGTAAAGACTCTAACTTTTTTTTTTTCTTAAAATGTTGCATTTGTTAAAATTTAAATGCACATTTCATACACACATATGTGTTTCCGTGCATAAAAATGATTTATGTTTTAAAATATATGCACGGAATCTGATACTAGAGACTTTTAACTTTTAACGTTAAAATCATATAAGCTAAATATGTTATAGCTCACAAAATTATATAATTTAACCGAATACAATTAAGTAATTTCTTATATTCGATATAGTTTTAATACATTTTCTATTATCTATTTTTAAAATCATTTGAATATATGTTTTGATATAACATACTTTTCATATCATATTATATTATATTATATTATACTATACTATACTATACTACATTACACTACACTACACTACACTATACTATATTATATTATATTATATTATTAAATTACAACTTTGAGCTACAATAAACGATAAAGTGACAGGTGAGTGAGTCACAACCTGACCAGCGGGATCTCAAAATGCAAACCAGCCACATGGTCGGTGGGTGAGTCACAACCCAACCACAACCTGCCACGTGCACAACATATTTGTATTTGTGTTCAAAAGAATGCATCCGCACATTCTCCAATTTTGCTGTAATTTTATTTTTGTTTGAGAAAATTTCACTTTTTTTCCTTTATGTTTGCACTGAATTTTGAAACGTGCCCTTTAAAAGTTTTAGTTTCAATTTATGTCCAAAAAACTCATGTTTTATATCATTTTATGTCATTTACACCAAACTGAGTTAATTTACTCAGTTAGGTTTATTTAATGCAGGGGTATAATTATCATTTGAAGTTTGATTGCAGCTGTGTCCCCTTATCTTCTTCAAAAACATGCGCACACAAAGAATTATATGCCTCTCTCTCTCCTTCTCGATTAAACACCGGCGACCGGAGCCACATCTCTGGCGACCGGGTTCCTCCGGCGAACCATACACACACATAGCCCCCTTACCTTCACTCACACACCCGTAACCATCTGAATACCCCTCGATCACCGGCAAACCCCCACACCCCCTCGTTCTTTTCTCCCTAAAACCCGACCGGACTCCGGCCGGTGAAGCCGGCGGAGTCGGTGACGTTGATATTGATGAGCAATGATGATGATAATGTCGTTGATGATGACGACTGACACTGATAATCGAGGATAATGATGGTTGACAGCGGAGGTGGTGGTGCGGCTCCGGTGAGTTCCACGGCAGCGGCGACTGAGTGATGGAAATGGGGGTGTTTGACGGCAGCACTGTGACTGAGTTTCGGGTAAACCCTTCAACACCCCTTTTTTCTTCTCTTTTTCTCTTTAGATCCGACACGATCTATGAATTTTTCTGGCACATTGGGTGGTGTTTCAGGTAATCACGATGTTGAAAATGATGATGGTGGCTGTCCGATAGCGGCGTTGGCCGCCGGAGCCACGGCGACGGCTGTGGTTGAGAGAGAATAATAAGGGTTTAGGCAGATCAAAGTGTTAATTTTTGGGAGTCTTGTAGCATTAGTTTGTCTGAAATAACTGCTCATTTGGGGAATCATGCTTTGTATGGTGGTGGTGAAAGATGGACTGTTGAGTATCATATCAAGAGTAAGATATTTAATTATTTGAACATTCCTGAGAGTGAATATGGACATCGCCGGAGAACTGAGTCCGGCTGCCAGACTTGAAGGGGAGAAGGCAGGGGTTTTGGGTTGTGTGCTAGGGTTTCTCAGAAATTGAAGAAGATAAGGGGATAAAAGGGATGTGATGCATTTATTTATAAAATACCATTTTTGCCCTTGCCTTAAATAAATCTAACTGAGTAATTTAACTCAGCTTGGTGAAAAGGACATAAAGTTATATAAAACATGTGTTTTTTGGACATAAACTGAAACTAAAACTTTTAAAGGACACGTTTCAAAATTCAGGTAATACATAAAGGACAAAAAGTGAAATTTACTCTTTTTGTTTTGTTTGTTAGCTATTTAAACGCAAATACATCAATGCCCATTTTATTAAGTTACATCTCTCCCTTTAATTACTTCCAAAATTTAGTTCAAAACTTATTATTTAAATTAATTTTTGAATTATTGTTCAATCTATAATGAGTTTTGCATGTATCAAAAATATTTTTTTCTTATGAAAAAATATTATTTCGTTTTTCTTTCAACTCTATGTTTTTAAATAAATTTGGATTGGTTAATGTGGTGTTATTTGACCTTAAATTATGTTTTTTTTTTAAATCAGGACGTAACTTTTCCATATTTTATGAATATACCCTTACACCATGTTTTCAATCTACGTTTCGATGTGCAAACGAGCGTGTGATGTGTTTTTTATTTACGTGGACATAAATTTTAGCTTAAATCGGCCCACCACAACATGCCGGTGATTCCCACTAAAGTTTAATTCATTTTCATATATTTAAAGGTTTTTTATATATTTTCTTTTAAAAACATTATATTTTAGGGGCTCGTATTCTTTATTCGCTCAGGGCCCACAGATTTTCGAGAACTTTCAGAGACAACCCTGGGAAAATGTGTGTGTGAATGTGAATTTGGTGTTGAGATGTTTGCCATCCTGTTTTTGAAACTGGTTATCACATTAGCGCGTTTCCAAGTTGCGAGCAATTAGTTTCTTAGTGTTTGTGGCTAGAAAGAAACTATTTCTCATTATATGATTATTTAGGGGTCAAATTACCAGTTTTGGAACAAATTTGATATTTTGCATGTAAATTTATAGCTGTTTATAACATTGCTACTTGTTTTTATATATTATCTGAACCTAATTATCTTAAATCATATAATTGCCACATGTGAATCTGATTTATATTATGTAAAGATTGATTTTTTACATATAAAGTTATAGCTGAGTAACTAGTTTTTCAATACCCGGATCTAGGTTTTTATATCCACTACTTTCCGAGCCACTCATTAGTAACTTAGTAAGTAAAGGAGTTAAAAAAATCACATTCTTTATTGTCCTAAATATATTTTTGTGTTCATAAAGACGTTGCCATCAAAGAGTAAAGTTACTCATGATAAAGTCGAACATTCATGGTGCATCCAATCGAACAAGAACATGTTAGCACAATCACACATGGGATTCCATAAAAGATGCTTTATTCAAGTAAAGTTGCAAAAGCAACACTTAGCAATTACTAACGTTTCCTCTTTATGATATATGACTTGATTTCGATCTTGATAAAAAAAAGCATAATATTTACAAAAACGACTTTGCCAATGTGACACTAGTGCGTAGTTTATCACTAGACTCACAACAACCAATCGAGACGCATGTCAAAGTCATACTACTTATATCAACATACTTTCACAGTTTGTTGCAGGTAGTAAGGTGACACCGAGTTTTGACTTGGTTAAGCATGGTCCATGGAGAAAGGCAATGAGCAAGCATTGTTGTGCCAAACAAAGATCTTCCAAAAGGATCTTGGTTTGCGCTTTCGACAAATCAATACCGGAAATCCTTGCAATATTCGTATGGATAAAGAAATGTTAGAGAGGAAACCATTAATCAAGTATTAATTGTTATTAAAAACCACAAATCAACAAACAAGATACAACTTTTTTTTTCTTTTTATCCATATGTAATGATTTGATCTCACTACTTTATGAAAACTATGCGTATCCATTTAGGTTCATAATTACAACTTGATTATTAGTAGAAGATTAAGAAAGAAATTAGGTAACTTAAGACATTAATTGTTTAAAAAAATTTTAGAAAATGTTTTTAAAACCAGACCGGACTTCTAGTTGGACTGTTAACTATGAACCAAATTGCAGCAACAAATAAATCTTTATCCAATCAAATAAATCTTCAATTATTTATTTTCCTACCTAAATATGCACCATGAAATTTTGCCAAACACATAAAAACCTAAAATACGCTCGATAAGTAAAAATTTGAAAACTCTAATCGATCTTTCACATAAACAAAATTCATTATGAATCAATTATAGTTCAAACATGTGTTAATGTTCCTGTAACTCACTCTATCAGTAAATATCAAATTAAACCGTCACATACAGAAAATTCAACACTTATTGATGCTCCTATAACTAACTCGATGAGTAAATTTAACACAGAAATCAGATCGAACGATAAAAAGTTAAAACAGAGAGATTACACGATCACAACCGGAGCGTGAGGTCAAGCTCAGTGTGGTTTTCCGGCGGAGACGCAACATGAGGGACAATTGCGGCGGCGTTAGCGGTAACCAAAACTAACTTCATTCATGGCGGATCATACCCCCACACGATTTCTTCATTAATGGTTGATGACGTAAGCACGGCGAGCGGCGGATCTTTCACGTTTGTGGGCGTTTTGGTGGCCGGCGAGGGCCTGGGAAGTGAGGAATGTTATGGGTCGAGGTCAACTGTAGTGCAAAGTCAAATGGGGTGCACATGATTATGGGAGCTGCACTATACATGAAGCCATGATCTCCATGCATGACTTTTGGTAGTTAGTTAGTGGTTTATTTATGTAAGTATTGTAGTATGTGTTTTCTATTTTGCATGGAGGCAGGGGTATATTCTGGTATGTGGGTGTTGGTGGTCAGTGGTGGTGGCAAGGGTATAATCTGGTATGTGGGTGTTGGTGGTCACTGGTCAGTGGTGGTTAGTGGTGGTTGTGGGGGGTTGTTGATTGCTGTTGGTGTTGCAGGGTATGTTTTTGTCTGTGTTGGTGGTCAGTGGTGGTGTGAGGGTGGTGGTGAGGGTTGAAGAAATCGTGTGGGGTATGATCCGCCATTAATGAGTTGCAGGTGTAACCGGGGGAGGTGGATCACAACCGGAGCGTAAGGTCAAGCTCAGTGTGGTTTTCCGGCCGAGACGCAACATGAACCAGGTGTAACCGGCGGAATGAATGATTTCAGATGAGTTGTGGTTGTGTTTTTATGGGGATTAATGATGGTTGTGGGGGTGGTTGTGAAAGTTCGAGAGAGAATGTTGGTGATGAATATTGATGAGTTAAGTGTGGTTTATATAGAGGATGAGTGTTTTGTCTTTATTTGGATGATGATTTGTGAAGTCATGGAAATACATACACTAGGTATGCAAGTAAGTCTGGTGTAACTAGACCGCAATGTCTCCTTTTAGGGGGAGGGGTGGTTCACTAGTGATAGAAACTATCACTCACATTGTCCAATAAGATCGTGCCATGTCATCAACGAAATTTCTATCACTAGTGATAGAAATGTAGGAGGGGTGGTATCACTAGTGATGAAATTCTATCACTCCCAATTTTTTTAATTTTCATTAATTTTTAAATTTTTTATTTTAAATTAGAAATTAACAATAAAACACTAAAATTAAAAATTTCATTAAATTAAAAAAAAAATTACATAGGAAAATAAAAAAACAACTAAAATTGGGAAAAAAATAAACTAAAGTGGCATCTCCCAACCCCACTTTGCTAAAATTTCGCGCTTTTGTTGAATGACAACTGACTTAAATGGTTCGTCGAGATGGTCGTGCTTTTCACACAAGATTTTTAAATCATTTTGTCTTTCAATCGTCTTCAAGTGATCCTTGTACGCCTGCTCGCGTTCAATTTTTAGGGACAAAATTGTTTCTTTTCTTTGCTCGGCCTTCTTGAATTGGGTCATTTTCTCCTCTTCGATTCTGGAGATCGACTCCGCCACCACCTCCTTCCCTTTGGTTGACGATTCACCACCTCTCCTGCGTCGTGGCCTTGTAGGTGTAACTTCTTCAAGGGGGTCGTTAACGGGTTGATCGGGTTCGTCAAGGGGGTCGTCGTTTAAGTTCATTTGGGGCAAGTTATCCGACGCGGAAGTCGTGTAGTTCCCCGAATCGGATGTTTTTGATCTTTTACCTCCTCCTCGTTTTTTTGGAGCCGTAGGACCATGCTTGTCAACCAACTCAACGGGGACCCACTTCGGGTGATTTCTCGCAACTTCCCATGCCTTCACGTGTGGAAAAGTCCTCTTGCTATAGACTTCGCAATACATTTCGGTTGCTTGTTGCATGATTGTCGCCTCACTCGCTCCACTTTGTGGGTTTCGGTTCTACAAAATATATAAAAGGTTATGTTTATTTTTTTTTTAAATAAACTGTTTTCTGTTTTTTTTTTAAATAAACTGTTTTCTGTTTTTTTTTTAAACTGTTTCTGTTTTTTTTTTTTTTTTTAACTGTTCTGTTTTATTTTTTTTAAAACTGTTCTGTTTTATTTTTTTTTTAAAACTGTTCTGTTTTTTTTTTTTTTTTTAAACTGTTCTGTTTTTTTTTTTAAAAACTGTTTCTGTTATTTTTTTAAAAACTGTTTCTGTTTTTTTTTTTTTTTAAAAACTGTTATGTTTTTATGTTTTTTTTTAATGAAAAAAGATTAAAACTTTAATAAAAAACATACCTTTTGAATGAAACAAGCGTTGAACTTACTAATTTTCCCATTCAAATCCGTCCACTTCGACGTCATTTGGTCCATGTTTCGTATCTTTGCACCGGGAAGTTGCCTAAAATGTTTAATGACCCGTCTCCAAAACGCATCCTTTTTTTGCTCGTTGGCATGTTTCCTGTTCTCCGAGATGTGCAAATACGCCTGCGTCAAGGACACCTCCTCCTCGCTCGTCCAAGGTTGTCGGCCGGTTTGGACGATTTCGTGAACGGCATCATTTTCTTCTTCTTCATCTTCCTCTTCTTCGACCGGTTGTTCTTGATCGTAATCATCATCGTCGTCAAGACTTTGTTGTGGTTCACGATACGCGGTTGCAAATTGATGGATGAGGGTGTTGTCTTGTAGTGGGTCGAGTTGGTGGGGTTGGGTTTGAAAGTTTGGAAATTGGTGAGGTTGAAACGGTGGAACGAACGGTTGGTTTTGGTACGTTTGCGATTGAAAGGGTGGATATTGTTGGGTTTGAAAGGGTGGATATTGTTGGGTATGAAAGGGTGGGACTTGGTCGGGTTCGTCTTGCGACCTAAAGCGCGTCGGCTCGCCAAGATTCGCTCGAACCTTGGGTCTCACGGGATTTTTCTTCGTACCCGAACCTCTTTTTTTCGAACCCACACCTCTCTTGCTTGAACCTTCCATGTTTCTTGTAAAAATATTTGGAGAGTTTGCTGATTTTTTGAATTGAGTTTGAGATAAATTTCTTTTTTTTTTTAATTGAGTTTGAGAATTTGTTGTTTGAGATAAATGTTTGAGATGAGGATTTATAAATAAAAGGTTTCAAACGGTCAAAATATCACAAACGGTCAAAAACCCAACGTTCCAATTTCAAAACTCAACGCGTGATGTGATTAACGCGTTATTAAACCACCGGCGGCGGTGTTCCGTGAACTTTCAACGCGTTTTGGGGTGGTATAACGGACCACCCCGTCCCCCCTTACAGCTCTAAGAACACTTGGTCATAGGTATGCAAGTCTGGTGTATGTATATATACAAATTATTATTAATATGGTTATATGTTATATTTTACATATAACTAGTATTAAGCACCCCTTGCGTTGCGGCGGGGGCAAGCACTAATGCCACATTACTGTCAGCGACCACCGACACTAAAGTTGCGGTGTTAATGCGAAAAAATTAAATCGAAACGTCGAAACGTAAAACATAGAATAAATAACTAAGTTGATCTTGGACTCGCGCCTTACGACGAACCCGCGTCAATTTTTTCTCGTTTGACAGGTTCATCGTAATCTATATATAATATATATCATTACCACTATACAAACCATAATGCATACATTACAACAACCATTGCATCAATATGTTGTAAATTATATTTATACAACATTTTGGCTAAATTAATTAGATTATTATAAATAATAATAATTTACAAATAAAACAACACAACTTTGAATGGATCAAACCGATTGAATATGGTAAGATAATGAACCCATTATTTGATTAGGGTACAACTACTTAAACACAATTTACAACCATACATGCATACAAAACAGATTGAATTTGGTAAGGTAATGAAACCATTATTATTTAATTAAGGTACAACCACTTAAGCACAACTTACAACCTATATTTGATTAAGGTACAACCATTTAAGCATAACTTACCACCAAATATGCACACAAATGTTTCAAATTAATAGTATATAAATTATAGGCTCTACATAATATGATTTTATTATCGTTAGTATTTGCGATTGCAATGTTCTATTCTCCCTTCAATCACCTAATTTCCAATAAAAAAAGTAGCTTTATACTAAATAGTGATTTGGTTCCGTCAAAATATCAAAAAGAAGGTTTAAATTACAATATCCCAAACGGACAACCCTCCGACCGAATGGTCCGTCTGGATGACCATCCGTCCGGACGGTCATCCGACCGGATCACTATCTATCACTCATCTCTCCTGATACACTGTTTAACGCACTATTCAACGTTTACACTATCGTTATCTGATCAGGCTAATCTCTCAAGCGCCCTCTTCAATCCAAGCTTGTGTTTATTTATTAAACATGAACTGTGAGTATACTCGATTCCTTTTTGCTTAACGCACTTTTGTGTGTTACATACGTTACTTATATCAATCACATCGATCACACAACGCAAACACTTTTTATACGCTAACCGTTCTCGCATGTTATACGTGTTACTTGATGAATGCTTATATGTTATGTTTACACAGTAATTGTTGCCTGACACCTTAGCAACGATAGTACTATAGTTTGTACTCAGCACCTGTCGTGGACATGGGTTGTTAAGGGTATTTGTTCACGTGTCACAGTGGTGATATGTGTTGCGCATTCTACAACTCGCAGTCATGTCTGTGCATATTTCATTGTCGATAACTTACTTGGTTCGCATTACTATGTGTTACATGTTGGTTATGCGTAAATCGTTTTCGCTGCTATATTATACTATTAAACTTGTATGCTAACCTTTACACTATGTGTATTGACTTTTACTTTAACGTATGTGACAGGTGTTTAGGATGCTTGCTAGGTTCGCTGAACTCTGTAGAATCAAGCTAGGAGAGTCTAGTAACAAACTAAATAATTTATGAGTTGTCGGAACAATATTGTCTTTGAGAACACTATGTCTGTATTAACTGTATTATTTGATATATTATGGTATGGGACGTAACATTAAATATCCGGTAATTATAGTTGTTATGGATCCTCTTGGACAATCTGTTTCGCTCAGTGCCGCGCCTCTATGATTCCGCCATCGGTTGGGGTGTGACAGCCGCCACCGCCAGTAGCCGACCACCGCCACCAAAACCTTAAAACATAGTCTGAAAGACGAACCCCCATTGATGTGCTATCAATTCTCCGACGCCACCAGCCAACCGCCCCAAATCTGTCAACCGGAACACTTCCAGATTTGAACTCCAAATCTGCATAGGCCCCAAACATGTCAGAGAGCGGAGGCGGCGGGATTTCGTTTGATTTGAAACCGTTCAGATTTGTGAAGAACAAAAATGGTAAGTTCAGATCCGGTTGGTGTTATGATTTTGCAGGTGGTCGCATAAGGGTTACGAAAAAGTTTGTTTTCTTAGGCAAAGGAGGTCAGATTTGGGTTGTGAAAGTTGTTGTTACAGAGATAGAGAGAGTTTTTAATGGTGATGGTCAGAACGGTGGTGGTCAGATGGGGGTGGTTCTGGTGGTGATTGTAGGATGTGGTTGTGGTGGTGGTTCTAGGAGATGGGTGTCGTGGCAGGGGTGAATGGGGTAAAGACAAAAAAAAATGGATTTTGAAAATTAATTTAAAATTTTATATGTAAAATTACCATAATATTCTTACCTTTAACAAAAATTTTGGACGGAGTTAGAGGAGTGGAGTGAAATAGAGATAAGTTAAATTGACCAAGAAGTAAAATTGCTATTTTTAAAGGATTGAGGCAAAATCGTTAAAACGACCAAACCACAGGGAGCAAAACGGAAATTTACTCTAAACATAATATCAAAATAAACCACCCCTATTAAAAATTTAAGAGTTAAATTCGAAGTTTTTAGCAATATCAATTTAGGAATGTATTTTAAGTTTTTAAACACAATTATTTATATATTTGAAGAAATCAAAATGATAGATGATGAATACTTGTACTATCGACTCCCACATGATGTAGATTGCTCATCATGTAGATTTGTCACGTCACATGGTCCAAGACGTGTTCACAAAAAAGTTAAGGTTTTTAGTTAAGAATAAAGGGTATGGGGGCCGGCTAGGACCGGCGCCGGTCCCCCACACCACCCCCTGAGGGTCGGCTCGGCCCAAACGGCTCCCCACAGCCGAATGAGACGGGGCCCCACTTTGAATATTATATTTCCTTTTTCAATTTAAATACCCTCTCTCTCATCCTTTTTCAATTTAAATACCCTCTATCTCATCCATTTTCAATTTAAACACTTAGAAAATTATAAAATAATGAGGTGGGGTAGCCCCATCCTCCATCCCCCTCAAATGTGAAGGAGACCCATCCCCCACGAGCCGCCTACGTGGCGGCTAATCCCCTCCAAGCCCATCCTCTCCATACCCTTTAGTCTAATAATTCGGTAATTGAAGAAACATCACTTTTGTCCTTTAGGACATCCCATGCGAAGTGAGAGAACATTCAGGTATGGAAAACGATTGGTAACCTATCATATATTATTATTGTATGTTGGCATATTTTTGTGTATAGTGAATTTTACATAATCTTTTGTCCACCCCTATTTTGTTATCTATTGTAATCTTTGTTGGAGTAGGATCAAATTACATTGTATGTGTTATGTTACATTGATTTGTATAATCAGATATTCAGAAAATCAAACCGTTTTGAAATCCGAATCCTAACCTTTGAACCTCGGAAATTTTTGCGAAAATAAATAACCATTGAAGGGATTTTACAAGAAACAGAGCATCCCTCTACGGAGAAATTTGTAGAAGATGACAAACTTATTCTTTCCAGAGAGGGATTCTTAAGTGTTCTTATGCATGCGTAATGTACAAGACTTTACCTGAATGAGAACGGGTTATTGATATTCTTCTAGAGCTGGATATGTCATGCATAGCTAATTCTACCTTTTCTTATACATAATAATAATAATGTACAACAACTTAATTAATGCATGACAGTTTGGATTTGTAAAATTGTTACCAGAAAAGAAAAGGAGTAACTAACTATGACACATGACATGTAAAGCCTATTTTGTATAGTGTTTCATAATTATATTAAGTAGGTTTATAGAAGTTTGTCGCGTTACGACGAATTTCTTTTGTTATTTAGTCTGTGTTTACAAGTGTTTTGAAATCACTACGGGCGCGTTGCGAACGGAACTGCTGACAAGAATAAAAAGAAATTGTAGAAAAAAACAATAAAAGATAACCGAAAGAAAATCAACAAAAAAATTTGTATGGTAACGATGTTGTTCGTATGAAACCCGTGGTCAGAGAGATGAGCAAATTACCAAATTTGCCAAACCGAAAGTCTTAAGTACCTATTCGGTACCGACTTTTGGCGTTCCTGGTACTGGTTCACTACTGTTTTTACCATCATATACCGGTACCGTAACCGATATTTTCGGTATCAGTACCGATTCTGTATCGGTTGACACCGAACACATCCCTACCCTTGAAACCAAAAAAAGAAAAAAAATTAAAAGTTGAAGAAAATCAACAAAAAAAGTTGTACGATACTGTTGTTGTTCGTACGGTACCCGTGATCAGGGATGAGCAAATGGTACCGGGTAACAACACTGAATTTCCTGAACCAAAAGATTTTCAATATCAATTCGGCACCAACTTTTGGTGTTTTATGTACTGGTGCCTGTTTTTACCTTCATGTACCAATACCGAACAGGATCGTACCGGTATTTTCGATACCAGTACTGGCTCGATACCGGTTGACACCAAGCTTATCCCAACCCGTGATATTAAAAAAAGATTAAAGTTAAAAAGTAACGAAAATAACTATTATTATAATATTAAAATAATAAAATTATTTAAAAACTATATATTATTATAATATTAAAATTACTATTCATTAGTTTGTAATGTACGGTACCCGTGATCAGGGATGACCAAATGGTATCGGGTAACAGCGCTGACTTTCCCGAACCAAAAGATTTCCAATATCAATTCGGCACCAACTTTTGGGGTTTTCTGTACTAGTGCCGGTTTTTACCTTCATGTACCGATAACGAATAGGATCGTACCGGTATTTTCGATAGCAGTACTGGCTCGATACCGGTTGACACCTTGCAATAACTAAAAAAACCATTGAGCTGAAAATTCAAACAAAATACCTTTGAAATAATGAATGATATCACCAGTCATCACCGTATTTTTTTTTAGCATCATGAGAACTTACAAACACTCTGCAATGATCTTTGACCTAAGAAAACATGGAAGCTTATGAAAATTTGATTGCATTCACATTACAAACCCTAATCCAATATAACAGCACCTAATAAAAGAGATGAATTAGGTTTTGATTAGCATGAGTTGGCAATATATGACTTTAAACAACCTAAAGCGTGACATCTTATCTACACCACATGACTAGACAAGCAATTATGGATGGCCATATTTCACATCAGTAGATTTTGAATATTAGGTATTGTGTAACTTGAATATTTGGTTATCTCATATTAAGCCGGTTTACATGATATTGGTTCATAATTAATAAACGATTCATATTTTATTTTAATTTGAGTAGATGGTTAAGACTTTTTCTTATTATATGGCGAAACCATATTTTCAACCTTAATTTTTTTTTTTTTTGTATATTGTAATTTAAACCTTCTTTTTGATATTTTGAATGAACCAAATCACTATTTAGTATAAAGCTACTTTTTTTATTGGAAATTAGGTGATTGAAGGGAGAATAGAACATTGCAATTGCAAATACTAACAATAATAAAATCATATTATGGAAACATACTACGTAGAGCCTATAATTATATGTCAAATATAACATATAACCATATTAATAATAATAATTTGTATATACATACACCAGACTTGAATACCTATGACCAAGTGTTCTTAGAGCTGTAAAAGTGGTCTAGTTACACGAGACTTACTTGCATACCTACCTGGTGTATTTCCATGACTCCACCAATTAACTTAATTGGACTTTTGTGTGTGCATAAGATTAAATAAATATATTTAATTAAGGACAGGTTGCTTCCTATACTATCACATACACATAGTATGGAAATCGCATAAACCATTACATAAGCATTTATTTTAATCTCTTTCTGAAATATGATTTTTCTTTTTATTTTAGGCTAAGGTTTAAACTTACAACCTCTTTGATTATGATTTTTTTACCACTAGACCTCAACCCCTAATAATGAATAAAATTAAACTGCAGTTGTGTCCCTGACGAATGAGGCCGCATTCAACTCGCGTCCCCAATGTGAAAATTATGCCCCATGAGTCCTTGTATTCAGTTTGCTACGATTTAAGTCCATCTGTCAACTCTCAGCTACTTTGACCGTTTGACCAATTGAGAAAAAAATTAGATTAAAAACTTAAGTGAATTTGTTCAAACAATTATGTAGCAAAACGCATAGCAAAATTGTGAAAATAAATCTTTAGAAAGAAAACTAATCAAATCTGTAGCAATTTAGAAAGAAAACTATATGTAGCAAAATTAGTAGCCAAACCAATAAACTAAATATTTAAAGTAAGTTATTTTTAAGTCTCTGTGTTTTAATGGTTTTGACCACTTAAGTTTAAAATCTAAATGTTTAACTCCCTGAATACCTAAATCTCATTTTGTAACGTTCTGAGTCCAAATTTTAAACTCTGTTAGAATATTTTCTTAGTTTTTCTTGAAAAGACTAAATTGCGCTTAACATTTAAAAAACATAAATATAAATTAAAGAGTAAATTGCCAAACTGTCCTTGAGGTTTGGGCATATTTGTCAGTTTCATCCAAAACAACTTTTTTTTACCATATTGCCCTTCACTTTTGAAAATTTGTTACCATTTTCATTCAAACGTCTAATTTGAGTTTTTTTTTTTGGCAGAATTATGGATGAAAATGGCAACAAAAAAAAATCCCAAACCTCAGGGACGATTTTGGCAAAAAAAAAATTAGACGATTGGATGAAAATGACAAATTAACCCAAAAGTGAAGGGTAATATGGTACAAAAAAATTGTTTTGGATGAAACTAGCAAGCGTGTCCAAACGTCAGGGATGATTTTGGCAATTCACTCTAAATCTATTATCTATTATCTATTATATATAATAAATGAAAAAAAAGTTGAGACACGTGTCAGCGTGATATTGCATCTAGATTGCATTTTGGCGGGAAAATTTTGGGTAAAAAATATGGGTTAGACGTGGTGCACAATATGACCCGACCTATATTCGTATGCATTTAATTTTCTTTTCCAAAACCCTAAAGAGCATTCTTCTCCTTTTTCCTTCATCTCTGTTCTCCATTCAGGTCCAAAGCATCTGCAATTCGAACGATTCAAGCATGAGGTATGTTTAATCTTCCTAATACCAAATCTTCTTTCAATTCTATTGGATTTGTGGTTTTGGTGGACTATCAAATCTTTTTTTTTTTTTGCAAGATTCATTCAGTTTCCGTTTCAAAAGGGATCTTATACAAATACACCGAATGATTTTCTAAACCCTAGATATCCCTTTGTCTTCATACTGATTTAAGCATCTGCAATACAAACGATTCAAGGTAACCAAATCTTCCTTTTCTAATTCTTAATCCTATTGTTAATTTGTTCTATGTTTTTGCCTTCTTTTCGATTTTCTGATTTGTATCAGTCAAGTAACATACTTTTTATTCAAAGCACGTTTTCCATTTCAGTTTCATTTCTAGGGTTTATTTACTGTATATCGTATCTTTTAATTCTTAATTTCTTAATCTTGGTAAAATAGAAAGTTGAATGTGTTGTTATTGCTTCCCCAGGTACCAATCAACGTTTTTACGTTTTTATCAAACTATGGAATTGATTGAGACTTTAATTCATGTTTGTATTATCTATGATCCCTCCAAGTCCAACAAAGGTGCCCTGGCTTTGAAGGCCTTACTTTTCAGTGCCAGTTTGTTTTTTTTTTCTTTTTTGTTTTTTTATTTGTTTTGGCATAATTGAATAGAGATTTAGAGGACACTAGCACATAAAATTGGATTTAGTATGTATGTAGGTTTTAAATATATCCACCACATGTTAGAAACCAATTAAATAATTAATTTTATTTATTTATTGTGATATATAAATTGTATTTTGCAGTTATACATTAAGAAGTATGACACTTCTGAATTATGTAAGTTAAAGATTATAAAAAGGTGTTTTTTTAATCTTTATTGATTTAACTGCTCATGTTATTTGTGATTGAAGTTTTTGAGGATTCCTTTTACCTTCCCCTTGATTATTATGATAAGAGGAAGGTAAGTTTATAACTATGTATGCAACATTTGTGAACTTACAGGTGGGCCATTGACTCGGGTACATTTATATGTGTTTGTTATACGTATATATGTATGTGTGTGTAAACTGTAATATATACGATATGATTTATTATTTTTGAGGTTGAAATAATTTGTATAGTGAAAAGATGTAGAAAAAGGTGAGTATTTGATGTGAAGCCACTTGACGCGTTGGTATTTTTTTCAAGGAAATGCAATCTGTTCTTGAGCTCTTGAAGGTAAGTTCTTCAAGTCAAATTGTTTTACTAAAACGTACACAAGAACACCTAAAACATGAGTGAATTCGGGGCCAAATTGTAAGGAAGTAACCTAACATTTTAGAGGCAAACAAACAGAACCTAAATGACTTTGAGAAGTGATTGACAAAAAAGGAAACAAACTGAATAACAATATTACTGTTTTTCCGTAACCATTTTCAAAATATGAATCAAATCTTAAAATTTTGCATAGCAGTCAGCCGTCATGCCTGTTTGAAGTTGTAGATTGCTTCATGATCATTGATTTGGGCCTACTCATGTTGTTGAAAAAGTCATATGGGTCGCCAGTAATAGGGGTGTTATTAAACCGTCGAAACCCACCAACCCGTCTAAAAGTAAGAATGTCGGCTGGTTCAAAATACTTTAAATTGTTTGGTTTGGATTTGACAGATCTGTAAGTTGCCTGAGACAAGGAAAGGGGAAGGCTGAGGTGGTAGGGCGTAGATCAAATCAAGTGGGTCAAAAAATGTAAACAGTTAATGCTATTAAAAACAGGTCGGATTTTTACTTTTTTTTATTTTTTTTTAATTTTTACTTTTTTGATTTTTTCTTATTTTTTTATCTTATTAACATTTTTTTTCTGATTTTTTTCTTTTTTTTTAATTTTAACTTTTTTGTTTTTTTTATTTTACTTTTTTTTGTTTTTATTAATTTTATATGTTTTATTTTTTTGTTCAGATTTACCAAGATATACAACAGTTAGGTAGGGGGGCATTTACCTATCTTAACACAAGCGAACAAGCCAGGAATAAGAAGCAAGCTGAAAAGAATGCAGCCATGTAGGTCATCTTTAAATTTTTTGTAAGTCATTTTGTTTTGTATTAAAGCTTATTAATTCCTTAAAAATCTCCCAAACAAATGATTGGCTTTTGTTCTGCTCAATAACTCAGCAAACACAAAGTTCATCTTTACAAAAAAGGATACTTGAGAAGCAAGAACATACTACTGTTGACGCGTTTTACAACAGTTTAGGTTAAAGGGAAATATGTCCACCATGTGATTGTCTCGCGGTTTAGATTGAGGAAATGAGGAGCAAGAACATGGATTTGTGCGGAGATGCATCAATCATGGGTGCTAACCAACAAGATGGAAAAATATCGCTCCCTTTTGATTCAACGTATGTATTTTTCTACACCTATGTAATTAACACTTTTAGTACATATTTGTTTAATTTTTCCATTTAAACTTGACTAGTGACAAGCTGTTCAAGGGACCAGGATCTTAACTTTGAAGTTATTTAGGTTTATCTTGCTTTTGTATGTCACTTTGTTTCGTATTTATTTTATTTATACACGAATGATCGGTTTGTTTGTATTATTTTATTTATATACTAATATTTAATGATATTTTCTTTATATATTAATAATTAATGATTAATGTAAATAACTTTCTCGAGCCCGGGAAGCAATCCCGGGTGATAACCTAGTTAAATAATATATAAACCTACATCTACTCCCTCTCTCACTAATCAAATACACACACACTCTCTTTACAGAAAACAACCACCATCACCATCCCCATTTCACTGATTCGACATTGATGCTCTGTTCCATGACATGAGATTTTAGACGGGTGTCGTACATCTTTAAATTCTTTAACGACTCATCATTGTGCTTGAAACTACAAGGTGTGACCTCAAACCCAACAACGATATACCCAGGAATATAAGATTCCGGTTTGTAAACAGTAGGAATTGCGCGTTTCAGCCGCATCCCCTGCACCCATAACACTAGCCACACTTGTTTCTTCATACTTATGAACAAAAACCGTAAAGTTCAAGTGATTAGACACATAATAAGTATCTTGAATCTTGACCCCGAGTGGATACCCAGTCTACCTCACCAAGAAATCATCCTTCTTGGTATACCGAATCGCTGGCAAATGATGAAGAATCACATTGACTTGGTACATTTCATCGATCCTACTCGTTAAAAGGTTAAGATCATCGCTCGATAAGGGCTTAGATTGACAAAGAAAGATCTCAGTTTCATTCGTGTGTATCTTGAACTTATACGACGAGTTTGGATCCTATCTCCCATTAAAAGCTCACCAAGATTCTAATGACTATCTTTAACACCCTCTTGGGGTTTACAAAAACTGTAAGGGATTTCAATCGCAATTGAAGTCAAAGAGTCGATTACAGACAATGTATCACCTGCAATATATTATGGTACAATGGTTATAGGCGAACATGTGCATGTATTCAATATGTAAATAAGAATTGTAAGTTGGTTTAGAATAACAACTCATTGTTCCTATTTATAGAAAGGTTATCTTAATCATAATTATCAATATTTACAAATAACTAAAATCTTATTTCATTCTAAAATCATTTGCTCCTACAAAATGTTGATATTGATGTTGTTAGTCCACATATATTTGAATATCCGACCCACATATTAAAGAAAATTTTAGCCTAGCTTGTGTTAAAGATAATTGGGACCCATTTATATATGTAAACTAGGGATGAGCACGGTACCGAACCGATACCGAACCCGAAAATCCCGATCCCGATTTTCCTCAAAAGTTGATCCCGAATACCGTACCGAATACAAGCGGTATGGTATCGGTACCGGTTTTCCGGTATGATACCGAAAAATACCGAATTCTTAAATTGATAAATTGCCACCAAAATCGTCAACAAGCTCTGTCTCCCACTTTGGATACCAAGATTTGCCAAAAAAGTTGGATACCACTTTGGAGCAAGCAACTTCAGAATCTGAACTTCTGAAGTGATGGAGCGCAGCAGCAAGCAAAGCACCACCTTAATTTTCTTTTTTACAAAACTTCAGATGGATCGATGGAGGGCAACAGCAAGCAACTGGTTAAGACTCTTCGACCTAGGGGAAGGGGAATTGGGATCGGTCATGTTATGTTTTTGAGGATTAGGAATTTTATTTGGTAGGCAAGGGATGTGAGAATAATTACAGTTCACCACCCTACATGAATTATGGGTGGGAAATAGCTGGTGGGAAATCGGTATTAAGTCGGTATTACCGAAAAATACCAATACAAATCCCGATTATCCCGATCCCGAAATAATGGTAAAACGTAATACCGATACCGAATAGAAGCGGTATGGTATCGGTACGGGACGGCACCGGTATGGTATCGGTACGGGATCGGTATCTGGTACCACATGCTCATCCCTAATGTAAACCCACCAAATTCCAAACAACAATAACATCGCGGTTTGGCGGACTTCACATATTATTGCAACAGACTGCAAATCATAGGCTCATAGCCTACCATCCACAAGGGAGGTTGGAGTTGTGTTGTGACTCACCTACCATACACTTTGGCATATCTTGTCGCTAACACCATGGTTTTGTGAGAAGTGTAAGAAGTGTTTTAAGCACTTAAATCTTATAGTTAATGGTTTAGATCAAGAAGTGCTTAAAATGTAAATTATGTTTTATTTTTTTACTAATTTGACTAGATTAGGGATAATACTGTCTTTTTATATTGTATTTTTAAATAAAGAATCTGCCATCAACTTTAATGCACATGTAAGTCCCACACATCTTTTTTGAACGTCAATAACTTTTTATACGTAACTTTTTTCTATAAATAAATTACACCATAATAACGAGATTTTTTTATGTTTAATATGAGTATCATATTATTATTGTAGGACCGGTTTTGACTCCGTAACGATTGCGAACCGACTCGTGTAACGTGCGGAATCCGTATACGAACGTGGCCGAACACACGACCGTACTATAAACGTGATTCTATTGATCGTACGACAATTACAAAGCACCGTGAATCACCTTGGAGCACTTTCTCTCTCTAGCCTCTAGTTCTCCAAGTCTCCAAATGTGCAAAAGTCCTTAAGCTAACACCTAAGTCCTCTATTTATAGGCCAAGGGGCTTAATGAGAGTTCTCATTAATTACAGAAATGCCACCTTGCCTTTTCCTACATATAACAATATAATCTCAAGTATTCTTCTAATTACTGCTACGAACTGATTTACGGAGGCGATAGACATAAGTGCACTAACAGACTCACCCTTGGATATTGCCGCAGTCAATCTCGTAGCGTCTTGTCTTTCTCTCTCTCTCTCTCTCTCTCTCTGAGTCTTCTTGAAGCTTTAACACGTTTTCATCAACGTAGACTCCCTCCTGTTTGAACAGAATCCACGTGGATCTGTCTTCAGCTTCAGCTCCCCCTTTTGGTAAACTTCCACCCTTTTGGTGCAAGGTATAACGAAAAGTAATAAATGGGAAGCGAATCTAATACCGATTTGATGAGAGTTAACCTTCCACCAATTGGGAGCGTTGAGGCTTTCCAAAGTGAAAGTCTTGACTGGAAGGTTTCAATGACTGGTGTCCATTTTACATACCGATTCATGTTGCCGCTTACTTGGAGCCCGAGGTAAGTAAATGGTAGTGCCCCTGCCTTACAATTGAGTCTTCCAGCCATATTAAGTGTTTCACCCCAAGTGGTTCCAATACCAAATAGACAAGATTTTCGAAAGTTAATTTTTAGCCCCGATACGAGGTAAAACACCATAGAAATCTGCGTATATTTAGTATAGAATGAGACGACCACTCTCCCACTAGCATGATATCATCCGCAAAGATGAGATGCGAGGTACTACCACCGTTTGGTAAAGTAACCCCATTGATGATACCCAAGGCTGAAATGCTAGTTATGAAGCTAGAGAAATGTCACACCCCGATTTCCACGTGTCACCGGTGGGGGAGTATCGTGGCGTGGTTGGCAACATAATAGTCAAATAACACAATATTTAATATGCACATCGGAAGCAATTTAAAAGATGTAATACAACCGAATTTAATATTGTCATATCAAATGTCACAATATTCGGAAGTTTATCCACAGAGGATCGAAAATAAAAATGGAATTTATAGTTCAACAGACTTCAGGCATCTTAAGCTTGCGAGACTTCTATTGATGCTAAGGAGACAATCCAGCCAATTACGTTTAATACCTGCATTTAATCTTTTTGGGAAAATACGTCAGTTTACACTGGTAAATACAATCAACTGACTTATTTTGGAAAATGATTGAAAATTGATTTGGATGCACGTGGCATAAACATTTTATTTAACTTGGGAGAATTATTTAATATTATAATCTTGTGAACGAATTACATGTTCCTTGTGCGTTCAGTAGCCCGGATCTTGTCCGGGTTAAAGATCAATAGACACACCACAATATTCTTTTGTGCACTGACGGGTGTACGCCTACACCCCGAGCTTAAGTCGTGGCCATTTCGTAAAATGATGCAAGGGATATCCGGGACATGGTCATTAACCCCCAAAGGCTTTAAGTAACAAGACTGTTTAAACGAGCCGGTCAAATTATTCAATTAACCACCCAACGATGAAAGATTTGATGCTCGATCAAGCGGTATGCTATATACCGTAACCCAAGCCCGTATAGGGAAAATAAGTTAAAAGTATTTACCTGAGCAATGTATAAATCACAATAAGCAAATTGCAAGTAGCTTTTACTGGTTCTCCTAATCTGGAACGAAGGTTTATAATAACCTATTAGAATCCTAACGGGTCTTTAGTTAAGCTTAAGCTTAGACGGTTAGTTTCAAAGATACGGTTCGTACGCACGATTAAGCGAAGACCAGATAGAATGTGATTTAGACCTGACAAGTTTAGAGTGTAACACCCCGAAAATTTACGTCCTATAATGTGATGACACGTGTCATAGGTTTGAACGTGTGAAAGAATGTTCTTGAAGGACTAAAGTTGACAAACAATGAAAGTATGTAATTATAAGGGTTCAAAGTGTCAACAATGAATAAATATACTTTGCAATAACCCTACATGATGTTTATAACCTTAAACGAATAGATCATGGATCACACGAAGCGAATTGTGAAAGAAAGTGAGAGATTACAAACTACAGGGGTTAAATGTGCCAACATGTTTAAGTTATACCTCTGAGTGACCTTTTGACAAACCCGAAGCTTTGTAACGATTAATTATGCTCACTAGAATGTACCACAAAAATTTCATGAGGTTTCGTTATCGTATGAGCAAGTTGTGATAAAATTCGTGTACGAGGGCTATAAGTGTCAACGTTGAAATTTAGGGCTTTTCGGGTGATCACAAAGTTACCCGAGGACTTAACAAAGTGGGTATAAGTCTTAAAGCCCCATATGTTAAATAACAAAGCTTCATATGCAAGTAGGATGGTGAAAACGACCTTTCGGGGGACCAAGGACCAAAATGCAATAAAAGAAAAACAAAAATCAGGTTTTCAGGTCCCAGGCGGCCCGCTTGGGATATGCTGAAATGGGACGCGGGCCGCGTCAGGCCTGCAGATGCAGAAAAAAACAGACAGCTGCCTGTTGATGCATGTAACCGACTCCAATCTCATTTTTTCGAAACTTTGGGCTGCCTAAGATGGTTTCTAGCTAGTAGGGGACTTGTGGATGATAATGCAACACCCCTAGACTTATGTGTTGATCATCTAAGAGTGTGTGAAGCCTTATATCAAGACCCACATGTTACCACTTTGTTCATTCACCACTTCTGAGCATTTCTGGATCATTCAAGCAGGCCACAAACATTCCATATCATCCATTAGACGTGTGTAAGTGCCTTTGATCTTTCTAAATTCATTCATACTTAGTTTATGGCCTAGAAATCAAACCGTCGTAACTACGGTTTGACTTTTCGATAATAAATAATCGGTCCAGAGTTTAGTCGAATCAAAGGTTGTTATAAGTTGGTATTTATATGGTTAATAAACCCCTAAAAGGGCACTCACTAATTCGAATCCTAACTAGGTCGTTTATCGAGTCAAACTTCTTCCGAAAAAGTCAACAGAATTGTTATGTTTGGTTTAATGCATGATTAGCGATGTAAATGGCGTATAGCCTATTTTATCATTCTTACCAACTGAAAATAAGTATAAAAACTTGTATACGCTTGCTTGATTCGACAACTTTATGTTTAGAACCGATTCGGAACCGAGATACGCAAAAGTTTGACTTTTGCTTTGACCTCAGTTCTGACCCGATTCTTATAGGTTTAGACATGCCTTAAAGTTCCATTAGGACCTAGTTACATGTGTGTATAAGCCTCTGCGTTTATACCACTCGAATCCCTAATCGTCCGATGTTTCCGTTAATCGCCTAAAAATTGACCGTAATGCCCTTATGACCATAAAACGAGATTTTTGGAAATATGAAAGTGCCATAATCTTAGTTACTGATTATTATGCATGTCCCAAAAATTTCACGTTAATCAGAGGTCTAGATTAGGAGTTATGCTTAATGACGTAATTAAGAACGCTTTTATTAATTAAACGGCGTCATTAGCATAAAACCTATTTAAACCCAATTTTTGACACCAAACCTTTTACCCACTGATGTAATATAATATTTTGGGATTTTTGAAGATTTTTAATTATTTTTAAACTGATCATAAGCTTGGATTAGCGCCTTAATTCGGTTAATACCGAATATACCCTTTTCGGCCATAAAACGAGTTTTACAAATCCTTTTGACGCCAATCCAATTGCTACTGATTTTAAATATTAAATAGAGTATTTTGAACCTGTTTAATTGATCAGGAAACTCAGAATAGTATTTTAAATCGTACGTCGCTTAAAACGGCTTTATACGCGTAATTAACGCATAGTTTAGGTTTAAAACTATTTTAATATATAAGACTTATTACCAAAGGTTATAACCTGTTAAAATAAGCTATTTTACTGATCAACTCAGACCCGGATCACAGGTGTCTAATTAAACCCTTTTATAATCTTTAAAATGACCAAAATACCCCTACGGGGCTTATTAAGAGATTAAACTCGTTTTGGGCATCATGGGTGATATCCTACTGATATCACAACTTATTTAAGGTGTGTTAACTTAGGAAACCTGTTTAGGACTCTTACGGATACCCGTTACGCTTTATGCGCGTTCGGTTCGGTTTATGTAACTAGTTTACATAAATTAGCCGAAACGGGTCAAACCTTATCGGTTTTATCTCAAAATCCAGAATGTGTATCATATACCCATATTAAACAAGTCTTCAAACTTGTCGGGTCTAAATCACATTCTATCCGGTCTTCGCTTAATCGTGCGTACGAACCGTATCTTTAAAACTAACCGGTCTAAGCGTAAGCTTAACTAAAGACCCGTTAGGATTCTAATAGGTTATTATAAACCTTCGTTCCAGATTAGGAGAACCAGTAAAAGATATTTGCACTCGCTGATTTTGAACTATACTTACTCAGGTAAATACTTTTAACTTATTTTCCCTATACGGGCTTGGGGTACGGTATATAAAATACCGCTTGGTCCAGCATTGAATCTTTAATCGAATAGAGGTTAAATCATTGATATGCTCTGTTTTGAAATGTTTTGTTTGCTTAAAGCCTTTGGGGGGTTAATGACCATGTCCCGGATATCCCTGGCATCATCTTACGAGATGGCCACGACCTGAGCACGGGGTGTAGGCGTACACCTTTCAGTGCATAACTCAATATTGTGGTGTGTTTATTGATCTTTTACCCGGTCTACGGATCAGGCTACTGAACGCATAAGAAACATGTAATTCGTTTACAAGTTTATATATTTAAATAATTATCCCAAGTTATAAAAAATATTATTTGTGCCTTGTGCCTTAAATGCATTTTCTTAAACTCTTTTCAAAATGAGTCGGTTGATTGTATTTACCAGTGTAAACTGACGTATTTTTCTTAAAAAGGTTAAGTGCAGGTACTACGCGAAATAGGCTGGCCTGTCTCCTAGCATCCACATTAAGTCTCGCCAGCTTGGATGTCATAAACTGTTGAACATTTGTTTTTTTTTCTTTTTATTTGATCTACCTGTGGATTTGTATTCGACTAATTGTGATACTTAATATTACAATATCGTTTGGTTGAATTAAATATATACTTTGCTTCCGCTGTGCATTTAAATATTGTGTTGTTTGACTATTATGTTGCCAACCACGTCACGATACTCCCCTACCGGGCCCACCGGTAACACGTGGAAATTCGGGGTGTGACAGGTTGGTATCAGAGCCAACATTGAGTGAATTAAACACTAGCCTTTTGTGTTTAATCTCAATGACACAATTGTACATTCCTAAATCTTCGAGTCTAGACAAAGAACTTAAGAATAATCCAAAATGTTTTATTTTAAATTTTAAATTTTGTCCTTTACTACTTTTCCTTGTTGTTACCTTATTTATATTAACAGGTTAAGCAATGCCGCCAAGATTCAGAGGGCTAGGAAGAGGGCGAGTTAGCGCGCCTAACGATCATGAGGCAGGTCCTTCGCATCGACGATCTAATTCTTCTACGAGAGGTCACAATCATGACGAACCTTGGAGGGTTTATGAGGAGCTTGCCAGGCGATCCACATCACATGTTTCAACGCCTTCATATCAGCACTCCTTTGGGCCTCATTCAGAGAATGAGCCCCATGACCAGCAACAGCAATCTCCGGCGCACCATTACTTCGGCGATCCTACTCCGGTATTTCAGGGCCAGTTTAACCCAGCGGAGTACCTACCAGAGCACGTGGGTTTTAACCCACTAGGGCCGGAGGATCACTTTTCTGGTGATCAAGATATGGACGAGGACACAGATCCCGTCAAGGCTTCAACAGGATCCCGGAACCATCCTTTTTCGATCTCTGATGGTTCATCTTACCACGGACCACCCTACGAGGGTCCGGATAGTCACATGGCGAGGTTCGAACGATGTGAGTGGTACTATACACCATCTGAGCACTCATCACCTCACCAACAGGCACCACAGCAGCAAGATCCCTCTGGGGATCCCCATTTCGAGGCAGTCACGCCACCGCCTCCACCGCCGCCAGTTTATGTAGAGCCTCCAGAACCACCTAGACGTAGGAGGACTGGCGCGCGGATATCAGTACGACCACAGGGGATTCATATCACCACCCCTCAACATTCTAGCAGCAACCATTACCCGCCTACTCATGAAGTTCCACAGATGGGTGGACCTTCTGTTCCAGTTTCGGAGGTGAATTCAGCACCTATTGTACCGCCATCACCGGGTTTTGGCCATCCTATCCCTGCATATACTGCTCCGACAGCTTACAATCCATACGGACAGCCAGCATACTCTACTTATAATTATGCAGAGGATCCCTACCTAGTGGCTGCAAACTACTATACCCAAAACCCTGAGGGACCATATGGAACCCCTTGGGGAATGGGACATCCAGCTAGTGGGTATCAAGTACCTACTCAGCCACCATTTCAGCACCAGCCACCACGTGTTCCTCCTCCTGAGCAGGTGGAGCTCCGTCATAGGTTGGATCGGGTTGAGCGAGACCTCCAGAGAGAGCGTAAGAAGAACCAAGGATTCATGAGTGGTTTAGCAGATTTGCTGAAGGGAAAGAAGAAGAGGGATCGTTAAATCCCCATATATATTGTTGTATTTCCTTGTTTAAATCAAGTCCCTACGTGGACATTTATTTATGTGTGTATGTAGTCCCTGCGTGGACATCTACCTTTGTACCTAGTCCCTACGAGGACTTGTCTTATTAGTCCCTGCGTGGCCACTTATGTTTGTAAATAGTCCCTGTGAGGACATGTGTTATCAGTATAGCTCCTGCGTGGGCAAGTATTTGTAAAAGTCCCGTTTAGGGCAAAAATGTAAAATTTGTAAATTTTAATGGAATGTTAAGTTTGGAAATTTTATTTCTATCATTTAAAGCATTTATATATTATGCATGAAATAAACAAAATAACATCATTCCTTTTGTAAATGATCTGCCTATTAAATATCAATTAAATATCTTAAAGGTAAAACCTAGCCTACATGTCATTATAAGACTTGGCCAAAATGGTAAGGCCTGTATAAAAGATTCCAATCCCAGTTAACATCTGAAAACATGTTAACAATCCTGGCAGATGTGATTCGTTAAAATCACACACGTCATTCTATATAAGGATTCTGTAAAAGATTCCTGACCCAAATTAATGATCTCTGAATCATGGGTTGAATCATTAATAAATATGATCCGTTCTTTTTACCATTCATTGGTAATGGAATGCCTACGGGCCCTTCTCATTTTCATATGAGACAAAAGACAGTATTAGTCTGTGACCCTGTCTGATAAAGGTAATGAACTTTGTTCAAACCTTCATGCTTTGATTCTCTGAAATCATAGCTTATGATCTATATTGTCCCTGTGACTAGGCCTTATGTGCAAATAATAACTGTTATTATTTTATAATTAGGATAAATTATATTATAAATCCTAAATTAATGTGAGTAATAAATTAACCATTTATGGTCTATGCTACCACGGTTAATAAAATTGCCATAAAAGTCAATTCTATAATAAACTCACCAATAAATTATTGTCGATATGTTACAGTTCAAGATACATGGCAGACTCAAACGAGGTCAACAGTCACCCAGGGATAGTAAATGAAAATGCCCAAGTTAACGTAGCAGGTGCAGAGTTACAAGCTATGATAGATAATGCGGTTAATAAAGCTATGGATAGACAGCACCATGGGTCAAGTGGTACCCATACGAGGACCCATTCTGCATCACACACTAGAACACCCTCCAGGACCCACACTGCCCACAACAGTAATTCTCACCACTCCTCGAATCAAAGGAGTAATCCATCCCAAAGAGCAGTACAGAACCAGGAACCTCGTAATAGGGGTTGCACCTATAAATACTTTGTGTCGTGCAAACCCAGAGACTTCAATGGGGAAAAGGGAGCTGTTGATTGCATGACATGGATGGATGAAATGGATACTGTGGTGGATATTAGTGGTTGCCATAATAGGGACATTGTTAAGTTTGTCTCGCAGTCTTTCAAAGGAGAAGCCTTAGCCTGGTGGAGATCCTTGATCCAAGCCACAGGGAAAGTCCCGTTATACAACATGACCTGGGAACAGTTCATGGCACTAATCAAAGAAAATTTATGCCCTCAACACGAGGTTGAGAGAATTGAATCTGATTTCCTAGCACTGGTCATGAAGAACCTGGACTGTCAGGCCTACCTTACCACTTTCAATACTTTGTCAAGGTTGGTCCCTTATTTGGTGACTCCGGAGCCTAAACGTATAGCTCGTTTTATCGGGGGTTTGGAACCGGAGATCAAAGCTAGTGTAAAGGCCTCCAGACCAACCACTTTTCGGTCAGTAACGGACATATCGTTATCTCTGACCTCAGATGCTGTCAGGCTGAGGTCACTGAGGAAAACTGATACGGAGAAAAGAAAGCGTGAGGATGACAACTCACGGCGTTCAGATAAGAAGCAAAAGGGAAACAATGGCTCTAAGAAGGGGTCAGGATTTAAGAAGGATGGTCAGCAGACGGGTGAAAAACCCATGTGTAAAATTTGCAGGAAGCACCATTTTGGAAGGTGCAGACTTGACTCAAAATCCCAATACCAGCCAAGGCCTTGTGGGATTTGCAAGTCTACGGAACATAAGACCCTGGAGTGCAAGAAAATAAAGGATGCAACGTGTTATAGTTGCAATGAAAAGGGGCATATCAAATCCAACTGCCCAAAATTTACAAGGAAGAATGAAGAGGGGAAGAAGACCAATGCGAGGGTCTTCAGAATGGATGCTAAGGAAGCCATCAAGGACGATAACGTGATAACAGGTACCTTTCTCGTAAATGATGTTTATGCGAGAGTGTTATTTGATTCAGGCGCTGATAAGTCGTTTGTAGATATTAAGTTTTGTGAATTGTTGAAACTACCTGTTAGAACTTTAAGTGTGAAGTACGAGGTGGAACTAGCAGATGGCACTTTAGAAACCGCTTCAACCTTATTAGATGGATGTTTTATATCCATTAGGAATCACTCTTTTCCTTTGTCCTTACTTCCCTTTAAGTTAGCCGGCTTTGACATAGTATTGGGTATGGACTGGTTATCGCATAACCAGGCCCAGATTGTATGCAATAAGAAGCAAGTGATGATCAAGACTCCGTCTGGTGAATCACTTACTATCCAGGGAGATACCCAGTATGGGCTACCCGAGAAAATGTCTATACTCAAGGATTCTAAGTGTTTAAAGAAAGGTTGTGTCATCTACATGGCGCAAGTGATTATAGATGAGCCGAAGCCCAAGATTGGGGATATACTCGTCGTTTCTGAATACCCTGATGTTTTTCCTGAAGAACTTCCTGGTTTGCCACCAGAGAGACAAGTAGAATTCAGAATTGACATTATTCCTGGATCAGCACCAGTGGCAAGAGCACCTTATAGGTTGGCACCAACAGAGATGAAGGAATTGAGAACGCAGCTAGATGATCTGCTAGCCAAAGGTTTCATCAAACCTAGTTCGTCTCCGTGGGGAGCACCAGTTTTATTTGTCAAGAAGAAGGATGGATCGATGCGTCTGTGCATCGACTACCGCGAGCTTAATAAGGTTACCATCAAGAATAGGTATCCTTTGCCCAGAATCGACGATCTGTTCGATCAACTTCAAGGGGCAAGTTTCTTCTCGAAGATTGACTTGAGGTCAGGCTACCATCAATTGAAGGTGAGAGATGAAGACGTACACAAGACTGCATTTAGGACTCGTTATGGTCATTACGAGTTCCTAGTGATGCCTTTTGGGCTCACTAATGCACCGGCCGCATTCATGGATCTCATGAATCACGTTTGCAAGCCGCACTTAGATAAATTCGTCATCGTTTTCATCGATGATATCCTCATTTACTCAAAGAACCAAGCTGACCACGAGAAGCATCTTCACTGCATATTGGAACTACTTCATAAAGAAAAGCTCTATGCCAAGTTCTCGAAATGTGAATTCTGGCTTCGAGCAGTCCAATTTCTTGGGCATGTTGTTAGTGAGCATGGTATCTAAGTAGATCCTGCTAAAGTTGAAGCAGTCATGAATTGGCACGAGCCAAAGACGCCTACAGAAATACGTAGCTTCCTAGGTTTGGCAGGATACTATAGGCGATTCATTGAAAACTTCTCAAGGATTGTTGCGCCCCTGACTTCGCTGACGCGTAAGAAGATTAAGTTTGACTGGGGTCCTAAGCAGCAGGAATCCTTCGATATTCTGAAACAAAAGTTGAGCAATGCTCCGGTACTAACATTGCCTGATGGAATAGAGGAGTTTGTAGTTTATTGTGATGCATCACACACTGGGATGGGATGTGTGCTTATGCAGAAAGGCAAAGTCATTGCCTATGCTTCACGTCAGTTAAAGGTGCACGAAAAGAATTACACCACCCACGACTTGGAGTTGGGTGCCGTTATATTTGCACTAAAACTGTGGAGGCACTATTTGTATGGAATCAAATGTGTGATCTATTCTGATCACAAAGCCTTCAACATCTGTTCAACCAGAAGGACTTGAACATGAGGCAACGTCATTGGATGGAAACTCTGAATGATTACGATTGTGAAATAAGATACCATCCCGGCAAGGCGAATGTAGTCGCCGATGCCTTGAGTCGGAAAGAAAGGGTGAAACCCATCCGAATCAATGCCAAGAGCATGGAAATAAAGAATAATTTGATGGAAAGGTTGTTAGCCGCACAGAAGGAAGCTGTGTTGGAAGCTAACTATCCTAATGAAAAGCTAGGAGTAACTGAGGAGCAGTTATCTCTTAGTAAGGATGGAATTCTTAGATTGAATGGAAGGATATGGGTTCCAATATATGGAGGACTCCGAGATGTTATCCTCCAGGAAGCCCACAGCTCTAAATATTCTGTTCATCCTGGAGCTGATAAAATGTACCATGATCTTAGAGCAAATTATTGGTGGATAGGCTTGAAGAAGTCTGTAGCTACCTATGTAGCTAAATGCTTGACGTGTGCGCAAGTCAAGGCAGAACATCAAAAACCGTCAGGTTTGCTACAACAACCTGAACTTCCTACTTGGAAGTGGGAAATGGTAACTATGGATTTTATCACCAAGTTACCCAAGACAAGGAAAGGAAATGACACCATCTGGGTGATAGTTGACCGACTGACTAAGTCAGCACATTTCCTACCTATTAAGGAGACCTACAGCTCCGATATGTTAGCCCAACTGTACGTTGATAAGATTGTAGCTCTACATGGCATACCTGTAGCTATTATCTCTGACCGAGATACTAGATACACATCACATTTTTGGAAAAGTTTCCAACAATCTTTGGGCACACGTTTGAACTTTAGTACGGCTTACCATCCACAGACAGACGGTCAGAGTGAGCGTACTATTCAAACGTTAGAAGACATGCTACGTGCATGTGCGATCGATTTGGGAGGTAGCTGGGATAAGAACCTGCCATTAATCGAATTCTCCTACAACAATAGCTACCATACCAGCATCAAGGCTGCGCCTTTTGAGGCATTATACGGTAGAAAGTGTAGATCACCAGTTTGTTGGGCGGAAGTTGGAGAAGTCCAGTTATCAGGACCAGAGATCGTGTTCGAAACAACGGACAAGATTGTCCAGATTCGTAACAATCTTCAAGCTGCCCGGAATAGGCAGAAGATTTACGTTGATCCAAATCGTAAGGATTTTGGTGCAAGGTATAACGAAAAGTAATAAATGGGAAGCGAATCTAATACCGATTTGATGAGAGTTAACCTTCCACCAATTGGGAGCGTTGAGGCTTTCCAAAGTGAAAGTCTTGACTGGAAGGTTTCAATGACTGGTGTCCATTTTACATACCGATTCATGTTGCCGCTTACTTGGAGCCCGAGGTAAGTAAATGGTAGTGCCCCTGCCTTACAATTGAGTCTTCCAGCCATATTAAGTGTTTCACCCCAAGTGGTTCCAATACCAAATAGACAAGATTTTCGAAAGTTAATTTTTAGCCCCGATACGAGGTAAAACACCATAGAAATCTGCGTATATTTAGTATAGAATGAGACGACCACTCTCCCACTAGCATGATATCATCCGCAAAGATGAGATGCGAGGTACTACCACCGTTTGGTAAAGTAACCCCATTGATGATACCCAAGGCTGAAATGCTAGTTATGAAGCTAGAGAAATGTCACACCCCGATTTCCACGTGTCACCGGTGGGGGAGTATCGTGGCGTGGTTGGCAACATAATAGTCAAATAACACAATATTTAATATGCACATCGGAAGCAATTTAAAAGATGTAATACAACCGAATTTAATATTGTCATATCAAATGTCACAATATTCGGAAGTTTATCCACAGAGGATCGAAAATAAAAATGGAATTTATAGTTCAACAGACTTCAGGCATCTTAAGCTTGCGAGACTTCTATTGATGCTAAGGAGACAATCCAGCCAATTACGTTTAATACCTGCATTTAATCTTTTTGGGAAAATACGTCAGTTTACACTGGTAAATACAATCAACTGACTTATTTTGGAAAATGATTGAAAATTGATTTGGATGCACGTGGCATAAACATTTTATTTAACTTGGGAGAATTATTTAATATTATAATCTTGTGAACGAATTACATGTTCCTTGTGCGTTCAGTAGCCCGGATCTTGTCCGGGTTAAAGATCAATAGACACACCACAATATTCTTTTGTGCACTGACGGGTGTACGCCTACACCCCGAGCTTAAGTCGTGGCCATTTCGTAAAATGATGCAAGGGATATCCGGGACATGGTCATTAACCCCCAAAGGCTTTAAGTAACAAGACTGTTTAAACGAGCCGGTCAAATTATTCAATTAACCACCCAACGATGAAAGATTTGATGCTCGATCAAGCGGTATGCTATATACCGTAACCCAAGCCCGTATAGGGAAAATAAGTTAAAAGTATTTACCTGAGCAATGTATAAATCACAATAAGCAAATTGCAAGTAGCTTTTACTGGTTCTCCTAATCTGGAACGAAGGTTTATAATAACCTATTAGAATCCTAACGGGTCTTTAGTTAAGCTTAAGCTTAGACGGTTAGTTTCAAAGATACGGTTCGTACGCACGATTAAGCGAAGACCAGATAGAATGTGATTTAGACCCGACAAGTTTAGAGTGTAACACCCTGAAAATTTACGTCCTATAATGTGATGACACGTGTCATAGGTTTGAACGTGTGAAAGAATGTTCTTGAAGGACTAAAGTTGACAAACAATGAAAGTATGTAATTATAAGGGTTCAAAGTGTCAACAATGAATAAATATACTTTGCAATAACCCTACATGATGTTTATAACCTTAAACGAATAGATCATGGATCACACGAAGCGAATTGTGAAAGAAAGTGAGAGATTACAAACTACAGGGGTTAAATGTGCCAACATGTTTAAGTTATACCTCTGAGTGACCTTTTGACAAACCCGAAGCTTTGTAACGATTAATTATGCTCACTAGAATGTACCACAAAAATTTCATGAGGTTTCGTTATCGTATGAGCAAGTTGTGATAAAATTCGTGTACGAGGGCTATAAGTGTCAACGTTGAAATTTAGGGCTTTTCGGGTGATCACAAAGTTACCCGAGGACTTAACAAAGTGGGTATAAGTCTTAAAGCCCCATATGTTAAATAACAAAGCTTCATATGCAAGTAGGATGGTGAAAACGACCTTTCGGGGGACCAAGGACCAAAATGCAATAAAAGAAAAACAAAAATCAGGTTTTCAGGTCCCAGGCGGCCCGCTTGGGATATGCTGAAATGGGACGCGGGCCGCGTCAGGCCTGCAGATGCAGAAAAAAACAGACAGCTGCCTGTTGATGCATGTAACCGACTCCAATCTCATTTTTTCGAAACTTTGGGCTGCCTAAGATGGTTTCTAGCTAGTAGGGGACTTGTGGATGATAATGCAACACCCCTAGACTTATGTGTTGATCATCTAAGAGTGTGTGAAGCCTTATATCAAGACCCACATGTTACCACTTTGTTCATTCATCACTTCTGAGCATTTCTGGATCATTCAAGCAGGCCACAAACATTCCATATCATCCATTAGACGTGTGTAAGTGCCTTTGATCTTTCTAAATTCATTCATACTTAGTTTATGGCCTAGAAATCAAACCGTCGTAACTACGGTTTGACTTTTCGATAATAAATAATCGGTCCAGAGTTTAGTCGAATCAAAGGTTGTTATAAGTTGGTATTTATATGGTTAATAAACCCCTAAAAGGGTACTCACTAATTCGAATCCTAACTAGGTCGTTTATCGAGTCAAACTTCTTCCGAAAAAGTCAACAGAATTGTTATGTTTGGTTTAATGCATGATTAGCGATGTAAATGGCGTATAGCCTATTTTATCATTCTTACCAACTGAAAATAAGTATAAAAACTTGTATACGCTTGCTTGATTCGACAACTTTATGTTTAGAACCGATTCGGAACCGAGATACGCAAAAGTTTGACTTTTGCTTTGACCTCAGTTCTGACCCGATTCTTATAGGTTTAGACATGCCTTAAAGTTCCATTAGGACCTAGTTACATGTGTGTATAAGCCTCTGCGTTTATACCACTCGAATCCCTAATCGTCCGATGTTTCCGTTAATCGCCTAAAAATTGACCGTAATGCCCTTATGACCATAAAACGAGATTTTTGGAAATATGAAAGTGCCATAATCTTAGTTACTGATTATTATGCATGTCCCAAAAATTTCACGTTAATCAGAGGTCTAGATTAGGAGTTATGCTTAATGACGTAATTAAGAACGCTTTTATTAATTAAACGGCGTCATTAGCATAAAACCTATTTAAACCCAATTTTTGACACCAAACCTTTTACCCACTGATGTAATATAATATTTTGGGATTTTTGAAGATTTTTAATTATTTTTAAACTGATCATAAGCTTGGATTAGCGCCTTAATTCGGTTAATACCGAATATACCCTTTTCGGCCATAAAACGAGTTTTACAAATCCTTTTGACGCCAATCCAATTGCTACTGATTTTAAATATTAAATAGAGTATTTTGAACCTGTTTAATTGATCAGGAAACTCAGAATAGTATTTTAAACCGTACGTCGCTTAAAACGGCTTTATACGCGTAATTAACGCATAGTTTAGGTTTAAAACTATTTTAATATATAAGACTTATTACCAAAGGTTATAACCTGTTAAAATAAGCTATTTTACTGATCAACTCAGACCCGGATCACAGGTGTCTAATTAAACCCTTTTATAATCTTTAAAATGACCAAAATACCCCTACGGGGCTTATTAAGAGATTAAACTCGTTTTGGGCATCATGGGTGATATCCTACTGATATCACAACTTATTTAAGGTGTGTTAACTTAGGAAACCTGTTTAGGACTCTTACGGATACCCGTTACGCTTTATGCGCGTTCGGTTCGGTTTATGTAACTAGTTTACATAAATTAGCTGAAACGGGTCAAACCTTATCGGTTTTATCTCAAAATCCAGAATGTGTATCATATACCCATATTAAACAAGTCTTCAAACTTGTCGGGTCTAAATCACATTCTATCCGGTCTTCGCTTAATCGTGCGTACGAACCGTATCTTTAAAACTAACCGGTCTAAGCGTAAGCTTAACTAAAGACCCGTTAGGATTCTAATAGGTTATTATAAACCTTCGTTCCAGATTAGGAGAACCAGTAAAAGATATTTGCACTCGCTGATTTTGAACTATACTTACTCAGGTAAATACTTTTAACTTATTTTCCCTATACGGGCTTGGGGTACGGTATATAAAATACCGCTTGGTCCAGCATTGAATCTTTAATCGAATAGAGGTTAAATCATTGATATGCTCTGTTTTGAAATGTTTTGTTTGCTTAAAGCCTTTGGGGGGTTAATGACCATGTCCCGGATATCCCTGGCATCATCTTACGAGATGGCCACGACCTGAGCACGGGGTGTAGGCGTACACCTTTCAGTGCATAACTCAATATTGTGGTGTGTTTATTGATCTTTTACCCGGTCTACGGATCGGGCTACTGAACGCATAAGAAACATGTAATTCGTTTACAAGTTTATATATTTAAATAATTATCCCAAGTTATAAAAAATATTATTTGTGCCTTGTGCCTTAAATGCATTTTCTTAAACTCTTTTCAAAATGAGTCGGTTGATTGTATTTACCAGTGTAAACTGACGTATTTTTCTTAAAAGGGTTAAGTGCAGGTACTACGCGAAATAGGCTGGCATGTCTCCTAGCATCCACATTAAGTCTCGCCAGCTTGGATGTCATAAACTGTTGAACATTTGTTTTTTTTTTCTTTTTATTTGATCTACCTGTGGATTTGTATTCGACTAATTGTGATACTTAATATTACAATATCGTTTGGTTGAATTAAATCTATACTTTGCTTCCGCTGTGCATTTAAATATTGTGTTGTTTGACTATTATGTTGCCAACCACGTCACGATACTCCCCTACCGGGCCCACCGGTAACACGTGGAAATTCGGGGTGCGACATAGAGACTTGTTTAATATGGGTCCTTCATGCACATTCTGGATTTTGAGATGAAACCGATAAGGTTTGACCCGTTTCGGCTAATTTATGTAAACTTGTTACATAAACCGAACCGAACGCGTAATAAGTGTAACGGGTAATAATGAGAGCCATTTACAGGTTTCCTAAGTTAATATGCTCCGAATATGTTGTGAAATCAGTAAGGTGTCTTTTATTATGCCCGAAACGAATTTAAACACAAACTATGCCCCGTAGGGGTAGTTTGGTCATTTTAAATGTTGTAAAAGAGTTTAAGTATTAACCTGAGTTACAGGTCTGATGAAATCAGCAAAAATACTTATTTTAACATGTTATAACAGTAGGGTAAAATATATATGTGAAATTTATCAATTATAACCAAACTATGCCCCGTAGGGGTATTTTGGTAATTTCACATAAGCCGAAAAGCTCAAAACTAAAGTCTGAGTTTAGCAACCTTTGCTTACTGTTAGAATATTATAATTTGCCTCAAATATCAGTAGGTATCAACCCTTGTATGTTTAATATGGTTATAGCACATACTATGCGTTAAAAACGCTTAAAAGGCGATTAGAAGCCATTTCCGGGTTTGATACATAAAGCTGATATTTTTATTATTATAGGAGGCTTAAAATAATTTATTTATCATATGTGATCAGTAGCAAAAGGTTTGGAGTTGATTAGATATGTAAAACTCATTTTATGGCCCGTAAGGGCAAAACCGACAATTACCGGATTAAGCCTACGACTATTAGTTATGCTCAGCCTAAAATTAATTAAAAATCTTTAAAAATCCCAAAATAATATATTACATCAGAGGGTAAAGAGTTTGATATTAAAAAGTAGGCTTAACTAGGCTATACGCTAATTACGCCATTTTATTAACATAAAGCTTTCAATTTGCGCTAATGAGCATAACTCTCAATATACACTTCAAACTGATGTCAAACTTTGCATACAAGTTTATATATCAGTAATTAAAGTTTCTACCCTTTTACATTTCCAAAAATCACGTTTTAAGGTAATAAGAGCATAATGGTCAACATATGAGCAATTAACGGAATCATGCGTATTAATTGGATAACTAATGATCCGAGGTGTATAATCACAGAGGGTTATACTAGCATGTAACCTGGTCCAAATGAAGCTCTAAGGTATTTCTAAAACATACCATAACGGGTCAGAACTGAAAGTCAAAGTATAAGTCAAACTATGCGACTTTCGGTTCCGAACCGGGTCTAAACAGGAAATTGTCGGGTTGAACATGTTTAGACATGTTCTTACACTCATTACCAAGTTATATTAATGATCAACCAGGTTATATGTGTTCTACATTGCTAATCATGCATAAATTGTAATTTAAACATTCTGTTGACTTTTTATTAACACGTTTAACCCGACATTTGACCTAGTTAGAGTGGGAATCAGGGGAACCCTTTTAAAGGTTTATTACCCACATAATTACCAACTTATAACTACTTTTGATTCGACTAATCACTGGACCATTAGTGATTAATCTTAAAGTCAACCGTTAATTACGACGGTTTGACTTTTAAGCTAAAACTAAGCTAAGACCTAATTAAGAAAGGATTAGCAAACTTACTGAAGTCCTAAGCTTGATTAGTGATCACTTGAGAGAAGACTTGAGCTCCAGAAGTGATCCAAAAATGCAGATGAAGGTGTGATTGCAAAGTTGCAACTCATGGCCCTTTTATAGTGGATTTAATCACCACAATGTGTTGACAAATAAGTCTACTACTGACCATAAGTTACCAACATGTGTCCCTATATTTTTAGGGATTATTTAGGGGCCAAGGGATATGAGGAAAACCGTTTAAAGTTCAAGAATCGCGTTTAAACAGCAAACAGTAACATTTCTGTCGCTGGCACACCCCTTGCGCACCGTAAGGGTCAAGTCTTGCGGTGCGCAAGGCTTCCTCAGCAGCCAAAATCTTTGTTCTTTCAGGATTTCGAAAGGGCAACCTCATATTCCGACTTTGGGACCTCAATTATCAGTTAGGGACCTCCCAAAATGGCCTTGAACAATTACATACCCTACCATTTTGAATTGTTTGCTTGGATTCATTTTGAAAGTGCCGAACAAGAAGGTTTACCGTGTATTTTCTTCGTAGGAGTCCACCATTTCAATTATGAATTAGTTTGTTGCTATGATTCCCCGAATTTGAATATATACTAGATGTTTATTAGTCTTGGGATTCATAATAAGGTCGTTCAGAGGTGTAAAATTAACATGACAACACTTTTAATTCCCGTCGTACATCTTTAATTATATTCGGGTTTATAACACTTTTGTCTTTAATTGACACGTGTCGTTATTTCATTGAACACGAATTTTTCGAGGTGTTACAAGAAAGCCTCCATAGCTAGAATGAAAATAAAAGGCGAAAGGGGATCTCCTTGTCGAACCCCTCTATGACATTGAAATTCTTCCATCGGAGACCCGTTCACAAGAACCGAAGATCTGGATGATAGAAAGATGCATTTGATCCATTTACGCCAAAGAGGTGGGAAGTTCATTTGTTTGAGAATCGAGTCTACAAAACCCTAATTAATAGCGTCGAAAGCCTTTCAAAGTCAATTTTGAAAAGAAACGCTTGTGATTTGTTCCTTTTCAACCACGAAATTAGTTCATTGACGATTAACAGTCCGTCTAAGATGTTTCGATCTGATGAGAAAGCCGATTGTTCCTCCAAGGCTACCGAACCGATCACCAATTTTAGTCTATTAGCAAGGACCTTGGAGATAACCTTGCTAATACACCCGATTAGGTTGATTGGCCGGAAGTCATTAACTCCAATAGGGTCTTTACATTTGGGACCAAAGCAATAATCGATGAGCTATAGCCTTTCGAGATAGCCCCTGTTTCATGGAAATGAAGTAGGATCTTATGGAAGTCAGAACCCAAGATATCCCAGAAGTGCTTAATGAAGGCAAAATTGAACCCGTCGGGGCCGGGTGCCTTGTCCCCACCGCAATCCCAAACCGCATTCTTGAATTCGGCAAAACTAAAGGTGGCAACAAGGCCTATACCTTGTTGATCTGTGAGCTTCTTAAGATGGTGACAAGTGAAGGATGGTCTTATATGAAGTGGTTCTTTAATTTCTTCAAAAAATCTTTCATCTCGCTTTTTACTAACGTTGGAGTATTGCACCAATCCCAATTGATCATCAACCCATTGAGGCGACTTCTCGAGACCCGACCGTTTATATATCCATGAAAGAAGGTCGAATTCTCGTCTCCTTCCGAGGCCCACTTGACCCTCGATTTTTGTCTCAAGTCTTTCAGCTTACCATCTTTAATCGTTGTAACCGTCCTTGTGTGTTCGAGACATATGGCTTGTTCGATATCCGAGAGGTTTCGTGATTCGCTAAGGGCATCAAACTGTTTTAGAATTTCCAAAGATCTTTCAAGGTCCGCCTCCTCCTTTTTTCTATCATAAATCCATTGTTTGATATCATTTTTAATGGTTAATACTTATTAGATACAACATCAGAGCTAACGTCAATTTACTTGAAAAAAAATATACTATTATTCAACTATGACATGCCAACATTTTTTTTTTAATCTTCAACTGATATATGTTATATGATTGTGTAATTTTGTTTTTAAATCCTTAAAAAATTTAATTGTGATACATAGAACTTTTAATATTCTATTTTTGTTACACAGTTTTCTTTATTTTTCTTGTTTTTGAACAGCGAGTCGGCAAATTTCATTAATCATGTCATGTCATCTGTAGGACTTGAATCCAAGACCTTTAAACTTAGATGTTTTTAAAGGCTTTGCCTTCACCGACAAGCCACCAGCATGACCTTCAAATTCTAGCTTTGTTACATTACATGGTTTAACGTAATTATTTCTTAGTTTGATGTAAAAGACGAAAAACTAAAGACAATAAACACAAATCATGATAGTGATTAGGAGTGTGCATGGATCGGTTTGGGTCGGTTTTGGCCAAAAACCATAACCATAACCGCTATGTCGGTTAATGGATAACCATAACCATAACCGATCGGTTATGGCGGTTATGGTTAATCGGTTTTGATGGTTATAGCGGGTCGGTTATGGGTGGTTAACCGTGTATTTAGCCTAGCTTAAAATATGTTAATTTTTTAACATGAAATAAATTGTTATTGCATATTTGTATATGTAAGTATACTACATAGTATTAAAATACCTATAAACTATAATATTAACACTGAATATTCAAATAAAGTGATGTGATATATTTCATAAATTCAAATAAACATTCAACAAAAACCGCAAAACGATATAAAATAACCCGTAAATACTAAAAATCTTTAATCAAAAACATCAAATATTAAAAAAAAAACTGGTGAAAAGTCCTAAATCCTACAAAAATTTATTACATGTCGGTTCGGTTCGGTTATGGTGGGTATGGAAACATTGATAACCATAACCGACCCGCTACATTCGGTTTTCAAAAAAACCGTTAACCGGCCCACCGGTTTTTGATTTGGTTCGGTTTTTGCGGTTCGGTTTTATCGGTTATTTCGGTTATGGTTCGGTTAATTCGATTTTTTGCACACCCCTAATAGTGATGTAACTACTTACACATACGAAATGATTTGGCATTGGCTTTTAATAAATTGACACCATCCACAAATATTTTTTGGTTCGCATTTCTATAAGATGTCAAATGGGCAACATGGTTGCCTAGTATTGGATAGAGAATAGCCTAAATGTGAGGTCGGGTCGGGTTTGTTTTGATCAAGAAGCAGAAAAACGGATATGCTAACATGTTTCTTTAGAAGACAAATACTACTCCCTCTAAGGCCAGAGGGTGTACCAACTCAACATCAATGGCACCTGGGTGGTGGTGCCACCTCACACCATGTGATTCAAGGAGGGGCACTATAGGTAGCTTGCCAACATGGTAACGAGGAAGAAGCATGTGTTCAGGTGGGGCCCACTTGATTTCATTCAACCAATTTTTTTTAATTTTGTTTAATATGGGGCTTTATCCCACACCCTGCAAGTTAAGGAAAGGCGTGATAAAACCCTCTGGCTAACGTGGATCCTACTTGGCGATGACGTGTCCTGATAAAGCCCCTAAGGGCTCCATCCCACACCCCCATAGCCTAAGAGATATGTGTCTCTAACAAGTGGACTAGTCTCACATTAACAATGTAACATGTCAATAACATATGATAATGAGCATTGGTAATTTTATAGGAGTCAACACCAGTGGCGGACCCAGGAAATTTTTTTATGGGGGGCAGGAATGTTTAGTGGTCGTTTCTCTTTTTTGGTCCGGTTTGGGTCGGATCATATTAAAAAAAGATAAGCAAACTAAATTTCGTATAATCAACAAAAGTGCGTCAAATGTCATTAAAAATGGCGATAAGTGATTTTTTTTGTTTTCTTTGTGTTAATGTATTCAAAGTCCATATGTTATCACTTAAAGTTCATATTTTCACAAAAAAAAGTTAGTTTTATCATAGAACTCATTAAAAACATAGACTAAAAACATTAGGCCCAAGGGGTGAACTCATTAGAATTTTTAAAAAATTGACTCAACCCTTAACTTAACATATTATGTTAGGGACGAAATTGGGCTAACTATATAAGTTATATTAATGTTTAATTGATAACTCCGTTCGGAAAAAAAAATGATAATTATTATTTCTATTCAATTTATATTTTGAAAATTTATAAATTTCAAAATTTCTACACAGATTATAAATTTCTAATCTATAAAAACCTTACGGAAAAGTGTTAATTTGGTTGTAAACTAAATAATATACCTAAAATTTTAAATTTAATTTAAAGTTAGAGAAAAACTAATAAATGAAAATCAAAATAATATACCTTGAGAATTGAAACTATGTGTCTGCCAATTTGCCAATTCGCATCACCTTTTCTGTCACAAAAAGCAAAAACATATACCAACCAACAATTTGTTTATTTAATTAATTATTTTTCCTATCATCTTTCTCACTCTTCTTTTTTGTATGAAGAATGAAGATGGAGTTATGGAGTCATTATTTGCTTATAAATATTCAGGTAACGATTGTTAATTTCTGTGTTCTTTTTTTATTTTAACCTTCAGAGAGTTCATGGGGAGCAACTGAAAATTTTTATGGGGTGCGCTCAAGACTTTAACGGATATATTACACTAAAAGAATATTTTTATGGGGTGCGCCTGCCCGTCCAATGGTGGCTGTAGGTCCGCTCCTGGTCAACACTCAAGACATGTCCCATAACATTTTTAGGAGTATTTTTTGGTGATAAATTTAGTTTTTTTTTTCGTGATAAATTTAGAAGTAATTAATTATGGATATAACTATAAGAATAATAATCTTAATATTTTGAGTAGTATCAATTTATTAAGTTATAAGTATAAAAGAAACTTTGATCACTTAAAATTTAATCATGGATTCACGGTCTTGTTACATCTTATATTTCGTTTAACTGGTATATAATCATACAATTGGTTTTTCTATAACGTAAAATCAAGGTTTTAGTCAAATTGGTGTGATCCAAAAGATTATTTACCTAATGATGTGGTTTTAAAAGTATTTACCAAATTATTATTTTTATAACAAATAAATACTTCTCTTTATTGGATAAAAAATAAACAAAAAGTTATAATAAGTGGATTGCCAAAAAAAACTAACAAAGAATAAAGAGAACTATGATAAGTTAGTGAAAAACTAGTTTGATATATATCTTTAAAATATTCGTTTGACAAATAGTTTTTTTTAATCATATACTTATCTTGCCTAAAAATTCCCTTAAAACGATAAAATTTTGGTTGAGTGGATGCTACAAACCATCTTTAGTAATAAAAAAAGTGATGTAGAGCATGTTTCTTATAACTCACAAGCGAAGAAGGTCAAAACAACATACGGATTCTCAAATAAATGCGAGTTATCTGAATCCAAGAAAAGTTATTACTTATTTCGATTTGTTTTGTTAATTATCTAATTGAAGTTGTTTTGACAAGCTTATTTTTACCAACTTTATCTCAACATATAATAAGCCGATTGAAGAAAAAAGTAAAACAAAAATACAGCGGATTGACTGTATAATAAGATTAAAAAAAATATAATAGGTGGATTGAAAAAAAAGATTAAAAGATCTTAATATTTTGGTTTAAAAAGTAATATATAATTAATGTATACAATTTTAATAAATATTGTCATCTTAATAAATAGTTTTACAATCAACACTGCTTTAGAAGAAACTAAGAAAAACATATCACTTTTAAAAATTATATTCAAATCCACATCCTAAACTAGATGAGGGGTTTCAACTACTCAAACTTATAATCATTTTAACCCATCTTCAATTACATACAAATGATTTGTGACTAGAAACCACATAACCCAAATAACTCCACAAATATTAAAATGACAAGAGGGCATAAAAAATGTTAGGAAAGAGGAATGGACCTTCCCCACCCACCATGTTATTGTGGGAACAAAAGCACAATGGTTGGACACTAAAAATTTTTCTCACACGAAATCATCACTAAATCACTTATAAGTATTAAAACCTTTTCAAAGATACGATTTTATTAGATTATGGCTATTTAATATCACAAACGTCACAAAGTCGTTTAATGTCGGCTCATATTTTTCAATAATATTTATATTTTTGCAAACTCAAAGTTCTGATATTTTAACGAAAACATCATGGTTTTATCCAAGTTACGCCCGTAAATGGAATCAACAATTTTTTGTGTGTGTATAATTGAAAAGTAAAGAGGCAAAATCATAATGGTCTTGAATAACATGATCTTTTATGATTCATCATCAAACATTACATCCTTTTCATCAAAGACATTATACATTTTGCCAATGGCCTACAACACTAATTCTAGAAAGAAAAGTCCACTCAAAAAGGTACATAAGTTCTATGTTGAGATATTGTCAATTCCAAGTGAAATTTAATTCTGAAGGCACTAAGCTTTTGCATCATCCAAGTTGTGCAATTGCACTTTGTTGATGTTTAGATTAAATATATTGTCTTTGCATTTTAGGTGGTGGTATGATTCAAAACTTTTCTTTTTTTAGAAATTGAAATGTATAGACATCCTATTATATGCGTTTTGAACTCACTACAACTACCTAACTAGTTCACTAGACCCGCTTCAAACCAAGTTGTGCAATAATTTAAGCAACTTGCACTTTTTCGATGTTTTGAGTCTTTGCGTTTTAGGTGGTGGTATGATTCAGAACCTTTATATTTTTAGAAATCGGTATGTATAAATATTATATTATTCATGCGTTTTAAACCCACAACAACTAGTTAGCCGATCTAGCAGACCTGGTTAAAACCAAATGGATGATAGACCACTAGTTGGTTCATTTCGGTATCATTTTAATAGTTTGAGATAAGGTGGTTAAAGACTCAAGTTTATGTTGTTTCCTTAGATCTAGTGTTTTAGGAATTTTAGCTAGTGTGACTTAAAACTTAACGGTTAAAAGAGTTACATCATAATAAAAAAAATTGTATATTTTTATTACTAAAATTGAATTTCTAAGGGCTATTAATAATATCCCACAATTGTTGTAACATTTTATGTTTTGTATTGACAATAATAAAGTCTCCCCCAACTTATTACTAAATTTTTTGGATGACTAGAGGGTAGGCCCGTGCGATGCACGGCATGACCAACAGTTAGTGTCCTTCATTTTGTGGTGCGTTCGGGAAAAATGTTTATGCATGGATAAAAGGTAATTAGCCAAAAGACAATGTAAGAGAAGCCATACAAAACGTCATAAGAGCTTGTACCATAAGCCAGCCACACAAAATTTAAGGCGTGCATAGCACAGGAAACTTTGTTTGCGGAATGTGTTTAAGAACAAACATGTATGCCAAGTCTAAAAACATACATTACAGGGAAAAAAACTTAAAGGAGTTCATAAAGCTTCCGGTTTTATTCAATAATTCACGAAATCTTCTGCCGCTAATGCATGCCCATGTAGTCGCCCTTCCCCTTAGTACATCAACTTATACCATAAACATCAAGCCTTAAATTGACAAAACGCACCTCTAAATATTATCATTAATCTAAAAGCCTGTTCATTTGGTTTCATATTCCTTATATCAATTTATAAATAATGAAACCAATCACAACAAAAAACAAAAACAAAATGTAGTATAATAAACTTGATTCTCATCTATCTCCACCCATAAAAAATCAAGGTTACAGAATTTTAAAAGTATAAACAAACCACAATTTTATGAAACACAAACAAACAACAATAGGGAACATTGTAATAATAAGCACCAGATGCTAAAAATAGTAATCAATCATACCCCTTGGATTCTCTTGCTATTAACAGAGCATTTTGGTCCAGTTGCCCTCTTTTTAGTAGTATTATAACCAAGCTTACCACCTATCAAAACCAAAAAATAAATCAATCAAACTCCTAAATAGTTAAATCAATTTCATGAAATCACAAAACCCAACAAATTATGCGCATAAAACCCTAGAAAGGTGGTTTGGGATGAGTAAGGAAGATTACCAGGGGTTATGACAACCCTATGTCGTATTGAGGCTGATAAGTCATTGTACCCCGTATTGTTGTCCAACGAAAACCTTATTGAGCAAGGAGACCTAGAGGTAAAAAAAAAAAAAAATCTATATTAAGCGTTAATTTTAGCTTGAGATTTTATATTAATATAGAAGATTAGTCCAAGGGTTGTTTCGATATCTGTTTTTTATTGTGCTTCTTGTTTAATTGTAACAAATTTTAGTTTTACTGTAACAAAGATAAAATTAGTTGCAGGCTTGCAGTACTTTTTTATTTTAACATGTACCCAAAATTTTAGCTTTATTGTAATTGGGGCTGTAAACAAACCAAACCGAACCGAACGTTCAGCGAACAGTTCGGCAGGAAGTGCGTTTGTCCTTGTTCGTTTAATTAATGAATGAACACGAACAAGAAATTCAGTTCATTTATTTAAATAAACGAACATGAACAAAGGACGTGTTCGTTCATTTATGTTCGTGAACGTTTGATAACATGTTCGTTTATGCTCAATAGTTCATTAGTGGTTTTAAGGGAAGGTGGAGAGACAAAACTGAAAGTTAGCGCATTAAAGAACGGCGATTGATGTTCAGGGGCGATGAGTTGGAGCAGGGGTGAAATCCCTGAATTGCCATCTAGCGTCTTGAAACTTTGAGTAATATCCAACTTCGCAAATTACACTAAAGGTTAGAAAACCCATTTTCTTTAATAATAGATATTACTTCTTATAAATACTTTTTAATTGAATGTCATCTCTCATTACTGCTTATAAATACCTTTTAACTCTTAAGTTTCTTTGGATTAAATAGGGTGTTAAAGACAAATTTGCCCTAAAAAAGTAACTAACATATGCATTGTGTGTTGTATGATAAGTAATTATACTTGTACCTCTTAACTTTTAAGAAGTCCCTAAGGAAATGCTTTATAACACCAGTGGAATCGCCTCAACCTACGCACTCGACCGAAACAACTCCCGCACCAATGACCGGAAGAGTCGCCGGTGACTCCTTTTCTCCTTGCCACTGCTGTTGATGGAGACGATGTCTCTCTATCAAATATGCTTTTCTCCTTGCCACTCCTTTTCTCGGTTTCTCCTTTTCTCCTAATCTCAATCCTCCTCTCTCTATCGATTTCTGTCTTTATGTCTCTCTGCGTCCCTTCCCTCCCCTTTCCTAATCGTTGTGTCTCTTCGCTTTCCTTATCAAAGCACTTACAGTTTCGACAATTAAGGCAGGAGGATGATTTCTCAATTTTACCCCTTAAGCGTCTTAAAAGTTTGTAGACTTTACTGTTCTAACCCCTCTAAGAAGGCTTTAACTTCTTTATACATATTGCTTTAAAACTTGTACCTATGTCAAATTACCAAAAGGGTAGAAAACCCACTTTCTTTAATAAAGTAGTTTCAATACTAACCAAAGAATGCCCATCATAAGGAGTTACTCTCCCTGGATCCTCAGAATTTGCTTTGACTTCAACCTTTGACCATGTCCAATTCCGTAAATCAAGTGTCTGCAACAATATCTACACTATTGAGAGGGCAACCCAACAATATTAATTTGAAAAGAGAAAATAGAATAATTTTTTGGACAAAAAATAATGGCATTTATTTTGGCCATATAGTCCCATACCTGAAGATCATTAAGATAACGACCATTATGATTTCCACCAAATACATACATTTTATCATCAATAATAGTTGCTGCGTGCTATTAAATTGAAAATAAAAAAGCTAATCAGGCAAGGCTAAAATAAGAAGAAAGAACCAACTTTGATGGAAACCAAATCCCTTTTGATTTTCACTTACCCCGCATCTTTCGTTCTTGAGTAGCTCGGACATGTCCAAATCGTTTGAAACGGATGCAAACGCAGCAGCAAACGACTGCGTTTTTACACCCGTTTGCTGCTGCGTTTGCAGCCGTAAATGCGCCGTTAAACGGCTGCAAACGATTGCGTTTTTGCACCCGTTTGCTGCCACGTTTGCAGCCATTTAACGGCGCGTTTACCGCTGCAAACGGAGCAGCAAAAGGGTGTAAAAACGCAGCCGTTTGCTGCCGCGTTTGCGGCCGTTTAACGGTGCGCTTACGACTGCAAACGCGGCAGTAAACGACTGCGTTTTTACACCCGTTTGCTGCGGTGTTTGCAGCCGTAAACGCGCCGTTAACGGCTGCACCAATGCGGCTGAATGGGTTCCCTGATGCATGCTGCAAGTTCAACAACATGCACGTACATTATTCAAAATAAGGAAAACCTTTAAGCAGTTTACAGGTATTATACCTCAATGATCCCGCCACATAGCCAACCATAAGATAAATAATGGTATAACTGCTTATGACCCAGTTCGGTCTCGGGTGTAACCATAGCAATGTGTTTTAAACACACATCCCAGTCACAAAATAATGAACAATCTTCGGTAGCGCCAGCGAGAGCTTTGTGTAGACCAGATGTATAATATGATTAACATGCAGGAAAAAAATAAATAGAACAATTTAAAACTGATTATTTGATCCAAACAAAATAATCATATAGAACAATATTAGTGTAATCAAACATAAGCATAATGTGTTTGCCTAAAATATAAAAAAATGTATGAAAAAACTTATATCAAAAACCCTTTTAATCACTAATGTTTCATGTGGCCAAGAAGCGTCTTAGCATCTTCTTCCTTATATCAAAAACCCTTTTAATCACTAATATAATAGAAAATGAGTAATGCATTGATAAAATTATCGCGTTACAAAAAAATTACAGTTTTGTCCAACCACCTAAAGCATGTTTTAACTTTTGACTGACTGTCATCCGCCATATAAATCATATATATATATACCTTTTGCAATTCATTTATATTACTTCGTGATATAACAATCCGTCTATCTTCGTCGATTTGTTTATTAAATACTCTAAGAGGATCTTCCTCCTGAATAAAAAGACAAACAAAGATTTTTGAAAGTTAACAAAATATCTAATAAGCATGCCTAATAACTAAATAAAAAATTAATAAGATTCTAATATATATGTATATGTACCTTGGGAGGATGTAGACACATAACATTAGTGAATATTTTGTAAATCTCATTGTCCTCTGAACTTCTTGTGGGCTTCAGTAAGTCGCTTCAAAGAAAGAGGCTGGATAAAAATATCAAAGTGTTAATTGCAGTTAAAGAATGTTTAGTTATCAATTAACATAAGTCAGAATAACATCCAGACCCTAATTGTAACCTGCGTAAAAATCCCAAAAAAAAGAGGATCAATTAAGTAAAGCTATACTATCAGACATTGATATCCGAACACAAAATTAAACTAACCCTTCCTTGATGATTCTTGTGTTTCCAACCTGGTGATTGAGAAGTGTTTAACCACCGAAACATCTTTAGTACCTAAATTGTTTAGAAAAAAAAAATCAAGAACCTGATGTAAAATAATATACACCATAACACACCAAAATCCATGTAGATCTAAGACAAATAATCAAAATTCATGTAGATCCGAGACAAAGGAACTTGAGCGAGAGAACGAAGGCCTACCAACCACCAAAAACCGCATCCAACTTGTAGATCTGCAACGCTCGGCTCAGAGTTTTTGGTTCCATGGAAGTGTCAGTTATCGAACTGTGAAAGCCAGATCTTGTATCGCATGTAGAAACCCTAGATCTCGTTTGAGAGAGAAAGCAGTGAAAGCCAGATCTTGAATCGCATGTACAAACCCTAGATCTCGTTTGAGAGAGAAAGCTGGGAGATGGGAATGGGGAGCGCCATATAGCAATCGCCATAGAGAGAGAGAGAGAGCAGAGGATGAGCGGCCGGACCAAATGAGAGATGAGAGAAACCCTAGTTTGTGTGTCCGCGTGTTTAGTTCAGGGGAAAGCACCTTTTCAATTACCATCATTATAGAGCAATAAATTAACCATAGTGAATACAATTCATTTATTTATTTATCAATTTAAGTGTATCTATTAATTAATTTAGCAATTTAATATTTATGTACAAAGACCATTTTGTCCTTTTACTTACTTCATTAAGTTATTGTACCATACGCATAAAATATTGTAATTACTTAAATTTAGTTGGTATCCTTGGGAAATGCTTTATAATATAGTAATCAATAATCAATATTATTTTAAGTATTGCATTTAAAACTTCATAAATGTTGATTTTAAAATAGAACATGCAACTAAATTTTAGATTATATATAGATGTTTTAGTTGAATTAAAATTATTTTATTTTAAGATTTTGTAGATCGACACAAACGGAAATAAAAACACAAACAAAGATGGTCATTTAAGCACTCTTACCTAAAAGTGTGTTGTACCCTTATAACTCAATTACACATTCGCTACTAAGATTCGTAATGTTCTATGAACAGGATAACTCGATAAAGATTAATCACAATTTTTATAAAACATTTTTTATTTTAAAAGTAACTTCAAATTACATAAATGTGAAAAATAACGAATATCATAAAGTAAGAAAATAATATATTTTAAAAAATAAGGGGCAAATTCTTGTACAAATAATCTTAACATACTAAACATACAAATTGAAGGAAAACTCAAAAAGACAAGGTGACATTTTTGTAATTATCAATAACTATCAAATATACCTAAAAACCTAAAAAAAACTAACCCCCTCCCCCCCCCCCCCCCCCCAAAAAAAAAACCTAACCCCCCCCCCAAAGCTAAAATGCTAAAAACTAAACCCTCAAAAAACCTAAAAAAAAATCTAAAAAAATAAAAAAAAACACACAAATTATTTTATTTTTTTTAACATTTTTTATTAAAAAATCATTACTTTTAGAAGTAGCAAAAAAAAAAAAAAATTGCTAACAAAATGTAGCGATTTTTTATAAAAAATATTAAAAGTTTTTTTGTGTTTTTTGGGTATTTTTGGTTGAGTTCACATTTGTACAGTAACTTTGAAAGTTGGTGGTAATTACAAAAATGCCTCCTTGTGTTTTTGAGTTTTCCTTCAATTTGTATGTTTAGTATGTTAAGATTATTTGTATTTGATCTTTTGCCTAAAAATTAATCTAAAGATAAATATTACAATAAGAGTATCGGCTTTGCGTTCACTTTTATTTAGGGGGGCAAAATGGGCGGGTTGGGTAAGTTTGGATAATGGGTTAGGATGGGTATGAGTTAGGATGGGTTTGGATTAGGATGGGTTTATTAAAAAATGGGTTAGAATGGGTTTAGGTCAAAAATGGGTTTTTGTTAAGATAAATTTGTGCATGATAAAAAATCAAAAAAATTCTAAAAAATCCGAAAACTCATAAAAAATCCAAAAAATTCAAATAAAATCCAAAAAAATAAAAAAAAATCTAAAAATCAAAAAAATTATAAAAAATTCTTAAAAAAATTTATAAATAATAAAAAAATAGTAAAAAATCCAAATAAAATAAAAAAAATAACAAAAAAATCCAAAAAATTCTAAAAAATAAGAAATATAAGAAAAATAAAAAAAATTCAAAAAAATAATAAAAATCCAGAAATTCTAAAAAACAATAAAAAATTCCAAAAAATCCTAAAAATTCAAAAAAAAAAAACTTACAAAATAAAAAAAATTTAGAAAATAAAAAAAATAAAAAATCCAAAGAATTCTAAAAAATCAAAAATATTCTAAGAAATTCTAAAAAATCAAAAAAATAAAAAAAAGTCTAAAAAATCAAAAAATAATAAAAAAATCCTAAAAACTTTTTTTAGAATTTTTTGGACTTTTTAGAATTTTATTGATTTTTTTATTATTTTTCATATTTTTATACTTTTTTTTTATTTTTTACATTTTTTGATTGTATAGAATTTTGTTGATTTTTTACAATTTTTTGGATTTTTATTATTTTTTTATAGAATCTTTTGGATTTTTTTATTTTTTTGATATTTATAAAAAAATTTGGATTTTTTCGAATTTATTGGATTTATTATTATTTTTTGATTTTTTAGAATTGTTTTTTGATTTTTAGAATTTTTTTGATTTTTTAGAATTTTTATTTTTATTTTTTATAATGTTTTTTATTTTTTGAATTTTTATTATTTTTTTGTTTTTTTTGATTTTTTTTATTTTTTAGAAATTATTGGATTTTTTATAAATTTTTTGATTTTTTAGATTTTTGATTTTTTATTAATTTTGATTTTTATTATTTTTTGGATTTTTAGAGTTTTTTTATTTTTATTATTATTTTTTATTTTTTAGATTTTTTTTTTATTTTTAGAGTTTTTTGGATTTTTATAATTTTTTTGGATTTTTTTGAATTTTTCGAATTCTATTATTTTTTTTATTTTTTTGGATTTTTTTTAATTATTTTTTTTATTTTTTTGGATTTTTATTTTTTTTTTATTTTAGAACCTTTTGGATTTATTATTATATTCTGGATTTTTTAGATTTTTTAGATTTATTATTATTATTTTTTGATTTTTTAGAATTTTTTGATTTTTCTGATTTTTTATAATTTTTAAAATTTTAATTATTTGTGAAGTCAACGTTTACGAACACTCGAATAGGATGAAGAATCTGCCTGTGATGCTCTTTTTTTAGATCTTGACCCATTTTTAATTATTTATTAACCCATCCTGACCCACTCTCATTTTTAAAATGATCCAAAATAACCCAAAAAACCCAAATGGGTTTTTATTGCCAGGCCTACTTTTATTCAAGCTACTTTCGGGCTTGGCCCATGATCGCTTTCGACCATTTAATACATTTTGTTTTGTTGTAATTTTTAAATATTACAAGAACCAGTCCAGCTAGGCCCATTATTTGCAACAATGTGGTATTTGGGCTCAGGGCTCACTTTCGTTTTAAAAACTAAAAGCCCAGAAATAGCAAAATGGATGACAGCCACTTGAGTTTGGAGAAACCCAGTTTCAGTTCAGGACAAGGTGTAATTCAAGTGAAATTTAGCCGTTAAAAAAAGAAAAAAAAAAGAACAATGGATGACAAATAAACGGTCCGTTTTGTTTGTCTAACATATTTATATCAACCTAGTGGATTTATGATACTAATATGGGTGACATCGTAACCATTTGTCTTACATATTTATATCAACCTAGTGGATTTATGATAAACTAATATGGGTGATATCGTAACCATTAAATATTTAAGAATAATTTTAAAAATTCTAAATCACCTTTATCGCTTAAATTCGGTTTTTAAAATCTATGATGTTTCAATACTGAAGGGAGATTTTGACTTTCCTCTACAACTGATTTGTCATATGGGATGTGCAATCAGTATCGTTGATCATACACTATTCAATTTTTGTACGTGTCCGATTTTGTATTAGGAACGAGTATACTTGATTTTTGGGTTGTCAATTAGCGAACCAATCAACAAAAACATCAAATTCCATAATTCTGGAACGACTATACTTGATTTTTAGGTTGTCAATTAGCAAATCAATCAACAAAAAACAATAAATTCCATAAGGTTCGAGTTACATTTTGGAATATTGGATTTTAATAATCTTAACTATTCGTCGTTGACCGCCAACAGTCCCAACTTCAAAAATAACATCTGCCAGTCCTAACTATTAACATATTGGCCTCTAATGAACCCTGACTAATAGAACTCTAACGCCGTTAGTCTCAGGTCGCCGGAAAACCGTTTTTAGCTAGAAAAAGGTTCCAAAAGATCCGATCTAAGGTTACAAAGAGGTTTGAGACGAAAATGTTGAGTTTTCCAGCAAAAAAAAATTTCTGGCAAAAAAGAAGTTTTCGGCGACTTCAATAATTGGTGCTTTTACTAGAAAAAAGGTTGCTAAAGATCCGTAATAAGGTGACAAAGAGGTTGGGGACGAAAAGGTTGAGTTTTCCCGCTAAAAGGAGTTTTCTGGCCAAAAATGTTTTTCCGGCGACCAGAGACTAACGACATTAGGCGTAAGGCCCCGAAACTAGGCACCATACAGTTGGGTTACATAACAGGGTACTGTTTAAAAATAAGTAAATTCTTTTCAAAAAGTCGTAGCGGATATACATTAAAAACAATATCGGTTGCTTTGAAAACTTAAAACTTTTATTAAATTAAAATGCCACGAATGACAGCCTTCTAAGTCACGAGTAATCCCATCCGTTTGCCAAGAGTGCAACCGACCCGAGTTATGTACCTGCGAACAAACTAACATACATGCAAAAGTCAGCTACACTGGGTGAGTTCTAATAGTTTAGTTTAAAAATAAATGACTCGTCAACGCACGTTAGTTTATTGCCAAAACACGGTATTTATAAAATACTGACATCACCTTTAAAACACATTAACACTAGGCTTGCCACCTACAATCACTCTTCTATACTCATCTCATCAAAATCGTACAAGGAGAATACCCAGTACAAATCACCACACTATTTAACATCATATCACAATTACACAACATACCCACCGGTTCATCTAACACAAACACATAAAACACAAAAGGTGGGAACTTAACACAGAATATGGCCACGTCACCAAGATGAAATCGATCCCTGCGACAACCTTGGTGTCACCCCGAAGGTAACCACTCGTCGCCACCCCAAAAATAATGGCAGTAGGGACACGTCGACCCCACCACTTGGATTGACGGTCCCAACTCGTTGAACCGTCGCCACCCCAAAGGCAATGACCTCATCAACAAGTAACTTGCATCAAACGCCTCTAGGATGCTATATCACACAAAATCTCATCAACACAAACACACAACATCTATAAGCTCGTTGTCACCCTAGACAATGGAATAACCTCGTCACCGACAATTATAATACCACATATACTTCAACCGTAGCATCACTAATACCTCACGCCTAAGTAAGGATACGAAAAACCCTATCAACTCACACACCAAGAAATCTGCCTGACCATGAGAAAATATTTATAAACATTTTTACTTCAAAACTCGTTATTTAATTTAGCAAGAAAGCTCGTATAAAAATGTACGTAAAAACACGCAATTACGCATGTATGTGTCACACCCCGCCGCAGCGGAAGCCAAGCGAGGTGCGACGTACGAAAGGTTTTTAAGCATTTGATTAAGCAAACATCTATGTGATTAAAACGTAATCATTGATAACGAATAGTTTTAAGAGTTACAAGACTCCAAAAGTACATTCAAAAGGTTACACCGTGCAACGCCCGAACTTTCCGTCAAATTTGTATAGTGTGTATAAGAAAATGACAAAGACTCGTATTGTAATTAGTTGAAACTTTGGGGTGCATCATCTTTAGGAACAAGTCGTCGCATCATAAAACTTGGAGGGTTATTTTGAAACCTCCAATTAAAATGGGGTTATGGATGGGTCTGTACGGGGTGGTGAGTGCGGTAATGGATCACATGCTTGGTTCCATGTATGCGTATGTATGTAGGCCACACCCAGACTTGGGTTGAGGTAGCATGGGATCCATGGAAGCTACGGTTTAAGTTGTGAATTTGAAATCATAAGGTTGTATTGCATGCATGTTGGAGAAAAGGAAAAAAATAATAATAATAAAACAACGTCTTATTAGAGGATGCATGTTTTTCACACGAATAAATTGTTAATGTTTTTTAAGTGTGTCCAAGACAAGGTTAATGTTTTTCACACGAATAAATATAAGGGTCGTGTTCAGGTTGAACAACTCGATCCGCCGACCCAACATGGTTCACACCCGTGGTCAAAATTACACAAAACAAAGTTTATTGATCAAAAACTTGTATCAAGTTAATATGTACAAACCACACTCAAGGCAAATCTCTAGTTCATAATATATCAAAAACACCCGCAAATAATAAGGGAAGGTTATAATTCAAAATGAAGTCATGCATGAACAGTGTTGAAATAGATCACTAAAGAAAAAGAACTCGGATATAATTATATTTTTCTAACAAATCAAATATTTTCAACTTTTTTTAAATATAATTTATTTATTATAATGCCACCTATACATAAAAAAGAACTTATATAACTGTTAATAAAAGAAACTAATAAATCTGCAGAGTAAACAACAACAAAGTGTTAAATTTCATAGTAAAAATTCATGAACCTGACAAATCAGAGAGTAAAGGGAATACATAGTTTATCAGTTGTAGCCATGTTCAGCTTCAACGAATCAATTGCAGTGATTGAAACATAATAAATATATTTCAAATGGAAATGACTTTCTAACAACACCCATTCACAACCCTAACCCTACACACATCTTAAAATCATAAGAAGCAAGTAAAGGCAGGCAGCAACAGAAAACCTTACCAGACCAGGTGCAGTCCCCTGCCACCGCCGACTATTGAAACCATAGACCATCGTCGGCGCTGCCTATGCAGACCCAATTGTGAGCGCTGATCTTCATTGAGTGGTTCTTAACAAGGGATGCCATGGAAACAGAGGGGGATGAACGTAACCACATGGATGAAATATAAAAAATGGAAGACAACACGTCATTTGATCTCTAATTGGTGGTGGTTGTTGAAGAAATCAAACGGTGTGTTGTCTGCCATTTTTTATGGGTGTGCCTATTGGCACACCAAACCCTAGCAAAATTAGGGTTTATCTACGCAGCGTATTGGTCAATACGCAGCGTATAGGGTTAACCCTCTACGCTGCGTATTGACCAATACGCTGCGTAGATAAACCATGGATCTCAGTGCCTGATAACCAATCATTGCACAGAAAACAAGGGTCATATAGGCTGCGTAGGGACCTCTAAGGAGCGTATATAAAGCTCCATTTTTGTATTTTTTTATTGTGTATTCCTTTGTTTATTTATAAAAAAAAAGAAAATTATTTATAAAAAAACAATATTATTGGTAAATAATACAAATATAAATTATAAAAATAAAAAATAATATAAATATTATGAATTATAAAAATTAAAAAAGAAATTTATTTATAAAAAAACAATATTATTGGTAAATAATACAAATATATTGTTTTGTTATCGTTTAAATTAAATTATCGTATTCCTTTGTTTATTTATAAAAAAAAGAAAATTATTTATTAAAAAACAATATTATTCGTAAATAATACAAATATATTATATTGTTATCGTTTAAATTAAATTATCTTATCGTATTGCATCGTATCGTATCGTATTGCATCATATCGTATCGTATAATGTATAGTATATAAGTCTCGTATAGAGGCCTATACGGGTGTTATTGTATAGTATAGTATGGTATCGTATCGTATAGTGTAGTATAAGTCTCGTATAGGTTTCCTATAGGTCTTGTATATGCATATAGGATTAGACGGGACCTAAACCACACCTATACGATACGATATCACACTTATAGGCTTATACGAGGTTAATACGTGACCTAAACCACACCTATACGATACGATATCACACTTATAGGCTTATACGACATCAATACGTGACCTATACGACGCTATACGATACGATATAACACTTATAGGCTTATACGAGGTCAATACTTAACCTATACTACGTTATACGATACGATATCACACTTATAGGCTTATACGACGTCAATACGGGACATATACTATGCTATACGATACGATATCACACTTATAGGCTTATACGAGGTCAATACGTGACCTATACTACACCTATACGATACGATATCACACTTATAGGCCTATACGGGACATATACTACGCTATACGATACGATATCACACTTATAGGCTTATACGAGGTCAATACGGGACATATACTATGCTATACGATACGATATCACACTTATAGTCTTATACGAGGTCAATACGGGACATTTACTATGCTATACGATACGATATCACACTTATAGTCTTATACGAGGTCAATACGTGACCTATACTACACCTATACGATACGATATCACACTTATAGGCTTATACGAGATCAATACGGGACCTAAATCACACCTATAGGCCTATACGGGTGTTATATTGTATCGTATAGTATCGTATCGGGTGTTATTTTCCCTTTTTTTTATAAATAAACAAAGGAATACACAAAAAAAAATACAAAAATGGAGGTTTATATACGCTCCTTATAGATCACTACGCAGCATATAAGACAAAAATGACACAACTACCCTTGTATTTGGCTTCGTATAGCCTCAATACAAGGGTATAAATGACATTTTCAGACCTTTATATACGCTGAGTATTGGTCAATACGCAGCATATATAAACTTTGTGAAAAAATGATCCCTCAAACCTACCAAAATGACCCAAAAAAGTCTAATGGTTTATATACGCTGCGTAGAGAGCTATACGCAGCGTATATAAACCTTGTTTTCTGTGCAATGATTGGTTATTAGGCACTGAGATCCATGGTTTATATACGCTGAGTATAGGTCAATACGCAGCATATAGGGTTAACCCTATACGCTGCGTATTGACAAATACGCTGCGTAGGTAAACCCTAAGTGTGCAGATAGGCAAACTGGGTGTGCAGATAGTTAGGGCCTTTTTTATATTTCATCCAGGAAGTCAATGGGCATTCATACGTCCGGCCAGGGCCAGCTGAGTTCGATAAGTTTTGCCGCACTCAGCTGTATTCTTTTGCCTCTTGCGGCAGTGGTGTGGGGTGGTGGTGGTTAAATGGTGTGATTGTCTGAATTTATACAAGGAATTGATGGGATCATCTAGAAACAAGTGTAGGCTTTGTTGTAATGATCTCATGAGATTTAAGGTCCTATATAAGAAACTTAGGGCAGCCCTGGGTGGGTGGGTAATACTTTACATAAAAATATAGAAGCATCAATCATGTGTGTTGTTCCTTCACGTCACACAAAAAGGGTGAATATTTAGAAAAACGTAGGTGGACAGCACTCACAATAACTACCACGTGTCACCAGTACAAGATAGGGCTTTATTTTTTGTCAAGCCTGCAAGTCCTTTGCTCTATATCGATCATTAAATTTTGATAAATACTAAATAGGAGTTTTAATAAATTCTTGTTTTTAATATCTAACCAGTAATTATTGAAAATGTTATCTAACGTTCTTTAACGTTACGTTTACTTTTACAAAGTATGGCTCTAAGTACAACCAATGTTTTAAAATCGTATCGGGTTAGGCTCAGAAATAGTTCAAATGGTTGAATCGGTTATAATGGGCGGTTCAGTCGTATTGACTAATTAACCCGATAGATCCATAAAACACAATTTCAACTCAAAAAATAATAAAACACTACTTCATTCCAAAAAATATTCCAAAAGTTCATCTATAATCAAAATATAACCCATTGATGATGTGGATTGTGAACGCTAGGTTTTACTAAGAAGATAAATCGTCACCTTTTTAGACCCATAAAAGATTGTAAGTCCAAATTTTTAACATTGGCCTCGTACCGGTATACTGGTTTAAAACAGTATAACCCAATAAACTGACGGTACAACTTCTTTGTCATTCGCATAATTTATCATTATGATTCATGCCAGGCAAGCTTCCAGCATCAGGTTTTGTCGCAACCCTCGCCCCCTATCTGTCCCGTGAACGGGCGGCCGCGAACTCAGTGTTGATTATTATGTAGCTTTAAGAGATTTATTAAGAGCTAAAGAACTACCAAAAATCTTTGCACAGTAATTACCTCATACACGTAAACATTTAAGTTGGATTTGTTCGATAAACTGTGCTATGAGGTAATTACTATATATTTACCGAACAAATCCAACTTAAATCTGGAAAAGAAGAAGGTGGTAGTTCTTTACCAATAAATCTTTGCACAGTAATTACCTCATACACGTAAACATTTTCTTTTTGTTTTTCTTTGTTATTATCTAATACAATAATAATCATATACTAATTCAATAATTTTAGCTTTTAATCTTTCCTAATTACATTAAAGTTATTTAAAATGGTAAAAATGTATTAGAAAATTCTAACAAGTATTTTTAATAAATTAACGGGTATACCTTACACATACAAAATAGAAAATACTGCAATATTTATATATATAAAGTGCCGCTTCATAATTAGAGCCTTAGTGTTAAATCGATTGCGGCTGCAGGAGCGTTTGCAGCATCTGTTGTAGTTGTCTTCTCAGCACGACGTTCCCCTCTGTGCGCGTTCATGTGTCCAGCTAGAGCCTGTGGACTTTCGTAAGTTTTCCTGCAGTAACGACAGTTGTATTCTTTTTCATCGTGCAATTTGTAGTTAGCGATGAGTACCATCCACACTCTCTCTTTTTATCCCTCAACTGTTTCTGAAGCACGAGAGCCTGTGCCTCAGTAAGGTTGGTTGTCTGGGGCTTAAAAACGAGTTTCATCTCGTTTCGAGCCCCGGAGACGTTGTAGGGGGCGGTGGCAAATGCTGACACCCGGTTCCTATCAATGTCGCGCATGGTCAGGTTGAAACTCACCGTGTCCGGAACCGAGTGAATAAAACCAGTTTTTGTTAAAACAGCCGAATTGTACATCTTGGCTGCTAAAGTTGCTATGGAATTTTCGTCGGTGGTAAGGTTCACCACCCGATTCTTCAGGCCGACTTTCTCCTCCTTCACTTCACCGAAGTTGATGAAGGCACGGGCGCCTAATATGTAACACCTCGTAAAATCATAACCAATAAAATAAAGACACGTGTCATGTAAGCCAAACGTGTTATAAACCCGGATCAAGTTAAAAGATGTATGGTGGGATTTAAAAGTGTTGACATGTTAATTAATACCTCTGAACGACCTATTTATAAACCCCAAACCTTAATGTGTTTTATAAGCATCTGATATATATATATATATATATATATATATATATACAAATCCGGTTATCCTTAGTGGTAATTAATTTAAATCTCAAAGAAATGGATTCTATGAGTGTTTACGACAAATTTTACATTCAAGACCCTTTTCAAAAGAATCCAAGGCAACATAAGTGCATGGCAACACTCTCAAGGGCATGCAAGGCCTGATTCATGGTCCCCTCCTACTGATAATGGCTGAAGATTCGAGTTATAAAAGATTGCATGGTCAAAGCTTAAAAGTTTGCAAGTTTTTGTCTTCTGACCATCGGTTACGGACCGTATGAGGTTCAGCTTACGGTCCGCAAGGACTGCAACTGGGCGATTCAATTCAAGGTTGGTTACGAACCGCATCCGTCTGGACTTACGGTCCGTAAGAGGTGGATACGGACCGCAAGGGTTCTTTCTTACGGTCCGTAAGACTGTCGCTGGCAGTTAAAAATTGGCAGTTGCCTGTTATAACCGGTTACACCGCCTTAGTTGCATGGGTTTCGAAATACAGGAGTTGGGCCAATGGTTTTACATTCATAGGGACACATGGGATCATCTATAAACAAGTGTAGGCTTTGTTGTAATGATCTCATGAGATTTAAGGTCCTATATAAGAAACTTGAAGTTGCAACATTTGGACTTGCCATTTCAAAATTATTTCAAGCTGATCTCTGGAGCTTCTCTGGTCTTCAACAAGTTTCCTTAGGACCCATAATCGTGCTTAGGACCTTTGTAAGTGTCCTTAACTTCCTAATTTCAGTTTTAACTAGCTTAATGACCATAAGTCAAACTTATCATAATTAAGGTTTGACTTCGTGATTAATCACTAATGGTCCAGTCATTAGTTAAATTAAAGGTAGTTATAAGTGGGTAATTATGTAGGTAATAAAACCCTAAGAGGGCACCTACTGATTATCACCCTAGCTTGGTCAAATTTCGGGTCAAACCTAATACTAAAAAGTCAACAGAAAGCTAATTTTCGAATAAACACATAATTAGCAATGTAGGAGCTATGGAACCTGTTTAAACACTAAAATAACTTGGTAATTAATGTAAGAACATGTTTAGACATGTTCAACCCGACAATTTCTGAGTTAGACCCGGTTCGTAACCGAAAGTCGCAAAAGTTGACTTTTGCCTTGACTTTCAGTTCTGACCCAATGTAGCATATTTTAGAAATACCTTAGAGCTCTATTAGGACCAGGTTATAGATTAGTGTAACCCTCTGGGGTTATACAACTTGGTTCATTAGTTATTCGATTCATGTGCATGTTTCCGTATATGCCTAAATGTTGACCATAGTGCCCTTTTGACCTTAAAACGAGATTTTTGAAAATGTGAGAGGACAAAAACCTTTATTACTGATTTATAAACTTGTCCTAAAAATTTGACATCAGTTTGAGGTCTAGATTAGGAGTTATGCTCAACATCGTAATTAAGAAGCTTTTTATTAATTAAACGACGTAATTAGCATAAAGCCTATCTAAACCCAAATTTTGACACCAAAATTTTTACCCACTCACTGATGTAATATAATATTTTGGGATTTTTTAAGATTTTTATTTATTTTTAAGCTGAGCATAACATAGGGTTCTTACTTTAATTCGGTAATTGTCGGTTATGCCTTTTTCTTGAATAAAATGAGTTTTACATAATATTTTGATACCAAACTTTTTGCTACTGATTTTATATGATAAATAAAATATTTTAAACTTTATAAATTGATCAAAAACTCAGATTTCCTATTTAAACCCGAAAATCGCTTAAAACCGACTTTTAAGCGTTTTAAGCGCATAGTATGGGTTAAAACTATTTAAAAAAAAAGACTTGATACCTACTTATGTTTTAAGAAATTTTTATAATTAAACAGTAAGCTAAAGTTTTAAACTCAGATTTCCAGATTTGACCTTTAAAGCTTATGTGAAATTACCAAAATGCCCCTACGGAGCATAGTTTGGTTATAAAAGACAAATTTCACATATATGAAATACCCTACTGTTATGACTTATAAAAATAAATATTTTTACTGATTACATCAGACCTGAAACTCAGATTAGTATTTAAACTCTTTTATAACCTTTAAAATGACCAAAATAACCCTACGGGGCATAATTTGAGTTTAAATCCATTTTGGGCATAATGGAAGGTATCTTACTAATATCACAACATATTTAAGGCATATTAACTTAGGAAACCTGTTCATGACTCATTTGGGTTACCCGTTACGTATTTTTCTTATCCGGTACGGTTTATGTAACTAGTTTGCATAAATTAGCCGAAACGGATCAAACCTTATCATTTTTATCTCAAAATCCAGAGTGTGTTTAGTTTACCCATATTATACAAGTATACAAACTTGTCGGGTCTAAACCACACTCAAATCCGGTCTTCGCTTAATCGTGCGTTTGAACCGTATATCTTCCTTTAAAACTAACCGGTCTAAGTTTAGGCTTAATTAAGACCGTTAGGAATCTAATAGGTTATTAAAACCTTCGTTCCAGATTAGGAAGACCAGTAAAAGATACTTGCACTCGCTGATTTTGATATATACTTGCTCAGGTAAATACTTTTAACTTATTTTCCCTTATACGGGCTTGGGGTACGGTATATAAAATACCGCTTGGTCGGGCATTGAATTTTTAATCGTATGAAGGTTAATTTATTGAGATGACCTGTTTAATCTGTTTTGTTTATTCTAAGCCTTTGGGGGGTTAATGAGCATGTCCCGGATATCCTTGGCATCATTCATTGAAATGGCCATGACCTAAAGCACGGGGTGTAGGCATACACCTGCCAGTGCGAATATAAAAAGATATAACCGCTATTCGAGAATAACTCGTCGCGGGACTATATCATGTGGTGTGTCTATTAATCTTTAACCTGGTTTTCAAACCCGGACTACTGAACGCATAATAAACATGTAATTCTTTAACAAGTTTATATATAAATAATTATCCCAAGTTATAGAAGAATATTTTGTGCCTTGTGCATTCAAATCAATTTCTTAAACATTTTCAAAATGAGCCAGTTAATTGTATTTACCAGTGTAAACTGACGTATTTTCCAAAAAGGCTAAGTGCAGGTACTAGACGGAATAGGCTGGCTACTCCTAGCATCAATAAAGAGTCTTGCAAGCTTAGATGTTATTAAATCTGTTGAACAATGACCCTTTAAACTTTGATCCGCCTGTGGATCCTTACAACCGTTTTGTAATACACTTGATATTACTTTTATTCGGTTTGTGATGAATTTATCTTTCGACTTCCGCTGTGTATTAAACTGTGATAATTTAAATTGTCTATGATATCAACTACGTCACAATACTTCCCACCGGGCCCACCGGTAATACGTGGAAATATCGGGGTGTGTCAGGTTGGTATCAGAGCCAACATTGAGTGAATTAAACACTAGTCTTTTTGTGTTTAATCTCACTGACACAGTTTACACATTCCTCGACTTCCGAGTCTAGGCAAAGAACTTAGGACTAATCCAAATCTGTTTTTTTTAATTTTGTCCTTTATTGTTTTCCTTTGCTGTGTCCTTTGTTTGTTTTGACAAGTGCAAAAAGATGCCACCCAGATTTCGCAGAGGAGGAAAAGGAAAGGGGCCACTCAACGCCCCAAACGACCACGAAGCCGGACCATCTCACCGGTGAACACCGTCCGTTAACATGAGCACCAGTCCTCAAGAGGACTGGAGGACCTATCTGGAGCCAGCGAGACGATCTGTCTCGCTAAGTTCGTCACCTTCATACCTTCACTCATTTGGGCCGCAGTCAGAAAACGAGCCCCACAACTCACAACCTTCTTTCATCCCTCTCCAACGCTCGAACTCACACCACTCCTTCAATGACCCAACACCCTTTTTCCAGAGCCGGTTCAACTCGATAAACCTAATTGAAGAACCAGTGGGTCATAACCCATTGGGCCCAGAAGACCACTTCCCTGAAGCTCAGGGAATGGACATGGATGAAGACACGGATCCTGCCGAACCACCGACCGGGACACCTACTCACCCCATCGAGATCTGAGATGGGTCATCATACCATGGATCACCTTATCGTGGTCCAGACAGCTACCAGGCAAGATTTGCCCAATATGACTGGGTGTTTACACCTAGTTATCACTCAGAGCAGCGGCAGCAGCAACAGCAGGATCCCTCGGAGGATTCACGCTTCATGGCGGTTACTCCACCGCCACCATCACCAGTGCAGCAACCGCCTCGGGAGCCACCGTGGTGGAGAAAATCAACCGCACGGATGTCCGTGCGAGGGGGAGTCCGCATCAGCACCCCTCAACCTTCCAGTGGCAGTAATTATCCGCCACTGTACGAAGACTCACAGATGGGTGGGCCTTCGAACCCTGTTTCTGAGGTGCAGTCTGCGCCGGTCGCACCACCACCAGTGGGTTATAACAACCCAATTCCTACGTACTCCGGTTCAGCGGCATACAACCCATTTGAGCAGCCGGTCCACACTAACTACAACTACGCTGAGGCTGACCCATACCTTGTAGCGGCGAACTACAACGCCCTCCACCCGGAAGGACCCTATGGAGGCCCCTGGCAGACTGGGTACCCGGCTTATGGGTACCAATACCCGCCACCTCCTCGACCTTTGCAGCCACAGCCACCGCAGGTCCAGCCGACACAGCAACAGGAGATTCTCCAAAGGCTGAGCCAGGTGGAAAGGGAAGTCCGTGAGGACCGACGAAGCAACCGGGGATTCCTTAAAGGGTTAGCGAGCTTAATTAAGGGGAAGAGCAAAAAGGATCATTAAATCCTTTATTTGTTTAATTGTATTTCTTTAATTTCAATCAAGTCCCTGCGTGGACATCTGTTTCTGTAACCAGTCCCTGCGAGGACTTGTAGTTTCTGTTTAGCCCCTGCGTGGGCAAGTTATTTCAGTTAAAAGTCCCGTTTAGGGCAATCATGTGCTCTTTAATTTAGTAATGGAATGTTTAAATTTAATTTTTGTCCTTATATGCATAAATATAAAATGTATGAAATAAATAAATAAATTCAAAATATGTCATTCCTTTTACAACATTTGCCTTTAATATTAAATAAGTATCTTAAAGGGTATAACCTAGCCTGTATGTTATTATAAGACCTGGCCAAGATGGTAAAACCTGTTTAAAAAGATTCAAATCCTTGTTAACATCTGAAAACATGTTAACACTCCTGGCAGATGTGATTCGTTAAAATCACGCATGTCATCCTTACATTGGATTATTTCAATTCCTTCTTTATTATTTAAACATCCATTTGTGATGTAATGCCTGGGCCATAATCATTGTCATATAAAAAGACAGTCGTAGTCTATAACTCCCTGTCAAGAAAGGTAATGAACTATGATCCAAGCCTTAATACCTCGATCCTATAAGATCTTGGCCTATAAATTGACAATGTCCATGTGACTTGGCCTTTTGTGCCATTATTTTATTTAATTATAACTAGAGATTATTAATGAAAAATCCTAAATGAAATACTTAACAAAATTAACCAAAATGGTTCTTTAATACCATGGTTAATAAATTAGTAAGATGACAAATCTAATATATACCTCTAAGAAATTATTGTCATCATTTTATGTAGCAATCAAGCTACATGGCTGAGTCAGAAGAAGTCAACAATCATCCAAGGGAGAATCATGATACTACCAGGATCAACGTAACAGGTGCAGAACTTAAAGCATTGATTGATAATGTTGTTACCAAGGACATGGATAGGCAGTTTAACGAATCTAGTGGTACTCGAAGCAGGACCTTATCTGCACCCCATTCTAAACCTAAGACTCACTCTTAGGCTCATAGTAAGCCACCTTCTAAACATGATGGATCAAGGAGGGATGATGATCATCACTCCTCAAATCAGCATAGTGTTCCGTCGAAGAAGATTGAGCTCAAACAAGAACCACGTGGTAAGTCTTGTACATATAAGTATTTCGTCTCCTGCAAGCCTAGAGACTTCACAGGGGAGAAAGGAGCCATCGATTGCATGACTTGGCTCGATGAAATGGACATTGTGGTTGATATCAGTGGTTGCGCTGATAAGGACGTTGTGAAGTTTGTATCTCATTCATTTAAGGGAGAAGCGCTAGCTTGGTGGAGGTCTCTGATCCAAGCTACTGGAAAAGTCCATTTGTATGGCATGTCTTGGGAGCAGTTCGTTACTCTCATCAAAGAAAATTACTGTCCTCAACACGAGGTTGAGAAGATCGAGACCGATTTCCTGACATTGGTTATGAAGAATTTGGACTATCAGGCTTGTCTTACGAGTTTTAATACCTTGTCTCGATTGGTTCCATATTTGGTGACACCGGAACCAAAACGGATTGCCCGTTTCATTGGGGGTTTAGCCCCGGAAATCAAAGCAAGCGTAAAAGCATCTCGACCTACTACCTTTAGGTCTATAGCTAATTTATCCTTGTCTCTCACCCTTGATGCGGTCAGGCAGAGATCACTGAGAAATTCTGATATTGTAAAGAGGAAACGTGAGGATGAAAACTCACACCGTTCAGACAAGAAGCACAAAGGAAACTCTGACCACAGGAAGAGTTCAGGGTTCAAGAAAGATGATCAGCAGTCGGGTGAAAAGCCCAAGTGTAAGATTTGTAAGAAACGTTATCTGGGGAGATGCAGATATGAGTCAAAATCCCAGTCACAGCTGAGAGTTTGTGGGATTTGTAAATCAAATGAGCACAAGATGATAGAGTGCAAGAAGATAAAGGATGCAACATGCTATAACTGTAACGAGAAGGGGCACATCAAGTCCAACTGCCCTAAGTATGCCAAAAAGCCTGAAGAGGCCAAAAAGACCAATGCTAGGGTCTTTCGAATGGATGCACAGGAAGCAGTTCAGGATGATAATGTGAGAACAGGTACCTTCCTTATTAATGATGTTTATGCAAGGGTACTATTTGATTCGGGTGCGGATAAGTCATTTGTAGATGATAAGTTTTATAAATTGTTAAATCTGCCTGTTAAAACCCTAAGCATGAAATATGAAGTAGAGTTGGCCGACGGTACCATAGAAACTGCCTCAACTGTGTTAGATGGATGTTTTATATCCATTAGGAACCACTCATTTCCGTTATCCTTGCTTCCTTTAAAATTAGCTGGTTTTGATATAGTGATAGGCATGGATTGGTTATCTCATAACCAAGCACAGATTATTTGTGACAAAAAACAAGTGGTGATCAAGACTCCGTATGGTGAGCCACTTACCATACAGGGAGACACTCAGTATGGGTTGCCTAAGCAAGTGTCTATGCTTAAGGCATCAAAGTGTATGAAGAAAGGTTGTGTCATCTACATGGCACAAGTAACTATCGATGAACCAAAACCCAAGGTTGAAGACATCCCTGTCATCTCAGAATATCCAGAAGTATTCCCTGAAGAACTACCTGGTTTACCCCCAGATAGAAAGGTGGAGTTCAGAATCAACATTATACCAGGAGCGGCACCTATCGCTAGAGCACCATGCAGGTTAGCACCAACAGCGATGAAAGAGTTGAGAACTCAACTGGATGATTTATTGGCAAAGGGATTTATTAGACCTAGTTCGTCTCCGTGGGGAGCACCGATCCTGTTTGTAAAGAAGAAGGATGGATCGATGCGTCTATGCATCGATTATCGAGAGCTTAATAAGGTCACGATCAAGAATAGATATCCATTGCCCAGGATCGACGATCTGTTCGATCAATTGCAAGGGGCGAGTTACTTCTCCAAGATTGATTTGAGGTCAGGCTACCATCAACTGAAGGTTAGAGATGAAGATGTGCACAAGACTGCATTTAGGACTCGTTATGGTCACTACGAGTTCCTAGTGATGCCCTTTGGGCTCACCAATGCACCAGCAGCGTTCATGGATCTCATGAACCGTGTCTGCAAGCCATACTTGGACAAATTCGTTATCGTCCTTATTGATGACATTCTTATTTACTCAAAGAATCAAGATGACCATGAGAAGCATCTTCGTTGTATTCTTAAACTTGTCCAGCATGAGAAGCTCTACGCCAAGTTTTCAAAATGTGAATTTCTGCTTTGTGATGTCCAATTTCTTGGACATGTGGTTAGTGAGCGTGGCATCCAAGTGGATCCCGCTAAGATTGACGCTATCATGAATTGGCAAGAGCCGAAGACGCCCACAGAGATTCGCAGCTTTCTAGGTCTAGCAGGATACTATAGGCGATTTATTGAAAATTTCTCAAGGATTACTGCACCCCTAACTTCACTAACTCGCAAGAATATCAAGTTTGATTGGGATCCTAACCAGCAAGAATCTTTTGACATTCTTAAGCAGAAGTTGAGCAATGCACCTGTGTTAACATTGCCAGATGGATAGAAGAATTTGTGGTATACTGCGACGCATCACACACTGGTATGGGGTGTGTGCTCATGCAGAAGGGTAAGGTCATTGCCTATGCTTCTCGCAAGTTAAAGGTGCACGAGAAGAATTACACCACCCATGATTTGGAGTTGGGTGCCGTTGTATTTGCACTGAAACTGTGGAGACATTATTTATATGGTACCAATTATGTGATCTATTCTGATCACAAAAGCCTTCAACATCTGTTTAATCAGAAGGACTTAAACATGAGACAGCGTCGGTGGATGGAGACTTTGAATGACTATGATTGTGAAATCCGATACCATCTAGGCAAGGCGAATGTGGTCGCCGATGCTTTGAGCAGAAAGGAAAGGGTTAAGCCCATTAGAATCAATGCCAAGAACATTGAACTGAAGAACAGCTTGAATGAAAGATTGCTAGCCGCTCAGAAAGAAGATGTATTAGAAGCCAACTATCCGAATGAAAAGTTAGGAGTAACTGCTGAACAATCATCATATGGTAAAGATGGAATTTTAAGATTAAATGGACGGATATGGGTTCCAATTTATGGAGGACTTAGGGATGTGATCCTTCAAGAAGCCTATAACTCCAAGTATTCCGTACATCCTAGGTGTGATAAGATGTACTAGGATTTGAAGGAAAATTATTGGTGGATAGGCTTGAAGAAGTCTATAGCCACTTATGTGGCCAAATGTCTGACATGTGCTCAAGTTAAGGCAGAGCACCAGAAGCCGTCAGGTTTGTTGCAACAGCTTGAACTTCCCACCTGGAAGTGGGAAATGGTGACTATGGATTTTATCACCAAGTTACCGAAGACAAAGCGAGGAAATGATACTATTTGGGTTATAGTCGATAGATTGACTAAGTCAGCCCACTTCCTACCTATAAAGGAAACACACAGCTCAGACAAGTTAGCTCAGCTGTACATGGATGAGATTGTATCTCTCCATGGAGTGACAGTATCTATCATCTTTGATAGGGATACGAGGTATACATCGCATTTCTGGAAAAGTTTTCAACAATCCCTAGGCACTCGATTGAACTTCAGCACAGCATATCATCCTCAGACGGATGGTCAAAGCGAGCGTACTATTCAATCACTCAAAGATATGCTGCGAGCTTGTGTTATTGACTTAGGAGGAAGTTGGGATGATCATCTTCCATTGATCAAAATTTCATATAATAATAGCTATCATTCCAGTATTCAAGCAGCCCCATTTGAAGCTTTGTATGGAAGAAAGTGCAGAACGCCCGTTTGTTGGGCAGAAGTTGGAGATGTCCAACTAACAGGACCTGATATAGTCCTGGAGACGACAAATAAGATTGTACAGATACGAGATCAACTCAAAGCTGCCAGGGATAGGCAGAAAAGCTACGCAGATAAAAGCCGTAAACCTCTAAAGTTTGAGGTTGGTGACAAAGTGTTACTTAAAGTATCACCCTGGAAAGGGGTAGTGCGATTTGGTAAGAAAGGAAAGTTAAGCCCAAGATACATAGGTGTCACGACCCCCGACCCCACCCTGGACGGAATCGGGAGCCGCGAACCAGTTCAGTGGTACCGGTGGTTATTTAGAAAAGTAGTGCAGCGGAAATTGCATCAGGACCGTGAGTTAGGAAAAATTATCAGAGTTTAGAAAATACCGGATTTTATTTATTAAATAGATGGGATAAAACCATGTTTTGAAAGGTAGCTTTAATATGGGATAAACCCGAATACATAAAACAACTTTTCTTAATTTAATTTAATTGATAAATCAAGCCACTTCTGTAAGCCTTTTTGGTGTCGTATCCAACTCTTATTCCGATCTACTGTAGCTACCTGAAACGCGTTTTAAAAAGGTTTTGTCAGCAGGAAATACTGGTGAATCATTCATTTTGCACAAAACGACACACAGTTATAAATTACAGCATAAGAGCGATTACAATGGCTTTTATCTTATTTTTATCTGGCACCGTGTCACCTAGTGACGATGGTCACACCACTATTGGGTCTTTCCCCAAGTAGTGACGTTTATCACTGTTAGGATTTATTAGCCTAACCGTGGGAATTTAGTAATGTGCACAATACCCCACTAGCCAGTGATTAAGATAACCACGACTTAATCTGTGTAATTATAACATTTGAAAATGGAGTATTGTAAAACATTTGATAAAAGAGAATGACTCACATTATAAGCATGCAGTATTGATTTAACAAGCTTCTTGATTCTACTCCTTTATTCTTTTTTTTGAACCTATTATTTTTTTGACCATACAAGCCTGTTACATGAAATGCACCAAAACCAAAGCAAGCCGGACCTGCAAGACATAAATGTATTCCAAAGATCTTGGGCAAATCCAAAGAGGGTTTTCCTGTACGTTCATCACAAAATATTTCTAGATCCCAATATACCCAATGCCAGATAGCTGCCAAAAAGCACAACCCAGAAAACACAATATGCGCTCCAGCCACACCTTCGTAACTCCAAATACCCGGATTCGTTATAGTCCCCCCCGTGATACTCCAACCACCCCAGGAATTTGTTATTCCTAAACGAGTCATGAAGGGTATAACGAACATACCCTGTCTCCACATTGGATCAAGAACAGGGCCAGAAGGATCAAAAACTGCTAATTCATACAGGGCCATCGAACCGGCCCAACCAGCAACCAAAGCTGTATGCATTATATTAACAGAAAGCAACCGTCCGGGATCATTCAATACAACGGTATGAACACGATACCAAGGCAAACCCATGGAAATACCCCTTTATGAAAGAAAAAAGACACTATTATATCCAGACTCCGTTAAAGTATCCAGACTCCGTTAAAAAAACCAAGTGGTAATATATCTATTTTATATCATAAAGGATTCCTATTTTTAAAGAAATCTTTTTTTGTAAGTAGAAGTTTTTTCAAACTCTGAAGGGGTAACAAAAAGAAGTGGTAATGAGAGCATTTGTACTATATGTGCAAATCAAAATCGGGCGGATCTTTACCCGGAGTAGAGCATAAACCTAAAAAGATTAAAGAGGCCCATTTAAGAACAAGAAAATGACATCGTGATTTGGATTGGATCTCGATGAAACAATCCATCAATGAGAAGTAAATTGGATAAGTTTAATGAATTCTTTTTTTTTTTGATATTATACGTTATAAGGAAAGGAAGACAAAAGGGAAAGGAAGACAAACTCGTATTTAGTGAAAAATCAAAGAAAATCCTATTATTATAAGTTAGAAGGAACTTGCTATGAAAAAGAAAAAGAAAAAGTATTGGAATCTACACATTGATTCTTTTGTTACATCGATCATCTCTTCAACAGACTCGTTCTTCTCCTCATGTAGTGGACACAATCCAGTTGTCGGTTCTTCAAAGAAACCTACAAAAGATTCAAAAATTTTAGGAGGCATGATAGATCTCAAAGAACTGGCTAATACCTCCTGCTCAGACTGATAGTAAAACACTTCTGCAGCTAACTCCTCAGTCACACTATCCACAGTAACATCTTCAACAACCACTTCAGGCTCAACCATACTCTCAGGCTCTTCAATTATTTCAACCATCATAGCCTTTCCATCACTTCCGGGGATGTATTTATCCCAGCTAAATCCCTCGGCTACTTTCTCGTCATCCTGATTCACAATGAGAGCTTTCTCTGGTTTATTCTCGATTTGTGGCCTTTGAACTATAGGTTGCTGATTTGGTCGGTGATAGATTGCCTGTCTGTAATAATCATTCGTGAACGGGTTCTGATGATTATTCACTTCTCGGTTCGGACACTCTCTTTTGAAATGGCCTCTTTCTTTGCACTTGAAACAGGTTACCTTGGACTTGTCAAATCCTAACTTCTGATCAGGGCCAGAAAGGCTATTTCTGGCAGTGATCTCCATAAAGCGCTGTGCTCTTCTCACCAAACTAGCCATGCCCCATTTAATATCTATCAACTCAAGCTCCTCCGGATCGATCTGATCGTAATCCTCTTTGGTCATGTCCGGATTTCCGATCTTACCCGCTACCAAAGACTCATACGATTCTAACACGGAAGCCAACAATGCAATGTGTTGTTTCGCAACTGATTCAGTGAATTCATTCCCATTCTTGATATTAACTGTGATGTTGCATTGGATCCCAGAAACATATGCCTGATTGTTTGAACTGGACGAACTTTGAGGTGATGGCTGCTCAGTAGCTTTAAAGTTTAGATCAAAATTCGAAAATGGTGACAGCTTGTTTGTTTGTGGAGTATTTGACGAAGCACTTGAACTTGTATCAGCACTAAAACCAGTTTGTATCTTTGGGCTCTGGTTTGTTGTGACTGGAGTACTGCCTCTGTAGTACAAAGATACATCTTGTTGAACATTCATTGAGTTCATCTTTTTAATTTTTAGCAACTCCAACTCTTGAGCTTCAATCTTTTCTATGAATCCACTAAGATTCAGATTCGCAAAATATGAATTGTTTTTCAACATCATCAGATAAGTGCCCCACTCTTCATATGGTAATGCATCGGACAACTTATCAATCAATTCTTCATTGTTCTTTACAATTTCTAATCTCTTCATCTCAAGTACTAAATGGCAATATCTATCGATCAGTTGCTTTGTTGTTTCACCCTTCATGCCAGTAAATATATCAAACTCCTTATTTAATAAAGCCTTCTTATTCTTGATCATTGACACACTACCTTGAAACTTCACTTTCAATGCATTCCACATAGATTGAGCATTGTCTTCATGCTGTAATAACACTAAAATCTCCTCTTTGATAGCCTGCTGAAGGATACTAATCATCTTTTTCTCGGCTTTGAAATCAATCTGTTTTGACTCTGTGAAACTTCCAATACCCTTTGCCTGACCTCTCCCATCAACAGGTGAAACATACTTCACTTCTATCTTCATCCAGCATTCAAAGTGGTTAGCCTGGACCCAGTTCTTAAATCTGCTTGACCATCCTGAGTATTCATCTATGTTCATAAGCTTGGGAGGATTTTGCATTGTTCCCAATTCATTTTCCATGTTGACGTTTTGCATAAGACTACCCGAAGTTTGTCCTGCTACCATACCACTACCGGCGAAGAAGTTGTAAAAATCTTGGTTTTCCATTTTTAGATTTACCGAATAGTTTTTCACTTTTACAATTTTCACAAAATCAAATTATCGAACAATATTACGAACACTATGGACTTTTCTGAGAAATCAGCTATACTCAAGCGAAAGCAGTTTTCAAGATGAAAACAATTTTCAAGCGAAACTTGTGATTCAAGCGAAACCTCAGCAAAGTTCAAGAGAAACCTCTGCAAAGTTCAAGAGAAACCTCAGCAAAGTTCAAGAGAAACCTCTGCAAAGTTCAAGAGAAACCTCAGCAAAGTTCAAGAGAAACCTAAAATTTTCAAGAGAAAGCCTGTGTTTCACCAATTTTCAAGAGAAAGCCAGCTGTTCGTTCAAACGAAAGCTAGTTTTTAGGTCATTTTTACACGAATTACTTTGAATTTTAAGCTGATATTCTCAAGGCTTTGTTAAAACTCAGTTTCACACACACTGTCCAAAATTCAGTCCATTTTGTCCATGTAAAAGTCCAGAAATCAGATTTTGTGTAGAAAAATGCTTTGATTCAGGTATATTGGCTCATGACTGGCTCTGATACCAATTGTAGGATCGATATTGACGATCAAATAAGTCAATCTGAGTCAAAATACCACTGTTTATGTGGCGGAATCACACAAACAGGTTGAATCAAAGAGAATGGAGTAGAAAACAGAAGAATATCACTTTAAACACTGTTTCTCATTCATATATTGACTTGAAAATCCAGCAGCAGTTCGGCACCAGAACTATGGGACTGTTACAAATGACAAACAACTAGCACCTATTTATAGGCCCTGGGTTTCTCTTGAACCAGTCTAAAGAGAAACCTAATCATCAGGTTTCTCTTGAACTTGACATGAACCACCTTCAAGCGAAACCTCTTAAACATAAACTTAAATTTACATTTCGACCCCTGTAGTATACAATCATGACATATATAGACCCTAGACTTAAGACATAGGCTTTAGACATCATGCACTAACAAACTCCCCCTTGGATATAGCCGGAGTCTTCAGTCTTGGTCTTCACAGGGACTTGAAAGTTTCTTCACGCTGCTTAGGCTTTTTCCTCAGTAAGTTCCTAAGCTTGTCATTCTCTTTCTTCCTTTTCTCATCCTCTCCAGCCTGTATCTTCATCCATTTTCCTCTGTTTGCTTCCAGCTTCTTGCTTTCACGTTCAGCTTTCTTTCTTTCTTTCTCTTCAAGCGACCACCATTTAGAATTCCATTTATTCTCAGAATTAATACCTTTCTGAAAACAAATAGATACGAATTGTTGAAACTGCATCGCTTGTTCACGATCTTACTGAAAATGAATCTTGTTTATGAATAAACATTCTATATCCTTGGCCAAGCAATTCACTAACCACATCGGGTCATAAACATGTATCTCTCTTATCTCCCCTCCAGCTCGATAAGTAATAACAGCCTCAGTAGATCTACAACTATATACCCAGCCCAAGAAGCCTTTGAAGAAATCTTGCTCCATTTTTGGTACTGGTATATTCTTCATCGTCTTTGGATTTTTAATGTTAAGAATAGTCTCTTCAACTCCTGTCACTGGATTTACTCTTTGAACTTTTTTCGGATAATGCGGCTTCCAATGTCGGAAATTCTTCAAAGATTCAAACTTTATGTATCCCCACATCACTCTATCATTCTTTCGTACAGGATAATCTAAAGTTCTCACTTGCGATAACTCATCAACGTCCCACCATGGTAAAGACATCATGTCATATAGACGTTCAAAATACTGGACACCAAACTCTCTTCTGATCGCGTAAGCATTAACATGAGGTAGGAAACCCCAGCTAATGATATCACCAAGTGAAATGCTTCGATCTCTCTGATAAAACTTCAACGGCCTTTTGAACTTTCTTTCATGACTATCTTTAAACCATTTCTTCCGTTCTTCCTTCTGCAAGTCTTTAGAAGTACTATCAAAATTCTTGTCTTTCAAAATTTCTGAGACTTTCCTTCTTAACTCATCTATGTTTTCCTCAGTAAAGAACTCCATCAGTGTAGGAAACTAAGAAGTATCTTCATTTACACTCTCGTCATCAGTGCAATCTTCAACCTCAACTCTATCATACATATCAGCATCCTCTACATACTTGTACTTGTACTCTGGCTGATGGTTGATATCAAAAGCATTTAATTCTTCTTCAAAATCAAATTTGAAATCTGGATCCACCATACGTGTCATTTCTTTAATCTCTTCCAATGTATACGTATGTTTGTGTTCACCTTCTTCCAAATCAGGTTCTATACTCAAAATCAACTTTTCAACTTGTTCAACATTTTGATTATCACCAAGCTCCCCCTTTCCGTCAGCTCCCTCTTTCTGTTCATTCACACTATCATTTAGATAATCATCAACAGTTCTTTCACTTGACTGTTCAGTTACTTTGATTTCCATACCACCCTGATTATCATCATCGTCATTATCATCCTTAGAATCATGACTACTAGCAGAGAAAACTTTTTCATCATCGTCATCCTCTTCATCATCAATATCCTCTTCATCAACAATATCCTCTTCACCAAAACTTTCTTCAACAATACTTTCTTTCTCACAAATAGCAGGAATTGAAGAAATTGGTTAAGGATCTTCAACAGGAACTACTGCTAACACTATAGCCCCTTCCTCTGATCTACCTTCAGGTTCCTTTCCTTTCTTTTGCAACTCAGCATCTATAGCAGCTTGCTTCTGAGCTCTAACTTCTTCAATGTTAATTTCGTCAAATTTCTGCTCCACTGGCTTTCCAAGTATACTTTCCAACACTTTGTTAAACATATACATTTCATGCTCCTTTTGTGCTTTCACAGCTTCAAGCTCTTTATTTTTTAACTCATAATACTTGAGCTGATCATCTCTGCGTTTCTTTTCTTCCAACAATTAAGAAATATTAACTTTCATCACATCTATTTCTGCTTCATCAGCTTCAATCGTCTTCAATAAAGTAGAATTTTGAGCTTCCACAGATTTTACACGCTTTACCAACCTCTTATTCTCAGCCATTACTGCTTCAACTTTATCTTCCACATTCTTCAACTGAACATTGTTCACAAAATCTAAGTCTCCAATATCATCAAGCCCAATATTCATGTTCGTAGGAATAGGTGGAAAACTTTTGGACCCCGAAGAACCAGGTGTTGTTTGGATGACAGGTTGTGAAGGTGGTGGTGTTTTGAAAATTTGTTGTGAAGTAAGCACAGGTTGTTCTTGATGTGGTGGTGAAAGATGTAATGGAGAAAGATGTGATGGTGGTGAATGATGAATTTGTGGTGTGGGTTGTCTTGGTGGAGTTGATTGTTTTGGAGGTGATTGATGAGGTGGCGATTGAATAGGTGATTGATGTGGTATAGGTTCAGGTGGTGGTGATGGTGGTTTACTTACTTCTTGAATAGGTTTCTGGCCCATTAAGATCTTAACCCTCTTTGGTTTCTTCGGAGTTTGCACAAGCTTTCTCACAACTCCTTTCTTTTTACCTTTTGAGCTAGTTTGAGATGCAACCTCTTCTTGCGAAGGCACGTACGGCTCATCATCATCTTTTCTACTTCTCTTATTCTTTTGCTTTTCTTTTGCTGCCTCAGACACTATAATCTTGTAACGTTCAGTTTCATCAATATCATTCTCAGAAGAAGTAGTATCTTTGTCAACGTCATCACTTTGAGCACCTTCAGCAACTTGTTCTTTCTCCTGTTCATTAAAATATTCAAATCGTTCAACAATCTTTGAGAATTAGGAGATAAATGAACATCAATTTCAACATTAGCTTCAGCTACAGTCTCAACTTCAGCTTCTTTCTCAACCTCTGCTTCCACATCAGATTCATCAATCAGCAACGTTTTAGCTTTCTTTTGTTTCTTCTTTGGTTGAGACGAGGATCCTTCTTCTTGCTGTACTTTCGGAGTAACCTTCCTGATCCTTTTCTTTTGTTCCTTTACAAACCATTCATTCCTTGTTGGTTTAAAACCTTCAAGAGCTTTCAGTTCATCAGCATAACCAGCTTCCATCATCTCCTCTTCATTTATCCAGTTTTCATGATTAACTGGATCTGGATCCTGATAATTTCTATCTCTGATTGCACCAAATAAAGCAACTGGATCTTTCGGTTCAGGATGATTTGGATGATAACTAGCTAAACTCTTGATAGAGTCATTATTCATGTGAGCAAGAATCAGTAAATCATTATTTTCATCTCGGACAATGTTTGGATACACATGATCAATCATCATTTGAATAAACCTTGGATATAACCAAGTCTTTCTCTTCGATGTGACTTCATCCACCATATAATGAAATACTATGTGCGAGAAATTGTACTTTTTGTTTAGCACGAGAGCTACCACCATATTCATTTGGTAATCACGTATAGCGTCATAGTTTCCCTTTTGGTGACTAAGACTCATCAAAACAGAATGTATCATGAACTTATAAGGTTTTGTGAACTTTGATTTCAGATAATTTGCAGCATTTAAAGCTCCTTTGTATCCCATTCTCAATAAACAACCTTTCACCATTCTTTGAGGAAATTTTGTTGGAGAATCTTCTTCATCCGGAAAATTAATCACCTCACGAACGACTGCTTCTGAAATGATAATTGGCTTTTCTTCTCCGTTTACTTCAACTACTGAAGTTATCACCTTATCAGTTTCATTATACGTGGCATTCATCCAGAAACGTTTAATATGTGACTTGAAAACTGAGCGTCTATCAGTCAATGCCTTCTGTAATGGGATTCTCCTCATGAATTCCAGAATTTCTGCAAACTCAGACAATTTGGGACTCCGTTCAACATCCAAATCACAGCAGCTATTATGCAAAGCATTGAAATCACTGTCGAAGGCTGCAATAACACAATTACACAAACATACTAACCACTTGAATAAATTTCAACATTTAAGACTTTTCAAGCAAAACATGTAATAAACTGCCTTCAAGCGAAAATAATTTAAGCGAAAGCCAAGGATTCGCTTGAACATAACATCCAACAATCAATGGTTTTCAAGCGAAAGCTTCCTGGTAGGTTTCTCTTGAAACTGACCAACCAACACCAAAAAATTCTAAGGCATTACAATCAGTGGTTTTCAAGCGAAAGCTTCCTGGTAGGTTTCTCTTGAAACTGACCAACCAACACCAAAAAATTCTAAGGCATTACAATCAGTGGTTTTCAAGCGAAAGCTTCCTGGTAGGTTTCTCTTGAAACTGACCAACCAACATCAAAAAATTTTAAGGCATCTGAGATCAAATTGATGATGTCGAAAAGATCTATGTTCAATTCCGATCACAAGGGTACCAATTTTATCCATCAACACTCCCTAAAACAAACTAGATCTGACAATGAAGTTCTGTTCAAATCGCCAAACATACAAATACATACAATCTGATACAATTAAAGCATCTCACAATCATCTACATACATAAACGACACATATTTTATGATTTGATTTCAGTTTTACACAGTTTAGAACCCTAGATCTATGTATCTTAACAACAGACCATGCCGACACAATAAAACAGATAAAATCAGGTCGATTCAGAGAGAAAACTTACATTCACCATATTACTAGTTGTGTTAACCAACTAATAATAACAAATCTGAGTAAATTTGGGCAGAGTTTCGCCTAGAAATCGATGATTTTGAGCTATCTCTTGAAATCGCCTCGAGAGTGTCTTGAAGCGAAAGCAAATGTAAATGAATTCAAGAGAAACCTAATTCTCAATATATATTATCGGACGTTTCTCTTGAACTTGACATGGGTAATTTCAAGAGAAACCTCATTCAAGAGAAACCGGATGTAAAATGAATTCAAGAGAAACCTAATTCTCTATATATAGTATCGGACGTTTCTCTTGAACTTGACATGGATAATTTCAAGAGAAACCTCATTCAAGCAAATGCTCAATTGAAGCTAAACCTACTTTGTTTTCAAGCGAAACCTCTTTGAAAAATTTTGAACTTTTTGTGTTTTCAATATTTTACCGACACACACAGTCAACCAAGTCCAAATCAATGACCCTGGTCAACTGTTTAGTCTGCCAAGTTCAAATTAATGACCCTGGATGACCAATTTATGAAGATGCTAATTTTCTGAAATGAAATCAAGTTCAAATTAATGAACTTTTGCACATTTGAGTCATTACCGATCATAATCCACAATATACTGCTTCCCCAACCCTCAAGATCCGACATGTTTAGCACATAAGACTTTGATCATCCGATCCCCAACATCAGTAGTCAAAAATAAGATGATAAACTAAAATCTTTTTGGATTTTGAATAAGAAAAGCAATAAACTGTACATACAATCTTTTTGTGAGTGTGTTAGAGGATCATATCAGCTGCTGACAAGATACAAGCACCGTTAAGCTTAGGTGGCATTTTAAGCATTAAACAATTTGCAATGATTGTCGATATACTGATCCATTTAAATTTTCACACAAAGTTCAATCTGTTCAGGATACGGATTTAATGTTTTAAGACTTAACTTTTATATGTGTCCCACCTCAGAATATACTCCCGTATCCAGATCCCAATATTTAGTCTTACAGGTGAGTTTTAACACAAATGATATCTGTAAGGGATTAATAAATTATGAAGAATCATGAGAGCTCAGGTCAGAACTACCGTTCAGCAGAGAGATCATGACTCGACTTTAGGGTGTGTCCCCTTTAGAGGATCTTTTTTACAACAGCATTGCTAAGCAATTTTATTGTCTTATCATATATGCTGAGGGTGATGCTATGTTTCAAGCATTTGCAGAAAGTATTATTCGAGGACTAGGTCAGAACTTCCATTCAGCAGAAGTCCCGGAATAATACCCCAGATATCACTGAGTAAACAAACCTAGTATATCAGAAAAAGGAATCTTTCAAACGAGATTTCGGGGGTTACCCATATATCCGAGAGATGTTCCCCACATAAAAGCAAGTAATTTTATGTTTATATCCCGAACAAATCTACTGAATGTGTAAAAACCTATCGGCATATCATCTACAAGACTGCTTAACACATTTATACATTACATTTCTTTAGCGTACTGTACTGTCTCGCTGATGTACTATCATTTCCCCTTTTTACACAATCTCATTTTTATTTTTTCAAATGTTTTTGGTTTTTGAAATTTTATCATGTTTTTGTATTTTTCTGCAAACTTTCTCCCCCTAAAAATAAAAACATATTTTTGTGTTTTTGTTTTTATCGAAAAGCAGAAAACAAACTATACAAATAAACATGACAACATGATGTGGTTCACTTTTGATCACCGTCCTCCGCGGCTTCACACTCTATTACCCTCCCAGAAAGCAGATTTTTCAACCCATTCAATTTTAAAAGATAATTAAATCTTTTTCGATAAAAAGGTTTGGTGTAGAAATCAGCCTTCTGTTCATCAGTGTGCAAATATTCAATTCGGATTAACTTCTTTTCATAGCAATCACGTATGAAGTGATGCCGAATCTCAATGTGTTTAGTTTTCGAGTGGTGAACCGGGTTTTTAGTAATGTTAATGGCCGCTTCATTGTCCACAAATATAGGTGTATTCAAGAATTGCAAACCGTAATCCCTCATCTTCTGTTGGATCCAAAGAATCTGTGAGCAACAGCTGGAGGCCGAAACGTATTCAGCCTCGCATGTAGAGAGAGCGATCGCGGTTTGTTTCTTGCACTGCCAGGTAACAAGCCTAGTTCCGAAGAACTGACACCCGGCCGTGGTGGACTTAGCATTCTGCTTGCAACTTCCAAAATCTGAATCAGCAAAACCTGAAAGAGTAAAGTCATCTGACTTAGGATACAACAAGCCGGTGCTTGGGCAGCCTTTCAAATACCGTAAAATACGTTTCACAATTGTCAGATGAGATTGCTTCGGGCTCGACTGATATCTGGCGCAAAGACATGTCGGGTACATGATGTCCGGTCGGGAAGCGGTGAGATACATTAAGGATCCGATGATTGACCGGTACAACGTCTCATCCACTTTGACTCCACTCTCGTCAGGACATATACCATGATTTTGTGCAAGGGGGGTTGCTGCAGGACTGCATTGAGCCATATCAAACTTTTCAAGCACATCCTTCACGTATTTTGTTTGGTGAATGAAGATTCCATCGGGCATCTGCTCCACCTGCAGCCCGAGGAAGAACTTCATCTCCCCCATTGAACTCATTTCAAATTTCTTCTTCATAACAGCCTCAAATTCTTTACACAAGTTGTCGTTGGTCGAACCAAAAATGATATCATCAACGTAGATCTGCACAATTAGGAGATGGCCTGCAACTTCCTTTGTGAACAATGTGCTATCAACTGTCCCTCTAATGAACCCGTTGGCCAAAAGATGTTGGGAAAGCGTCTCGTACCAGGCTCTCGGGGCCTGGTGTAAACCGTAGAGTGCCTTATCCAGCAGATAGACCTTGTTCTTGTGTTGTGGATCAGTGAACCCCGGTGGTTGTCCCACATACACCTCTTCCTTAATCTCTCCGTACAGGAAGGCAGATTTAACATCCAGCTGGTACACTTTGAAATTTTTCCATGATGCAAACGCCAGAAATATCCGAATAGCTTCAAGTCGAGCAACTGGCGCGTAAACCTCATCATAGTCGATGCCTTCTTGCTGACTAAAGCCTTGTACCACTAATCGTGCTTTGTTCCGAACCACGACTCCTCTATCATCTCTCTTACATTTGAACACCCACTTCGTTTTAATTAACTTTTGATTTTCAGGGAGGTCTACTAGTCTCCATACTCCCAACTTCTCGAATTGCTGCAGCTCCTCCTGCATTGCATTTACCCAGCTGTCTTCAGTCAATGCTTCTTTATACGTTCTGGGCTCGATCTGCGAAATAAAACATTTCAGTGAGAATTCCTCATGTAAAGGAGCAACAGATGAATAAAAACATGTAAGTGCTCGGTTGATTTGATCTCTTGTTTTAACACCACTTTGCAGGTCACCGATAATTTGCTCTGACGGATGGTAAGACAAGGTTCGAGGCATGACTGTGTCAGGCACATCAACTTCCGATTGCAAGCTCGTTATGTCTAGATCACCGGTGTGATCCTCAGTTTCCGTCATAGAAACGTTTGGTTCCTCATCAAAAGTAGGAGCAGATTCCTCTTCTGAGTCTTCAGAGTTGTCAAACGTTGGAGCTGGTTCCTCTGGTGATTCGTGAGCTGTTCCACTTGGACCGGCTTCATGATCGTTTGTGCCACCTGTAGGAATGCTTGTATCCACTTCAGATTTGTGAAACTACCAAAGGCCTTGGCACTTGATCTTGTGAACTAGATTGTTGCTGTTGATATAGCAAAATAAGTTCTTCAATAGTTGGCTCGGTCGGAAGATGAAATGACTCCCAGAGTTTATCATAATCGAACAAGAATCTTTGTCCGGGAAGTTGTGGTGAAGCAGTGTGCTTCTGACAATCCACATGAAGAACTTGAATTACTTTTCCCAGGCAAGGTACGAACACCCTCTTCAACGGGCTCGCGTAACCTACAAAGAAACCATCATTCGACTTAGCACTGAATTTACCATTTTCATCAATAAAAGTACATGGAGACCCAAATGGCTCCAGAAACTTCAGATTTGGCTTGTAACGGTGTAACAACTCAAAACTTGTTTTCTTGTACTTCTTGACGGTGAGCACACGGTTCAAAGTGTAACAAGCTGCAACCACTGCTTCGCTCCAGAAGAAGATCGGTAGTTTGGAATCGGCTAACATCGTTCGAGCAGTTTCTATTAGGGTTCGATTCTTTCTTTTAGTCACACCATTCTGTTGTGGAGTGTATGGCGCGCTGAATTCATGAAGAATTCCCTTTTCATTACAATACTCGAGCATCTTGTTATTCTTGAATTCCGTTCCATTGTCACTACGTATTCTTCGGATTGGCAACTTATACAGTGTCTCCATCTTTTTGAACAAAAACATCAGCGACTCAAACGTCTGATCTTTTCTTTCCATGCATACTACCCACGAGAATCTTGTATAATCATCAGTTACAACCAAGTAGTATAGATCACCACTAATACTCTTCACATTGACCGGCCCGAAGAGATCCATGTGGAGTCTCTCAAGCGGTACTCTGATCGAATTCAGCAACTTCGGTGGGTGTGACTTCCGTGTCTGCTTTCCCTTCTTACAATCTACACAATTATCATTCTAGTAAAAATTTCTCAAATTTACACCTTCAACTAAATCATTTGATACAAGAAAGTTCATTTTTCTAATATGAATGTGGCCCATCTTTCGATGCCACATTATCGACTCTTTTTCAGTAGCTTTGGTTTTTGTCACAAAGCATTGTTTTTGATAATTTGTTGTTGTTGCGACACCCATATCAAGAATGTACAAATCATCTACTAATGGAGCTCGCAACAACACCATTTCTTCCGGAATTTTGAAACCACGTTTTAAAACAAGACATTCATTTTTAGTGAAATGTACAGTAAAAGAATTATCACAAATTTGTGAAATACTGAGTAAATTATTTTCCAATTCAATTATGTAGTTAACTTTCTTGAACGAAATTACTCCATTTGTTAATGTTCCTTGACTGACAATCCTTCCTCCTTGGTTTCCTGCAAAACCCACGTAACCTCCGTTGATTGATTTAACGTCGTAAAGCAGTGCCAACATACCCGTCATGTGTCTTGAGGCCCCGCTGTCCATGATCCATTTTGAAATCATCGACCTGGGCAGCCCTTGCAAACATCATAGCGAATTCATTCAAACAATGAACTCCATGACTTCTTAACTGCTGAAACACTCCCAAACACTACATCACACTTCTCATCAATCTTAGGAAAGTTAAACGTGACATTCGGAACATCAGTTTTAGCTTTTGGTTTTACTTCATTTTTGATCGGGGGAAACTCTTCAAGAAACTTATCAAGTTCAAACTCAAACTTTGTAACCTCATCTTTCAAAACCTTTGTTTCATTTTTCAAAATGTTTTCCATCTTTTTCTCCTCGACTGATGGTTTCGATTTTGCAACCCATGATTGATTTTCAAAAATTTTTGTTTTCGGATAAATCTTTGAAGGCTTTTGATATTTTGAAGATTCACCAATCTCGAATGTCGATTTCGGCTTATCTTCCGTCTTCAAAGATTCACCCCTCTTCAAGATGCGGATTGGTGAAACCATTGGTTTTACGACAGGTTTTTCAAAAAATTTCTTGCATTGTTTTGCCATATGTCCAATCTCATTACAACGATAGCAAACTCTTTTGTCATACTCGACAAAAGTTGACTTGAACGACTCTTCTTTTAGTTTCTTCGCCGCATTGAAATCGTCAATGGCCTTTTGACTAAATATGTACTCTTTCTCATCATCCACACTTGGTCCAACAACAAAGATATCATTCATTTTATCCTTTGGCTTGACAACCTTCTTAGCCATCTTTTTCTCAAAACCAATTCCTTTATTTTTAAAGTTGTTACCATTTTTCTTGTTACCATTCCCTTCCCACTCCTTTTTCCCCGAGTTGTTGGAACATGTTATAACAAATGACTTTTTAGGTTTCGAAAAGAATTCTTTGTTGTTTACCACATTAATGTCAATTTCAACCAATTTGAAAACTTTCTCGACTTTTTCAATCTTAACATTCTGAAGAGGATACTCAAAATCAGAGTAGAGCTTGTCAATTCCAATCATAGTGTAAACCACCATGATCGGATCATCATTCGCACTCTTGTCTGATTTCGGTATGAAACGATCTAAAAAGTTACCCTCGTCTTCAGAATCAGTAACAGACTTCTCAGAATGAGATTTCATGACTTCAACCTCAGAGTTATCACTCTCTTCATCTAACACCTGGTCGACAACAGTCTTGATGACCTGCGACTCGTTGTCTGAGTCGGATGCAGAGAATGTAACATCAATGCTCTCTGGCAACTCATCCTCAATTGTCCTTAGCTTGAGGTTCAATGCAGCTTCCACCCCATCCAGATACTTTTGAGTATAATGATTCCACATTCGGGGTGGAACACTGTTAAAGACTGGTGTAGCATTTGGCTGTTGTGGTACAATTTGTTCAAGAACATAGGACGATGCCACATAGCTCATTAATTTCTTATCAATTCGCTCATTTTCAATTTTAGTTAATTCTAATTCTTTCTTTAATGATGCGATTGTGTCAAGATGAAAATTAACTTCCACTTGTTTATCAAAAAGTGTTGCTTTTGCCAGTTTTGTTGCTTTATCATTTTCGACACTTTCCTTTTTAATCATTTTAACTGATCTGGCAAGAGTATCATATGCCTCTTTGACTTGTTCTAGATCAAATTTTAACATGTCAGCATGTTGTTTCAATTCCTGAAACTTAATATCTTTTTCAAGACACTCCATGCAAGGTTCTAAACACTTTTGGCATGGGGTTTCAGACTTTGAAATCTCTTTCTCAACAACCTCTGCTTCATGAGCAGTTTTCACTTCCTGTTTACCGACATTTTTGGACTCTGACTCAGACACTTTCTCAGATTTGACCTCCCCAATTCCTGACTCCTGATCCGACTCCTTTTGAACTGACTCGGTACCGACAGACTCTGGTTTCACAAGTTCTGTGTCTACCTCTTCCAATTTTGCCATGAGAGCCTTGTCAGCAATTTTTTTCAAAGTGTCTTCAGTCATTTCTTTTGTTACATCGATCATCTCTTCAACAGACTCGTTCTTCTCCTCATGTAGTGGACACAATCCAGTTGTCGGTTCTTCAAAGAAACCTGCAAAAGATTCAAAAATTTTAGGAGGCATGATAGATCTCAAAGAACTGGCTAATACCTCCTGCTCAGACAGATAGTAAAACACTTCTGCAGCTAACTCCTCAGTCACACTATCCACAGTAACATCTTCAACAACCACTTCAGGCTCAACCATACTCTCAGGCTCTTCAATTATTTCAACCATCATAGCCTATCCATCACTACCGGGGATGTATTTATCCCAGCTAAATCCCTCGGCTACTTTCTCGTCATCCTGATTCACAATGAGAGCTTTCTCTGGTTTATTCTCGATTTGTGGCCTTTGAACTATAGGTTGCTGATTTGGTCGGTGATAGATTGCCTGTCTGTAATAATCATTCGTGAACGGGTTCTGATGATTATTCACTTCTCGGTTCGGACACTCTCTTTTGAAATGGCCTCTTTCTTTGCACTTGAAACAGGTTACCTTGGACTTGTCAAATCCTAACTTCTGATCAGGGCCAGAAAGGCTGTTTCTGGCAGTGATCTCCATAAAGCGCTGTGCTCTTCACACCAAACTAGCCATGCCCCATTTAATATCTATCAACTCAAGCTCCTTCGGATCGATCTGATCGTAATCCTCTTTGGTCATGTCCGGATTTCCGATCTTACCCGCTACCAAAGACTCATACGATTCTAACACGGAAGCCAACAATGCAATGTGTTGTTTCGCAGCTGATTCAGTGAATTCATTCCCATTCTTGATATTAACTGTGATGTTGCATTGGATCCCAGAAACATATGCCTGATTGTTCGAACTGGACGAACTTTGAGGTGATGGCTGCTCATTAGCTTTAAAGTTTAGATCAAAATTCGAAAATGGTGACGGCTTGTTTGTTTGTGGAGTATTTGACGAAGCACTTGAACTTGTATCATCACTAAAACCAGTTTGTATCTTTGGGCTCTGGTTTGTTGTGACTGGAGTACTGCCTCTGTAGTACAAAGATACATCTTGTTGAACATTCATTGAGTTCATCTTTTTAATTTTTAGCAATTCCAACTCTTGAGCTTCAATCTTTTCTATGAATCCACTAAGATTCAGATTCGCAAAATCTGAATTGTTTTTCAACATCATCAGATAAGTGCCCCACTCTTCATATGGTAATGCATCGGACAACTTATCAATCAATTCTTCATTGTTCTTTACAATTTCTAATCTCTTCATCTCAAGTACTAAATGGCAATATCTATCGATCAGTTGCTTTGTTGTTTCACCCTTCATGCCGGTAAATATATCAAACTCCTTCTTTAATAAAGCCTTCTTATTCTTGATCATTGACACACTACCTTGAAACTTCACTTTCAATGCATTCCACATAGATTGAGCATTGTCTTCATGCTGTAATAACACTAAAATCTCATCTTTGATAGCCTGCTGAAGGATACTAATCATCTTTTTCTCGGCTTTGAAATCAATCTGTTCTGACTCTGTCAAACTTCCAATACCCTTTGCCTGACCTCTCCCATCAACAGGTGAAACATACTTCACTTCTATCTTCATCCAGCATTCAAAGTGGTTAGCCTGGACCCAGTTCTTAAATCTGCTTGACCATCCTGAGTATTCATCTATGTTCATAAGCTTGGGAGGCTTTTGCATCGTTCCCAATTCATTTTCCATGTTGACGTTTTGCATAAGACTACCCGAAGTTTGTCCTGCTACCATACTACTGCCGGCGAAGAAGTTGTAAAAATCTTGGTTTTCCATTTTTAGATTTACCGAATAGTTTTTCACTTTTACAATTTTCACAAAATCAAATTATCGAACAATATTACGAACACTATGGACTTTTCTGAGAAATCAGCTATACTCAAGCGAAAGCAGTTTTCAAGATGAAAACAATTTTCAAGCGAAACTTGTGATTCAAGCGAAACCTCAGCAAAGTTCAAGAGAAACCTCTGCAAAGTTCAAGAGAAACCTCAGCAAAGTTCAAGAGAAACCTCTGCAAAGTTCAAGAGAAACCTCAGCAAAGTTCAAGAGAAACCTCAGCAAAGTTCAAGAGAAACCTAAAATTTTCAAGAGAAAGCCTGTGTTTCACCATTTTCAAGAGAAAGCCAGCTGTTCGTTCAAGCGAAAGCCAGTTTTTAGGTCATTTTTACACGAATTACTTTGAATTTTAAGCTGATATTCTCAAGGCTTTGTTAAAACTCAGTTTCACACACACTGTCCAAAATTCAGTCCATTTTGTCCATGTAAAAGTCCAGAAATCAGATTTTGTGTAGAAAAATGCTTTGATTCAGGTATATTGGCTCATGACTGGCTCTGATACCAATTGTAGGATGGATATTGACGATCAAATAAGTCAATCTGAGTCAAAATACCACTGTTTATGTGGCGGAATCACACAAACAGGTTGAATCAAAGAGAATGGAGTAGAAAACAGAAGAATATCACTTTAAACACTGTTTCTCATTCATATATTGACTTGAAAATCCAGCAGCAGTTCGGCACCAGAACTATGGGACTGTTACAAATGAGAAACAACTAGCACCTATTTATAGGCCCGGGGTTTCTCTTGAACCAGTCTCAAGAGAAACCTAATCATCAGGTTTCTCTTGAACTTGACATGAACCACCTTCAAGCGAAACCTCTTAAACATAAACTTAAATTTACATTTCGACCCCTGTACTATACAATCATGACATATATAGACCCTAGACTTAAGACGTAGGCTTTAGACATCAAGCACTAACAAGATCAGTAGAAAAAGGTTTGGTATTAAAAGGATTAGTAAAACTCATTTTATAGACGAAAAGGGTATAATCGGTAATTACCGAATCAATGTAATAACCCTATGTTATGATCAGTTTAAAAATAATTAAAAATCTTCAAAAATCTATAAATATTATATTACATCAGTGGGTAAGAGGTTTGGTGTCAAAATTTGGTTTAGATAGGCTTTACGCAAATTATGCCGTTTAATAAAAAAAAAGCTTTCTAATTACGCTATTGAGCATAACTCCTAATCTAGACCTCAAATTGATGTGAAATTTTTGGGGACATGTTTATAATTCAGTAACAAAGATTATTGTCCTTTTATATTTCCAAAATTCTCGTTTTAAGGTCAAATGGGCATATTGGTCAACATTAGGCATTTAACGGAAACATCGGACAATCGACGAGTCAAGTAGTATAATCGCAGAGGGTTATACTTTCATACAAGCTGGTCCTAACGGAGCTCTATGGCATTTCTAAATCATGCTAATATGGGTCAGAACTGAAAGTCAAAGCAATGGTCGATTTATGCGACTTTCGGTTCCGAACCGGTCCTATACTGAAAATTGTCGGGTCGGACATGCTTAGACATGTTCTTGCATTGATTACCAAGTTATATGAGTGGTAAAACAGGTTACACGTCTTCCACATTGCTAATTATGTGTTAATTTGAAAATTAAGATTCTGTTGACTTTTTCGGATTAAGTTTGACCCGACATTTGACCTAATTAGAGTGGAATTCAGAGGGTGCCCTTTTAAGGGTTTATTGCCCACATAAATACCGACTTATAACTACTTTCAATTCGACTAATCACTGGACCATTAGTGATTAATCGATAAGTCAAACCTTAATTACGATGGTTTGACTTTTAAGCTATAAACTAAGCAAAACACGATTAAGGAAGGTTAAGAATACTTACCAAGGTCCTAAGCACGACTAATGATCACTAGGAAGAGTGCTTGAGCTCCAAGAACCTCCAGAAACCAAGTTGTGAAGTTTTCAAATGAATGTGATCAAATGTTGCAACAATGGTTTCTTATATAGGAGTTCTTGATGCCTTTAGATCATTACAAATAAGTCTACAAGTGTTATGGGATCATCCCAAGTGTCCCTAGGTCCTTCTAAATCATTAAACAAGTCCCGAGAATCAAGAAATGGCAAAATAAGGCGGTGTAACCGGCTGGAACAGGCAGCTGTGAATTTTATGATGCTGGCACATGCTTACGGACCGTAAGGTCCAGGGTATACGGTCCGTAAGGACCTGTTCAGCACATGCAAACTTTCCTTTGTTGACAGTTTTGGCCCCTGCATTTCCAAATGTCCTTTCTGACATATCTAAGGCCCGTTAAATCATTTTTAAGGCTCTACAATGATGCCTAAACATGGGGAACATGAAACATGCTCAAAAAAATGTCGGATGTCGGTTCGTTTGGTCGTACGGTCACGTTGTTCGGTTAATTACGACGAAACACGGACGGACGCGAAAAACGATCCAAACAACACGACGAATGGAATTTTATCAAGCCAAGCACTAAATGGAAATATTTTAGTGCTTACATAAATTTTTGGGTGTCCGGATATATTCAGATTGTGAGATATGCGCGAAAATGCAAACTTGTGCACTTTTTGACACTTTTAGTCCCTGCATGACTTAAAAGTTTATTCTTGCGCACCAAACACCTCTAAGCCTATATCTATGCTATATAAAGGATAATTAAGGCATGTTTAACTTATGATCATATTCCGGAAGGTCCGATAACATATGAATCGACATACTTTTGCAGTTTGACGCAAATAGTCCCTCTAATGCGCAAACTTGCGCATATCATCATTAAATAGCATTGAAACCTTATTTAATCCGTATTAGGCATTCTTGAAAGTATTACTAAACATCACGATGCTTCAGGTTCGCTAAAAGGTCATTCAGAGATATAATTAAACTTATTGACACTTTTAGCCCCTCTGACTTGCAAATTTGCGCGTAACTTCACTTATAGGCATAAAAACCTTAGACGGCCAATAGTTGGCATTCCCGAGAGTATAATCAAATATCATGAGGCTCTCGGTTTGTTAAAAGGTCACTCAGAGGTAAGAATTAACATGTTGACGCTTTTAACCCTATATTGCGCAAACTTTCAATTAATTACACAAACGGCTACACTTGATTAACAAGTGGCACATTTGTGAATATAAAACCGTAAAAGGTTATTTAGAAACTTATTTTAGGTATGTTAACACTTACAGTCCTTTCATAATCAAGGTTTTTGATTTTTCGAAAAGTTAGTCCCTTAAATTCAACACTTGACTTCATTAGGGTTTATTACACGTGCCAATACTTCATTGGACGTGATTTTACGAGGTGTTACAGAGGGTCACGAGATTCGAACCTTAACGAATTTCACAAAGTATAGTATTTTAGCATCCGTTTAACGAACTCACTAAGTATAGGACTTTGGCATCCGTTTGACGAACTCATAAAGTATAGTACTTTGGCATCCGTTAGTTGGTTCCTGAATCGATCGGACAGAACATCGCCTTGGTGATTATTGGTTAGAACAATGACGTATAGAGAGAAGAAGAAAAGAAATGAGCAAAGGAAATGAATTCCTAGGCTTTCTATTTATAGGTAAGAAGTATGAAATTTCTAGGAAGTTTCCTTTATATTTCTAGGAAATTTCATATAGCTTTTCTAGGAAGTTACCTATACATTTTCTAGGAAGCTTCCTACCCATATATATATATATATATATTTTTTCTTATACCTTCCTGGCACCTTCCTTTGATATTATCTATCTCATATATATATATATCTATTTAGGTGTTTAATTTACTTACTTAATAAATTTTACTTAGCTTCATTAATTCCGCTTAGCCTAATTAATTTCGCTTAACTTAATTAATCTTGCTTAGCTGTTAATTAATCTTACTTAGCTTAATTAATCTTGCTTAACTGATTAATAAATCTTAATTAATCTTAATTAACCTTTCTTAACTTAATTAATTAATTAATTACTTAACTAATTAATTTATCTTAACTCTTATAATTTGCTTAATCGATTACTTAACTTAATTAGTAGATTCGTTAATATACTCAACTAGCTTAACTGCTAAGTTTCCTTAACAACTAAGTGGACGTAATTAGTAAGTTTATTAAGTTTAATTTATTACTAAGTTTACTTAGTTGCTAAGTATTCTAGCAGTTCCCTGATTACGAGTTCTAATTTCTAAACACAATAGAACTTGTATTAGTGTAGTAACTCAATCCAACTTTAACGATAATCACGAGATAAAACCCTCACGACGAATGACAAAGTGCAATACTTAAACATCCATCGAATTCACGACAAATGACAAAGTATAACCCGAGTTTGAGCAGCACGTAAACATCCATCGGATTGGTTTCAATCGATCAAATAAAGTATCGTACCAGTGATTAGAGCTATTAACCTAATAACGGGAAGAGTTTTCGGGATTTAGAGTATAATACCCGAGCTATAATTTTGCTATAATAGAAGCTAAAAGAAGAAAAGAATTGAACGAATTTCAACTGAAACTATCGATCTCTATTTATAGGCTGAAACTGGGGTGCCTCGCGGCCCGCGTAAAATCAAAGGAATACTTACGCGGCCCGCGTAAGTGTCTGATCGACGCGTGTCATGCATGGTGGACGCGTGTCATGCTACGTGGTCTTCATGCATCTCCGGTGACCTACAAGCTTTCGCGGCCCGCGTAAGCTTCTCTTAAGTCTTACGCTGCCCGCGTGACTCCAATTTTCTTGTTTTCTTGATTTTTCATGCACATTAGGGTTTCAGGGGTCCGGGTTTTCACTTAAGGCGCGTTTTAGGACATTTTTGTGCGAGTCGTTCCAATAGGACCATTCGAGATCATCGAATGTGTCGGAACAGTGGCCTATAAGTTAAACCTGCCTGAAGAGCTCAGTGGTATTCATAATGTATTTCACATCTGCAATCTTAAGAAATGTCTAGCTGACGAATCACTAGTCATACCACACACGGATGTGCACATAGTTGAGAGCCTGAAATTTGTTGAAAAACCTTTGTCGATCGAGGATCGACAGGTTAAGAAGCTTCGAAAGAAGCATGTACCAATCGTAAAGGTTAAATGGGATGCCCGAAGAGGTCCCGAGTATACGTGGGAGGTAGAGTTCACAATGAAAGAAAAATACCCTCATTTGTTTCAGTAAATCTCGAGGTCGAGATTTCTTTTAAGGGGGTGTGGATGTAACACCTCGTAAAATCATAACCAATAAAATAAAGAAACGTGTCATGTAAGGCAAACGTGTTAGAAACCCGGATCAAGTTAAAATATATATGGTGGGATTTAAAAGTGTCGACATGTTAATTAATACCTCTGAACGACCTATTTATAAACCCCAAACCTTAATGTGTTTTATAAACATCTGATGTATATATTCGAATTCGGTTATCCTTAGTGGTAATTAATTTAAATCTCAAAGAAATGGATTCTATGAGTGTTTACGACAAATTTTACATTCAAGACCTTTTTATAAAAATCCAAGGCAACATAAGTGCATGGCAACACTCTCAAGGGCATGCAAGGCCTGATTCATGGTCCCCTCCTACTGATAATGGCTGAAGATTCGAGTTATAAAGATTGGATGGTCAAAGCTTAAAAGTTTGCAAGTTTTTGTCTTCTGACCATCGGTTACGAACCGTATGAGGTTCAGCTTACGGTCCGCAAGGACTGCAACTGGGAGATTCAATTCAAGGTTGGTTACGGACTGCATCCGTCTGGACTTACGGTCCGTAAGAGGTGGATACGAACCGCAAGGGTTCTTTCTTACGGTCCGTAAGACTGTCGCTGGCAGTTAAAAATTGGCAGTTGCCTGTTATAACCGGTTACACCACCTTAGTTGCATGGGTTTCGAAATACAGGAGTTGGGACAATGGTTGTACATGCATAGGGACACATGGGATCATCTGGAAACAATTGTAGGTTTTGTTGTAATGATCTCATGAGATTTAAGGTCCTATATAAGAAACATGAAGTTGCAACATTTGGACTTGCCATTTCAAAATTATTTCAAGCTGATCTCTGGAGCTTCTCTGGTCTTCAACAAGTTTCCTTAGGACTCATAATCGTGCTTAGGACCTTTGTAAGTGTCCTTAACTTCCTAATTTCAGTTTTAACTAGCTTAATGACCATAAGTCAAACTTATCGTAATTAAGGTTTGACTTCGTGATTAATCACTAATGGTCCAGTCATTAGTTAAATTAAAGGTAGTTATAAGTGGGTAATTATGTAGGTAATAAAACCCTAAGGGGGCACCTACTGATTATCAACCTAGCTTGGTCAAATATCGGGTCAAACCTAATACTAAAAAGTCAACAGAAAGCTAATTTTCGAATAAACACATAATTAGCAATGTAGGAGCTATGGAACCTGTTTAAACACTAAAATAACTTGGTAATTAATGTAAGAACATGTTTAGACATGTTCAACCCAACAATTTCTGAGTTAGACCCGGTTCGCAACCGAAAGTCGCAAAAGTTGACTTTTGTCTTGACTTTCAGTTCTGACCCAATGTAGCATATTTTAGAAATGCCTTAGAGCTCTATTAGGACCAGGTTATAGATTAGTGTAACCCTCTGGGGTTATACAACTTGGTTCATTAGTTATTCGATTCATGTGCATGTTTCCGTTATATGCCTAAATGTTGACCATAATGCCCTTTTGACCTTAAAACGAGATTTTTGAAAATGTGAGAGGACAAAAACCTTTATTACTGATTTATAAACTTGTCCTAAAAATTTGACATCAGTTTGAGGTCTAGATTAGGAGTTATGCTCAATATCGTAATTAAGAAGCTTTTTATTAATTAAACGACGTAATTAGCATAAAGCCTATCTAAACCCAAATTTTGACACCAAACTTTTTACCCACTGATGTAATATAATATTTTGGGATTTTTAAAGATTTTTATTTATTTTTAAGCTGAGTATAACATAGGGTTCTTACTTTAATTCGGTAATTGTCGGTTATGCCCTTTTCTTGAATAAAATGAGTTTTACATAATATTTTGATACCAAACTTTTTGATACTGATTTCATTTGATAAATAAAATATTTTGAAATTTATAAACTGATCAAAAACTCAGATTCCCTATTTAAACCCAAAAATCGCTTAAAACCGACTTTTACACGTTTTAAGCGCAGAGTATCGGTTAAAACTATTTTTAACATACAAGACTTGATACCTACTGATGTTTTAAGTAAATTTTTATAATTAAACAGTAAGCTAAAGTTTTAAACTCAGATTTCCAGATTTGACCTTTAAAGCTTATGTGAAATTACCAAAATGCCCCTACGGTGCATAGTTTGGTTATAAAAGATAAATTTCACATATATGCAATAACCTACTGTTATGACTTATAAAAATAAATATTCTTACTGATTACATCAGACCTGAAACTCATATTAGTATTTAAACTCTTTTATAACCTTTAAAATGACCAAAATACCCCTACAGGGCATAATTTGAGTTTAAATCCATTTTGGGCATAATAGAAGGTATCTTATTGATATCACAACATATTTAACGCATATTAACTTAAGAAACCTGTTCATGACTCATTTGGTTACCCGTTACGCATTTTTCGCATTCGGTACGATTTATGTAACTAGTTTGCATAAATTAGCCGAAACAGGTCAAACCTTATCATTTTTATCTCAAAATCCAGAATGTGTTTAGTTTACCCATATTATACAAGTATACAAACTTTTCGGGTCTAAACCACATTCAAATCCGGTCTTCGCTTAATCGTGCGTTTGAACCGTATATCTTTCTTTAAAACTAACCGGTCTAAGTTTATGCTTAATTAAGACCCGTTAGGAATCTAATAGGTTATTAAAACCTTCGTTCCAGATTAGGAAGACCAGTAAAAGATACTTGCACTCGCTGATATTGATATATACTTGCTCAGGTAAATACTTTTAACTTATTTTCCCTTATACGGGCTTGGGGTACGGTATATAAAATACCGCTTGGTCGGGCATTGAATTTTTAATCGTATGAAGGTTAATTTATTGAGATGACCCGTTTAATCTGTTTTGTTTATTCTAAGTCTTTGGGGGGTTAATGACCATGTCCCGGATATCGTTGGCATCATTCATTGAAATGGCCACGACCTAAAGCACGGGGTGTAGGCATACACCTGCCAGTGCGAATATAAAAAGATATAACCGCTATTCAAGAATAACTCGTCGCGGGACTATATCATGTTGTGTGTCTATTAATCATTAACCCGGTTTTCAACCTGGACTACTGAACGCATAATAAACATGTAATTCTTTAACAAGTTTATTTATAAATAATTATCTCAAGTTATAAAAGAATATTTTGTGCCTTGTGCATTCAAATCAATTTCTTAAACATTTTCAAAATGAGTCAGTTAGTTGTATTTACCAGTGTAAACTGACGTATTTTCCAAAAAGGCTAAGTGCAGGTACTAGACGGAATAGGCTGGCTACTCCTTGCATCAATAAAGAGTCTTGCAAGCTTAGATGTTATTAAATCTGTTGAACAATGATCCTTGAAACTTTGATCCGCCTGTCGATCCTTACAACCATTTTGTAATACACTTGATATTACTTTTATTCGGTTTGTGATGAATTTATCTTTCGACTTCCGCTGTGTATTAAACTGTGATAATTTAAATTGTCTATGATATCAACTACGTCACAATACTCCCCACCGGTAATACGTGGAAATATCGGGGTGTGACATAATACGTACCCCACAAACAAAAGGATGGGTACAATTACCCTGAAGAATGATCTCGGAACCGCGGTAGAACCGGGCTGGGCTCGAGGAAGAACCGCACCGGCTTGAGCACTGGTCTGGTGTGGTGTGGTTTGCAGAAGAAGGAGGAGGCGGTGGTTTAGGTTTGAGACAAAGTTTTAATTATTGAAGAGAAGGAATAAATAAGAGGGTGGTGAAGTAGTCAACTGAAGAGAAGGAATACTGAAAGTGAAAATACTGTGATACTAAGATAGGCTGCCATGGAAGGCTTTTAAAGGAAGTCAAGTTTCACATTACCCCCTTTACTTTAAGTATATTAACAAACTATCCTTTTAGTTTGATATGAATTTTGAAGAACCATAAACTCTAATATCTCATATTATACATATTAATAAAAGGTGATGATGAATAGTTCTTTTAAGTTAATATTATTTTTTCTAAGTTTTTATTATTTTATTGTTTTCTTATTACTTTAATGTTTTCTTATTACTTTAATTGATTGTAAGCATATATTTTTTTTCTCATAAAAATAATACATACCGGTACGATGTTGTTCGATTCAGTTTGATATGGTTTGTAGCGATATGTTATGAGTTTATCGAAAGCAGAAAATTTTATTGTTTTGTTATTACTTTAATCAATTGTAAACGTATATTTTTTTTCTCATAAAAATGATGCATAATGGTACGAGGTTGCTCGGTTCAGTTCGATACGTTATGGTAGCGATATGTTATCAGTTTATCGAAAGCAGAAACAATAAAGATAAATACGGGTGCCGATACAGATGTTGTTCACTCGGTTTGGTACGATAGCGGCACGATATCTGTTTTCGAAAAAATATATATAACATAATGTTGAAATAAAATAAACATAGAATGCAACGAACTGAACCTATATCAACTAAACAAACTCGGTACCAGTATCGATATTTGTTTCTAATTGATGTAATGTTTTTCTTAATGTTTTCTCTTTCGATTACTATAATGAACGTCGGTATCTAACGAACCGAGCTGATACCGACTGAATTCCCGCGGCAAAGCGCGGGGGAAACTCACTAGTTAGGTATTAAATTAAATTGGGTAGACAAATAATGTGTTTTGTTATAGGACTAGTTGTAGGACCCGTGTGACCACACGAGTAGGTTTAATAAGCATAAAAATAGATTATAATACATCATTGAAATTGTTTGTATTTAGTTACATATCTTTATAAAACAATGTTAAAGACAATATGTGTTAGGAAATTAAAATTTTATTACTGTGTTACGCAAAAATTATTAGTTCATGTTTGATATAGAAAATTAGCTAACTAATTGATAATATGTTGTCTAAAATGAAAGCATGACCTAATTTATGTTGTGTAATAATTAAAACATGAACTAATTTAAATAACCAAATGATATTGAACAATATAAAAAAAAAAGCCCTTATATTTGATCCAATTAACCTTACTAATGGGTTAGATTTTGAAGGCCCATTAAACCCTTATACCAAATACGGCCCCAAATTCTAATCAGTCATTTACCGCTCCATCTGCCTCTCCGTTCTTCAAAGGGCGACAACGAAACGACAGGAATTGTTCAAGATTTTCGCTTATCAACAACTGGTAATTTAATACGTATTGATTTGATTTTGTTCTTCTGAAATCTTTGCTTGATGTAATTTTTTATACCACACTTGTATGTTTGATTTTTGAACAAAGGTTTGTAGTTGTATATGAACTGTAATTTGTGATCATATTTGTTTATTTGATTTGTTATACTTCAGATTTCATCATACGAATGTTCGTGTTGTTGTTCGATTGAGCTTTTTACTTTTGTATTGATGTTCGATTTAGCGTTTTTATATTTAGGGCTATGTTAAAAATGTTCGATTGATTTGTTATAATTCTATTTTTCATATAAAGATTTTATAAGATTATGATGTATAGTTTAGTTATATAATTTTAGTCTTTCACAGATTGACTTGTAATATTTTGGATGTTTCATATGTTATGTATGTTCATATGTTGATTATTTATGGTAGTTTAGATGATACATTTGTATTTTCAAGTCTTTGTTTATGACATGTCAAGCTCCCCTGATGCTTAATAAGAAGTAATAATGGCGGTCCAAATCAAATGTCTTTCTTTTTCTCTTTAGGATAAAATGTGTGTAACAATTTGCAATGACTTATTAAGCATCATAGAACCTGTATATCACACTTACGCATTCATCACAGCCTCAAACGTACATGATTTGATCGTCAGTAGTCGTCAACAAACCAAGGACTTAGGATTTCATATCAGAAACAACAACAACGAATATTGAAGGAAATAGTAACAGCCCGGTTTGGGGTTTTGTATCACACTGTCAAAAATAGAAGCAAGATGAACCCTTAGAAACTCTCGGCATCGAAAACAACATTTGTTCTTTCACATTCTTGACATTGAATATATAAAATAACGTTTTAAAGTTATATAATATTTTAGTCTATTAGTTATACTCTTTTTAATTGCAATACTTAGAATAATCTTTTTAACATTTTACTCTGTTATTTATTAATGATATTCATATTATTTTCTCTGACAGTTCAAACTTAGAAGGATGTATGGGTTTGCTTCTTACATGACCGACAACCAAAGGAAATCTTTGGTTAGTATTTTAATCTCGGTTATGCCAGTTTCTGATTTTAATATATTTATACATAGGTTCTGCCAAAAAAAATATAAACAATGGATAAAAGAGTTTAACTATCATGTTGGCTTTGTCAAAGTACGGACAACTAATGGGCAAGTTTTTGAAGTCAAGATAAATGATTTAGGAAACTTCTATTTATCTCTACAATGGGTGGTATTCCGTAGTTGAAACTTTGAAACTACAATCTGGATCGTGGCTCGTATTTCAGTATGAAGAAGCATTACAAAGTTTCCGGATATTTTATTTCTATGACAATATTGCATTTGCTCCATCTGATTATTTTTACTACAGACCTAATGGCGCTTTTGATAAACCTGATGCTATGGTATGTAGTTCGCAATCTGGGTTCGGTATATTTATTATCGTTTTTTATTTATTGGTTGCTAGTATATGAAACTACTAATATTATTTTTTTCTCGTTGTAGCATATCAATCGTTTATTTGTACATCATAAGATGGACAATGCCATTCCAAATTATCCGGTTGTTATTAGAGGTCCTGGGAAGCATAAATTTTTGGTTCGAATGGATGTTAGTGACAATCAGCTTTACATAACAACTGGATGGGATCGGATTAAGAAGAAATTTTCACTAAGTGATGAACATCTTCTTGTGTTTGAAATGATTGATCTTCACACTTTTGATATGTCCATTTTCAATTGTTCCAGGGATGCTGATTTAGTGTTGCCACCAGAATTATATGCTGCTATTAAGGAAGAAGTGGTAGAAGAGGTTATCAGTATCTCTGATGGTGAAGATGAGCATGACATCACTAAGGACAATGAAGCTGAAATGGTCGATGTAACTACGAACAACGAAACTGTTAGAGTAGTTTTCCATGTAGACAATCATTTTGTAAGTTTTTGTAACCAAAAAGTAGTAACAGGACCTTACATTGTATTAACCATATTATAAAACCATCTTTCTAAACATTATCTGTTGTTTGTTACAGCGCATTAAAAAAGTTCTCGCTAAAAAACTTGGCTTGGATAGGAAAAGGACTTTAAAGATTGTGGATGCTGCTGGAAATGTTTGGGATGTTCGAGTTGGTATCGAGTCCCCTGATGGTCGGTTTTACATAAAAACATGAAACAGTTTGTGAAGGATAAAAACATGGTTCCTCGAGAAGAGTTTACCCTTAAGTTCATCATGGGTAAAGGTATTTTCTTGTTTGTCTGAATTGTTGTGGGGCTTTTGCAGATAATGTCATTATGCATGGAAACAATGTTTTTTGTTTGTGGTTGTTAGTTTGCTCAAAACTATTTTCTAAAGGTTGATACTTTAGTTTTGACCCTGGTATTATTTGGGTGTAGCTACTCAAAATTTTGGGTTCATATGTTACTGAATCACTGCAGACTATATATTAAGAACATGAAGTGTTCCTAATGACTAACGGTTGAAAGTATTACTTGCATTAGTTATTTCTTGTCTTCTAGATATATGTTATTGTTATTTACCTTTCATTGTTTTATATTTGTTAAAGGTATCATTTTTTAAAAAAATGTATACTATATTTTAAAACATCCATTATTAATAGATAAAAGGAACATGTTCATAGGATGTTCAAAACATAATACCAAATAACTTCAAACATTAAAAGACTTTTGTTGAAAATGCTAATTCTACAACGACTATAGATTTTGTAGAACTTCTTTGTAGACCACGTTGATTGTGGTTTTACACACTTGTTTTCTCCTGTCACATATCAAGATCTTCAAACCCTTCCTGCTCTTTACTCGAGACACAGCAACGTATAGTTGTCCGTGACTAAAACCGGCCGTGGAAGATATAAGCCTACACGTTCAAGTGATTGTCCCTGGCTTTTGTTGATGGTCATTGCAAAGCATAGAGATAATGGGAACTGTCTTCGTGCAATTTTCACCGGTAATCTTTTATCAGACGGTGTCATTTTCAATCTTGAAATCAAAGTATGATGACCTATATTATTTCCGGTAATAATCTTTGCTTCGATTACAAGTTTTCCAAGTTTTGTACTTGAAGCCGTGTACCGTTACACAGACCATTTGTTTGATCAATGTTTCTAAGTAACATTACCGGAGCTCCAACTTTGAGAACCAATTTATGGTTAGGTAATCCTGATAGATGCAATTTGTTTAATACATCCGGAGGAAACAATGCCATGTTAAGGTCGGTATGATCCTCAGACTCACATAAAGTATCTGAACTGAGATACATCTTTTCTTCACCAGGCATACTATTTAACAGTTCTGTATTTATTGAATCCACAACTTCATTTGTGGGTGCAAGAATGGCTCTTTGTTGGAAGTAATTTGAATCGCATAAAAAGTTTTGCATATCCGGATATGTGAAAGCGATCAATGAAGATATAGGATTGACTGGATCGAGTATTAGTAAATCATCTGGAATTTCAATTTCTACTTCTCCGTCATTTGGACCACCAAGTAGACCATCACCAAGCCTTAAAATCCATTCAGCAAATTCCTTGGTCTCGTTAAAATTACTTGGTTTGGTACCGATTTTTAACCTCATGTTTTCAGTTAACTTGAGTAACTGACAATCCTGCCATATATAAGAAGAATTCAATGAAGAATTTACAATCATGCTTCTGATACCTTTTGGAATGACTGGAAGGATTTGTCTAAAATCACCGCCAAAAAGCACAATCTTTCCACCAAAAGGTTTGTTCTGCAAGGACGGATTACTGGAAAGGGCTATATCTCTCATTGTTCTATCCAGAGCTTCAAGACAATGCTTATATGTCATTGGCGCTTCATCCCAGATTATCATCTTAGTTTCTTTTATTAAGCCTCCTAGCTCACTGTTTGGTTCTATAGAGCATATAGAATCCTCGTTAACATTTATCGGAATTACAAACCTGGAATGAGCCGTTCTACCACCATCTAATAGAAGTGATGCAATACCACTGGATGCAACATTCAACACAACTTCACCATTGGAACGTAACGCAGCTGCAAATGTTTTCCACAGAAATGTTTTACCAGTTCCACCGTAACCATATAGAAAGAAAACACCTCCACTTCCTTTACCAACTGCATTCATGACGGTTTGATACACATTTCGCTGTTCATCAGTTAAAGATTTTAAGAAAGCTGCATGTTCCTTTTTTAAGATAGCCCGATCATACGAAAGTTCCTTCATTATCAATTGATTGTTCACTGCTGAAATGTAGTTGTCAGGAACATTTGGCATGTCAGAAAAGTTGCTTAATGTACTTCCATAACCAAGTAATAGTTTTTCGATATGTGATAAGCAAATATTTTCAATCTCTTTCTCTGGAAGAACCAAATCTAAAAATAAAACAGATGTTTAGTAATTAGATTTTTTAAATACTTGATTAAACTAAAATGGAATCTGAAAATTTATTTAAGTTATTTAAATTACCAGGAATACCAGTAATCCTCCGTTGCTGATATAATATATCTTCACACAATAAAGATTTTGTTTGCATCCAGAAATTACCCGGCCTAGAAATGGAGTTTGACATCAACAACATTATAAAAAATGTACGCAAGAAATCAGAAGTGGCCCATGTGCTTGCTTCATTAATGGCCATTAAATACTCCTTATCATCGTCCAACAGACTGCGAGCGAAACATGCATCTTTAAAGGTATCATATATTTTTCCATCAACTGTTTTTATATCATTGAAACTCATTGGTCCTATAACGTGATTCAATAACATTCTCAAGAAATAACAATCACCAAGTGATGGAGGTACATAATGTATCCTACCAACTGCACCAAAAGGTTTTTTTTCTACGTACCCACTTTCATTCTTTGCGTATCCATACAAAGTATCTGGGGAACTCTATATACTTCAACATTCTAGCAAATGCATCCGTTTGATTACATTTCATCCATTCTGTGAACATAGACATTTTATCAGTTGGGTTACTGACCACGTCACACAAGTTTGAATTATCGTCATAAACAAGAGCCTGACCATCTTCACAGTGAAAAGGTAATATTTCAACAGATGGAAATCAATAGTGTATGTCAAACTTAAAGATTCTCCAAGCAGCTTCACACGCTGAAATATATCTACAATCAAGATATGCTTTAACTTCATCTACTTCTGTTTTGTTTGACAAATTTTCATTATTTGTCATTTCCTCGTTTTGAGGGTTCACATTAGCAGTGGTGGTACTTTCATAAACAGAAACTGTCACTCTATCCGGACCCTTGTTAATGTATTTGAACATATATTTGATGGATCCTGTTTGGTTACACCACTCAACATTTATGTGGCTGATACTTTTGAGTAGCATAGCATTGTATGGAACTACAAACCTATTGTCAAGCAACACGCCATCTTTTTCTACTGTGTTGCATGATTGACGACGACGGTTGTAACACCCCGAAATTTAAAAAGGCTTATTATTAGCATTATATAAGTATAAAATAGACGGGAATGAGCTAACTAGGAACAAATAACCCAGTTAGTTAGTTAGTTACCTCGTTTTAAAACATGAATGAATTTAAAAGTGCCAAAGATGTAAACTAAATAAAAGTGGAGGGGCCTATGTTGTTAAAATTGAAACTTATATTATTAAGTTTAATAAAATAAAAACCAAACACCCCGTTTGAGGGTCTGGTTCGATCACAGGCAGGAGAAGGGCGGCCCCCACTCTCAAAACCCTAACATTCAATAATCTCACAAATTGAAGGATCAAACCAAGTCCAAAACGAAAATCAAGCATAGATTAATGATTGATATTCGTTAATTTACACATATTTTAGTCCCCCTTTTTACCCCTATTTTATGCGTTTTTGGCCGTAAAACCGTCATTCGGATACTTATTTATCTACATTTATGTTTACAGGCCTAAAACAGCATACCAGACAAGATGATAGCGAAAACGAGGACTTTCCGGACAAAACGACGAAGCTGCGGACATTCTGTTAAGGATTCTGACCTGGGCCTTTGGAACGACCGTTCCACCTGATGCACGGTCGTGCATCTCTGACAAAGTTGATCAACCCGGCAATGAACAAGAGGTGCGACTGGGGTTCTAGGAAAACAAGGCGGCTCGGTGAAGAACGGACGTTCCATATGAGGAACGACCGTGCGTATCCGATGAACCAACAGAGTCTCGGTGATGAACGACCGGTGCGACTCGGCGTGCAACAAATAACCCGGAACTGAACGACCGTTCTACACGAAGAACGGTCGTGCCATTTCGAATCTGGTCAACGATCTGATGACGTATGCAGTATGGTGACCCATCCCCAATAATTACTTAAAGTGCACGGTCGTGCCATATGGAGAACGACCGTGCGACATCGAAAAGTATAAAAACAGAACAGAAACCTTATGTTCGAGATTCTGGATTTTTGGAGAGCTTCACAGGCGATTTTCAGGCTCCGAAGGCATTAGCTTTCACCCGGATTCAAGCCACATTGTCCCGTTTAGCTCGATTACTACCCGGATCCTTAGTCTAGTACTTGTTTATGGTTTGATTTTCTAATCTTTCCATGTTTTTATTAATCTTTCAAGTACTTAGATTATTGTTTATGTATTATTGTAGCCTTTGGGCAAAAACACAAACAATCCCTTGCTAGATTATTGCCATTAGTATGTTAAGCTTTGTTTGTAATGACACTTGAAGTATTTTCTATGTTAATCTTTGATGATTAGTTTGCAACCTTGTTATTGATATTGATTTCTTGATTATAAGTTATTATGTTGGATGATTGATGCTTGGTTAGTTAAGATAGTTGAAAATGAAGCTTAATTAATCTTGTATTAGTAAACTTTGAATTTGGTTAACTAGTTTAACTTGGTTTAAATGTATGCATCATGATACTAGAAATGGTTAGTGATTTAATAAAATGTAATTATTGTTAATCAAGAGAGCTTGCCGTCACGTAAGGACCTTAACGGGTTAGATGGTGTCGTTATAAATTCTTGCCATGATTTATTAGCTTAGATAGTAGTTTAGGCCAAAATTGCTTTCTTGGTGAATTATTGTGCAAGATTTGTAAAATGAACTTGGTTGTGATTTAATCTAGTTTATGCTTGTCTCGGTGGTTGCATTGTGTTTATCGGTGTCGCTTTCCTTGATTAAGTGAGGTTAGAATAATCCTAACGGCTGACTAACTTATTTTTAAGAGATTTTCATAGACATTTATCAATTGCACGTTAAAGAACAATTTTAGGTGGTTAAAGTGTGTTTATCGTTTTAGCTTTCCGAATGATTGTCATGTTAGGATTCCCGAAAGGGATACTAATTGTCTTAAATTGGAAAATTGACCGAATGCTTCTAGTGCCAAAACCGACTTAGTTGACATGCTGTGGTTGTGTATTTAGCAAGGCTTTTTATCTATATTCTATTATGTTTTTATTATGTATTTATTTATGCTTACTTTAGTCTAGTTAAAATCAACCAAACTTATGTTTTTACCGGTAGTTTAGTGACAAAGGTCTAGTATTATTTCTCCGCCCATTTCCTTGGATCGATACTTGGTTCTTACCAATACTTTATTACATATATGACGGGGTACACTTGCCTCTTTCGTGTGTGTTTTGATGTAAAAGTAATAATCACTTTTATAAATTTAAAACCAAATCGTGTGTAAATTCATTGTAAAATTATGTATATATACGCACACGTCAAGTCTTTGGCGCCGTTGCCGGGGAAGTGGCGAGTTTTAGGAACGACCCGAGTCATTTGGTTATCGGTGTATATACTTGTTAATATTTGTGTATAATTTCTTGATTATTTATTTGTTTATTTATTTGTTAATATTTCTTGTTTTTATTCGATTTATTCATTTTTGCGTTATTTTTGTTCCATTTATTTTTGTGATCCAGATTTATTTATTTGTTTATTCTTTGATTTTTCGGCTTCGGGTATCATTTTTACTTTGGCCGATTCGATTATTTTTATTGTGTTGATTTTTATAAAATTTCTGGCACATTTTCGGATTTTTATAAAATTTTCAACCCATTTATAATAATTTTCTGCTTCTATTCAGCTGAAAAAAAAGGGGGCAGAATTATAATATTAATAAAATATTCATTGTGTCAAATTTTCGTTTGCAGGTTAATGTCCTCAACTCCCGCGCCTAATATTGCTGAGCCGGTTGACGAACCAGCGCATAATCTTAGGAGAAGTAGGAGGCTTCGAGAAAGGGCACGTGTCATTGCACAACGGATTGCAAACACGATTGACGACCCGGTGATACTTTCTGAAAGCGAAAACTCAGGGGACGAAATCATGGCAGACGATAATCAACCTTTGAATGAGACGAATCAGCCCGGACAAGAGGGCTTGGAGCCCAGTATTATTAGACCTACTATTGATGCACCTTCATTTGAAATAAAATCTAGTATTATTAACATGGTGCAGAATTCAGTACAGTTCGACTGGCGGGAGCACGAGGATCCCGGGAGACACATTGCGGCTTTCCTCCATGTTTGCTCCACATTCAAAATTAGGGATGTTTCGGAGGATGCAATTCGGTTGAGGTTGTTTCCGTTCTCGTTGCGTGATAAAGCCAGAGCTTGGCTTATGTCACTTCCAGCCGGGTCCATCAGGACCTGGAATCAGTTGGCAGAGCAGTTTATGCATAAATACTTTCCACCTGAGAAAACGAACAAGCTACGGAACCGAATTGTATCTTTTCACCAGGACGAGGGTGAGTCGTTGCATGCAGCTTGGGAGAGATTCAAGGATTTGTTGATTGGTGTGCCACATCATGGCTTCTCCAAGAGACAGCTGGTTTTGACATTCTATCAGGGGCTCAGCTACAACACGCAGGAACGATTAGATGTTAACGCGGGAGGCGATCTGGGAACTAAGACGCCTAATGAAGCATATGATATTATAGAGAAAGCCGCGTTAAAATCCAGCTCGCATCGGGAAGGCGATAGAGGTCGGGTTACATCATCATCATCTCGCCCAGGAGCTCACGCTGTGGACGATTACACAACCATTACTGCGCAAATCTCAACTCTGGCGACGAAATTCGATAAATCCCAAACAGCCGCGCAAGTTGGCCCTGGATGTGACCAGTGTGGAGTGTCACATGTGCCAGGTACGTGTGAGCAGGGTGTTATGTTTACCGGTCACGAAGAGGTGAACTACATGGGCAATCAAATCAGGCCCCAAAATAACCCCTACAGCAACACGTGCAATCCAGGGTGGAGAAATCACCCAAACTTTGGGTGGAAATCTGGTTCTGGGAACCAAAACGCGCCCGGTTTTGCTCAACATGCTCCCGCGCCACAACAATCTCACGGTCAATCCTTTCAGCCTCAATATCATAATCAAGGCTCAGGAAGCAGTTCACAACCGCACGCCTCTCAAAGCAACGCAAAGCTAGAGGAAATGATGGCACAACTGCTGAACAACTCCAATAGTGCTAATCAAATGGCTGAAAAGCGATATCAGCAGCATGAGGAGCGATTCTTGGTCAACGAAGGAAAAATGCGGAGTCACAAGGCATCCATTCAGAATGTCGAGAATCAAGTGGGCCAGTTAGCAAAAATGTTGTCGTAGAGATCCCCAGGTGGACTTCCAGGCAACACGGAGCAGAATCCAAAGGGGCGTGGTAATGGCCCGCACACGTAAAGTGTGGGGACATGAGTCTTGCTATCGACTCGCCGACAAAAATTTAGCATGAGTCTTGCTATCGACTCGCTGACAAAAATTTAGCATGAGTCTTGCTATCGACTCGCCGACAAAAATTTATTTAGCATGAGTCTTGCTATCGACTCGCTGACAAAAATTTAGCATGAGTCTTGCTATCGACTCGCCGACAAAAATTTAGCATGAGTCTACGCTGCTGACTCGCCGACAAAAATGCAGCAGGAGCGTCTTTGGCGTTGTAAGGGTAAAATAGTCCTTTTTTGTATTTTTGTAGTTTTAGCGTAATTTAGGTTAGTTAGGTAGTTTACGTTAATTTGTTTAGTTTTCGTACGTGCCGAGCGAAGGTTCTGTATTACAATATTGTTAGAACAGTTGGTGTGTCGAAAAAACGGCGAAAAACGGCCGAAACGGTTGCTGGAAATAGCTTCTGCAGAAAATTCTGTATCTGCAGCTGATGCACGCCCGTTCCTCGAGTCGCACGACCGTGCGTCTCCGAGGGCCGGCACGTTGGATCGCACCCTCGGTGCATATCCGAGAACATGCTGCAGGGTTTAAGCGATGTCGGTACCGCACGACCGTTCCATACCAGGAACGACCGTGCCACAGGCTGAGGGCAATTCTGTCATTTTGCACATTATATATACCATCATCTGCTGCAAAATCCCTCATTCGCGAACCCTAGCCGCTGCAGACCGTTCCAGGGCGATTCTTCATCATATCGCACGGTTTTTCGCACGATCTAACACCCAACTTCGCATGGTACGTTCCTAGTTGTAGATTTCTTGTTTTCTTGCTTTCTAGGTTAGATTTCTTCCGATTTTTCAAGGAATTTTTAGGGTTCTCTTCATAAACAAATCGAAACCCTAACCCTTGTTGAATCGAAGTATCATGAACACCCGGTTGACTTTCAGACCCCTGTTGGCCCAATACTTGTTGAAATTTTGCAAAGATCAGATTGTACTAAGTACAGGGGTCGAAATCTGCAGACACGAAGTCGCACGGTCGTTCCTCGTGTGGAATGGTCGTGCCTCGCCGGCTTGTTCACGATATCTTCTGGGCTTGGCCTGTTAGTTCTCGGTGACGCACGACCGTGCGTCTCGAAGAACGACCGTGCCATTCGCCCAGTACAGTTAGACAGTTTCTTCATAATTTGCTGCTCGGCTGTTTTCAATTCATTTCTCTCCTGTTTCTGTCTTTCTAACAATGTTCCCCATTACAGATGAACCATCCCTTCCTACAGTTTGACCCCAACATTGAGAAAGAAGCTTTGTGCATACCGAAGCGCAATGCATTGTGGGCGAGACGGGGGCAGTTTGGAGTCCCCCGATGGTTAGATTGGGAAGTCATGCGTGAACTCAATCAGTATGATCGACTGGACGACATGATGACTCGCACGCTTGCAAATTTGGTCGGTTGCAACCGACCCGTTTACCGGGAGTTGACAATTAAATTCTTCGCTTCGTATGCCTATGAAAGACCGGTTGCACATACACAGCCCGATTTTCGCTACAGGGAGTGGGTGACCTTCAGGTTATGTAGACGATGGCATACATGGTCGGTTGGTCGATTGGGAAGAAGGCTTGGGATTTATACGCGGGAGGACATGGATGATCCCGACGTCTTCAACGATCAGTTCAACTTCCCTAATGATGCAGCGCGGGATGCATTCTGGGCAGAAAATGACGTTGGGGACCCCTACAACCCGAGGATGTCAAAGGCCTCGCGACTCCGAGACCCTCTGGTGCGAGTGATGCACCATGTTTTCAGCCATTCGATATGCGGTCGCATGGACAGTCTCGGTAACTGTCCAACACCTGATTTGCTCTTTTTATATGCGTTGGTTGACAAAGCACCAATCAACCTAGCCGCTCGAATGGCTGAGTATTTCGTCAAGTGCTCGGGGCGACATGCGAACAGTGAGATACATGGCGGTTCGTATGTGACCGAGATAGCGTACAATGAGCGCTATATGACACCGGGGGTGCTTCAGGGTCTCACTTTGATTACTGAGGGGGTTCATGTCGATATCCGGTCACTGAAGTTCATGGGGGTGATTGTAGAGCTTGATAGGGGGGATAGGTTGAGGGGATTGAACAACGAGGTTTGGGACCCGTTGCCTCCAGATGAGGAGGAACATGAGGAGGAAGATGAAGATGTTGAGATGGGAGAGCAGCACCAGCACCAGCCACCGACACCACCACACTCGCCGCAGCACCATGCATTTCATTAGCATGAGGACTGGCCCACATTCTACCAGCAGTTCCAGGATATGCGTGTGACGCAGGAGCAGCATGGTACCTACTTTGACCAGATCAGATCTAGCCAGGACGAGATTCGAGCCAGTTAGGCAGAGCTTCGGGCCACACATGACCAGCTTCAGCATCGCCAGGATACTTTATATCAGGGGGTCAGTGCGGGATTCTCATATCTTTTCGGGGAGATGCATCATGCATACCCCGACTACTTTCAGCACCCGCCGCAGTTCCCACCGTGGAACCCCCCTGGCTATGGCGATCAGGGCCCATCTGGCACGAGACATGATGATGATGATGATGAGTAGTTGGCGGTGGTGATAGCATTTGGTGGTGTTTTATCTTTCAGTACTTTATTTTTATTTGGGTGTTTATTTTGACTATTATTTAAAACACCCCGGTTATGTATTTCAGACAATTTCCTTTGTGTTTTGTTTGGATTTTAGTATTTATGTATATTATGGTTGTTTGTGATTTTTCTATTTCTGTTATGTTTTGGGTGCACATGTGATATACTCGCAGGTTTTATCTATCGGATCTTGGACCGGAGCACGTACCAGATACAGCTTCGGAAGTCTCGTGGCACCAACATCATCTTGAGGGGAGTATTTTTTATCCCTTTCTCTATATTTCGGGTCTCGCATTGGGGACAATGCGAAGTTCAAGTGTGGGGAGGGGGTTAACTTTGTTAACTTAGCTTTGTTTGTCCTCTTATATAAAAAAAATCAGAAAATCAGAAAAAAATCATTCAAAAATACTTGTATTTTGTATATATTTTTGTAAATAAACCGGTTGGTTATGTTTTAGAAAGCGTCGGACTTGATAAAAACTCGACAAGCAAAATATTTTTGAAAAAGGAAACCGGAAAGCGTGACAAACAAAGAAAGACTTACATGATAGTTTTCACACTTTTACCCATTCCTTCCGTTACGTGAGCATATTTGAGCCTAGATTGTTATATATTTGTTCATTACGGATATAGGAGTGAGCCGGATGTTATGTGCAATTTAGAACTTGTCACTAGTATGCTTGTTAAGACCATGAACTTGTGAATTTGTGTATAAGTGATAGAGGCACTTAGATTACCCCTTTGTTGTGTACCTTGTTCTTTGTGTTGTGCTTCCCGTTCACCTTATATTACCCTTTAGGATTAACCTTGTCGAGCCTTCCCGTTCACCTTTGTTTACCCACATTATCGCCCACTTAACCAAATTTAGCCTTTTTATGTTTTTAAACCTTTTTAGTGTTGAAACTCGGTTAAAATAATAGTTTAACTAGCTTGTTATTGTTTATATTTCATTGTATAGTTTACTTTATAAAAAAAAACCGAAAATAAAACACCCTAAAATAGGGTGAAGTTGATAGAAATCGAGCAATTTTGAATGCTTAAATGTTAAAATTTCGTTGATAAGCTCGATTGCGCTTTAGTCGCCTTTTTAAGGCGTTTGTATGTATAGTTGTGTTATTGTCTTGCTAGTTAAACGCTATTACCGAGTTTTAACCATTTTCCTCACTTTAAATGTCCACTTCCATACCCTTCGCCCAAGCCTAACATTATAACCCGTAAAGACCTCTTGATTTACACTTATTTGCATGTTAGTTGGTGGAGACGAGATCTTATGACAAGCTTATAATATTGCACATTTCATTGACTAGGCGTTGAATGTTTACGCATACACATTTTATGTATGTTTCATAAATAAAACCGAGTGTGTGTGAACATTGTGAGTTGTGTGAAGATTAACATGTGAGTCAATTAAATGTTTTGTCACGGTTTTTGGTTGTCGTTTTTTAATTGCATATGCTTGTTGGGTTTGAGTCTTTTGATGTTGTCTTTCGACAAACCGGCTAACCGTTTATATTAGTTTTCAATAAAATAGTGTGTAAATTATCGTTCTTGTTTGTTTATGTCTTTTATTGTTTTTTAGTTTAGCTTGCTTGAGGACAAGCAAGGTTCAAGTGTGGGGAGATTTGATATTCGTTAATTTACACATATTTTAGTCCCCCGTTTTACCCCTATTTTATGCGTTTTTGGCCGTAAAACCGTCATTCGGATACTTATTTATCTACATTTATGTTTACAGGCCTAAAACAGCATACCAGACAAGATGATAGCGAAAACGAGGACTTTCCGGACAAAACGACGAAGCTGCGGACATTCTGTTAAGGAATCTGACCTGGGCCTGTGGAACGACCGTTCCACCAGATGCACGGTCATGCATCTCCGACAAAGTTGATCAACCCGGCAATGAACGAGAGGTGCGACTGGGCGTTCTAGGAAAACAAGGCGGCTCGGTGAAGAACGGACGTTCCATATAAGGAACGACCGTGCGTATCCGATGAACCAACAGAGTCTCGGTGATGAACGACCGGTGCGACTCGGCGTGCAACAAATAACCCGGAACTGAACGACCGTTCCACACGAAGAACGGTCGTGCCATTTCGAATCTGGTCAACGATCTGATGACGTATGCAGTATGGTGACCCATCCCCAATAATTACTTAAAGTGCACGGACGTGCCATATGGAGAACGACCGTGCGACAGCGAAAAGTATAAAAACAGAACAGAAACCTTCTGTTCGAGATTCTGGATTTTTGGAGAGCTTCACAGGCGATTTTCAGGCTCCGGAGGCATTAGCTTTCACCCGGATTCAAGCCACATTGTCCCGTTTAGCTCGATTACTAACCGAATCCTTAGTCTAGTACTTGTTTATGGTTTGATTTTCTAATCTTTCCATGTTTTTGTTAATCTTTCAAGTACTTAGATTATTGTTTATGTATTATTGTAGCCTTTGGGCAAAAACACAAACAATCCCTTGCTAGATTATTGCCATTAGTATGTTAAGCTTTGTTTGTAATGACACTTGAAGTATTTTCTATGTTAATCTTTGATGATTAGTTTGCAACCTTGTTATTGATATTGATTTCTTGATTATAAGTAATTATGTTGGATGATTGATGCTTGGTTAGTTAAGATAGTTGAAAAATGAAGCTTAATTAATCTTGTATTAGTAAACTTTGAATTTGGTTAACTAGTTTAACTTGGTTTAAATGTATGCATCATGATACTAGAAATGGTTAGTGATTTAATAAAATGTAATTATTGTTAATCAAGAGAGCTTGCCGTCACCTAAGGACCTTAACGGGTTAGATGGTGTCGTTATAAATTCTTGCCATGATTTATTAGCTTAGATAGTAGTTTAGGCCAAAATTGCTTTCTTGGTGAATTATTGTGCAAGATTTGTAAAATGAACTTGGTTGTGATTTAATCTAGTTTATGCTTGTCTCGGTGGTTGCATTGTGTTTATCGGTGTCGCTTTCTTTGATTAAGTGAGGTTAGAATAATCCTAACGGCTGACTAACTTATTTTTAAGAGATTTTCATAGACATTTATCAATTGCACGTTAAAGAACAATTTTAGGTGGTTAAAGTGTGTTTATCGTTTTAGCTTTCCGAATGATTGTCATGTTAGGATCCCGAAAGGGATACTAATTGTCTTAAATTGGAAAATTGACCGAATGCTTCTAGTGCCAAAACCGACTTAGTTGACATGCTGTGGTTGTGTATTTAGCAAGGCTTTTTATCTATATTTTATTATGTTTTTATTATGTATTTATTTATGCTTACTTTAGTCTAGTTAAAATCAACCAAACTTATGTTTTTACCGGTAGTTTAGTGACAAAGGTCTAGTATTATTTCTCCGCCCATTTCCTTGGATCGATACTTGGTTCTTACCAATACTTTATTACATATATGACGGGGTACACTTGCCTCTTTTGTGTGTGTTTTGATGTAAAAGTAATAATCACTTTTATAACTTTAAAACCAAATCGTGTGTAAATTCATTGTAAAATTATGTATATATACGCACACGTCAATGATCCCCATTGCAAGGAGATCATAAGGTATGTAAAATTTGACAAAAATTCTCTACTTGAGATTCTCATGAATTTGGAGAACTTGAAATTTGGTGATGCATGTATAAATTGTAGATGAATTAAGAACATTAAAATGTCTAAGAGTAAACCCTAGACAAGTACATGTTGAAATTATGCTAAATTCTAGTGAAACCCATGGTCACCATTGTAGGTGACTAGTGGGTTATGTAGAACTTGATAAACACTAGGAAAATTGCGGTTATTCTAGTGTAATTTGACATATGTAAAGTTATTACAGAATTGTAAAGGCAAATATTTATGTTAGATAGTTTGATTGATAAAAAAATTCGGGTTATATGACAAGTTATGAGCTTGTTAATGAATTAATTAAAATTCTGCCCTTAAGGTGTTTGTATAAATGCCTCAAAGAAGATTTAAACCTGAAATTTTAAGTTAAAACGCATAATTTCGATGTTTTGGCAAATTGTGCGATATATGAATTAAAAAGAGTTCTGAACATCATGTGATTGAACTCTATTGGAAAGGACACCGGAACATCGAGTGGATAAGCCGGTGGCGACTTGCGTTTGAAGGGCGTACTTTGAAGGTATGTAACTTGATTCGTTACATTGGGTAAATTTTGATAATTTGCATATGTGTAGTGAATTGTAAAATAAAGGTTGTGTTGGTTTAAAGCGATAATGTTTGCTATGTTGAATAATAAGACAAGGATTGGTTAGAACTCGTTGGTAGTCATCATAATGGAGGATTCCATAGATGAGCCAAAACGGGTCGAATAAGCAATCAATGCGTGGCAAATGCTTCGTAATATAGATAATTTGGTCTTTTGTTATTTTTGATAAATAACATATTAGAACACGAGAATTTAACGTGTTGGTTTGTAAGAATGAGGAAATCCGAGAATTTAGGCTTTTAGTGAAATAAACAAGATCAGTCAAAACATAACATTCCAGGAGCCACCGTAAGTTACGGTAGAGGCTAAAACTGTTACGGCATATTTCTTCTGTCTTACGGTAGGTCATATTTGTCCAGGAGCTACCGTAACTTACGGTGACTACCGTAAGTTACGGTAGATCCCTGACCTCTATGCTAATTTATGCATATCCTGGTTAATCGAATCCGTTTTTGAGCGTAGTTTCGATTATGTAATATTTCTAAGAACTCTAATACTAATTTTGATTAAAAATTTCCAGTTTCTAGATATTGCAAGTATGTGGACGATGATCAAGCATGTTTTGAAGAACCGAACACGACTATTCCGCGTTAAATTAACCTTGTTTAGACAATATTTTTGGAATGTAAACAGTTTGTTAAACGACTTATGAATGTTTGAATTAGTCGGTAGTTTACTAATGTTTGGTCACTTTGTAACTTATCTTTTAACCTAGACGCACTTTATATATAAAATCACATGCATTTTGATTAAAGTTGAGTAGTAATTAGAAGGGTGTTACAAGTTGGTAATCAGAGCTTAAGGTTGTCAACAAAGTGTTCGGTTCAAGCTTGATTGATCGTCCGGTAAGAACTAATTTATTATTTTAATAGATTATATCTTATATAAGAAATGAGAAGTGAATTGATGTGCATGGGAAGAGTGTGTTAATTCACTCAAACCCGGAAAGTGCACCAAATGTGAACGGTTAAAGCAAGTTAGGAACTTGGCTAAACCGAAACAAATGAAGCAATGTTATAAATGAAATGTTTAACGTTTAAGGTGAACATTTCAGTTTCAAGATGTCGGAAAGAATCGATGATGATCCGGTGCAGACAAGCACCGAACAAATGAAAGAGATAATTGTCGAAGAAGTAGGAAAGGCAATTGAAGGTAGTCTATCCGGGTTTATAGACAAAATTCAAAGCACGGTGTTGTCACTTGTCGAAGAGCGAGTCAAAAGGTTGGAGGATAGTGTCAACCTTATGAAGGAGAAATCGGGAGAACGTAAAGGGTGTTCATACAAAGAATTTATGGCGTGTAAACCGCCAATCTACAACGGGGAGGTTGACCCAATAATTTGTCAAAGATGGTTGGGTGACATTGAAGGGGTGTTTGAAAGGACCCATTGTGATGAAAGTGACTTTGTTGCTTACGGAACGGGCCAGTTGAGAGGTCAAGCCAAAGATTGCTGGGACAATAAAAAGAATGAAATAGGATCCGAAGCGGCGAGAGCCATGACATGGGAGGAGTTTAAGACACTGTTTCTTAAATATCATAGTCCCAAGGCAGTCATAAATAAAATCAAGGAAGAGTTCATGCAACTTAGGCACAAGGGCGAGACCATAGACAAGATTACGGCGATGTTTATGGATAAGATGAAGTTTAGTAGTGAATTGGTGACGAATGAAGAACAGAAAATATACTACTACTATAACATGTTGAGCGCTGAATATAGGGAGTTTATGACTCCTTCAAAATACGAGACCCTTACCGAGATCATAAACGTTGCTCGGGAACGGGAAATCGAGTTGAAGAAACAAGTTGAAAGGGGTGAGCGAAGGGCACATGATGTGAATCCAAGCCCTAGAAAGAAAGCTCGAACTGGAGAATCGGGAAAGAAGGTGGATACTAAAGGTGGGTCGCCAAGTTGTAAAGTGTGCGGGAAAGGACACAAGGGAGAATGTCGGTTCAAAGACAAACCATGCCCCATATGTAGTAAGACGGGGCACACGGCGTCGCTATGCCCGGGTAAAGTCTCAGTTTGCTACAAATGTTATCAACCCGGCCATAAAAAGTCTGAATGCCCGGACTTAGTTGGAAAGAGAGACGTTAAAGAATCTCCAACAAAAGCTTCTAAGGCGAAGGCTAGATCCTTCCAACTTACCGCGGCTGAAGCAAAAAACAGAACCCGATGTGGTCTCAGGTATATTCATAATTAACTCAATTCCAGCACGTGTATTGTTTGATACGGGTGTGAATAAATCCTTCATTTCGCATGGATTTATTCGACATCCTTCATTTGTATTGACGAAATTATCTGTGCCCTTAGAAGTAGAAATAGGGGACAACAAAAGTTTTATCGTTTGTGATATTTGTCGAGGCTGCAAATTAAGCATCGATGACAAAGAATACCTGATAGACCTAATCCCGATGTCAATGGGGAAGTTTCAAGTAGTCGTTGGGATGGATTGGCTATCTCAGCACCACGCAAAGGTCGTGTGTTTTCGTAAGGAGATAAAGCTAATATCTCCGAGCAGGAAACACGTCACTATCTATGGCGAAAAAGGAGGTAACCCCATAATATGCTCAATGTTGAAAGCTCACAAGCTTATGAAGCAAGGATGCAAGGCATTTATGATATACGCAAATGAGCCCGAGAAAGAATCACTAAAGATTGAAGATGTACCGGTAGTATGAGACTACGAAGACGTGTTTCCGGAAGATTTACCAGGGATACCGCCTGAACGGGAAGTAGAGTTCGGGATCGAATTGATTCCGGGCCCAAAACCCGTAGCTAAAGCACCGTACCAACTTGCGCCATCGGAATTACAAGAGTTAATGTCCCAGATTCAAGACCTGCTCGACAAAGGATTCATAAGGCCGAGTGTGTCTCCTTGGGGCGCACCGGTACTGTTCGTGAAAAAGAAAGATGGAAGCATGCGCATGTGTATCGATTACCGGGAGTTAAACAAACTCACGGTAAAGAATCGATACCCGCTTCCGAGGATAGATGATCTATTCGACCAATTACAAGGTGCAAATTGGTTTTCAAAAATTGAACTTACATCGGGGTATACCAACTAAAGGTCAAAGAGGAAGATGTGCCGAAGACGGCTTTCCGCACGCGATACGGACATTACGAGTTCCTCGTGATGTCATTTGGATTGACAAATGCACCCGCGGCTTTCATGGACCTCATGAATCGGGTTTGCAAGCCCATGCTAGATAAATCAGTCATCGTGTTCATCGATGATATTTTGGTGTATTCAAAAAGTGAAACTGAGCATGCACATCACTTACAAGAGGTGTTAGAGACACTTAGACGAGAAAGGTTGTATGCGAAATTTTCTAAGTGCGCCTTTTGGTTATGAGAGGTGCACTTTCTCGGCCACATCATAAGTGCCGATGGAGTGTTGGTAGATCCGTCAAAGATCGAGGCAGTGTCGAAATGGAATCCCTCGAAGAACCCTTCGGAAATTAGAAGATTCTTAGCGCTTGCGGGATACTATAGGAGATTCATTCAAGATTTCTCCAAGATTGCGTCGCCATTAACCAAGTTAACCCGGCAGGAGGAGAAGTTCACTTGGGGTGTTGAACAAGAAAGGGCGTTTCAAACGCTAAAAGAGAAGCTAACTCAAGCTCCAGTATTAACATTACCGGACGGAGTCGAAGACTTAGTGGTTTACTCGGATGCCTCATTATCGGGGATCAGATGCGTTTTGATGCAACGGGGCAAAGTTATAGCTTATGCATCGAGGCAATTGAAAATACAAGAAAAGAAATATCCAACGCATGATCTCGAATTAGCTGCGGTGGTGTTTGTGTTAAAAATATGGAGGCACTATTTGTATGGGGTAAAGTGCACCATATTCACCGATCACAAGAGCCTAAAATACTTCTTCGATCAAAAGGAGTTAAACATGCGACAGAGGCGATGGTTAGAAACGGTGAAGGATTTCGACTGTGAAATACACTACCATCCTGGAAGAGCAAATGTGGTGGCGGATGCTCTAAGCAGAAAAGCAGACTATGTCCCAATACGAGTAAGATCGATGCAGCTTGTGGTGACCTCGGGTATACTTGAACGTATCCGAGAAGCGCAAGTAGAAGCAGTGAAAGAGGAAACTAGAAGAAGGAAAGAATAATCGGTCAGTTAAAAGATTTGTCAGATGGAAAGAACGGGTTGAAGACTCGATCCGGAAGAATATGGGTTCCAAATACTTGTGGGGTGAAGATGCTTCTACTTGATGAAGCTCATAAATCCCGATATTCTATTCATCCGGGTGCGACCAAGATGTACCATGACATGAAACAAAACTATTGGTGGCCCGGAATGAAGAGGGATGTGGTGAAATATGTGGAGAAGTGCTTGACTTGCTTACAAGTCAAGGCGGAACACCAGAAACCATATGGTAAACTGCAACCATTGGATATCCCAGTTTGGAAATGGGAACAAATCACAATGTACTTGCTGACTAAATTGCCCAAAACCAACCGCGGATTTGATGCTATATGGGTAGTCGTGGATAGATTGACGAAAAGTGCTCACTTCATTCCGATTCGTGAGACTTATACATCCGAGAAAATGTCAGAGGTATACACCAATGAAATCGTGGCACGTCATGGAGTACCGATATCCATTGTGTCTGACTGAGATACTCGGTTTACCTCAAATTTTTGGCGTGAATTCCAAGAACAAATGGGAACTAAACTGTTCATTAGCACTGCCTACCATCCACAAACGGATGGGCAAAGCGAAAGAACAATACAGACGTTGGAGGATATGTTGCGGGCTTGCATTATCGACTTCGGAGGTAGTTGGGATGTCTATCTACCCTTGGCCGAATTTTCATATAACAATAGCTATCACGCGAGCATAGGAATGGCCCCGTACGAAATGTTATATGGTAGGAAGTGCCGAACCCCGATGTGTTGGGGAGAAGTGGGTCCACGTGAACTAGCACATACTAATATAATTCGAGCTACGAATGAGAAGATCGACTTAGTCCGAACTCACTTAAAAGTGGCGCAAGATTGACAAAAGTTGTATGCTGATAAACGAAGGAGGCCGATTGAATTTCAAGTAGGCGATAAAGTAATGTTGAAAGTATCGTCGTGGAAGGGAATAATTCGATTCAGAAAAAGAGGAAAGTTGAGCCCAAGGTTTATTGGGCCATTCAGAATACTAGAACGAGTTGGTAAGGTAGCATACCGTCTCGAACTGCCCGAGGAGTTGAGTGGGATACATAACACATTCCACGTGTCACACCTCCGAAAATGTCTGGCCGACGAAACTGCTCATATCCACTACGAGGACATCGAGGTGGATAATAGTCTTAATTACTCGGTGAAGCCGATTTCGATTTTAGATCACAAGGTGAAGACTTTAAGGAACAAGGAGATCAACCAAGTGAAGGTTAAATGGGAACATAGGAAAGGTTCGGATACCACCTGGGAGTCCGAAGAGGAAATGCAACGGCTCTACCCTATGTTATTTGGTATGTATTTTGGTTTCGGGGACGAAACCCTTTTTAAGGGGGGTGGATTTGTAACACCCTGAAATTTAAAAAGGCTTATTATTAGCATTATATAAGTATAAAATAGACGGGAATGAGCTAACAAGGAACAAATAACCCAGTTAGTTAGTTACCTCGTTTTAAAACATGAATGAATTTAAAAGTGCCAAAGATATAAACTAAATAAAAGTGGAGGGGACTATGTTGTTAAAATTGAAATTTATATTATTAAGTTTAATAAAATAAAAACCAAACACCCCATTTGAGGGTCTGGTTCGATCACAGGCAGGAGAAGGGCGACCCCCACTCTTAAAACCCTAACATTCAATAATTCACAAATTAAAGGATCAAACCAAGTCCAAAACGAAAATCGAGCATAGATTAATGATCACCATTGCAAGGAGATCATAAGGTATGTAAAATTTGACAAAAAATCTCTACTTGAAATTCTCATGAATTTGGAGAACTTGAAATCTGGTGATGCATGTATGAATTGTAGATGAATTAGGAACATTAAAATGTCTAGGAGTAAACCCTAGACAAGTACATGTTGAAATTATGCAAAATTCTAGTGAAACCCATGGTCACCATTGTTGGTGACTAGTGGGTTATGTAGAACTTGATAAACACTAGGAAAATTGGGGTTGTTCTAGTGTAATTTGACATATGTAAAGTTATTACAGAATTGTAAAGGCAAATATTTATGTTAGATAGTTTGATTGATAAAAAAATTCGGGTTATATGACAAGTTATGAGCTTGTTAATGAATTAATTAAAATTTTGCCCTTAAGGTGTTTGTATAAATGCCTCAAAGAAGATTTAAACCTGAAATTTTAAGTTAAAACGCATAATTTCGATGTTTTGGCAAATTGTGCGATATATGAATTAAAAAGAGTTCTAAACATCATGTGATTGAACTCTATAGGAAAGGACACCAGAACATCGAGTGGACAAGCCGGTGGCGACTTGCGTTTGAAGGGCGTACTTTGAAGGTATGTAACTTGATTCGTTACATTGGGTAAATTTTGATAATTTGCATATGTGTAGTGAATTGTAAAATAAAGGTTGTGTTGGTTTAAAGCGATAATGTTTGCTATGTTGAATAATAAGACAAGGATTGGTTAGAACTCGTTGGTAGTCATCATAATGGAGGATTCCATAGATGAGCCAAAATGGGTCGAATAAGCAATCAATGCGTGGCAAATGCTTCGTAATATAGATAATTTGGTCTTTTGTTATTTTTGATAAATAACATATTAGAACACGAGAATTTAACATGTTGGTTTGTAAGAATGAGGAAATCCGAGAATTTGGGCTTTTAGTGAAATAAACAAGATCAGTCAAAACATAACATTCCAGGAGCCACCGTAACTTACGGTGTCTACCGTAAGTTACGGTAGAGGCTAAAACTGTTACGGCAGATTTCTTCTGTCTTACGGTAGGTCATAGTTGTCCAGGAGCTACCATGTAGAGCCCTGACCTCTATGTTAATTTATGCATATCCTGGTTAATCGAATCCGTTTTTGAGCGTAGTTTCGATTATGTAATATTTCTAAGAACTCTAATACTAATTTTGGTTAAAAATTTCCAGTTTCTAGGTATTGCAAGTATGTGGACGATGATCAAGCATGTATTGAAGAACCGAACTCGACTATTCCGCGTTAAATTAACCTTGTTTAGACAATATTTTTGGAATGTAAACAGTTTGTTAAACAACTTATGAATGTTTGAATTAGTCGGTAGTTGACTAATGTTTGGTCACTTTGGAACTTATCTTTTAACCTAGACGCACTTTATATATAAAATCACATGCATTTTGATTAAAGTTGAGTAGTAATTAGAAGGGTGTTACAACGGTAGATAGGATATCCTTCAGAATCAACACAAGTCTCATCTACATATTTTTTCAGAAACTTCTTCGAACATTTTAAATTAACCATGCATGGACAATGAGGATTGTCTGTACCACAAGGACCATGGATCATAAATTGTTTGACAAGTTCATACCGTTCAGCATCCATCTCTTTGTCAGGTATTTCAGCACTAATAACCAAATCGATTTATTTAGCCGTTGGAAACTTGCTCTCGGCACTTAAGAACAAACATATATGAGCATGAGGTAGACCACGTTTCTGAAATTCGATTGTATAAATAACTGAAATATTACATCCAAAAAAGTGTTAGTAAAAGTATTATTTGAGAAATTAATTAAAACAGTTTACAATGACTTACTTGCTTGTATCCCACCAAAGAATTTATGTTTCTTAAAATCTTGAATTAGATGATTGATTTTAATTTTGAATAACCATGCGATAATATCCGGTCTATCTTGAGGGTTCAACCGTTTGTCTTTTAAACATCTATAAATCTCAGGCCAATTGGGATTACAAGTGACTGTTATGAAGAGATCCGGATATCCTACAGCTTTGCAGATTGCCATAGCATCTAGATACTTTTGCATCATATATCTCGCTCCACCGGTAAATGAAGATGGCAACAAAATTCGTTTTCCTCAATTTGACGCATCGCTTTGGCCACTTTCAACACTTTGATTTAAATTCTTAAACGTTTGACTTCTAAGTTTGGGTTGTTGTGTCTTTATGTAAGCTAACCGTGCAAATTCTATCATCGTATAAGCATCAACTAAAAACTGTTGGAATAGCTTTTGGGCATTGAGCAACAACGAAAATTGGTTGGCTCTGTCTTGTATTCTGTAACTAAAGTACTCTCTCATTGTGGTGCTGGTTCTAAGTATATCACAATCAACTGAAACACCTCGATGTTTAATACCAAGTCTAAATCCATCTTCTGCATATGGGAAGATAAGTGGATATTGCAATGCAAGATAAGAGGGATGAAGCTCACTAATTCTCTGAAGATCGCTTGATTTTGTTTGAACTATGATATCCATTTTATCAAATGCTCCATCATATTAAGGCAGTAATTTCTTCAGCAGTGGGCAAGTTAAAAATCCTACCATCCTTATCCCTTACTCCAATGAGCTTGAGTCTTACATTTTGCCAATCATTTTCTTTAAAACAATCTCGTACCATTCTAAATGACTTCACAAGTGGATTGCATGAATCCAACATTTTTTAAGACTCGATATGATGGCAAGATCAAGTTGTTGTTTAGTGTGTGTCTTCGAACGTTGGTAGACACTGTGTAAAAAATGACATTATTATATAGACCAGATATATATAAAACACTTGACACAAATCAGTATCTAGTGAATGCTTAATTTACCTTACAGCCTTTTGACGGTTAAAATCCTCGTTTTGGGAATCATAAATATAAAGCTGTGAAAATTTGGGCTCTTCACCATCATTCGGTAGCAAGCTACCAATGCGATGGTAATTTTGTCCTTGCAGTCCAAAAACATAAGGACCTTTGGTGTTTTGAAAAGTTTTAGAAACCTTGCCACCAAGGGATGTGAAGGAAAACATCATGTTATATGCTCGAATATTATTCATGAAATTGCGGCTTTCAGGAGTAACTCTTTTGTAAAATCTTTCGAGCAGTGGAAGAGGAGCAGGTGAGGAAGGCAATTCAACATCTCCGTTCGAACAACAAAGAGAAAAAGACGATTTCCTAGAATCCAAATTACCCCTAAGCATTTCATCTTTCCAAAGCATTGCATGACAGTAAGAACATACAAAAATAGCATCTCCATGATCAACGTATTCTACAAAAATATACCGCAACATATAAAAAAATGATTATATAAGTGAAATATTAGGGGGAAACTCACTAGTTATACATATTAATAGGAACTTGTCATGAACAGTAGTTCAAGATTTTTATAATATTATAGTTTTTTAAGTTTTCATTATTTTATTATTTTATTACTTTAATTTTTTATTTTATTGTTTTCTTATTTTATTATTTTAAGTTTTCTCATATAACATTTAAGATAATGTCTTAGGGTGGAGGGTATAACCCTCGGGGAGTTGTGCGGTGACTTGAGTCACCGATTCGGTGACTATACCCTCGCTTCCAAGGCATTCGGTGACCAAGAGAGAGAGTCTCAAAATCGGTAACCTTTCACCGATTTGTTTGAGATGAGAGAAGAGAGGAGAGAGAGAGAGAGAGGAAGGACCAATCATGTTTTTTTTTTTTTTAATTGAGTGGTGTTTGACTATACCTAGTGATTGAGTGTAAAATGGGGAGTAGAATGGGGAGTTGACATGACATAATACTATTGGGTAGGATTTCACTCAAACACCCTAAGTTGTTTGACTATACCCTCCACCCTTAGCAACATTGATTCCCTGACGATCTTGACTGTATAACATCGGTATCGGTATCCTTATTATCAGAACCGTTACTGATATTCGTATTTATGGTTTTTGACCGATGTAAAACACATATTGATATTCTTTTGGTCATATCGTGACTTTATTTTTTGGGTTTTATCGTTCGCTTGATATACATAGTGGCGATACCGTATCGATGTCGTAATGAATCGAACCCACACCGAATGATACCCGCTACAACGTGCGGGGGAATTAAACTAGTTAGGTATTAAATTAAATTGGGTAGACAAATAATGTGTTTTGTTATAGGATTAGTCAATTGCTTCTCTTAAGTGTGTTTCTTATTTTTGTTTTACGAGTGTTTTTTTTTTCCATAGTTTTGATTTATTGTGTTCAATTAAGTATTTTATCTTTTTATTCTTCAATTTTGTTTTCATTGGAAATAATTTGAGGTTGCTGAAATGAATTACAATGCATCAAAAGTTTTATCTTGGTGTTTTGTTATATTCTTATTTAAAATGTTAACAACAGTTTAGACATGTTAATAACTAGTTATTATTTATTTATTATATCTAAACCTGATAAATAAAATTCTTAAAGGACACATGACACAATTCTAACCAACATTAATTTTTTTATTTTTTCCCTAAAACGTATACCCATTTTAGTTACACACTGATCCTTACCCATTTTAGATTTACCTGATTTTCTTTTCAAAATTACATTTAATATTACACTCCTTATTTAGTTTTCATCAACCTCACACGTTTTTCATTATTTAAATTTACCTTTTTATATTAAAGTTTTATTTCATTTATATTTTTATAAATTTAAGAGTTGTGATTTTTATTATCTTATTTTACCAGCATGTTTTTGTCCCTTTTATTTCATTCATATTTTTATAAATTTAAGAGTTGTGATTTTTATTATCTTATTTTACCAGCATGTTTTTGCCCCTTTTACCTTTGACACATTTGGCTTCATAGCGCCAGAAGCTATCCAATTCATAGGGTCCGTCATCTACAACAATTGTTCAGCCTAGGGGGACAGGGTTTTGTCTTTGGTAGATTAGGATTTACAATTCAGTAAGGGGTGGTGGCGCAGTTTATTGCCCGTCTACCTTCTGTTTTGATGTAACTTGACAAGTATGAATTAATATTAGCTTTATAATTAAAAAAAATCACTTGATTGTCATGCGGAGTCGCTGACGCCTTTTCTTCAACTCAAGGTTTGCAAGTAATTGGAACATTTTTTTATAGATTTTTAACCTAACAAGAGTTAATAGCCATTTTTTTTAAATAACAAGCCCAAAATATGTTTTACCATTTAAAACTCCATTTTTATAAAATAAAAGGACTCCAAAAACCGTTCACACACTTGAAAGCCCTTTTTACCAATTACCCATTTATCCTTGTCAAAAAATTCTAATTGGAATTGTTCTGGCCCATAATCCTAAAGATTGACCCTAGTCCCATGGTACTCAAAAATCACAATCAACCATAATCTTTGCTCCTCGCAAAATGTGCTTTTGCTTCTATAGACTACACGTTCGAAGGTTGAAGTTTTGCTTTCTCCTTCGGCCAGCTTGGGGACTCTTGGTGTTTATGTATGTTTTTTAACATGAAAATTGAAACTTGAAAGTGGAATGCTTTTCATTTTTGATTACTTATTTGCTTGATTAAGTTGAGTCTTGTTTGAAATTTGGATGGTTAAAAGTTCAAAACTTAGATTTTCAACTTTAGGTGATTAATTAAAAATTGTTTGAAACTTGTTAAATTGAACGGGAAGAATATATAACTTGGTTGAAGTGAAAGAAATCAGCCCCCATCAGAGGGAGTGACATGCAAGGGGAAAAAAATGCCCAGACATTATCATCAAGATACATAGCCCACTTTTCTTTTTGAAAAGTGTTGTTTTGATAAAGGTAATGTCGGGCTTACTTAGGGTGTACGGTGTGGGACTCGGCAACTGGCGGCAAACCAGTTTGCCGATCGGCAAACACCGGCGCCGACCTTTTGGCGACGCGGCAAAGCATGCCGAATCGGGGACAGCATGCCGAATCGGGAACCCTGCTATTTGACCGTTTTTTTGTCTCCAACGGTAATAATACCGTTCAAAGTAAAAAAAAAAATTGTTTTGAAAATTTACACCATAAATACTACCCTTCATTCTTTCATTCTGATCCTCTTTTTTACATTTCAATCTATAACACTTTCAAATATCTTTCAAAAAATGGAAGGCTCAAAGAAGGGTGAAGGCAAGAAGAAAATGGTAGGGTCCGGTTCGAAGTCGAGGGCTCAAGATAAATGTGGTTCGGGTGGTACTAGTGTCCCGTTTAATCCGCAACTTGGGTTTGCGAATCAAACCCAACCTCCATTTTATTTTAACCAACCCATGCATCAACCTTTCGGTTATGATACCCAACCCACCCAAAATTGGATGCAATACGGTCCGAGGATGACTCAACCCGGTTATTAAGATTACTCCCCAGAAGCGCAAAATGCTTTTGACCCGTTTGCTTTTCAAAACCCAATGTCACAATCACCGAGAGACGTACAACATGACGACGATGAGGAGTTCGTGCCGGAAACCCAAGAACAAGAGTTAAATGATGATGATGATGATGTTGCGGATGAACCGGAAAGAAAAGGAAAAGCCAAACGGGAAAATTGGTCGCCTAGACAAGAAGAGGCGTTGGTAAAGGCTTTTGTTCATTGCACTTTGAATAAAAAGAAAGGCAATCAACAAAAGAAGGATAGGTTTTGGAAGAAAGTTCTAAACCACTACAATGAAACGGTCGGAGGAAGTAACCGAACCCACCACCAAGTTCGCTCAAAATGGATGACGATGCAAACAAAAATTAACACATTCAACGGGGGATATCATCAAGCGGTATTTTTTTTATACGGTTTATTTTTTAACGAAATATTATTTTTTAACGAAATATTATTTTTTAACGAAATATTATTTTAGGATCGTTTACGTCCTAGCGGGAGTGACGATGCTTATGTAATGAAGCAAGCGCTAAAGGATTACAAAAGCAAAGAACATATTGATTTCGCTCATGTTGCGGCTTGGGAGGTTCTTAGAACAAATCAAAAGTGGTCGCCGGTACCTTTGATGAATGAAGAAAGCTCCGGCTCGGGTCGAAAAAGAAAGTCTTCGGATTCGGGAAATTATACACGAGGATCACCGAATGTCGAAATCTCGAGAATATTCGAAAAACAAAGTCTTCCCGACATAAACGAGGATCCTTCACCACCACCAAGACGACAAACGAGGAAGGAGAAAAAGGACAAATGGCCGTCTTCAAGAACCGAAGATCCAAGAGATATAATACACAAATTCGAAGAGTATAAGGCCATGAAACAAGAGATAATGGAAATTAAACGTGTACGAGAGGAAAAATACTTGACCTTGGCGGATGAGCAACGAGAGGCGTTGCGACAAACAATGTTCGACAAGGACTTAGAGACGTATAATCGGCCTACCGACAATGTTCACCCTGCTATGTTGGCAATCACACTGGCTAGAAAACGTGAGATCGCAAAAAAATATGGATGGCCTTGTGATTTTTAGTTAATTTTTAAAGTTAGATTTTATTTAAAATGTAATGTTTTATTTTTATTTAAGATGTAATGTTTTATTTTTATTTAAAATGTAATGCTTTATTTTTATTTATAAAAAGTTTATGTTTTTTCCATTTTATCTTAAATTTAAAAAAAAAACAGAAAATAAAAAAAAAAGTTTGCCACTCAGCAAGTGTTTAAACCATTGCCAACACTTTTCAGCAAAGTTTAAACACTTTTGACTGATTGACATGGCGCGCTCTGATTGGTCGGTTTTTTGGTTTGCCACTCCAAAGTGTTTAATCACTCCCTACACCCTTAAGGAAAGGTACTTTTTGGTACATCAAGAAAGAAATCATGATCACCATCACATTCTTTTTTTTTTTTTAACGGCAAATTTGGATCACTAATGGACCATTGGAGTATCATCGTGCCACCAGCGAAACCACCCGATCATATCCATCTCCACTAGGCATAATGCCTATACACAAATTCAGAAGGAAACCCAATAAATGTGGGAAATCCCCCTTATGGGAATCGAACCCAGGACCTATTGGTCCCAAAGCCTTATCCCACCCCCAAGATGCCACTAGGCTATAAAGCCATGGGCAATCACCATCACATTCTACGTCAGTGTCATGTTACTCACCTTTAATCCACCATCCAAAACCAATACCTTAATGGTATGGTCATGATCCAAACCACTATCCCTTTATTTATTTTAATTTATCTTTGCTTAAAGGAGGACCATGGTTGTCATGGTTTAATCCATGCAAATCATGATGGATCATGCAAGGGGGTAGTGTACCCTTCCATTTATGTTCATACGTGACAAATTATGTCCCAACCATGACCCTAGGGGTGTTAATTTCTGACACGACCCGAAAACACGACACGAACCTAACACGAAATTCGCGGGTTTAGTTTAGTCTAAACGGGTTCGGGTCAGTTTCAGGTTGAACCCGTGAACCCGTTTAGCTAAACGGGTTAGGTTCGGGTCAACCAAGTCAGGTTGGCGGATTGACCCGTTTAACCTCTTTATATTATGTTATATTTTTTTACAATATGTTTTATGTTATAAATTAAATTGGGTGTGTATTTTATGCCATGATTATAACTTTAAAAGAGAAATTCATATAAATTTTTATAAATTAAATGTAATTGTATTATATACATTTGTGTTTTTAAAGTAAATTTTAATTTAATATATTAATTTGTGGCAAAAAAATTAAAAAATTAAAAATTCAGGTTAAACGGGTCGTGTTCGGGTCAACCCACGAATATTCGGGTTCATATGCATGACAAATTTTCAGGTTCGAGTCGATTCGGGTTCTGTAAACTTTTCGGGTTCGGGTCGGGTTGAACCTGTCAACCTGCGAACACGACCCGTTAAGCACCCCTACATGACCCCACACCTTTTTAACCGTAAAAACAACTAAACAAGAGTTTTTTTTCTCATGGTGGAAAACTTATTTATCAAATTATGATTTTGAAAATATTCACTAAAATAAGTGTGGGGTGGTGGTACTGGTGGTGGTGGTTGAAGAAATCAAATGGTGTGATTGTCTGAATTTATACAAGGAATTGATGGTGGCCGGGAGAGTGATTTGGAATTTGGCATACGTCATGTTTGGGACGTAGATTGGCTTAGCGTTCATGATGGTACCCCACTCTTGTTTGTATTATTTGTTTTAATATTTTTATAATATTCTTTTGATTTTGATTATTGAAAGCGTAGACTTAGTTTTCTATTCTATGGGAGGGGAGCTATTTCGTTCTTTACAAGGAGAAATTATTCCTGAGTTAGAGCTTGGTTTCTTGCTTAGGCTGATTCCAAATACACCCCCCTCCTGATTATACTCCCTTGTGAGAGGAAAACTGCCGGTCTCACGCGAGTCCCACCTGTAAGTATGTGAGAGGAGGGGGTGTAAAAAGTAATTAGGAGGGTGTAGAAAGTGTAGGAACCGTTCGCGTAATTAAATAAAATAAAACAAATTTTATTACTGATTACAATACAACGAAATAAAGAAAGCAAAATTACAGTACAAATTACAACTGAAATAACCAAAAAACAAGAAGGAGTAGAAAACAGAATTGACTGAGGCACGTGTTCAACACGCTTCCCTTAAAACAAATTCCGAGTCTCCCAGGAGTACTCGTTTTGTTTCCCAGGGTACAACAGCCGGAGCAGTAGTACTGCCGGAGTTCGCCTACAACCCGAAGGTTACCTTGAATGCTGCAAGAAAAAGATCAGATGCAAGTAGAGAGAAAGTTGTTTGCTGTTGTTGTTGCTGGTCGTCTCTTCTGCTGGGTATGGAGCTGTATTTATACAGCTCCTGAGTCGAAACAGTCAAAAACGAATTAAAGAGAGGTTTAAATTGCATTAAACGTCTTCAATGCAATTTAATACGTCATTTAATTCTCAGTCAAAGCCAGTTAACTCGTCAGTTACGAAGCTGGACTGAAACTGCTCTGTTATTCAATGCTGGAAGCTTTCTGCGCGCGCGCGCGCCCATGCGCGGTGCGGCCTCTTGGCTCACAACCGTGTGCGCATGCGCCACGTCACCATGCGGTGCGTCCTCTTGGCTCAAGTCCATGCGCGCGTGCGCCACGTCACCCGTGCGGCTATACGAGCGCGCCACACAGTCGCGCCGTATTGACTGCCACGTCATGCGCCGCATCACCTACCACTTGGTCCTTGCAACCCTTGTGCTCCACCACGCGCACGTGGTCAAAAATACAAAGGCGGCTCGCGGCGATGCGAGCGTGCGAAGTGCAAAGTGCGCCATCAAAGCGCCACATTGCGCCTCATCGCCCACGCCACGCGCGCGCGCGCGAGCGTGTGCGAGTGCGAGTGCGAGTTAGGGTGCTCTGCACCCTTCGCGAGGACACTAGTGTGTGCTTCCATGAAACAATAAGGATGGAGAGTTCCCACTTAAATACCCCTTTAAGTTCCATCTCTCATCCGATGTGGGACAAGGTGCTACTTTCCCTTTTGTTTCAGCATTGAATGTTCCAAACACCCAACTTTGAGCATCGATATCTCATTCATCTTAGCTCCGTTTTGGACGTGGTTTAGTTCGTTGCGAAGGTCTTCCAACATAGAACACAAACCCACAAATAAATATATAAAACCCGCTCATTTTATGATATTTATTTCTAGTCCAAAATAGGAAAAAATCATTTTCCTATATTTGTGAAAAATGCTATTTTCACCTATTTTTCCAACAATCCCCCACATGAAAAATGCTATTTTCATCAAATTTCCAACAATCCCCCACATGTATGGAAATGGATCTTTTCCTTACACTTTTCAACGATAAACTTCGACAGTTGAGTATTGCAAGATAGGTAGGTTTTAACCTTTGAACCTTCTTTTGTGAAGCGCACTTAGCTTACTAGCGGTGTGTAGACGCGATGTCCTTGAACATACCCCCATTTGTGTAAACGACAATACACTTCACACAATACTCTCCCTGGTTTGGCCAACTCCTCATTGTCGTGTCCTATTATGGTCCTGGAACACTAGCCTGGTTCTGCGAGAGCTCTAGGATTTGCGCACCCCACAAATCCATTTGAAGCGACCCTACTTCACTCTAACATAGGTGATTCCTTTGAATCATTAAAAGCATCATGGTTATTTGATTTCCCGTAATCGTTAACCTTAATATGCTTAGCCTCACTTCAATGTCACTGATTGGAATGGACTAGGAAGTATAAATAACTCCCTTTTTAATTAGTTTGGGGTACTCCCCCACAGTGACTCCGCTTTGGTAATATGATTAAGTTTGCCTATTGAACTTAGTTATTGGGATCTCCAGTCAGCTAAGTTAGGTTTCCCTCATATTCCCAATTACCACGGGCTTTAGTCCCATTCCTCTTGACGACGTTTCTACTAACTCTCTGCTTAAGCCTTTTGTAAACGGGTCCGCAATGTTATCCTTTGATCTCACATAATCAATTGTGATAACACCCGTTGAGAGTAGTTGTCGTACCGTGTTATGTCTACGTCGCATATGCCTTGATCTGCCATTATACATCAAGCTTTGAGCTCTACCAATCGCTGATTGGCTATCACAATGTACGCATATGGCTGGCAAAGGCTTTGGCCATCTTGGAATATCTTCCACGAATTGACGTAGCCATTCCGCCTCCTCGCCTGACTTATCCAAGGCGATAAATTCGGATTCCATTGTGGATCTTGCTATCACCGTTTGCTTAGAAGACTTCCAAGCAATAGCAGCTCCTCCAAGTGTAAACACGTAACCACTTGTTGATTTGGAATCTTTATTATCCGATATCCAGTTTGCATCAGTGTATCCTTCGATCACTGCTGGTTGTCGGGTATAATGCAGTCCATAATCTCTTGTGTATCTTATGTATTTAAGCACCCTCGTGATAGCTTTCCAATGATCCGCGCACGGATTGCTGGTGTATCTACTTAGCCTACTCACCGCGTAAGCCAAGTCGGGTCTAGTACATGTCATTAGATACATTAGACTGCCAATAATTCTTGAATACTCTAACTGAGCAACTCCCTCTCCTTTATTCTTCTTGAGATGTTGAGATGTATCAACTGGAGTTCGAGCCACACTCGTATCTCCCGAGTTGAATTTTTCAAGAATCTTATCCACATAGTGAGATTGACTTAAGACAAGACCATCTTGGGTTCTTATGATCTTTACTCCAAGAATCACATCCGCTAAACCCATGTCTTTCATATCAAATCTCGCTTTCAACATGTTTTTAGTAGCCTTGATAATTTTATCATTACTCCCAATGATAAGCATATCGTCTACGTAAAGACATAAGATTACATAACCTTCATTTGTGTCTTTGAAATAAACACATTTGTCGCACTCATTTATTTTGAAACCATTGTCAAGCATGACATGATCAAACTTTTGGTGCCATTGTTTTGGTGCTTGCTTCAAGCCATACAAAGACTTGACGAGTTTACACACTTTACCCTCTTGAGCTGGGGCGGAGAAACCTTCAGGTTGCTCCATGTAAATCTCTTCTTCTAAATCGCCATTTAGAAATGCGGTTTTAACATCCATTTGGTGAACTTCCAAATTTCTTAAAGCCGCTATAGCAAGAACCAATCTAATCGAGGTTATGCGCGTCACAGGCGAGTAGGTATCAAAGTAATCTAGACCTTCCTTTTGTCTAAATCCTTTAATCACCAACCTAGCCTTGTATTTATCAATACTTCCATCAGTTTTCATCTTCCTTTTGAATATCCAACGATATCCAAGTGGTTTGCAACCAGGTGGAAGATCTACTAACTCCCAAGTATGATTTTGCAATATAGAATCAATCTCGTTCTTTATTGCTTCTTTCCATTGAGGTCCTTCCGAAGAAGAAACCGCTTCGCGATATGTATTGGGCTCGCCCTCAACCATATAGCTAACGAAGTCAGGACCGAAGGATTTTTCAACCCTTGGCCTTTTGCTTCGCCTACGATCACCCTCGTCAACCTCAGGTTGATCGTGTGTTTCATCTATCCGCGTAGATGAACTTGGACCCGCTTCATCTAACCATGTAGATGAACTTGGACCCGCTTCATCAAGTGCTGTTGATGAAGTTGTATGTGTTTGTCTTCTCAAAGGAAGTACATTTTCAAAATACGAAACAACGTTAGGATTCACCTCCATGATAGTGTCATTGTGTACATCAGGGTTCTTGGAGTCATGTACAAGAAAGCGATGTGCACTACTTTGATGCGCATACCCAATTAATATGCAATCAACAGTTTTGGGTCCTATCCTAAGAGCCTTAGGAGGTGGTACAATCACCTTTGCTAGGCACCCCCACACTTTCAAGTATTTATATGAAGGCTTTTTCTTTTTCCATAACTCATATGGAGTCTCATCTCTCTTTTTCAATGGTATCTTGTTCAAAAGATAATTGGCCGAGAGAATGGCCTCCCCCCACATTTCCTGGCTCACCCCAGAACTTATCAACATGGCGTTCATCATTTCTTTCAATGTGCGGTTCTTTCGTTCCGCCACGCCATTTGATTGTGGAGAATAAGGAGGTGTACACTCATGTACAATGCCACTTTTCGCGCATATATCGGCAAAAGGTGCAACATATTCGCCTCCTCGGTCGCTTCGCAAAGCTTTTATCTTCTTTTGAAGTTGATTCTCAACTTCATTTTTATACAAGATAAATTTAGTTATTGCTTCATCTTTACTTTTTAGTAAATACACATAGCAATATTTAGTACTATCGTCAATAAACGTGATAAAGTACTTATTTCCACCTCTTGTGGGTACCTCTTTTAAATCACAAATATCGGTGTGAATTAAATCAAGGGGTTCGGTTATTCGTTCAACCGATTTGGATGATGTTCTTGTAAGTTTGGATTCTACACAAGTTTCACATTTATAGTGTGAATCAATATGGAATGTTGGTATACAATTTAAATTGATTAAACGTCGTATTGAATTAAAATTAACGTGACCTAATCTACCATGCCATTTATTCGAATCAGAAAACTCAAGCATATAAGTAGAAGTAGTAGCAATTTTATTCATCTTTTTGACAGCCATTACATTCAATTTAAACATGCCGTTTTGGGCGTAGCCCTTACCAACATACGTTCCTCGTTTAGTAAGTACAAATTGATCGCTCTCAAATACTAAACGAAATCCAAACTTGTTAAGCAACCATCCCGAGACTAGATTCTTCCGCAAGTCCGGGACGTACAACACGTTGCTTAGAGTGAGCTCCTTTCCTGAGGTCCACTTCAAGATCACCGTTCCTTCACCCATGATATCGGCGGTGGCTGCATTGCCCATATACAGCTTCTCATCTCCTTCAAGTGCCCTGAAGGTGGTAAAGAGGGTTTTGTCTGCACAAACATGACGGGTCGCTCCCGTATCAACCCACCAACCTTTTGGAGTATTGGTCACCGTATTGACCTCATCCATCATTGCACTTTTGTCGGAAATCATTGCCACCAAAGGCATTCCGTCTTCATCTACCATGTGCGCACGCTCACGCTTTGGTTTCTTGCATTGGTTAGCCCGATGCCCCGGCTCGTCACAGTTGTAACAAGTCCCTTGGAACGTTGGAGGTTTCTTTTTCACAACCCCTTTCTTCGGTCCAAGTTTGCTAGCCTTTGCTTTCCCTTTGTCCTTTTTCCCCTTGCCCTTGGCGCCTTTAGAGGATTGCCCATGCTCGACCAGATTTGCGCTAGCACTAGGCTGCACAAGGCTGTTTTTTAGGGCGATCCTATTCTCCTCTTCTATACGAAGACGAAGAACAAGGTCCTCCACCGACATTTCCTTCCGCTTGTGTTTAAGATAATTCTTAAAATCCAACCAAGCAGGAGGTAATTTCTCAATCATGGCTGCCACTTGAAATGTCTCGCTAAGTACCATTCCCTCGGCATGAATGTCATTTAGTATAATTTGCAACTCTTGGACTTGGTTCATAACCGGCTTGTTATCAACCATTTTGAAGTCCAAGAAACGGGCGACAACAAATTTCTTTGTTCTCGCATCCTCCGTTTTGTACTTTTTCTCCAAGGACTCCCATAACTCTTTGGAAGTTTTGATATTATAGTACACATTATACAAGGCATCCGAGAGACCGTTGAGTACATAGCCTCGACATATGAAATCCGAATGCTTCCACGCATCTACCGCGCTCAGAGCCTGAGCGTCGGTCTCCCCTTCCGCAGGTTGGGGAGCGGTTTCCGTCAAGAACCTCGCAAGGTTCATGGTGGTCAAGTAGAAGAACATCTTCTGTTGCCACCGCTTGAAGTGTAGACCCGAGAACTTCTCAGGTCTTTCAGCATGATTTGCCACTGTGGACGCTCCCACAGTGTTGGCAGGGGTTCCAACGACAACATTCGTATTGTTGTTGTTTGAGGTCGACATTCTGAAAAAATAAAAATTAAAATTTTTAGTCAAAAAATTCTGATTTACGCACAAACCAGAAGGAAACTACTAAATTTTAATTTACCACAATTTACTGTTTCGGCTTCTAAGTCCAACTTTGAAGACCAAAAACAGAAAATATATAATTTTTAGAACTTACTAATTGGCTTCTAAGTCCAACTTTGAAGACCAAATCAGAAAGTTCAGCAATTTTTAGGACAAACAATAGAAAGTAACCAGAATGGTTTTCAACCAAAGTCGCTCCTTTGAAGGTGAAAACCAAAAAAAAAAACTGTTTTTTTAAAACACAAACTGAGTGAAAACAAAACTGGTTTGAATCACAAACAGAATGGTTTTGATTTTACGAACGGTTTTAAAAATTTGTTTTAAGATTGTAGGAACCGTTCGCGTAATTAAATAAAATAAAAAAAAATTTATTACTGATTACAATACAACGAAATAAAGAAAGCAAAATTACAGTACAAATTACAACTGAAATAACCAAAAAACAAGAAGGAGTAGAAAACAGAATTGACTGAGGCACGTGTTCAACACGCTTCCCTTAAAACAAATTCCGAGTCTCCCAGGAGTACTCGTTTTGTTTCCCAGGGTACAACAGCCGGAGCAGTAGTACTGCCGGAGTTCGCCTACAACCCGAAGGTTACCTTGAATGCTGCAAGAAAAAGATCAGATGCAAGTAGAGAGAAAGTTGTTTGCTGTTGTTGTTGCTGGTCGTCTCTTCTGCTGGGTATGGAGCTGTATTTATACAGCTCCTGAGTCGAAACAGTCAAAAACGAATTAAAGAGAGGTTTAAATTGCATTAAACGTCTTCAATGCAATTTAATACGTCATTTAATTCTCAGTCAAAGCCAGTTAACTCGTCAGTTACGAAGCTGGACTGAAACTGCTCTGTTATTCAATGCTGGAAGCTTTCTGCGCGCGCGCGCGCCCATGCGCGGTGCGGCCTCTTGGCTCACAGCCGTGCGCCGCGCGCGGTGCGGCCTCTTGGCTCACAACCGTGTGCGCATGCGCCACGTCACCATGCGGTGCGTCCTCTTGGCTCAAGTCCATGCGCGCGTGCGCCACGTCACCCGTGCAAAGTGCGTCATCAAAGCGCCTCATCGCCCACGCCACGCGCGCGCGAGCGTGTGCGAGTGCGAGTTAGGGTGCTCCGCACCCTTCGCGAGGACACTAGTGTGTGCTTCCATGAAACAATAAGGATGGAGAGTTCCCACTTAAATACCCCTTTAAGTTCCATCTCTCATCCGATGTGGGACAAGGTGCTACTTTCCCTTTTGTTTCAGCATTGAATGTTCCAAACACCCAACTTTGAGCATCGATATCTCATTCATCTTAGCTCCGTTTTGGACGTGGTTTAGTTCGTTGCGAAGGTCTTCCAACATAGAACACAAACCCACAAATAAATATATAAAACCCGCTCATTTTATTATATTTATTTCTAGTCCAAAATAGGAAAAAATCATTTTCCTATATTTGTGAAAAATGCTATTTTCACCTATTTTTCCAACAGAAAGTAGCCCCTCTTGTTTATAGCTAGAGCTGTTTATGGAGCGAGTTGAGCTCGGCCAGCTTAAGGTTATACTCAAGTTTGAACTTAAACGAGTTGGCTCCACAAAAAGCTTGACTCACCTCATGGTTTGATGAACTAGCTCATTTATTTTGTTAAATTTTAATGACGTATACATAAAAATCTTTATGTACATGTAGAGATTATAAATAGATTCAATACATGTACATAAAAATCTTTAGCAAGTTTACAATTATTTAAAACTTGAGCTTAAGAAGATTTAAATAAAAATCTTATTTTTGTTATAAATTATAGACATTGGAATTCTGGCTTAATTTAAGTGAGCCAAACCATTGAATTTACGTTGACTTGGCTTCAAGTCAATTTACAAACCAAGCCAATTTTCGGACGGGCTTCAAGCCACGAGCTTTTTGAATACCATTATTTACACCCGTACTTTTAACTTTTGTTTTACGTTTTCTATCTTTTTTTGGAACGACAAATTTGGATCACTGACGAACCACTGGAGTATCTTCGTGCCACCAACGAAACCACCCGATCATATCCATCTCTACTAGACATAATGCATATATACCAATTCATGAGGAAACCCAATAAATATGGGAAAAAAACCCCTTGTGGGAATCGAACCCATGACCTATTGGTTCCAAAGTGTTATCCCACCCCCAAGATGCCACTAGGTTATAAAGTCATAGACTACGTTTTCTATTATATTGTATAATCTTAAGTTAGTTTAAAACACTTTCATATAATTTTGGTTATAAACATTTTAACTTTGTATATAAAAACTACTGATTTTATCAAATTTTATCTTTACCCTTTCTTAGCCCTTAGGAAATGCAATTTTTAACCACTTAACTTTTTATGTACTTTGTAAATGCCACTTTGACCCTCTCGAGAGTTTTTGGCTTGACGGTATAAATTCGAGTTAGTCGGGTCGCATATAATACGTTATGATTGTACGATATAAAATCGATTTACGTTACGTTTTGATCCAATCGCAATGCAACTATAGAATACATTGAGTTCAATCGGATACGTCAAAACGTGCGTTTTCATATGGTTAACACATCACATAACGCTTGGACTAATCAGTTCGATATTTGCGAAGTACCCGCCCTGCAATGCGTGCGGGTCTTATTACTAGTTACTTCTTATTAATATGTTGTTCTTTGCTGTTTGAAGTGTTTCAATTCCGTTACCCACTTTCAACAAGGTGACTTCAAACCATTTGCATGTTTGAAATGTTTTTGCAAATGATGAATCATTTGTGTTGATATCGGTTCGTACATTTAATTTCAGTAATTACTAATTATTAGCATGTATCTTCAAGTTTACAGTGGTTCGTCTTGATCATGGTTTTGGCAGTAGGTGGTATATAGTTCTTGACTTCTCATATTTAGTGACGAATAACAACTAGTTAAAGAATGAGTGGCAAATTTGCACCTTTTTGCGGACACCCCTTGAAGGTCGCATGTTCAACACGACTTGCCTTCTATCTGATCTAATTGGTTAGTAGGATACAGGCAAGAAATATGGATAACATTTAATTAAAGTCTTCCAAGCAAAGGTTTGATTGCAGTCTAACTAAAGGCTTTGTAGGTGAAGTGTCACAGATGTCTTGATTGCAATCTAGATAAGAAGATAAGATTCGAGCCTCAGTTTTTGTAGACTAGCAATCAACAGCTTTAACTTTTATTTCATTTAAGTTGCTATTATTACAATATATTAAGGGCCTCGTCTATTCGCACACGGCCTTTGTCTTGTTGCACACTCGAAGCGCCCCGCTTTGGCCATAGCGGGGCGCTTTGGCCAAGGTCAACAGACAAGGACTGACAAAAAGACAAAAAGCGTTGGCTGTTGACTTGTGTTGTTTTTTTTTTTAAATAGGTGGGATGTGGGTTAGTTTGGTAGTGTTTTTTGGAGGAAAAAATTGTATTTGAGTTTTATAATGGGTGGCCTTTATAATACGTTGTTTTATAATTACGTTTTTTTACGTCATTATTTTTATAGAACGTATATAATATAAGTGCGTCTTTATAAACTGTTAACCTAGTTTATTTTGTTAAATTAAACGAACACGTTAAATAAATTGTACAGAAAACCATAAGAATTAAACGTAAACAATCCAAAACCAACGTGATGTAAATAGAAGATTAACTGCAATATATATATATATATATATCAGTTTGTACATACAAAAAAAAGGTACAACTGACTGCATAATACATAACAAAACACTATACAAACAAACTAAGATACTAATCCTCGTGCGGTGGGGACGGTGGGAGGGGAAGTGGAGGCAACCCAGCGTGCTCTCGTAGAGAAACGAGCGTCTCGATGATCCAGTCCTGGCGTGCGGCCTGGCGTCTGAGGCGCCGGTCGAAGTCCCGAGCCACCTCACGCGCTACCGGAGGCAGGTCAGCGTAAACGTGCTGCGGGTACTGTGGCGGCTCAGGAGCTGGCTGAACTGTTGGTACCGGGATCTCCTCGATATGCTCCTCCTGATCCGGATCCTCTAATACAGGTTGAGCCTGAGGCTGGCCCGGAAACTCATCGAGTCCCAGAGCCTGTAGCTGAGCCTGCCGAGCGGCCGCCTGAACATCAGGAGGGGCCAACACTCCAGCCCTCACCTCAATAACAACCGGGATGACCTCCGGCACCGGCTCCGGCTGCCAAATCAGCCCGTTTCCGCCCCTAAACCTCAGACCAACATCAAAGGTACGGGTGATCTGCATGCTAGAAACTGACGCGCGGCCCAACCTGGTAGACGGGACCGGATCGGACAGCACCGGATCTCCCTCGGGCACGATCCCGAGCGAGCGTGCGATGGCGGTGATGTATGAGCCAGTGTGCACCCACCCGCGGAGCTGCCGGTGGTATGCTGTGGCAAAGTAATCTGCCAGGCTGGCTGCTAGATCGCAGGGCTGTCGTCGCAGTAGGCAGTATAGAAAGAAAAGGTCACTGAGGTTGACCTTCTCCCTGCTGGCACCCCGCGGCACGATAGTTGTCGCGATAACATGGTGCAGGTATCGGAACAAGGGGTCTCTGATGGTGGTGGCCTTTTGCCAGGATCTCCCAAAGGGAACCCTGGAAATGGACCTCCAGAAACTGATAAGCGTCTGCCTGTCCATCATCGTAACTGCCTGCGTATATAAATCAGTATCAAGCTCGGCCTCAGTGTACAAACCTGTATAAACAAATAATATTAAATAAACAAATAATAATAATAAACAAATAATATTAAATAAACAAATAACATTAAATAAACAAATAATAATAATAAACAAATAATATTAAACAAACAAATAACATTAAATAAACAAATGATATTAAATATAAAATAATAAATAATATTATTTAAACAAACCTGTATGGACAGTAAACTGCCGCACACTCATCTCAAACTCCTGACCAGCGAGACGGAATGTAACCTTGTGGACTGGAAAATCCGGGTCCTCCACGTAATCCGCCGGATGCGGCGCGTATGTAAACGTGGAAAGAAACTCCCACGTAAGCTCAGGGTACGAGTCCTCCATCGCTAACTCAAATAGGCGCGACCAAGGAGTATCTAGTCCAACTATCTCACGCGCCCGCGCGGCCTCTCCCACGGTCTCCAGCAGGCCCCAGTCTATCCCTACATGCTCCCCAATGGGGATGGTGCGCAACCTCGCGCATCTCCCCCTCGCCCGTGACCCCGGCGGAAACTGCAGGTACGGACATGCCGGCTCTCCCTCCTCTCCCACATCTCCCTCAGCCTCCATATGCTCAATCTCGTCATCGGAGGAATCCATCCCTGCACGTTGACAAGATAATATTAAATATAAAATAATAAACAAATAATATTATTTATAAAACTTTAAATAATAAACAAATAATATTAAATATAAAAGAATAAACAAATAATATTAAATATAAATAATAAACAAATAATATTATACAAATATTATTAAACAAATAATATTAAACAAATAATAAATAAAAAAAATTAAAATGAACCAAAGCGCCGCGCTTTGGCCTCGGCGCGGCGCTTTAGTTCTTCGTTTTGAAGAACAGCCCCAGCTGATCGATCATACCGCCCAAATCAAACAAAATTCAAACAAACTGAAACAACTAACTTGAACCAAAACAATAAATGAAGTTAGATCGTACCTTTTAGCGGTTGAAAGCTTGAAAACGTTGATGATCCGGCTTGAAGTTAAGCTTCTTCCAGAACACGTCTATGTGTGTGATCCGGAGTTGCTGACCTGTGGATGAAAACAAATTAGGTGGCAGAATCATAACGAGAAAGGTCAAAGATATTAATTACCTTTATTTTCCAACTTTTCCAAACGACAGGCACATGGCAAACCACAGCTGGTAAAAAGTTGGCAACCACAGCTTGCACCGTAGGCTCTCAACCCGTCTTCCTTACGTTTTAGTTCCCTACTCAAAAGCTCAATCGCATATATTGAAACCTTTCTGAGAATATATGCAAGCATGGGCTGCTTCTTGTGGTGCGTCATCACTTTTCGGAGGCTTGTTTCAAAGCTTGTACTAATCTCGGTGTATTGTCTATCAACAACATGATCAACATACAGTACAAGTTTATCCAGTGTGTTGCGATGACTTGGAAAGAGACTTTTTAGTGTTGCATGCATGCCCTCAACCCTGTTGGTCGTAGTTTGGTGAAAGTTGATGGTTTTGTTAATCCAGCATGATACAAACTTTTCACGGTACGGATCCAACCAGGATTTCTTCAAATAATCAAAAACCTCTAAAATAAAAAAAAAAAACGTAAATAGTCAGTTTTTGTTATTATATAAAATTTGAACATAATTATGTAAGAAATACCTACGTTCACGGTCATCTTCTTTCAGCTGTGCTTCAAGGTTTTCCAAGTTATACCTGTATATTTCCTCGGTCGTAGACTCGCACAATAACCAAAATGTACGTACGAATTTTTTCCATTCCTTGTCAGAGAATTTCTTCTTGCTGTTCTTATTAATATTTTGTTGAATATGGAACCGACAAAGATACTTATGCGCTTTTGGAAAAACTTGTTCACACGCGTTCATTAGCGCAAAATCCCTGTCTGTTAAAATCACGCGCGGTTCCATACATCCTACCAGCATAGACTTGATCCTCTGCAACACCCATAGGTAGTTCTCTGACTTCTCAGCGGAAATTACCGCACAAGCAGCCGTAAACGATTTGTTTGTCGACGTCATGCCTACGACCTGAACAAATGGCAGGTTGTACATGTTCGTTTTGTAGGTGGCGTCAATCATTAGCACATGCGGGAAGGCACACCACATATTGAATGATCTTTCGTGAACAAAGAAGACATCTTCAACTTCGTTTGATATCTCATTCGTGCGCATGTAATAAGTGTAATTTTTTTCGAGAAGAATGCTTTCAAGTTTTTACATCGGAGACTTACCGACATTTTTTTCGGCGTTGATCTTCTGAACAGCGTTGTGTATATCTTTCGGAATAAGCTTTCTAGCCGGATTGTTTTTTGTTAGCGTTCGCCAGATACTTTGGTTGGGAATGTCTTGCTCTGCCAGCTCCTTAACCAGTTTTGTATCCTCCGAAGAAAGCCTTCTCGCATACGCGTGACCCTCTAAGTTTTCAATAGGAGTGTGGTTATGCTTCGCCTTCGTCACCTCGATCCTCCAAACACTTCCGGATGATTCCGAAAACCCGATCATCTCGAACGGGCAGCCTATTTTCTTGCTACCCGTTTTCCTCTGTGTAGCTATACTCTTATGCTCCCCACCAAAAGTACATTGAAACCAAATCTTGTAATTCTCTCCTCTTTTATTCGACCTCTTAGTCACAATGAGGTAACCATTGTCTTTTGCCGTGTCTTGTACCCAACGCACCAACTCTTTACGTGACGAAAAGGTCTGCGTCGTATCAAACGAAAACGTAACCGGGTAACAGCCTTCCTCGTCAACAGACACATCCCCCGGCTCACCATCGTCACCGAGGTCCGAATATACTTGATGTTCAAAGTTGTGCTCGCCACCGTAACCGAAATTCGAATAACCTTGTAAGCTCTGTTGACAACCGTAACTGTCGTTTGGACCACACTCCTGCTGTACAAAGCTGTACTCGCCACCGTAACCAAAATTCGAATAACCTTGTTGTGCGTAAGGGTCCTCCACAGGGGTATTCAAATCCAGCGTCACCGTGTTATCACGATAACGAATGTCAGATACAACCTCTGCCTCCCTCAAGTTGGACGAGACCGGTTTCTCATACGAGTCAGAAATAGCGGTCCCCTCGTAAGAATCAGGAACAACTGTCTCGTCAGAATATTGACCGAAAATATAGTTGTTTAACCACGACATCGTTTTTTGTAAACAACAAACAACAAAACACTCGAATACCCACGTATGTTTGTAAACAACGTGAAGAAGAAGAACGAGCTTTCTGCTGAAGAAGAACTTCAATCAGTAGTTTGCTTTTAAAAGTGAAAAGTTGGATCGAAGCGCCGCGCTATGGCCAAAGCGCGGCGCTTAGGGTTAACGACAAAACATGTCAATCAGCTTTATGTCAGTCAAACAGTAGGGAATGTCTCAAACGTCAATCGAAGCACTTTTGTCGATCATAGCGCCGCGCTATGGCCAAAGCGCGGCGCTTTGAGGTGTGAAAATAATTTTGGCCGTGTGTTAATAGCATGACCCATATTAAGTAATAATCTCATCTTTTGTATCGTTAAAAATGGAATCTTGAAATACACTAGACAAAATCCACGATACCAATCACCACTAAATCAAAGGCTCCTACCATCTTTATTTTACAACCATTCAATACGGAGGACATAACCCCATAGACACCCAAATCCCATATATCCACTAATACAAGTTGTTTGCGTATTTACAAAACTCAAAATGAGAGAATTGCGTGCATTCTCTTAAAATTTATTACTTGCGTATTTACATAACTCAAAACCAAAGTTACATATATCCTATCTCATAACAAATACCCTTATCAAAAATAAAAGAACCGATTCCATTATTTAGGTGGATTACCCAAGATGCGGGTGTTCACTCTGTCAGTTTTCTTATTTTGCTAAGCATCTAGTGTGGTAGATATTATTAGCTACCCCAGTTTTTCTTTTCTATTTTTCTTTTTTGCTAAGCATCTAGTGTGGTAGATATTATTAGCTACATCAGTTTTTCTTTCTTTTCTACTTTTTTTTTAATAAAAGCAAATTTTCCCTCAATTAATTCACAAAAGAACTTATGTGAGTTGAATCTACTATTTAATTTTGTATAAGTTGCTATAGCTTTATGTATAATTGAGTAAGGCACAATACATCTTCCTTCTTGGTTTATTTGTCCACCCACCCATTGAATAATATGTTTCTACTTTTACCAACTTTAGGTTATGAGTAAGAGTACTTTAATTCAATTTTTTTTTATAATTTTCAACCGTATAGTTATTTGTCTTTTACAACTTTGTCATAAAACATTTTCTTTTTTCTTTTTTATCTTAATATTTTTTCACTTTCATCTTTGGTCTCATGTACTTTTCATATTTTACAAATTTGTCATTTTACGTTTCAGTTTAAATTTTACGAGTTAAGACCATACAACGCGAATGTGTGGTTCAAAGTTTTTACTTTATTTTGTTTTGCAATTTAAGTATTCATAACATTGGGATGAATAGTGATTTTTTTTGTTTTTTTATATGGTTTTGTCTTGTGTGTGTGTGTTTGTAATAAAACTTTGATTTTTTATAATTATGCCACAAAAATTATATATATATATATATATATATTAATTTATAATATTGGGATGAATAGTGATTTTTTTTTGTTTTTTTATGGTTTTGTCTTGTGTGTGTGTTTGTAATAAAACTTTGATTTTTTTATAATTCTGCCACAAAAATTAAATGAATTTATTTTTTTTTACTTTTGTTTTATGTTTTTTTCCGGATTTGGTCGAAGTTTGGTTGGTACTTAGCACTGTGTTTGGTGGGCACATTTGGTCCCTTACGTTTTTTACCCCATGAATAGTGATTTTTTTTTGTCTTTTTATGGTTTTGTCTTGTGTGTGTGTTTGTAATAAAACTTTGATTTTTTATAATTCTGCCACAAAAATTAAATGAATTTTTTTTTACTTTTGTTTTACGTTTTTCCTGGATTTGGTCAAGTTCGGTTGGTACTTAGCACTGTGTTTGGTGGGCACATTTGGTCCCTTACGTTTTTTACCCCCTCGACTTTCTAATACGAGTCGGTATAAATTCTATGTTGACTACATTTTATGTCATGTGAGTCACTTGGTGCTAGAAACTCGTGTTTTTATTTTATGTTTTTCTCGGTTTTGATTGTTGTTTGGTTGCTACTTAACAAGGTTTTATATCTCCCCGCAACGCTGGTAGCACGGTTTTACGCCCCTCACCGTAACGCGGGGGAGCTAAGACTAGTTTAAGTTTAACAACTGTGACACAATGTGAGGGTCCTAAGTCAACTTAGTTATTTTTTTCTATGTTTTATGTTTGAGGTTAATTTTTGCAAGTTAACACGCTACAATGGACATGCGTGATTCAATGTTACTTTTTATTCGGTTTAACAATCCCGCCATAAAACGGGGGTCTTTAACACTAGTTTTTATTATTTATTTGTTAAATTGAGGGGGTCGTAATCCTCCTCATGGGATGATCTTACATTTTCCTTATTCTTGTCATTGGATGGTGCATAAATTATAAATGCTTTTATCATATCAAAGTATTATGTTTGTCTGTATAAATACTATAAAAATGAGAAATTGTTTTCGTGTTTAGAGGGTTAACATGGTCGTGTAAAATTTTCAATGTGCCGAGTCGTGTTGCTAGATGCATGACAGCCATGCATTTATAACTTTGTATTAAATTAAGGGTGTTGCTAAATGTACTCCGTTTTTCCTTATTTTTACCGCGTGTACCCCCCCCCCCCCCCCATTAAATAAATAAAATCAAACCTTATATTTTGTAATTTGTTTAAAAATTGTATCTGCTTTAAGTTTTTAATCAATTCAAGTTTTCACTTCAAATCATCCTTATCATGTCAAATGAAAAAGTTTTAACGTTTATCCAAAACTAATAGCCCTTGCTCATCTTCTCATTATAATCGATATTTAAAAAAATATGTATCAAACAAAAGATTAACCTGAATTTTAAAATTGTTGTTTCTAATAAATTTTGTCTGATTAAAAACTGATTACGATCGGTAAAAAAACAATGTTCACCAACAATTTCTTGACTTAATCTAATGGACTGGATGATAAATACACAACACATTATATTGTTATTTGATTAATTTCAAGTGTTTTACGTGCAACCCCTCCTTAGCCCTAGTTAGTGCTTAAGTGTTTAATCTATTTTGTTTACCTTCTGACTTGATGGAACATAATTTATATTCTGAATGTCTAACTTTTAGAAGGAAGGAAAAGTACGGGCAGGAAAAAGAAAGAGAGATACGATCAGTCAGGAGAGAAAGCAATGGGCAAGAGAGAGAAAGGACAAATTGCTTTTCAATTAATTTAATTTTTTTAGCTTTAATTATTCTGTTCTTTGTCTTCAAATACATAAAATAAAAACTACTTTCAATAATAATAATAATAAGAATATTATTATTATTATTATTATTATTATTAGGAATATTGGATTTTAATAATCTCAACTATTCGCCTTTGGCCGCCAACAGTCCTAACTTCAAAAATAACCACCGACAATCCCAACTATTGGTCATCAATGGACCCTGAATAACAGAACCCTAACGCCGTTAGTATCTAGTCCCCGGAAAACCGTTTTTGGCCAGGAAAAGGTTTCTAAATTAAGGTCTAATCTAAGTTTCAAAAGAGGTTTGAGACGAAAATGTTGAGTTTTCCGGCCAAAAAGTTGATTTTTCCGGCCACAAAGAAGTTTTCCGGCGAAAAATGAGTTTTCCGGCGACTTCAATAATTGGGGCTTTTACTAGAAGAATGTTCCTAAATGTTCGTAATAAGGTTACAAAGAGGTTTGAGAAAAAAATGTGGAGTTTTCTGGTAAAAAACATTTTTTCGGCGACTAGAGACTAACGGAGTTAGGTTTTGTTAGTCAGGGTCCATTGGTGGTCAATATGTTAATAGTTGGGACTAGTAGTGGTTATTTTTAAAGTTAGGACTATTCGCGGTAATAGTTGGGATTATTAAAATCCAATATTCCTTATTATTATCGTAGTCGTCATCTTTAGCAATATGCTTTTGAAATACTACTTTCAAGATTATTATTATTATTATTATTATTATTATTATTATTATTATTATTATTTAATGTTATCATCTTTATCTATCTGCTCTTGAAATTTTATACGAAGGTAACTTATAAATATAGTGAAATACTTTTGTTTTTAAATGTTTTTAGAATTTATTTAGGTGTATATAAATAAATTTAGTTCCAAAGAGATAGCATGGTGATAAAATGGTGTATGTCTTGATTATTTATTTATTAATATTGATATTAATACTAATAATAGTATCTATACTATATAATAAAAGAAACCAATGAAGGGGCACTTGTTATTATTCTAGATTATCATTAGTTGTAGATAATTATTATTTAAATTAAATTATTAAATTTAATTAGTTGATATCACGATTGAATATATATTATATTTAAAAAGTTAAAGTAGATAAAATTTACTAATATTGATGAACATATATTTTATATAGATAATATATGAAAATGTTTAAATAACATTAGCTTTAGATTATTTATAAATAAACGACTTAAGTTATTTTTCTTTTCTAATTAGGTTTGTTTGTATAAACTAAATAATAAAAAGGTTAAAAGTGACATAATAAAAATTATAAAAACAATTTGTACTTTAATCTAATAAAATTAGCAATGGTAACCGAGTAGTTGCAAAACATGAACACATTATCCACAAGTAAAGTTATCTATCAATATATTAGTTAGCAACCAAACTATCCCTAAAAAAATATAAGTAATTAAACTGAGTTAGAGAGTGTATATAAGCAATACAGTACTTTAGGTTTAGGGAGTTATGTGGAATAGTGCATTAATTTTATGAATGCTTTATGTAAGTCGTTTGGGACGTAGGATGACGCCAAGACTTTTTTTTTTTATAAATTGGTATATAAAATTATATTTATTCAATTCGTGTAATGCACAAGATTTTTAAAAATATGACTTTTTTATTATATAGTATACAAAATTGCATTTATTCAACACATACAATACACGAGGTTTCTTAAAGATATAACTTTTTTTATTATTAATATATAAAATTACATTTATTTAATTCGTGTTAAATAAGTTTTTTTTAAATATATTATTTTATATAAAATTAAATTTGTTTAGCCCGTGTAATACACGAGACTCTAACCTAGTAACAAAATATAAAAAAGTAAAAAAAAAATATTATAAAGTAAAATAATATAAAAAACATAATTATTACTTTAGACTAAAATAATATATTAAAGCAGTTAATCATTACCAAATTAACTAATTTGGTATATTAATCTTTATTTTAGGTCTATTTATCATTTATATTTTAGGTTTTACGGTTCACCCTCTTTAAATGGTTGTGATGTACAAGATAGTTGCATAAAACCTTTCTTTTCTCTTAACAACAACTCATACTCTTAACTCTACATCTCCATTATATATTTTATGACGATCACAAGACTTGAAGACTTAGGGTGGTCGGTATCATCTCGGGGATTTTGATTGGGGAGGGGGGTTGCCGAGCGGGGTTGGATTGCCAGCTTCACATCGGTGAGTGGGGAGTGGTGTTTGCCGTGAGTATAAACCGATGCGGGAATGGTGGGTCCTAATCCCTTTCAAAAAATCACATTTTTTTTAATACTTTACCACTCTCCATGTGTTTGACCATTGCCAGTGATTGAGTGCAAAATAGGGAATGGAGTGGGGACTTGACATGACATGATATTATTGGCTAGAGAATAACTCAAACACCCTAATAGTGATTGACCACTCCCTTCACCCTTATAAAGAGTTATCAACTAGTGAAATGATGAACAAAGCTGATATTATCTATAATAACAAATCATGAAGAGGCTTATAAACAGTGATTTTTTTCCCTTTTGTCTTTTATGGTTTTTTAAATTTAGTGGTTTTTTTTCTTTTATCTTTTATAGTTTTTACTTTAGTGGTTTCTTTGTTCATTTTATTAAAATCGTTAAAACTGGTATTGATATTTGCTTTTATTGATATTTGTTTGTAGGGTTTTTAATGAGTACCACCTATAACGACCAAAGTCACATTGCATAGTACGGGGAAAACTTATTCTTTTATTGTTTTTAATTTGAGCAAATTAAAGTTTTTTTTTCTTTATGTTTACACCAAATAGCAGGCGGTGTCCTTCGCCTTTAAAATTGATGGATTTTATACTTAATGTTTCAAAATCTTGCACAGTATATCATTTGAGCCTAACCCAGTTTATTTTTTTTTTGTTAAATCTGGTCATGTGCCATGCACATGAGAGCACTCTTGTCATTTAACCGTTCCAAGGGTTATTATGTAAATAATATATAGATAGGGACTGTTTTATAAAAATAAAAAAGATTTTTATCTTTTTCTTCTACTATCTCTCTCACTCTAACTTTCTCCCCCTCTTTCTTCTTCTCTCTCTCTAACTTCATCGCACCACACCCACCCACCCACCACCACCACCACCACACCTGGATGGGCCAATCCTCTTCCACCCACGCGCCACCGTGGTCAACCTACCGCCACCATCGCTCCACCAGCGTCTCCTCCTCCTTCTCCACCCGATCAGAGATCTTCTCTTTCATCCACTCCAAACCCAACAACACTATCGAAACTCCAATTATCATTTTAGATCATATCATTCCCACCACAATAGACTACACATCTGAAATTCCGGACGAATGTTTAGCTTTAATCTTCCAATTCCTCACCTCCACCGCCTGGCCCTCAACGCTCAAGCAGACGTTCTACCACTCATTCCATCTATTTTCTCCCGATTCGACTCCGTTACGAAACTTGCTCTCCGCTGCGAGCGTAGATCCGTATCTATAGCGGATGAAGGATTGCTTCTGATATCCCAACGGTGCCCTAACCTCATGCGCCTTAAGCTACGCGGCGGCAGTGGGAGGTGTAAGGTGGTCGATTGGATTGGTGCAATGGTGATGTTGGGTAGCGGTGGTGGGAGGTGTACGGTGGTGGGTGGGTGCGATGGTGATGATTGGTGGCGGTGGTGGGATGTGTACGGTGGTGGATCCTGGATGGTGAAGGTGGGTTTGCGGTGGTGGAGGTGGTGTTAGGGGTGTTGCTGGTGGTGGTGGTCGGAGTGGTGGATTCTGGATGGTGAAGGTGGGTTAGGTGGTGGTGGGAGGTGGTGTTAGGGGTGTTGCAGGTGGATTGAAGTTGAAGATAGGTAGAGTTATAAATTATTTTGTTTTCTTTTTTAAAATGAAATTAAATAAATGGGGTAAAAAGACTAAAATATCCCTGGGTGTCCAGATTTAATAAATAAAATTAACCGGGTTAGGCTCAAAGGACATAACGTGCAAGATTTTGAAACATTAAGTACAAAACCAGTCAATTTCAAAGGCAAAAGACACTGCATGCAATTTGGTGTAAACATAAAGGACAAAACTTGTAATATACTCTTCTAATTTGTATTATCGGAACTGATATCACTATTCGCTTTTATACTTTTCCGATGAGTCGAGCCGATAACGATCAAAGTCAAGTCGTGTAACAACAAGGAAAACTGATCATACTCCCGTCGCATAGCGCGAGGGAAAAACCCGGTATTGATATTCGCTTTTATGGTTCCCGATGAGTCAAGCCAATAACGACTAAAGTCATGTCACGTAGCATGGGGAAAACAATCAAACTCCCGTCCCGTAACGCGGGGGTAAAAATCTTTCTTTTCATTTAATTGGTATTATCTAAACCGGTATCGATATTCAATTTTATCGATCTTTGATTTTATGGTTTCCGACGAGTCAAGCTAATAATGACCAAAGTCGCGCTACATACCACAAGAAAAAAAATGATCAAACTCCCGCTGCATAGCGCGGTGGAGTCCTTCTAGTTAAATCTAAAAAGATAGCACTAGTAAAGTTGTCAGAAGAAACTATATTCATAATGACCATAGAAATAAGGGTGGACGGTATCATTGCGGTAAATACATGCGGGGAGGGGTTTTACCGATCGGTGATGGAGTGTCGGGTGTTGGATCGGTGAGCGGGGAGAGCTTCAGCGATGACTACTCACCGATGCGGGAAGAGAATGGGTAGAGGAGAGAGAGGGGGTTAATAGTGGGCCCCACCCTTTTTCAACCAATCACAATTTTTTTTAAATTATTTACCACTCTCCATGTGTTTGAATCATTGCCAATGATTGAGTGCAAAATAGGGAGTGGAATGTGGACTTGACATGACATGATATTATTGGCTAGAGAATAACTCAAACACACTAAGTGATTGAACGACTCCCTCTACCCTGACCTTTAAGGCTGGAGGGTATGGAGAGCCTCATCCCGATGAGCCGCCACGTCACCGCCACGTAGGAGGGGCTTGAAGGGGATGGACCTAGGGGGTGGGGGATGAACCCCTTTATATATATATATATATATATATATATATAGGGGATCGCTAGAATGAGAACCACCACGAGTTATGAGAACCACGAGAACCGCGCCCCGCGGGTGGCCGTCGGCGACGAAATTTTTTTTACACCTAGATCCGTATATTTTAGTGGGGGGTTTAAATTTTCGGTTCAAACGGCGCGCCCGAGGGGGTAGTTTTTTACGCCCAAAGTTTGGGTTTTTTTAATTTTTCTTTTTTTTTTACCAAACTTTGGGCGTAAAAAACTACCCCCTCGGGTGCGCCGTTTGAACCGAAAATTTAAACCCCCCACTAAAATATACGGATCTAGGTGTAAAAAAAATTGCGTCGCCGACGGCCACCCGCGGGGCGCGGTTCTCGTGGTTCTCATAACTCGTGGTGGTTCTCATTCTAGCGGCTCCCTATATATATATATGTATGTATGTATAGCTGTGTGTGTGAGGAGAGAGAAATTGAGCCCCGTCGAGAACGGCTGATGGGAGACGCTGGGGACTAGCCGGACCGAGGGGAGCGGTGTAGGGGACCGGCGCCGGGCCAAGCCGGGCCTAAGCCGGCCCCCATACCGTCTGGTCTAAGAACATTATCTTTTCCAATAAAAATTGAAAAGCAACACAGAAAGAATGATGAGATACCAAGTATGACTTGACCTAGGGTATGTGTTTTCGTTCTCTCATTGGTTCCTTTCCTTGTGGGTACCTAGATCAAATGTCCTTCTGGTATCTTCTAATTTTGAGGTAATGTATTGTACTCTCACTTTTTTTTTTACGAATTTAGCTTCTAATTCATCATTATGTGAGGTAGGCCCATCCTCCAACCCCCTCAAAAAGCAAGGAGGCCCATCCTCCATGAGATGGTGATGTGGCGCCTACGTGGCGGCCCATCCTCAATGGGATGAGCCTCCCCATACCTACTTGTCTAAGAGAACTAGGTTACAACCGCGTGTACTACATGGGTTGCATATATGTAATTTTATATAATAAATAATAAAAATATATAACTTTAGAAAAAACTAGTATATTAAACTTGTTGAATAAAATATAATGTCATATGTTAATACAAACAGTCATCAAAGATTTATCTTTTAAAGATAGATTTGACATTTGAAAGAATTGTGCGATTATAATGGTGAGTCCAAACCATTATAGCGATGCGTCTAAAAACACTTACAATTTGATAGAAACATAAACCAGACCTAGAATAATTATTTAATTTTAGTGAACCTTTGATCTCTATATCAAACAGGAACCTTTGATTCCTAACTTACTATAATTTCAATCACCAGACTCCAAAGTATATATATTTACTCGTAATAAAAACAAATGTTTATTCTTACCTAATATTTTTGTTTAAAATTATTTATAGAAAAACAAATATTTATTCTTAATTAGTTTTTTGTTTAAAATTATTATTATCTAATATGGTCATAATAAAAACAAACGTTTATATTATCATATAATTATTGGAGTTAATTACATAGTTAGTCCCTGTGGTTTGCACAAAGTAACATACTTATGTACTAATAGTTTAAAATCACCTTCTAGGGTATTAACTTTTCATTTTGTGACGTTTGGAGGTATTAACTTTATTTATTTGTTAAACTATTAGTACCTAAGTATGTTATTTTGTGCAAACCACATGGACTAACTATGTTAATACTCTAGAAGTTAATACATCCAAACGTTACAAAATGAAAAGTTTATACCCTAGAAGATGATTTTAAACTATTAGCACCTAAGTATTTTATTTTTTGCAAACCACAGGGACTATCTGTGTAATTAACTCAAATTATTATTATTATTATTATTATTATTATTATTATTATTATTATTATTATTCAATATGATTATAATAAAAACAAACATTTATCCTTATCTAAATTTTTGTTTAAAATTATTTAATAGAAAAACAAATACTTATTCTTATCTAATATTTTGTTTAAAATTATTATTATTATTATTCAATAGGAGAGATAAATATAAAAAAAAGTGTAGCCAAATTATTTATCACCAAAACCAAACTTTGTATTAATATATTATTTATTTTTATTTTCATTATTAAAAAATTATTATATAGATTTTATTACATAATTTTTTAAAGATACAATTTTTTTTTATTATTTGGCATATAAAATTAGATATATTTGTGCAATACACGGGGTTTTTAAAGACATAATTTTTTTATTATCTACTATACAAATTTTAAAGACATAATTTCTTTTATTATTTACTATAAAAAAAGACATTTATTCGGATTTTTTAAAGATACAACTTGATTATGTAAATAATATCAAATATCAAAGAAAAACAGTTTATAATTCAATTTTTTTTATAATTTTCAGCCCTATAGTTATTTGTCTTTTACAACTTTGTCATAAAACATTTTTTTTTTATTTTTTATCTTAATATTTTCCCACTTTCAACTTTGGTCTCATATACTTTTCATATTTTACAAATATGTCATTTTACGTTTCGGTTTAAATTTTACGAGTTAACACCATACAACGCGAATGTTTGGTTCAAAGTTTTCACTTTATTTTGTTTTGCAATTTAAGTTTAACAACCGTGACACAATGTGCGGGTCCTAAGTCGACTTAGTAATTTTTTTCTATGTTTTACGTTTGAGGTTAATTTTTGCAAGTTAACACGCTGCAATGGGCATGCGTGATTCAACGTTACTTTTTATTCGGTTTAACAATCCCGATGCAAAGCGCGGATCCTTAACACTAGTTTCTATTATTTATTTGTTAAATTGAGGGTGTCGTAATCCTCCTCATGGGATGATTTTACATTTTCTTTATTCTTGTCATGGGATGGTAGTGACGACGATAAACAAATAATATATTTAATAGTTGGAACAAATACATGAGAAGATATATCAACCTCATATAGTCATAGTTTTTTGAAAGATTCCACATCGAGTTGATGTTGGTGCACCTTTTTGTGTCTGTAACTAGTCTTTCTTATTGTTGTATTTTGTACGGTCTTTAAACGTTTATCGAGTATGTATTTGCCGTCGACCAAGTCGGATATCCTCCTATCCGCTTGTGTCTGACTTATTTGTCTTTATTTGATATGTAATGTTATACGTACAATGCATGTTGCATGAAAGGGTATAATGGTCATTATGTAATGTTTATATGTTGCTGTTTGTTTGCTGTCTGTTTGCAGCAAACAGCACAACTGATGCAGCCTTCGACGAAACAGACTTGTTTCGTCGAACACATCTCGACGAAACGGCCATCTGTTCATTTGATTTTGTTTCGTCGACATCAACGACGAAACACATCTGTTTTGTCGTGTATTGGGCTGCTTCAAGCCCAAGTCTGGCCCAACATCCGTTTCGTCGATGTCTGGCCCAGGGTACTATATAAACATTCTGGTTTTCACTTAGAAACTAGATGAGAAAATACCCTTAAGAAACTCTGTCAAAACTGTGTGTATCAGTTATTGTTGGTTCTCATCCCGTTTAATCAATAGATTGTGTTTCATTGATTATACCTCGTGTGTTTTACTGTTTTATTAACTGTGTTTGATTTGCACCGTCACGGGGATTCCGCACCCGCGACATTGTTTGTTATAAACAAGGATAGGTTTTCGTTATCGATCCTCAGATTTCGGGACCTACAAGTGGTATCAGAGCATTGGCTCGTATCCTTGTTTAAACCAAACATAGTTAGGTTTATATCGAGTGTTGTTGTTGATTTTCCGAAAACTGTTCTTGACATTCATATATTTCTGGAAAAGTCTTCTTAACAATCTGGTTATCATTTGCTTCATTGCTAAAGTTTTATTGAAAACCTTGTTAAAATTACATGTGTGCATGTTTAGAGTTTGGTTTTCATAGAAAGTTTATGCAAAATTCTAGTATTTGTGGTTGTTGTTCTTGAAAAAGTGCTTAGAAATCTGCCTGGATATTGTTTGTTTGCCAAAGTTTTATTGAAAACCTTTGTTATATTGCATGTTCACACAATAAACTGGGTTTTATTTGAAAGTTTGGGCAAATTTCGTGTTTCGGAAAGTTATTAAGTTGCTGGAATAATCATCATTTCTGGGTTATTCTTCACATCTTCAAAAGACCTTCAAACTATTTCTTGAATAATCATTGAAATTAGAATTAAAAGGGTTTGATAAAATATCTAATTTGTGAAATACATTGGAAACAGATATTAGGCAAGTTGTTGTGTTGAAAGTTGTGTATTGAAAAACTTGTATTGTGTCAGTAAGATTTTATTTGACTTGTGTTGAAAAATTTAACCAGCCCACTTGTCTGACTCTTATTCACGACGAAACAATCGAACGACGAAACAAAAGTGCTTCGTCAAAAATATCTTCGATGAAACAAATTCAGTTTCGTCATAAGACATTTCGACGAAACAAATTCAGTTTCGTCATAAATCCTTCGACGAAACAAAGTCTGTTTCGTGGAAAGTGTTTCGTCGTAATCTGCTGTCATTTTAATACAGAGGACTTGTAAAAGTGTTCTAACTGTGTGTTTTCAAGAATTTGATCAGGTATTCCACTTCATACATCAAATATGAGCTGCACAAGTCCGTGGGATTGGAGTATGGACTCGAGACCAAGTCAAGATCAGTCCTCTGCAGCAGCTTGGGTAAAAAATGTTTTTGGTCAACCTTCCATAAGTGCAGGACAATGGGCACTTGTATCTAATCAAAATCAAAATATTCAAAATCTTTTGCACAGCGAGAGCGAAACGGGCAGCAACAATCGCCCACCAAAGTTGAATCATATGAACGATTTTCCATCATGGAAAGGTCGTTTCCATACATACGTTCAAGGGCAAAGCACCGATCTTTGGAGGTGTTTCATTACTCCACGCAACAATGCCCTCGAAGTAGCAGCATCAACGGCAACGAGTTTTACTAATATGCATGAAGATGACAAGAAAGCCTATGACTTAGAGAAAAAGTCATTTGCTATTCTTACACAAGCGCTTCACAAAGAAATCTATCATCAATTCTCTTATTGTACGGACACGAAATCATTATGGGATGGTAGCAAGAGGAGAAGGAAGTGCAGCTACTAGAAAGACACGTCATGATCTATTGAAGAAAGAGTTTGAATCATTTCAGTTCTTGGAAAATGAAACTCTAAATGATATGACTACACGTTTTTATCATTTGATTAGGGAAATGTTTGCTTATGGTGTTAATTCAACTCAACAGGAAGTCGTTGCACGGTTTGCTGATTCTCTACCACCAAAATGGAGCCCATACATTGAGCTTTTAAAGCATACCGGTGTTCTAGATGCTGAAAATGTCAATATCTATGAATTCATACAGAAGCTGGAACACAAGAATGATGAAGAAATTCGGAAAGCTAAACGAATTTGTAACACCCCGTCCCGGAAGGGCCGGCGTGTCACAATAACAGTAGTCAGATCAAAAACATAATTCCATTTATACTTAAATGTATTACACAGCTTTACAACTTAATAAAGGATATCTAATCCATTACAATTATTTATAATGTCTTTTCCAAACACTCGAGCACTCTTCCATATTCCGTCCCAGATTGTCCTGATAACCTGACGTAAAGAAGAAAACACAAAAACGTACGTCTGAGCAAAATTTGAAAGTTTTGCCCAGTGTGCGGATAGAGGAAAACAAAAGCTTATTTTATTTTAATAACCGGATGGAACTTGACGATGCAAATAACTTAATTTCATAATTATATCTTACGGATGTACCCATGAGCAAACTGAAAACGTGACAATACACAGGTAGCTACTCCTGCATACTTATCACACGAAATGGCAAGTTGGCATACCTGTTATCCATTTCCTGAAAACTTAAATCCTAGGATCTGATCCATACGCCTCCTAATATATGTACCACACTTGTACTTAAGAGACGCCGTGAACTAATCTCTCCGTCACGGATGGAGCACATGATGTCGATGCCGCAACAACATGCTCGTGGGACACTCCACGAGAAGCGATACTCAGGGTATCAGAGTACAAATGGTCTTATCAACATAACTTATAAAACTTATGTTCAGAACAGAACGGAACATATATTGGAACATGCGATAATGAGTACAACTTAACAGAAAAACTATCGCATGACATGAAAACTAAATCAAATGATTAGAATAGGAATCGAACGGACTGTCAAATGAATCGATAATCAAAGACGTGAGGAGTTTTAAAAACAAGTCATAGTAATTTAAAACAATTTGACTTGAGTAACATAATACTTATATATCATATTAAACTTGTAACTTATTTACTTATAACTTATAAGTCTTAAGATATTTAACTTGTAACTTGAAAAAAAAAAAAACGAATCTTTGGCGAGATTGAAAATATAAGAGTGGAACCAGTCATCAAGGTATGGTTATCAATCCTATCTTGACAATTTCGTCCCCAAAATGTGGTTTATTAAACGAAACAAGATAAAACCTTGACTCGTTAATAAGGAACCACTAGAGTAGGAAATGAAACTTGTATAAAATAAACCATTTTCTAAATAAATGATGTAAAACAAAACCTTTTCAAAACGTTTGTAACTTTCAACACATGTTTCATAACTTAATCTTAATACGGAATCTATAACTTATTTCATAACTTAATCTTAATACGGAATCTATAACTTATAACTTAATCTTAATACAGAATCTATAATCAGGAATGATATACTTGTATCAAAACGATCTAAATCGAAAGAAAGGATTCTATCCGTACCCAACGGACATAAATCGACATAAAGGATTCTTATAAAAACGACATAAATCGAACGAAAGGAATCTACCCGTACGGAATTTATAACTTATTTCATAACTTAATCTTAATATGGAATCTATAACTTATTTCATAACTTAATCTTAATATGGAAACTTAAATTCAGGAACGACATCAATCAAAAGAAAGGGATTCTATCCGTACCCAACGGACATAAATCTAAAGAAAGGAGTCTACCCGTACGATATATCAGAATTGACAGAAATCGAAAGAAAGGAATCTACCCGTACGGAACTTATAACTTATACTTAGATCTTAATACGGACTTTAAAATCAGAAATGATATACTTGTATCAAATGAAGTAAATTGAAAGAAAGGAACCTATCCGTACTGAATTTATAACTTATACCTTAGATCTTAATACGGAATTTAAAATCAGGATTGACATAAATCGAAAGGAAGGAACCTATCCGTACCTTAAAATTTTCCAAATGATGCTACCTTGTTTCCAATTGTAGATTCATACGGACAGAGTTTAGCTTACTGATTATTCTCTTAACCTAATTTGCACACAAACTAGGTAATTAACTAATACAGCTTTTACGATAACTCACGAGATTAAACCTTCACAACAAATGACAAAGTGCGATACTTCATCCATCGAATTAACGATGATCCATCGAATTAACGACGAACGACAAAGTACGATACTTAAACATCCAGCGGATTCACAACTAAGGACGGAGTATAGTCCGTTTTCGGACAGCACTCAAACATCCCGTCGAAATCACGACGAATGACAAAGTATAAGCCCAATTTGAGCAGCACTTAAACATCTATCGGATAGTTCAAATCGATCGGACAATGAATCGTAGCAGCGATTGAGTTAATACCCTGATTGCGGCAGCACCCCGCTATACTAATTAGTGTTTCGTGTGTGTTAATTGAGAGTATTTGGACGATATCTCCGCGTCTGAGTTGAATTTTATCGTCGTTTGAACACCCAGAATCGAATGCCAATGTCTTCTATTTATAGCCAAAATTTGAGAAGCCCTGCGCATCGTAGGCCTTCAATACCATACGCATCGTATGGTCTTTTAACCTGGCTGCGCATCGTAGGCTATAACAGCCTGCGCATCGTATGGGTTAAAAAATAGGCTTATAGACTAGCCACGTTTGGGACTAGCTATGCTGAGTCAGTACTTTCGAATTTTCTGAATTTTACAACGAAACTTTAAGATAATTATCAACTAGGTTTACCCCCTTTGAGTTTTAGGGGCCCTAATCCTGATTCTGAAAATTCTGAAAATCTTAGGGTTTGTACAGAATTACTTGGGTGTCTTAATTAGGGTTTCCTATTGGACTATAAATCATAAGGGTTGTTTACATTTTTGTTTTAAAATTTTCGGGTGTTACAGAATTGCTGCTCCTCAAAATACCGAAATGTATCTTGGAGGAGGTTTTAACCCGTTAGCTAGTTCCAGTTCAGCTCAGCAACCAAAGTTACAAACGGCGTTTGTATCAAATACAAACTCTTTTCCGTTTCCACAATCAGCTCCACCTCCGGTCTTCGATCCGAGTGCCTATCTTCCGCCAGCGCATTTGAGTGCTCAAGCTCAGGCTTATTCTAGACCTTAATTTGGAAGTCCTTTTCTTCCTTTTACACCTCCAGTTGCCACTACTCAACCTCAGTTCAATCCGAATGCTTATATTCCTGTCCCAACACAACAAGCCCAACCACAACAACAGCAAGCTAATTATACCAACAATCCTCCACCCCTAAACACTAACACAGTGAAAGTTGATACATCAAACCTCTCAAATGTTAGCATTGAAGTAGCAAAGGAACATATGGAACTCGTTAATACAATGGTCAGTGCTTACTGCGGTTTGGTCGCAGGTCAAATTGGAAACATCAGTTTGACCAACGAAGATTATCTACAAATCAACCGTGATGAAATGGAGTTGATGGATATAAAGTGGGCGTTCGCAAGTGCTGTTAGAAGGGCGAAGGACTTTATGGTTCGAACAGGGAGAAGTTCTTTGGAAAGTAAGCAGGATACAAAGTACGGATTTGATAAAGAAGCAGTTACATGCTTCAATTGTGGCGAAAAGGGGCACTTCAAACGTGAGTGCACGAGACCAAGTAAACAAGGCAATCAAAACCCATTCAGAAATCAAACGAGTACTTCAAATGTCAATGACAATCAAGATAATCGTGAAAGAAGGATGGTAGCGACGAACAACAATCAGAACCAGAACCAGTCTGGACCATCAAACACAAATCGAGCATTGACCGTTCAAGCTGATGAAGGGTTTAATTGGTATTTACAACTTGGGGAAGGTGATCAAGATAAAGGAGGAACAGCGTGTTATGCAAAGATCATCAATCACATCAAGCACGTTCATAAGGAAGAATTTTCTGAAAGTGACGACAGTTCGGGTTATACCGGGAGTTCTGATGAAGAAAGTTCTACTTCGGGCGATTATCATTCTGAATCTGATGTGAGGAAAGAAGCAAGTTCTGATCTTAATGACTTGTTGAATGAAGCGGAGGAGTTGAAATGTTAGAAATCAATTCTGATTAAGAAGGCTGCTGTAGCATCTCAAGAAATGGAGAAGTTCTTCACTGAAAGACGGATCTTTTTCTTTTCAAACTGCCTTTATGGCAAATGTCTCAGCCTCTACGAGTCAGGTAAATTCTGAAACTCTTGCTCCTAGTGTTTGTAATGATTGTGCTGATTTGAAGCTTGAATCTGAAAAGCTTCATAGTCATAATCAAAGTTTGGTTGTTGAAATGTCCAAGTGCAAAGAAGCAAATATGGCTCTGGTTAGAAACGAAAAGGATTTTAAATTTGTAATTGAAACTCTAAAGAAAAGTGTTTCCGAAGTGACAAAAACTTTTATCATAAACAAGTTAGTATAAATGATTACATTAACATTGTTGAGGAAACCAAAAAGGAATTAGCCATTGCAAAATGCGAGCATGATGCAATCAAGCAAAAGTTGGAGAGTTATTCTAACTCCCGATTTGTGCTTGATCACATTATTGACGTTCAGCAGCTGAAGGGAAACAAGAAAGGTGTTGGGTATAAGAAGTGTCCGCCCCCTTTGAGACAAAATTATACCTGAATGCCTGATGAAGAGGATATGCCTCGATTTGAACCCAGTGTACCTCTGGATTATGGGGAAGTTACTACTGGCATAGGGTTCAAATCGGACATTTCTTCTAGTACATCATCTGATCAAAAAGAAACTTCAACATCTACGAAACTAAGCCCTCCAATCATTGAGGACTATGATTCGTATGATGATGAATCAGAATCAGATATGAATGACCAGGATGAATCACTTAATAAGAAAAAGGGAATAGAAATTCCAATTGAGAATCATATTCTTTGTGATCCTCCTATTCCTGTTGTGCAACAAGTTGTCAAACAAGTGATAGATCCTATCAAGAATGAAAAGAATTCTGTGTCTACCGTTAAGAGTAATAACGTGTTGTACACTTTGGTTGGTGATTCTAAAATCTATTCAGATCACGATTTTCCAATTAAGGATGTCAATACATCTTCGATTGATCAAGTTTTTGAAAATAATACAAACAAATTTTTGGGAAAAACAATTCCAGGAATTACTGTAAATCAATGTGACCAAATTCCAAAAGCTGAAATCAAGAAACAATTTGAAGATCAAAAATCACCAACAAAGCAACAACCTATTGCTGGTAAGGGTAAACAATCAGAAAAGCGAGCTCAAAAGCCTAATGTTTCTCAATCTAAATTTGAAACAAAAGGAGCTCGTTATCAGAAGAAAAGCAGTAATGTCAAATTTATAGAATCAAAGGGTACGGATAAAATTGAGACTTTTGAAAACAAGTCAAACACTGATTTTGTATAACAAGTCAAAATTTTGAAACGTGATAGCCAAAACAATTACACTCAACATTCAAACGGGTGTGATGAAAAAGCTAGTACCTCGGGTTCTACGGGTTCGACATCTGTTGGTCGATCAGATTCTCCTAAGTTTGTGGAAAGGAGAACATGCTTTAAATGTGGGGAGTTTGGACACATCATTAAAAATTGTCCAAACACTCCAAAAGATAAATTTGTTGAGAAATCACCACCTGAAAAGGTTCACCCTCAACGTCGTCCCGTTTCACCAAAACATGATAAAAGAATTGTTAAGGAACAAGAAACGAAACAACGACGTCAAAACGTCAAAGCTGTTGAAAAGGCTTTAAAATCTGAAGTCAAAACTGTCAAAAGGGATCCAAGTTCTTCACAATTTTTAAAACCAGAAGTTTTAGAATCTGTTCATAAAAATGTATCTGGTAAAATAAATCAAACTTGGAAACCTAAGACGGGTGAAAATTCAGGGGGAGGTGTTGTGTTACAAAATCATCAAGAAATCGAGATCATCTTTCATGATGCTTAGGGACGACCCAAGACCACTAAGGCTTGGGTCCCCATCCTTAACTGATCATTGATGATATGTGCAGGGTGTTCCAGGAGGAACTATTAATAGTCATTGGATTGTTGATAGTGGAGCATCTAGGCACATGACAGGCGACTTACGGCTTCTATATGATGTGAGAAATACTAGAGGAGGCTATGTCGCTTTCGTTGGAGACAAAGGCGGGTACATCACTGGAGAGGGAATGATCTCCAATGGTGTTGTATGTTTCGATAAGATCAATTATGTTCGTCAAATTGATCACAATCTTCTCAGTGTTTCGCAAATCTGCGATAAGAAGTTCACCGTGCATTTTGATGATGCTGGTTGTTATGTGCTGAAACCTGGCTTCAAGATTCCAGAAGAATGGATTCTCTTATCGGCTCCAAGAGTTAATGATCTTTATATTCTTGATATGAGCCAAGCGATTACTACTTCTGCACAAGTTACATGTTTTGTCTCAAAAGCCACGGAGAAGGAGTCTATATCTTGGCACAGAAGAATGGGGCACATTCACTTAAGAAAAATGAACCATTTGGTGAAAAAAAATCTTGTGAATGGCGTGCCCGTGAGAAGTTTTCATCTACAAGATATCTGTGTTTCGTGCCAGAAAGGGAAACAAACAAAGAAGTCTCACCCTTTGAAGAAAATCAACACTGTTAGCATGCCTCTTGAACGTCTTCATATGGACCTCTTTGGTCCTATGAGACACAAGACAACGTTCGGAGATGCTTATTGTTTAGTAGTTACTGATGATTACTCTAGATTTTCTTGGGTAGCTTTTATTGCACACAAGAGTGATACTCCTGGCATCCTCAAGGATCTTCTTACAATGTTGGAAAATCTCTACACGTTGAAAGTTAAGAGGATCAGAAGCGACAATGGAACTGAGTTCAAGAACCGAGTGATGGATGAGTTCTGTACTTCTAAGGGCATTCTTCATGAATACAGTTCTCGATACACTCCACAACAAAACGGTGTCGCGGAGAGGAAGAATCGGACGATAATTGAAACTGCAAGAACAATGTTGGTAGAATCGGAGCTTCCTGTTCAGTTCTGGGCGGAGGCTGTGTCGACTGCTTGTTACATATTAAACCGAGTTCTTACAGTTAAGAGACATGGCAAGACTTGTTTCGAGCTTCTGCAGAAAAGGAAACCGGATCTATCTTTTCTAGAACCTTTTGGCGGTCCATGCACTATGATTGAGCCTGATGGAAAGTTTGGTGCGAAAGCTATCGAGAGTTTCTTCCTTGGATATGCTACTCCGAATTTTCGCGTATGGAATCTGGCTACCAAAAAGATTGAGCTATGGAGTGAAGGAAGGGTTCAAAGGTATACAAGTCCTGTTAGGGCTCCGGGTGATCCTTGGATGTTCGACTACGATGGGTTGTTCAACTCCTTTGATCTGCCAACCTTTGACGAAGATTCTGCAGCTGCTAGAATGTTATTTGATAGTGACAACGCTGCTGACTCGCCATTGGTTAGACCTGTTATTGTTAACCCACAAGGTTCTAATTCGGTTAACAACACAGTTCAAAATGAGGGATTTGAAGATGCTACTGAGTACAATGAGTCATCGGAAGATGATGAATATCTGGATGCGACTGAAGGCACTTCAGCTCCAGTTGATCCTGTTCAGGGCATTTCTGTTGAAACTCCTCATGTGCAGGATAATGATACTGCTGAAGGGAATGCATCCACTTCCACGCATATTCCCGGTGTGGAATTGGTTGTTGATCTTAATATTAACAATTTGGGTGTTAATGCTCGTGTTCCTGAAAATCCTGAAATGAGGATACACGATACCCATCCACAGCAGAATATCATAGGAGATGTCCAACAAGGGGTGCAGACGCGTAATCAGCTGAGAAACAACCAGAGTGCTGGTTTGTATTCAGCCATTAGAGAATCTGGTCTTCAAAATGATTGGTCCTTCGCGTGTTACGTTTCACAAGAAGAACCGAAATCTTGGAAAGAAGCCTTAAAAGATAATTCTTGGGTTGAAGCAATGCAAGAGGAACTACAACAGTTCCAGAAGCTGGGTGTTTGGAGACTTGTTGAAAAACCCAACAACTACAAGAAAATTGGCACCCGTTGGGTTTACAAGTGCAAAAAGGATGATCGTGGAGTGGTCATTAGCAACAAGGCGAGATTGGTTGTTCGGGGCTTTCGTCAAATTGAAGGCATTGATTACAACGAGGTTTATGCACCGGTTGCTCGTCTGGAGGCTATTCGGATCTTTATAGCTTATGCTTATTTTAAAGGATTCAAAGTCTATCAGATGGACGTCAAAAGCGCATTCTTGCATGGTATTGTTGAAGAAGAGGTGTATGTCGAACAACCTCCAGGTTTTGAAGATCCTATCCATCCCGATCGGGTTTGGTTGCTCAACAAAGCTCTTTACGGATTACATCAAGCACCTAGGGCTTGGTATGCAACCTTATCTACTTATCTGCTGGAGAACGGTTTTCGCCGGGGTCTTATCGATTGTACTCTTTTCATCAAGGAACATGATGGAGATCTTTTGTTGGTACAGGTATACGTTGATGATATCATTTTCGGTTCTACTAACGATACTTTGTGCAGGCAATTTGAAAGTGTTATGCAGGAAAAGTTCGAAATAAGCGCAATGGGAAAGATGAATTTCTTTTTGGGCCTACAAGTTCAACAAACTGAGTCTGGGATATTCATCCATCAGACTAAATATGTTGGAGACATCTTGAGCCGATTCCAGATGTCTGACGCAACACCCATTGGTACCCCACTTCCGACTAATCACGGGATTACTCCGGACTTGAAGGGAGAAAGTGTCAACTCTTCTTATTATCGCGCTATGATCGGTCTCATGTAGCTCATAGCATCGAGGCCGGATATCATGTATCCAACGTGCCTGCTTGCAAGATATCAAGCCAACCCAAAAGCATCTCATCTTGGAGCTGTTAAAAGGATTTTTCGCTATCTGAAGGGTTGCCCGGACACCGGTCTTTGGTACCCTAGGGATGATGGTTTTGACTTGGTTGCTTTTAGTGATTCAGATTTTGGCGGATGCAAAATAGACAGGAAATCCACAACGGCTGGATGTCAATTCTTAGGAAGTCTCTTAGTCACGTGGCAGTGCAAGAAGCAAACTTGTATTGCTACATCAACTTGCGAAGCTGAATACATTGCTGCTTCAAGTTGTTGCTCTCAGGTTCTATGGATCCAGCAACAAATGCGCGACTACGGTTTTGAATTCCTATCTACCTCTATTTTTGTTGATAATAATGCTGCTTTATCTATCACTAGAAATCCTGTCCAACACTCCAAGACCAAGCACATCGAAATTAAGTATCATTTCATACGTGATTGTTTTGACAAAAGATTAATCGATGTTGTTAAAATCCACACTGATGAACAGCGTGCTGACCTGTTCACAAAAGCTTTTGAGAAATCTCGTTTTGACTATCTTTTAGTGGTCAATGGTATTAAGGTTAAACAAGAGTAAACTTCTGTCGGCTGATCGTTTTTGTAAATATTTTCTTAAGTGTCAAAAATCCAAAAAGATTTTCTTTTTACTTATATTTTCGCATTTTAGGGGGAGAAATTTCAGAAAATACAAAAACATGTGAAAATTAAAAAAAATCAAAAATATGTCGTTTACTTTCTGTCTTTACTTTTGAAAAATCAAAAATTCAAAAACAATAGAAAATCAAAAATGAGTTTCTTGGAGAAAATAAGGGAAAATGATGATATACACTGGTGTGGTCTGTCAATATGGTCAAAAGAAAAAGAAAAATTGAAAAATGATAAGTAGCTTTACTAACGATGTATCGGTAGGCTCACAATCAGACTAAAATGTGCAGGATGATATAAACCTAACAGACTTCAAGTCAGGTGGGAACCATTCATTGGCATATGGTCTTAGTACCGAAATTTCGTTTGATTGATTGCCGAGGTTCTGAAATATTCGGTCTTTATGCTGTCTTATCTGTTGGAACCTGAAGGTTTATTCATGTAGGTTAGCATAGTTTAAAGGTTGATTATGTATATGTTTAGTTTACATGTTTGGGCCGGTTATGTAGGGGTTGGGTTAGTAGACTTGGTGTCGCAATGGGCCTAGGTTATAGTCCGGTTGTTTTGTATTTAAGCAAACCTCAACTTATTGGTTGAGGTTGTTGATTAGATTGTTGGTTGCGACACAAGGGAGTCGAAAGATAGAGTCTTGTATCAGTCATCGTTAAACCGTGAATGCAAGATCTCTGGTTTGTTTTTAATTATTTGATTGTTTATTTACTTGTTCTTGAATCTACTTGTGATTGTTTTCCGCACCTTCACAAGTTAAGATCGATATCATATTGAAGGATCCTAAACGGGTTTTACAATTGGTATCAGAGCCAAGAAACCATCCTTGGTTCGGTTTTGATATCAATCAGATTCAAGAACATCAGTTGTTACTAATACGGTTTGGTGTTTGTTTTGCAGTGAAAAGTGTCACTTATTCAAACTGTTCTTGGTGAAAGTGTTAAAAATAATACTGATTTTGGATTGTGTGATTTCAGAAAATCTGTTAGCTGATTTCTCGGAGTGGGTGATCAAAGAAAATTCAAGGATTTCGATATCTTTGAATTTTGAAAGTGCTGAAAATCAGGGATTACGAGTCAACAGTGTTTATCTCATATCTGTTTTGCAGGTTCCGACTCGCAACCTTCGTGGTCTCGACTTGTGCTGCATTAGTCTCGACTCGCAATCAACAGAGGTCTCGGCTTGTACTGTTCCAGTCTCGACTCGCAACAATCAACAGTCTCGGCTTGTGCTGTTTCAGTCTCGACTCGCAACAATCAATAGTCTCGACTTGTCCTGCTTCAGTCTCGACTCGCAACAATCAATAGTCTCGACTTGTCCTGCTTCAGTCTCGACTCGCAACCATCTTAATCTCGACTCGCAATTGTGGTCTCGACTCGCAACGTCACTCTGCAACGTTATTTGGACCTGGATTTTGAACTGTTAACACTTTTTGGACCTTTAAAAATAATTAATCGATTAATTAACTATGACAACTAATAACGCTGAATTGGCTGCCCAACAAGAACTGGATTCAAAGCTTGGAACCACAACACGCATTCCAAGATTGACTGATGCAAATGATTTTCCTGAGTGGAAGTGGCGCTTTGAAAAGCACTTGAAGGTCAAAGATTATAAACTGTGGCGAAGCATCTTAAGGGGTCCAAGGGAGATTATGATGGAAAGTTCCACTGAACCAGGTGTTAAGGTAAAGAAACCTAGAGATCAATATACCGAAGATGATTTGCTTATCGTTGAAGAAGATGACCGAGCTCTTTCATACTTAACCATGGGTCTGGGTCCTGACATTGCTATTGGATTTCGCACCTGCAAATCTGCCAAAGAACTGTGGGAATCATTGATCGATGTCTATGAAGGAAATGAAGATATGAAGGAGAGTCGAAGAAATCTGCTGCAACAAAACTTCAACAACTTCAACCATATTTATGGTGAAACTGTGGACAATCAAATTCAGAGGTTTGTGAAGTTGGTGACACAAATGCAAATGGAAGAAATTCATACAACAAATGCATCTACCAATAGACAGCTTCTTAATGCACTACCAAAGAGTTGGGATCATCATGTCGCTATGATCAAGAAAACTAAAGACCTAGCAAGATGCAGCCTGTCAGAGATGATCTCTCATATCAAAGCTTGTGAATTAGATGATAAACAAAGAGAAACCAACTACAAAAACAGCATGCTAGCCGCAGGATTTTCCGTTGCTCCCCCTTCATCAAACAACAATAACACCGCTTTGTTGTCTCAAGGAGGTTTTCAAATGTTTCGCAATTCAACATCAGCTAAGACTGCTCCCACTCCAGCAAATGTCTATTGCTCAGGGTCCTCTAATCAAATTGCTCCTCCAGTTGCTCCTATTTCCAATACAAATGCTGGGAATGCCTCCACTGCTGCTTCCGCTTCCACTATGAACAATGAGATGATAGCTTTCTTCACTAAACAGTCAAAAGAAACCTTGGATATTGCAGCCTCTGTTATCAATTGCTTGAACGCTTTCGTTGCAGGAAAAATTGATCCTCCAAAATGGTGTAGTGAGGACCTATATCAAATTCATCCTGATGATGTTGAAGAAATGGACATCACCTGGCAGATGGCAATGGCTGCTTTTCGAGCACAAAAGTTTATTAAGAAAACAGGTAAAAACAGATGGGGCACTGCTTGGAACGGAGCTGCTAAGGTGCCTTTTAATTTGCGCTGTTACAACTGTCATGAGGAAGGACATTATGCTCGAAATTGCCCAAAACCACCGATGAATAGAGAACAAACTCCAGCGCAGCCCGTGACACCTAATAGAGAAAGAGCTCTTGTGACCACTGCTAGTATATCAGATGCTGCTGCTACTGGAAGTCCTCAACCGCAAGGATTAGCTCAAGCCCTGGTGGTTCAGCCCAACATCAACTTTGATTGGACTTCTGAGATTGAGCGTCTGAACATCTCTGCTCCAGAAAATCAAGCTGCTTCAAACAACATTGCTTTCATGACTTCAAGTGATCAAAACCCTAAGTCCGAAGAAGAGACTTCAGCTGAAAACTTTGCTTTCATGACTCAAATTCTTTCAGCTCCTGTTAAAGGTCTCACCAAAGAAGAGGTACTTTCTGTTTTTTGTACTCCTGAGTGTAGGGAAAGGGTTGAAGTTTATAGAATACACAACGCTGAGCTCATTCAAGATTATCAAGACATAAAAAATAAAAATTTTACCTTATCGAAAAATGAGAAACTTTATAAAGAAAAGATTGAGGCTCAGCGAAAAGACATCATCAAACTTAAGGATGATGTGAGTGTAAAAACAGCCCATTTCTTAGAAGCTCAGGAAAAAGTGTGCATTTTAACTAAGGAACTGGAAGATATTAGAGACAGATATCAAATTAATGAACTTAATATCAAGAAATTTGATTCTTCCAGCAGACTAGTTAAAAACCTGTGCGATCAACAGCTTGCGTACAAAGAAAATAAAGGGCGTGGTTTGGGTTATAATCAGACTCCTCCTCCATATAATGATAATTATACTTATCTGCCAATGACTGAGGAGGAGATGATGAATGAGAGTAACATGACTTTTGGTTCCAAAACCAATAAGTCATCTTCTCATGACAGACAAGTTGAGAAACAGAAATCTACTTCTATAAGTTTTGTTTCCAAAGGCTCAATTGATCCTAACGTTTCATCTTCATGTGCAGATGTTGTTTCTGAAGTAAAATGTGGAGATGTTCATGGGAGTGAACCAGTCGTTATTTCAAATAGTTCTGAACCTTATTTTGAACCTTATTCTGAACCAACTGAATCTGACTTGGCTTTTAGTCGTTCTTTATTTGCGTCGTTTTCTGCTTATGTTTCGTCTTGTGTTTCGCCTTGTGAGCCTGTTGTTTTGGGCAAAACTGATGATGTTTGTGTTGATGATTTGAACAATAAGTGTGGTGATGATTGTTTTTCAGTTAATGTGTGTGATTCTAATGCTACTAACGTCTCAGTTAATGAAAATGTTACAGGTGAGGTCCCTCAGGATGCATTCAGTGAAACCACTGAAACGAATTCTCAAGAAAATCAAGAGTATCCTGATTGTTCTTCTGAACCTGTCTCAGTGGGTGTCCCTAATGTTGAATCTAGTGGGACCCCATTGGAAACTACAGTAGAAATTGAACCTGAATCGTCTTCACATGATAAATGCGTTGAGGAAATGCATATTGATGAGACTTCTGCACGTTCAGATAATGAACCTGAATTAGTTTCACACGACAAATGCATTGATGAAACGCATATTGATGAAATTTTTCCTTGTTCAAATACTGAACCAAAATTAAATAACAAAGAAAAGGATATTGATATAAGTGAGAAGTCATTAGAAGAAAAACCTTCAAAATGCTCAGAACAACCACAACCACAACATGTTCAGAAAATCAAGGAACAACCACAAACACAACATGTTCAGAAAATCAAGACGTCAAATCATTCAAAATCAAGCAATTCGAGCAAAAGTTTTCAAAATACACACAAATTGAAGCGTCAAATATGTTTTAACTGTGGCATCGCTGGTCATATTGCCAGAAATTGTGGTCAACTCCCAAGGACATCGTACAAGAAAAAGTTAGTGCAAGATCAGAGGGTCAGGTCTAACCGATATCATTATTCTGAGTCAATGACGACTGAAAAGACCAAGACAATGAAAAATAATTATCGCAAGACTAAACCTTCTGATCAGGATTGGAATGCAGCCAAATGCAAAAATCAAAAACAACAAAATGATTTTCGAAGATCTCAACATAATGCTTTTGGTAACTACAATTCTAACTGGTCAAACAAGCATTGGAAACCTAAAGCTAAGGCCAAGCAATCCAATCCATCTCATACATGTCATCGAAACTCTGTCGTTCAAAATACTTCAAAGTTTTTGAATAAAGAAAACTTAGTGTGGCAGAGAGTAACTTATATTGACGCACAAGGAAAACCCAGATCCACTATGGGCTGGGTTCCTAAATCTAACTAATCCCGCTAATCGTGCAGGAACAGCTGTGGAGGACTACCGTGCGCCTCTGGTACATGGATAGTGGTTGTTCCAGGCACATGACAGGAGACTTATCCCAACTGGAAAATATCAAAGAATTTAATGGTGGATATGTCTCATTTGCGGGAGGAGATTCAGGCAGAATCACGTTAAAAGGAACTGTACGAAATGGGGTGTTAAGCTTCGAAAATGTTAATTATGTTCCAGAACTGAAACACAATCTGTTGAGCATTTCTCAGATTTGTGATCGTGGGAATTCAGTTCACTTTACAAAGAAAGGATGTCATGTTCTTAAACCTGGGATTGTCATTCCAGAAGACTGGTTTTTAATGTCAGCAGAGAGACGAGGAAACGCTTATGTAATTGATATGAACAAGAAACCGTGTGAAGAAATAACTTGCCTATTTTCGAAGATTTCAGAACATGATGGTCTGCTGTGGCATCGTCGTCTGGGCCATGTGAATATGAAGAATCTGAACCGTTTAGCAAAAGGTCAATTAGTACGTGATCTTCCGATAAAAGATTTCATGTTGGTTGAAAAATGTGTTGCTTGTGCAAAAGGAAAAGCTCATCGAAAACCTCATAAGTCTAAACCTGCACCCTCAACTAAAGCTGTACTCGAATTACTTCACATGGATCTTTTTGGTCCAGTGAATGTATTGAGCATCGGCAGGAAAGTTTACTGTCTTGTAATAGTTGATGATTACTCTCGCTACACCTGGGTGTATTTTCTCAGTCACAAGAATGAAACTGCAGCCTTAGTAAAACAATTCATCACTCTGACTGAAAATGAAGCGAGTATAAAAGTAAAGGTTATTCGATCTGACAATGGGACAGAATTCAAGAACGTTACGTTGGACGCATTCTGCACCGAAAAGGGAATTGATCGTCAGTATAGTGCACCACGGACTCCTCAACAGAATGGAGTAGCTGAGAGAAGAAATCGTACTCTTATCGAGGCTGCACGAACTATGCTGGCTGACTCGAAGCTTCCTAGTTTCTTTTGGGCCGAAGCTGTTAGCACGGCTTGTTACGTCCAGAATCATGCTTTAGTAAACAAACGGCATATGAAAACTCCTTATGAGATTCTGGAAGGACGTAAACCTTCGGTTTCACACTTTCGCATCTTTGGTTGTCCATGTGTGTTACTACTTATGGACTCAAATGGAAAGTTTGAAGTCAAAGGGGACGAATGTTACTTTGTTGGATATGCTAAAGGGTCAGCCTATAGAGTATACAACAAGGTAACTAAAAAGGTCGTCGAGTCGTGCAACATTGAATGGCTCGAAGAAAATGCTACGGACGCTAGAGTAGGACCAGATTGGTTATATGATTATGCTGAATTGTTTAAGTCATTTAACATTTTGTCAAGTGATTTCTCAGATGCAGGTGTGTCTACTCCGAAACAGCCGCTGTCTTTTGAGGATACTGAAGAAGAAGAACAGACAGAAGGAAGTGTCAAACATCATACCATTGATCCGCCAGGAATGATGTTTACACAGCATCCTATGTGTCAACAAACATCCCATCAATCCCCTGAAGGTGTTCCAAATAGTGGTTCTGCATCTAATGGTTCTGGATCTGCACTATTTCCTGAACCAATTCCTGAAGATTGCATTATTACCACACCATTCTTTCATAATACTGCAGCATCTAATGAGGGGGAGTCTAGCAACACTACCACTGAAGATGAGACTGTACCTGAACTGGCAATACCCACAAGTGTTCAACGGAATCATCCTATAGAGAATGTGATTGGTCCTGTAAATGCAGGAGTTTTAACCAGGAGCCAATCAGGAATAATCAATACTTGCTTGTATTCTTGCTATATTTCTCAAATCGAACCTAAAACTGTTGATATAGCTTTGCAGGAACCAGGCTGGGTAGATGCTATGCATGAAGAGCTGAACCAATTTGAGAAGCTTGGAGTATGGAAACTTGTCAAGTTGCCTCAAGGAAAGCGCAAACTTGGAACTCGATGGGTTTTTCGAAACAAGCAAGATTCTGCAGGGGTTATTGTTCGAAATAAAGCAAGGTTGGTGGTTCAGGGATTTCGACAAATAGAAGGTCTGGATTATGATGAAGTATATGCTCCGGTTGCTCGACTTGAGGCCATTCGGATTTTCTTAGCTTACGCGTCATATATGGGGTTCACTGTATATCAGATGGATGTCAAGACAGCGTTTCTATATGGAAAGGTGAAGGAAGAAATCTTTGTTGAGCAGCCACCAGGGTTCGTACATCCAGATCATCCAGAATATGCCTATAAGCTAGACAAAGCATTGTATGGATTGCACCAAGCACCAAGAGCGTGGTATGCTACATTAACTGAACATCTACTGGCTCATGGGTACACACGTGGCACAATAGACCAGACTCTGTTTATCAAGAAAGTGGGCAAGGATCAGATATTAGTTCAAATTTATGTTGATGATATCATTTTCGGATCTACAAGTGAGGAGCTTTGCAAGGAGTTCGAGGGAGTTATGAAAAAGAAGTTTGAAATGAGGGCTCTTGGGGAGATGACACTGTTTTTGGGCTTACAAGTCAAACAGAATTCTCAAGGAATTCTTATTCCTCAAGGGAAGTATGTGGATGACGTGCTAGCAAAATTCAATTTTTCAGATGCGAAACCAGCTGAAACACCAATGGCAGAGAGACCATTATTGACTGAAGATGAAACAGGATCTCCTGTGGATCAACGTCAGTATAGATCGATGATCGGGTCGTTGATGTATCTGACAGCTAGTCGACCAGACATTATGTTCGCAGTCTGCAATTGTGCACGATATCAGGCTAATCCTAAAACTTCTCATCTTATTGCTGTTAAGAGAATCTTTCGGTACCTTAAAGGCCGACCACGGTTCGGTCTGTGGTATCCGAGGGATTCTAATTTTGATCTGTTTGCGTTTTCTGACAGCAATTTTGGAGGTACTGACAGTGACAGGAAATCTACATCAGCGGGATGTCAGTTTCTGGGTGACAGGCTTATATCTTGGCAATGCAAGAAGCAACAAACAGTGGCGATATCAACAGCTGAAGCTGAGTATGTTGCCGCTTCTGCATCTTGTTCTCAAGTGGTGTGGATGCAACATCAATTGCAGGACTACGGTTTGACTTATCTCAACACTACTATTTACTACGATAATGATGCTGCAATACAAATTGTTAGAAATCCTGTTTTTCACTCCAAAACCAAGCACATAGACATCAAAGTTCATTTTATTCGAGATTGCTTTGACAGAGGTCTTATTACACTTGAGCAAATCGACACAGATGCAAATGCTACCGATTTGTTCACCAAACCTGTCAGCAGTTCAAAATTCAAGGTGCTTGTGGATTTTCTAAAAATGATCCGCTTTACTGACTGAGCATGTTTTTGTTTTTCGTAGGTAAATTTGTTCATAAAGTTTTCTATTCTTAGGTAGTTTTTATTTATGCTCAAATTTAGGGGGAGAAATTTGAAAAATACAAAAACATTAAAAAATTGAAAAATACAAAAACATTAAAAAATTGAAAAATACAAAAAGAGGTGTTGCATGACATGACTGGGAAATGAAATAAATTTTCACATTATGGTTGAGGGCTGACTCATGTAAGACCAGTATCGAAATAGTTTGACTCTAGTATGATGTGTTGGTAGGCTCTATCCTTTAGGCTGGAAACATTGGCTGTTTCTGTTCAGAACTAAAATAGTATATGATCTCAGGAAAGAAAATCACTTGGAATTAGCTCATTTCTATTTGAATGTCTGTATGTTGTCCCGATACACACAATTTTGGTCTGACTCTGAAATCTTCTCTGAAAAAGTCGTGTATCTCCTCTGCTGCATCCAGATATATGCTGACCTGGAGGTGCTAGGCAACGTCAGCTTCTGCTGCATCCAGATATATGCTGACCTAGCTGTACGTTGTCGTTCTGTAGATCAATTAAACACCCGAAAGAGGCCCTCAAGTGCCCAAAAGAAACCCTAGAAACCTATATCAAATTGAGAAAAACTCATTTGATCTGTATATTATACCATTTCTACCTAAGATCTATTCTGTTCTTTTCTCAACCTATTCCCAGTTAAGATTTCAGAGATCTGGATTGGACTTGTGAAATATGTGGTAGGGAAGCTACTTACATGATAGGGTGTGCTGTCTGTAATTCCGAGATTTGATTAGTATTTGTTTGGGTGCTCATTGTTAAGAAATCAAAACATGATAAATTTGTTACAGGCAGTTATATGGAAAAGGTCTAGGGAGATGAGTTTAGATGGACAAATATACTGGCAATCGTCTAGATCATTCGGTAGTAGATCAGTGTCAACAAGTGATGTCAAGCCCAAAACCTCGTGATTTGATCCCTGAGTAATATTCGTGTTTTTCCTTATTTATTTTTGTAAATAATATTTTTATTATTATTTATTTTTGTTTTTAGGTTTTTGTAAATCATGCTCAGAAGGTTCAATGGGTTATAAATGTTAACTGCTTAATGGATTTGATTAAATTTAATCTTCTATAAAATATTTTCAAAGATAATCCATGTTTATAAGCCTAATCAGTTGATCCGGCCCAAGCCCATTTAATTGGGTATAGGTATAAGTTCAGGGTCTCGAGTCGAGACCTCATTTCTCACTCGAGACCTTCAAGAAATTCTCTCAAAATTCCGGCGAGTTGTTCTGTTCTTTGTGTTTCCGATTTATTTCAACTTAAATCTCCGGCTTCAAGTCGTTGATCTTGGTGTTTCCGGTCCCGATTAACTATTGATTCAAGGTATGATGATGTTTTCTTGAAGATTTGCAGGTGTTATGAAGATTTGATGAAATCCTTATGAAGATTTGAAGATGATTAAGAACCCTAATCTTGAATATATTTCGGTCTTCAAATAAATCTGATGATGTTATGGGGTTTTGATCCAAAAGATTAAGAGGACAAAGTGTTTTTGGGGTTGCGACTCAAAACACACAAGGACTCGAGACCAGCTGATTGCGAGTCGCAACCTCATGATTGTGACTCGAGATCTCTAGGTCTCGACTCAAGGTCTCGACTCGAGATCTCAGTTGTTATTCTTGATTGCGACTTGAGAACCTATGGTCTCGACTCACGGTTCCGAGTCAACAGTAACTGATCTCGAGTCAAGATTAGAAAACTTGTTGAAATCAAACAGGTTGACTTTGAAATCTAAATTATAAGTTTAAAGGTTTGTGATGTATTTCTGTTTTGTGCAGATTATGGATCTAAAGTTCATAGCTACACACAATCAGGCTGGATATCTAGCACCTCCTCCCGAGAAGCACAGAAGATTATATGCCTCTTTGATGAAAGGTCTCAACAATTGTCGCATCGTTCATGCATTACGAGACAATCCGGTTATCTATGAAAGTCTTGTTCAAGAATTCTGGAAGAATGCTAAAATTGAAGTTGTTGAGGGAAAGGGAGTTATTGTTTCTGAAGTTCAAAAGAAGACTGTTACTGTGTCAGAGCAGATGATTCGAGAAGTATTGCAGTTCAATGATCAAGAAACAGATTCGATTGAGCTTCCAGCAGGCACAGTTGAAGCAATATTGCCAAGACTGAGTTATGAAGAAAGATATCCACCTCTGATTAAGAAATTTGTGCATCCTTATTGGCGAATTTTGCTGCACATGTTTCTCTTATGTATATCTGAGAACAGAGGAGGCACAGATCAACTGAACAGTACACAGGCTGCTGCCTTGGTCTGTGTGATAACCAATGAAGCATTCAACTATTCGAAGTATATTTTGGAAGCTATGAAAAGGAATGTGCTGGGAGTTAGGAAAGACAAATTTCTCATGTATCCAAGGTTTCTGCAAATGATTTTTAATGTTCGTTATTCAGAGTTGGAGAGATCTGGTAATACATTGGAGTTGAAGCCCATGGGTCCAGCTTGTTTTGGTGCTCTCACTCCAAAGAAGGGTACTGAAAAGAAGTTTGAAGGATTAATTCAGTTGGAGAAGTTTGGTCAATTCTCAGAGACTGAAGATGTTGTTGCTGATCCTATAATAGCTCAACCTGTTCAAGAAAATATTGGGCCTGCAAATGCTATTGTTGCTGAAGAACATGATATTCAAATGGATACCGAAGATGAGCCTGAGACAGAGATTTTAACAATTGACTCTGACGATGAAGGCATTGAGATTATGTGTGATTCTGGGGAAGATGAATAGCTTCCTCCTGAAGCTGAAGTTGATACTGCTGTTTCTGCTGTTCCACCCGTGATTACTGCTGAAAGTTTGGCTTTGTTATTAAAATCTGTAACTGATAAGATGGGAAATCCTCCTTCTGATCTTTCAGTGTCAAGTGAAAAGCCTAGTGAAGACCCAAAGGATTCTGATTCCATGCCATTGAAGCGGAAAAGGAGGGATCCTCGGCTCGGAATGTATGTTGAGCATAGCAAAGATCAACCCGTAATTACTGATGAAGATGATGAAGGTCTTTATGACTTCGAGTTTGAGAAGAATGTCACCGATACCACCACCGCTACTGCAGACATCTTTGATTTTGATGCTGATACTCAAAGAAATGTTTTGGAGACTACTGCTGTTGATATTCAGGTTACAAATGTTGATACAGATCCTGTAGTTGATACTATGCCACTTGGTATTCCTGAATCTACAGGTCCTTCTAGAATTGTTCCTGATGTACCTTGTAGTTCAAGTGGTAAAAGACCTGAAGAGCCGTTTAGAATGCCGTTTGATGATGATTCTAGTGATGAAGATGAGTTTATCAGCATGAGAGATATGAAGAAAAGAATGGTTGTCCTTGAGCAAGATTCAATTCATAAAGATGCGAAGATTATTCAACTTGAAGATACGGTTGTGAAGAAAGATCAACAGATTGAGCAGCTTCAAGGAGATGTTAGTTTGTTGTTTAACATGGTGTATGACTTACGTGGAAAGTTGGAGAAGAAATTTGGACAGGAGTTCTCAGATCCAACTGATGTTGAAAACAGGAAAAAGGCTTTTGAAAAGGATGATGCTGAAAGAAGTGCTGCTATGGAACAATACTTTAAAAGAGTTATTGATCCTGTTGCAGACAAAGAGAAGGCTGAAAGAATCAAGAAGAAAAGAGAGTTTGTAATTGTGAAGAATCGGAATCTAAATCCAGACGATGATGATGCTCATGCAACTCATTATTTGATGGATGTTGGTGAAACTCTCTATGATAAGGTTGGAAATCGTTCTGGTGTAGTTAGCTGGGGTTATGATCATGATCGCAAAAGATGGTGGATAAAAAGGAAAATTGGACCTGTTGAGTGGTACAAACATCCAGGCCAGTTTCAGTCGTTTACTAAAGTGGACTTGACAAACTTGTCTAAAGCACCTTATGTAGATGATAAGCCTGGAGGAGTTGGATATTTGTTTTTCGAGAGATTGAAGAGGGAGGTTCTTAAGGGCTTTCCTTCAATGCGTACTGCAGAGTCCATTGTTAAACCCGCTAAAGGCATTCGAGATCCATACACGAACAAGCGAATGAAGATTGTGCGCTGGCCAGTAACTGATAAAGAGAAGGTGATTCCATTGGTGGAAAAGATTCCAAAGGGTGCTCTGAAGTCCTTACATTTTTGGTCTTATGATGAGCGTTTAGGGCAGGCTGTGATTGTTTGTGATGATAATGTGTGTTTTCGCTTGGTGGATCAGGTTGATTTATTGAATGTTGCTCATGAAGATTTGGAAGTGTTAGCTCGTCATCAAATTAGAGCTACTGAAAAATATGAAGAAATTGCAAAAGCTTGGACTAAAGCTGTTACATCATCTATTCACATTCGTACAAAGGGTTTCGGTGGTCTTAAGGATCGGTTGCAAGATGATCGTGAAAGTTAAAGTGTCAAGAACCTGCATGCATAAACCTAGGGGGAGATTGTTGGAACCTGAAGGTTTATTCATGTAGGTTAGCATAGTTTAAGGGTTGATTATGTATATGTTTAGTTTACATGTTTGGGCCGGTTATGTAGGGGTTGGGTTAGTAGACTTGGTGTCGCAATGGGCCTAGGTTATAGTCCGGTTGTTTTGTATTTAAGCAAACCTCAACTTATTGGTTGAGGTTGTTGATTAGATTGTTGGTTGCGACACAAGGGAGTCGAAAGATAGAGTCTTGTATCAGTCATCGTTAAACCGTGAATGCAAGATCTCTGGTTTGTTTTTAATTATTTGATTGTTTATTTACTTGTTCTTGAATCTACTTGTGATTGTTTTCCGCACCTTCACAAGTTAAGATCGATATCATATTGAAGGATCCTAAACGGGTTTTACATTATCATCTGGGTATCATGGTTGTATCAAACCGTAAAAATAACGAAGACGAAGTCTAAGATCTTCCATGATACCATACATACGTGTACATACTGCATTCAACCTCAATAAGTGATCAACAATCACATGTCCAATCAAAATAAGTGATAATATATCACAGATTCTTTGCGGGAGTCAAGTTCGTCTCTCTGCTATAGGAAAGTATTGACCTGTTCATGGACTTGCTCCTGTGCCCTCGTGCATCTGAAAATCAAGTTCCTCACCAATAAGTGATTTTATCACATAGGGCTTGTTTTCAAACAAAATAAGTGAGTTTCTCACATTCTTTTATACGGTCAAACGGATGATAAGCAGTATACTCACCGGTAAGATAAACTCTCGTGCATACCTTGATACGGGAATATGTCGTGAGTGGATGTACACCGACAAGTAAGTATAACTCTTACCTAAATCATATCTCCTAATTATGATTACATCTGATAAGTTGAGCTTAGGTGGACATCTATACCGATAATTGTGGTAAAATACTTATCTATAGCTTTAAACAGAAATCAGAAACCGTTTTGACAAAGACCGTAAACTGGTAATGATTCTCTTACCTTGAAACTCGCAAAAATATTGTTCTTTGTACAAATTCCGTTTTGTTATTGTCTTTTGCATTTTAATTTGTGTTTTAGTGTAAATAATCGTGTTTTGATTAGCCGATGGTGGGTATCTCGAAGTTTTCTGCCGGAAACCTGAAACCTACTTCATAAAACATCCTTGCATTTGAAAACTCAATCAAAATGGAAATGTGTTCATTTAATCAAAATCTGTTCAGTCTGCAAAATCTTTCATGCCTTAGTGTTTTTGAAAAATTGATGTCGACGAAACAAAATTATGTCGACGAAACAAATCAGTATCGACGAAACGAAGGATGATCAAAGTCAAAGTTTGGTCATCGACGAAACAAATCCATTTCGTCATGATTACGACGAAACGCAATGGCCCAATTCTGTTTCGTCGTGGGCTAAGTTTTCAGACCCAAGTCCAGCCCATCATTTCCGTTTCGTCGAGCCAAGTACTCGTTTCGTCGAAATGTCCGTTTCGTCGAAGTGAGGCGGTATTTAAAGGGTCCACAGGTCAATTATTAGATCAGATTTCAAACAAAATCCTGTTCATCTTCTACAAATATCCTCTCAACCGCCATACTCATTCATCATTTCACAATACCCTCTTTTTACCCTCAAAACTAACAAAATCAAAGGTACACTAATGTTTCAAACATATTGGACCGAATGTTTTTGTCTGAAACCCTCGGAGACCATTTGTGTTTGATATTTTGATGATTTTGAAGATTTAATCTTATAACTTGTGTGATATCTTATGAGATTAGATAGATTTAGGTTGTATGTGTGTATATGTGCCTTGAATCGGGTTTGGGTGTATGTAACAAAAACAGGGGATGTGGGTTTATCTGTTGTTTGATTTGTTTTTGATGGGTTCGGGTAAAACTGATGTCGTTTTCATCATTCTGGTTTGTTTTTTATTTGATTTGGGTGTTTGTTGATCATCGGTAAACATTATCGACGAAATGGAAAAACCCCCAAATCGACGAAACGGCAAAACCCTAAACCGTTCAAAAACCCTATTCTCGACGAATCAAACAGGCGACGAAACAAACAACGACGAATCAAACATACGGCGAAACGGATCCGTTTCGTCGAAGTACTGTCGACGAAACAAACCGGTCAACGGTCAACTCTGTTTCGTCGAACATCATTCTGTTTCGTCGAAGATGTCTTGTTTCGTCGTCCATGCCTTAGCAAAATTTTCTGTTTGATTGTTTGTTCACAGAAGAAGTGTTTGTATGTGTTATCTGTCAAATAGATACATGAACTTGTATACATGAATGTCTAAATGCATATGTAATACCATTGTTGCTTATTGTGTACATTTTATATACAGATGGCACCGAAAGAAGGCAAACGCAAGAAACCGACTAAGAAACTAAACAAGTCGGAAGAGGAAACTATGTCCGAAAAGCATCATAACCAAATCGCTTTTCTTGATCCGGAAGAAAAGATTGATGAATTAAAAGATATTACTAAATGGATCCGGGATTCACGTATCAATCATGCTGTGACTTTCTCCACGCCTGTCTATAAATCGCTTATCAAAGCATTCTGGGATTCGGCAAGCGTAGTACAAGTGGATGGAAAAGAGATTATTCGGGGTCGCGTTAATGATGTAGATGTCATTGTATCTCCGGAGATCTTGAATGAGATTCTACAGCTACAAGATCATCCAGATGCTCCAGATTCCATTCCTATCATGTGTACAAGAGGCTGTCTGTTAAGAATGAAGTGTAAAGGAGACATCATCAGTACTCAAATCAACAAAGGGGATCTGCCATTACGCTACAAGTTTCTGTTACATATTCTAATTCAGTGTATGAGCAATAGACGAGCTGGATATGACATGGCTGGAAATGATCTTGTTGGCTTCATGGTAGCGTTGGTGTTAAACAAACCGTTTAGCATCTCAAAGTATATCTTCGCCAACATGAAAGAAAATATGACGAGAACAGGAAGTAGAATAACCGGGAACAAGTTCTGGATGTATCCGCGGTTTCTTCAGATGATAATGAATGTTCAACATCCTGGTCTTCCTAAAGCTGACGACGATATTCTGAAAATAGAAGCAATGAACCTCAACTCTTTAAGGATAATTAAGAACCTTGCTGCTAAGAGATACAAAGAAAGCGTTCCTCCAAGAAAGTTATTTGGTGCTCTTGGAAATCCAGATTACATTGCTCCTTCTGATGATAAATGGCGTCACAATGACAGCCAATCCGATGACGAAGAGCCAGAGTTAAAGAGAAGAATGGTTGAAAAATTCTGTCCAGAGGATTCTGAATCGTCAAACAGTGATAGTGATGACGAAGGCGATGATGGTGGTGATGCAGGTGTCGTTGGTGCATCTAGCGCAGGTGCAGCTGGTGGTACATCAGCTGGTGGTTCATCACCAGGTGGCGATGATGAGTCTGATTCTGATTCAGATGATCATGTAATCGAACCTGGATACGAAATGTATTTTGATGAACGAGGCGTTAAAAGGTACAGGAGAATTAGACAAGAAGATGATCCTGAATACGTTCTAGAGGATCCTGAAGCAGAAAGAAGAACAAAAAGAAAAGCTGAGAAAGCTGCTGCAACTCAAAAGAAGAAAGCAAGAAGATACTTAGCTACTTCTGCACGGCAACATGTTCAAGAGCCAGTTCAAGAAAGTCCTGTGGTATCTTCTACTGTTGAAACTCCAATGGTTACCCCTCAGGCCGTTCCTCAAAGATCTATGGCTGCTGCAATTAGAGCAACTACTTCGCAGTCTAGTTCTGAACGTCAGAGGATCTTCTCAGAGATGTCTCAAGACGAGAAAAACAACTTCCTATTTTCTCAATACGAAGCAGCTGCTGATCGAATTCAGAGGCAAACTGATTTCATTAGAATCACAAAGAATGACCAGATCAGTCAATTGGTGGAAATCAACAATTTGAAATCCACTGTTGGTCAACAACAAACTGTGATAGAACGACAACAGGCTGAGATTGATTCACTCAAAGCTGAGAATGCTCGTTTGAAGGCTGCTGACGAAGAAAGAGAGAGAAGTAGCACTATACTTCAAACACGGGTTGCTACTATGTGGGATGAACGATGTAAACAACAAGAAGTTATGAAGAAAAAGGATGATGATCCTGAAGATCAAGGGAATCCTGATACTTCTACTACATCAGAACAACCACCAGCAGCTACAACTTCTGCAATTGTTGTTATTCAGCCACCAGCAATCGGATCTTCTCAAGGAACCTCTTCTGGAACAGCTCAACAGGTTGAAGGTACATCTTCTGTTCCAAGCAGTGCTGATATTGCTTTACAGGTTATTCATCCAATCACGGGGGAATTACTTGAAGAAGGAGAAATTGTTGAGGATCTATCTCATGAGCAATTGCTTACTTTACATGCTATGAGAGAGATTGATGACGCAGAGATTGATCGAATGCCAAGTGAGCCCGAATCTACTGACGTTGAAAACATTGAAGAAATTGTTTTCGAGGGAAATGAGCAAAAGTCAGCGTATGTGCGTAAAGACGGGGCTGAATTCTAGCCTTTCGATGAAGATTGGTTACAAGAGAATGTGGAAGAAATTGATGAGCATTTAAAGAATCGTGATACATCTGAAAATGCCACAGATGCATTCTCTACGTGGCGACAACAGTTCTTATCAAGGGTCTCCAAGCCAGTGCCAGATACTGCTCAAGTTGACTACTTACGGTTAGAGAAAGCAAAACTGAGTGGCAGAATTCTCTGTTGGATGTTTGTACAGGAAATTCACTGCGTTGCCATAAAAAGGGAATTTGGAATTCAATACTTCTGGTCGTTGCTGAGCATATTATCTTTGCCTTTTTATGATGTGGCAGCATTGACGAAGATAGATCTTATAAATTGCTCAAAATTTGACGGCGCAACTTTATTCGAGCGACTTATTAAGATGAACAAGAAGTCAGGCTGGAAGGATGAATCATACAAGCCACAGTTCCCCATCTATCAACAGATCAAGTATACTCTCGATCTGGCAACCAACACTGGCAGATACAAGCTTGTTTATCAGCCACCAAGAGTCGTAGATAAAATCCCATTAATGCCGATGCAGCAGGATTTTCTTGAAGATATGGCATTATGGTGCTACAACTCCGACACTAATGAAGCCGTGATTGTGTTTAGAGGTGATCGTGCAAATTACCGGATGTTGGATCCGATGTGGATCGTCAACATGTCCGAGGCTGACATCAACAGATTATATCGTCACGACATTTTCTATGAAGATCAGGACGCACGTCAAGCTTTGAAATTTCAGCACGTCGCATGTTTCTACTTCTACCGGGGAATTCATGCGGGCAGTTCGTGGTCCGAACAACACTGAAGAAAGAAGATTGAAGACCGAAGACGAGTAACAGACAAGGGGGAGTTTGTTGGTGCACCTTTTTGTGTCTGTAACTAGTCTTTCTTATTGTTGTATTTTGTACGGTCTTTAAACGTTTATCGAGTATGTATTTGCCGTCGACCAAGTCGGATATCCTCCTATCCGCTTGTGTCTGACTTATTTGTCTTTATTTGATATGTAATGTTATACGTACAATGCATGTTGCATGACAGGGTATAATGGTCATTATGTAATGTTTATATGTTGCTGTCTGTTTGCAGCAAACAGCACAACTGATGCAGCCTTCGACGAAACAGACTTGTTTCGTCGAACACATCTCGACGAAATGGCCATCTGTTCAATTAATTCTGTTTTGTCGACATCAACGACGAAACACATCTGTTTCGTCGTGTATTGGGCGGCTTCAAGCCCAAGTCTGGCCCAACATCCGTTTCGTCGATGTCTGGCCCAGGGTACTATATAAACATTCTGGTTTTCACTTAGAAACTAGATGAGAAAATACCCTTAAAGAAACTCTGCCAAAACTGTGTGTATCAGTTATTGTTGGTTCTCATCCCGTTTAATCAATAGATTGTGTTTCATTGATTATACCTCGTGTGTCATACTGTTTTATTAACTGTGTTTGATTTGCACCGTCACGGGGATTCCGCACCCGTGACATTGTTTGTTATAAACAAGGATAGGTTTTCGTTATCGATCCTCAGATTTCGGGACCTACAGTTGACCCAAATAAACATGTAACATTAACCTACTTAATTAATTATACTTCAATTTCAGGTGCGATGCTTGCAACCAAAACCTCTAGCAGCTACAATACAAAGTTATGGTGACTTAGGTCTACCTATCCATTATTTCATGATTTCGTATCACATTCTCCCTAATCTTAAAAGACCTTAATTTATAAAGTTATGTATGTTAATATATAAGGGGTTGGTTAATGTACAATATTCCTTAACGTACGATGTGTACGAGATGAAATTACGCATGTTATAAAACTCAAAAACCCTAATCACGCATGTCGAAAACCATAATCACGCATGTTGAAACCCATAATCACACATGTACAAAATCAGAAATCACGCATGTTAAAAACCATAATCACGCATGTTGAAACCCATAATCACGCATGAACATAATCACGCATGTACAAAATCAGAAATCACGCATGGGGTAAAAAACCTAATCATGCATGTTATAAAATTAATCACGCATGTTATATTTTCACAGCGTACGCAGCGTACGTTAAGTAAAATTGCACAATACAGTATACACTTTCACAATATATAATTATTGGAAATCAAATAATGCATAATACAAAATTGTTAGTTCCAACCTCTAAAAAAGAAGCTTTTAGAATTCTAACTTTACATCTCACAATGTTCCTCAATTAAAATTTAAGTATAACTAAAATCTAAGTATATCATGTAGACCCTAAAAAGGTTAAAATTACCTGACATGGACTCTTAAAAGGTTAAAATTACCTAACGTACTTGCACAATTTTATATCTTTGGTAACAACAAATAACTTTGCTTTATCTTTGTGCATGAATAAACAAAAAGGTTGTCACCAAAATCTCTTTTAAATAAAGATCTTTTTATTAAGTTTCGTTGAATGCCCAAATCACATTACGCCTCTAGTATTATTAATCATTTTGCAAAACGTAAAACCATGTCTTACCAAACACACCATGTTACTCCCTCCAACTTTTTATTTTTTTGGTAGGTATAATGCAAAACGTAAAACCACTTTTTACCAAACACACACCATGTTACTCCCTCCAACTTTCTTTTTTTTTTGGTAAGTTCTATCGAAACCTCATTCACGGATTGTATAACATTTGGAAATGCGTACCTTTTGCTTTTGTAAAATGCACTACATGTAAAACTTTTGACAAGAACCCACTAGCTTTTGTAAAATGCACTAGATGTAGAATTTTTTACAAGGACCCACTAAAATTTATGAACATGTTTTTTTTTTTTTTTGACAGGCAACGAAACCAACAAGATGCTATATTTATGGCTAATTCAAGGGTGACAAGGCAGGCCGGCTCAAGCCTGGCCGCCTGCATGCGTCACAAGGTGTTACCTGGTTGTTGGGGTTTCCACTTACGGGGGTTTTCGAGTGGGACCTGAAACGTCAAATAATTGGGTACAGTGGGAATCAGTGGCGTCAGGATTTTTTCCTACGTGTTCGGAAACTTTCGAGGTACGAACGATCGATTGTCCATCATTAAATTTCAGCTTCTTCTACGGGTTCGATGTTGAAATTTCTACGGATGCAATGTCGAAATACACGTATATATAACACTAATTCTTTTTTTGGTATGGGTTCGGCCGAACCCGTACGTCTCTATGTACCTACGCCTTGATTCCAACTACTAAATATTGAGTCGGTAGGCGTCAAGAAGTTCGTATAGGTTGATACAGGTCATTTTTTTAATCGTACTTATCGAACTGCCACCAACTATTTATAAAAAATAGAAATTGGACAAAATGGGTTTACATGTCAAACCCAATCCAGCTCATTTTGTTTCAACATTCAGTATCTTATGAATAACTAACCGTAAGTTAAGTTGAAAAGGATCATGTAGTTTAAATACATTGAAACACAAAGTGATTATGCATGAGCTATACATGCTACAGTTGAATTATTCATGTATCATCCAATCTAAAATCTGTTGACTCAGCAAAATAAGAAATAAAGATAGATGTGAAGTTCAACGAACATCAGAAACACACCAACTATAATCAACCACGTTGGTGCCTTTATCATCCATAATTTGCCATCAACTTGAAGTGCAAACCAAGATGAAGTCAGCTAAAATGGTTTTGCTTCTACACAAATTCGAGATCTAGAAAATCCTACCAAGCACATGAAAATACAATACTCAATAAATAACAAAAATTGCATAATCAATTAAATTGAATTTCCATCTAGCAAGACAAAAGCATTGGATGTTTATAGTTGACAATAATTATGGAGAAACAAAATCCGAATTTACAGTTTCCTTGTTCAAAACAAAAACTTTGATAGCCACAATCTCATTGTTATCAAGACGCATAGCTACATGTATAAAGCGCAATAAAGGAACACATCAACGGACATCATCAGCGTCGATCTCCGTTAAGTATTCACTATGAGCGACATTAGGGTAGCAGATCGAATGTGACACCCGACATTTTCAGGTTAACACTGTTAACTTTTCACAGGCAAACCTTTATGATTTATAGAACATTCGTTCATGCATTGTGTCACACGTGTAAATTCTAACATAGAAAACAAATACAAACTAGTGGGACTAGTATTTTACATGCACCAAAGTTAATTGGTTAACTTTCTATACAAGTTTCAAGGTTTTGAAACTTGAGGGACTAAATGTGTTAATTAACAAACTAGAAATTATAACTTTCTATGCGATTTGTGTATGTGTATATATATGTTGATGTGAGTATAACTGGCTATACTTGTATACGTATGATTGTAGATTTGTTGAGAAATCAGATATATGCATGATAGTATGTTTGTTGTAGGTATTGATGATTTGATTGATTCGTATGTATGTGTGCAAATCGGCTAAGTAACATGATTAGGGTTTTATTAGAAGCATGATGTTGTTAAGATATGGGTTAAAACTGAACCACAAGGAGTCATGCACAATAAAATAGCCGAAATTGTGATAACAATGATCGTATTCACATTTTCTACTGTTAATCGTGATATCGAAACCTGGTTTTAGGGATAAGAAGCTGATGATTTGCATCGAACAACCAACATCAAGAATGTTAAAACAACAAATACACAAAATGCATAAAAAACCTCTAAATTTCAATTCATTTAACCTAAAAACTACAAAGAACCAAGTCAACATTTAAACGACATATGCAAGAACAAAGCGATAAGAGGCGAATAAAAAAAGAAATTACACATACAAAACTGTAGAGTCGCATGAACCATATTCCTTGTCATCGTTGCTGTCACACCCCAACCGATGGCGGAATCATCGGGGCGCGGCACTAGGCGAATCAGATTGCTCAAGAGAATCCATAACACTATTATGTGACAATATTTTTAATACGTTTAATATCCCATACTATCAAAATAATTCCCAAATAGTCATACAGATATCAAAATCCTTTAAACAAGTTCCAATCCGACAACCTAGATTTTATTTGGTGAGTTTCTAGACTTCCTATCTTGTTTGCAGCATAACAATCCATCAACCTGTCACATACGTTAAAATAAAAGTCAATTCATAAAGTAAAGGTGAGTACACAAGTTTGCATATATATAGTATAAAAAGCGTTTACGCATAACCAGCATGTAACACGTAACGGGTGAAGCATGTAACTACCCATAATGATACAACCTAACCACGTGACTGCGAGTAGAGTATGCGCGACACATGTTCACCGAAGTGAACACGTGAAGTAAAGTATGTGATCCGTAGCAACCCTGACAAATCAGGTGCTGAGCCCAAAATATAGCACTATCGTTGCTAAAGGCAGTCTGGCAATAATCATTGTATAAGCATAGTAACAAGCATTCAACTAATCACGTATAGCATGTGGGAGCGGTTAGCATTAAAAGTGTTTGCGTTGTGTGTTGTGTTTTTTATAGAGAACGTATGTAACACCCAAAAGTGCGTTAAACGAAAATAGGTTCGAGTATACTCACAGTGCGTGTCTGAAGAATAAACACGGTCTGAGAATGGATTGAAGGGAGCACCGGATCAGCCTGCGTACGGGAACAGAAGCGTAACTCCTCCAAAGTGCTGAAACGGTCGAAAATCGGAGTGTCGATCGGATACAGAAGTTTCGTACGAAGTCGTGCCTTCGTACGAAGGTGGGTCTTCGCACTTGTGCAGCTTCCGTTATCCAAAATCGAGTGTCTTCGCGTCTGTCTTCAGAAAATCGAGTGTTCATCCCCCCAACCTTAAGCTACTAAATAAGCTTAGAGTCGGAGAGGTCTTTGTCGGAGTCACGAAATGAGAGTCGGGCTGTGATGTGTAAAACGTAGGGCCTTCGTGCGAAGGCAGTGCCTTCGTACGAAGCCATGTGTGCCTTCGTACGAAGGCAATGCCTTCGTACGAAGGCAGGCTTCGCACATAACAGTCCAGCTCGCATTCGTGGCTGTTCTTGGCATTCGGAGGTGTGTTTTCGCCCGAATCAGATGTATTTTCGAGTCCAATTCATGACAGTTTCGACACTACCTGGTTCCACTATCCAGTGAACGAAATATGCGCCGTTTTAGGTCCGTTTTTATGTGAAAGTCAAGTTCAAAAATGGTTTTAAAGAGTTTTCACATAGATCTAACACTTGGTGAGTGTGAAATCAACTGATTTCTAACTTGGGAAGCCGTAGCTAGGCCCAATACACTCGGTTAAGTGTAGATCAGTGGTAAAAGAAGAAGATTTGATGAAAAAGATGAAGGTTTTTGTAAAAGCAGAGAAGTTATGATGAAAAAGATGAAGTTCAAGTAAAAAGATGAAGTTTATGTTTTTTTGTTTAACTTATGTAATGTTTTGTTTTTTTATGTTAATGATTTTATTTTTCTATCTTATTTAATAAATGTTAAAAAAATAGATGAATTAAAAAAAAGTAAACTTGGTAGGGTAGGATTATAATATCAGGATTAGCCTCCAAGGAAGAATGGTCACCATACTGCATAGCCTTATTAAAAATCACAAATCAACAAACAAGATACAACTTTTTTTTTTCTTTTTATCCATTTGTAATGATTTGATTCTCACTACTTTATGAAAACTATGCATATCCATTTAGGTTCATAATTACAACTTGATTATTAGTAGAAGATTAAGAGAGAAATTAGGTAAATTAAGACATTAATTGTTTAAAAAAGTTTAGAAAATGTTTTTAAAATCGGGCCGGACTTCCAGTTGGACTGTTAACTATGAACCAAACTGCATTAAACGAGATCTTCACCTTGCGAAAAACCTTTCCGGTTGACGGGTTTTAAATACCTTGTTGAATCGGGTTAGAGTCTGAACTAAGACCCACCGTCATTTTTTTTAAATTTTTAAAATTTTAAAACTCCAAAGTCCAAACTAAAAAACAACAATGGGTCTAGTCTCTACTTGTCTTGATTAAGAATAATTTGGCTTTGGAAAAAAGGTGACCTTTGTCCAATCAAATAAATCTTCAATTATTTGTTTTCCTACCTAAATACATAAAAACAAAAAATAATTATTTTAGAAAAATAGTTAGTTGATCCTAAAATGATTTGATATGTGTGAAAATCATAATTATTTTACATACATATAGTAATTAAATATACATATATTATTTAATTTAAATCATGTATATGACTGAAATGTACACAGTGAAATATTTTATACTTTTGAATAAATTCTCGAAAGATATAATCCGAAATTCCATACAAATAAAAACGTAAAGAAAAAAGTAGATACATGAAATCTTCCAAGTATAGATGGTAAAATAAAAATAAACAATTTTATATAATACAATTTGTTACTTTTTAGATGTTCTAATAATATTTACAAGACTTTTTTGGATAATCAATGCCTGATTTTTGGTGAATTGTGTCTATTCAAAAAGATATTATCATATCATTTCAACAATAAAAAACAGGTAACTAATTAAATTCGGTGGAAGCTCCTTATCTATATAGTTCTAGATTAAAAAAAAATCATTAAAAAACACCTCCGACCCAAATGGGTAAAAGGACAAACAACACACACCCCGACCCATACGGGCAAAGGGAAAAAATTACATCATATATAGAGGGTATTTACACCAATCATCCCAACTAATATAATTACAGGACGTTCTATTTTTAACCCAAGAATAACCTCTAGATTTAATGTCCCCAATAATCTCCCGAGGACTTCGCCTGATTTGATTGAAAACCAACTCGTTCCTTCCATTCCATATGCACCAACATGAAATTATCACCAAGCCTTGAATGATTTTTTTTTTGCTTTCTTTCCAACTTGATAATAATTATGGATATCTAGAATGTCTTTGAAATCGAAAATAAATAGGGGGGGGGGGGGTGGGGATTTTACACCAGGCACTAATCTCTGCCCAAACCCTATTTGCCAATGAGCAAGCGGTAAAAAGATCCTCCACCGTTTCCTCAAAATCGTTAAAAAAAATCTATATAGTTCTAGATGGGGCATTTCACCTTTTCAACTTTAAGCATCGATGACACATTCTAAAAATTATTATCATCATTGTCAAAATTTAATTCATTAAAATTTTGAAAAATATGGCATTTTTGTTAACTTTTAAAACAAGTCTTCTACATTTAATACATAATTACATAATTAATTGAAACAAAAAAAAAGTTAGAACCGCAAAACACTCGTACATAATGATAACTATTCTGCTACGTAACAAACGTATGTACTATAATGAAAGCAACAAGTACAATTGTAAACGCAATTTTAAAGTCAGATCAGTGTTTCTCATACATCATTTTTATTATTTTTATGGCACATGTATTATAGATTTGTGCTGTATAATATAATATAACAATATAATATTATGACGTACATACAAAACGAGACAAAAATGAAAGTACTTTAAAAATCATTTTCGAAAATAGAAAAAGAAAAAGACTTGGAAATGAAGTTGAGAGTTTTGTTAAAATTTTACACGATATGATTCATTGATAACAGATTCGTATGGTTTCTATTAAAATTTTACAAGATTTTGATCTAAAGTTTCAGTCGGTGATATTGAATTTGTCAAATGACATGAAATCAAAGACGAAAACTCATATTACGAACTTGAACACTTACAAATCACTGAAACAATCACGAACAGAAAGATCTCACACGCTCCTACACTCCTAACACACACAGATCATCAACTTAATGATCTGTTGTTACACACCTTGACTCACAAACGAAGATCTAAACACTAGATCTTTACAAAAGAAGAGAACCAAGATAAACCCTAGGAGAAAGAACGAAACAATACAGAGAAAATATCTAGAACAATGATTGAATAACAACTCCTTCAGACGCATGAAGAGTTCTCTTATATGTATCTAAGTCGGCGAACAGATAACAAGCAAGCCCAGTCCAGTAGTTAGTCTTCCAGGTCCAGTAGCTTGGATCCAAAGCCCAGGTCCATGTCCAAAGCCCAGTCAGTATACATGTCAAAACAAACCAATATATTAATAAAAGTAATAAAAGTGAAAAGGATATATTATGATGTATATATATTCAACAGAATTTGAGTTATGTGATGATGAATATTGAATAATATTCGATTATGGTTAAAAGTATTAATGGAGTCTCGTGATTGTGTTGAGGACATACATACACCTTTCACCTTTGTTGTGTTCTGGATGCTTTAACGCGTGTATACGTGCTTTAATTGTGATTTTCTTTTCTTGTCATTTTCAATTTGATTTTTATTTTGCTATCTTTTTCTTTTTTCGAAAATGTTTTTTAAAGTACTTTCATTTTTGTCTCGTTTTCTATGTACATCATAAAATATTATATTGTTAAATAATTTTGTTTGTGTTAAATAATACTTGATGAAAGTTATATGATTTGAGTGTGTTTTACAAGTGTTTTTATCGGGTTAATTTTCATCAAGTTTTATATAACACAAAAATATATAATTAAAGTCAAAGTTTATAAATAAAGACTTTGAAAATTCAAAATATGACACTTTTAATGGGACATAGATAGTATTATATTATACAGCACAAATCTATAATACATGTGCCATAAAAATAATGTATGAGAAACACTGATCTGACTTTAAAACTGCGTTTACAGTGGTGCATGTTGCTTTAATTATGGTTCATATGATATATGCGAAAGTTTGATCAAAACTTTGAAACCGCATTAACAGTTGTGCATGTTGCTTTAATTATAGTACATACGTTTGTTACGTAGCAGAATAGCCAGTGTTTTGCGATTCCGATTATAGTGCATGTTGCTTTAATTATGGTACATATGATACACGTCAATCATTCATTTTTCTCATTACTCACCAATATTTTCTATGAAGTTGTCTCCATTCTCTATATAAAGAGTTACTCATCCTGTATACTCATCCTGTATATTCAGACAGGATGAGTAACTCTTTATATAGAGGATGGAGACAACTTCATAGAAAATGTTGGTTAGTAATGCATTAGAAAAATGAATGATTGACGTGTATCATATGTACCATAATTAAAGCAATATGCACTTTGAAAATGAATACGTTTTTTTCTGCAGCAGATTCATGAGTTTCCGATTCCGATTCTGTTGAAAAGCATAAGAACAGAAGATCAGTAAGAATACCAAATCAACTTTTTAAATACAAGTAAAAACGCCTCAATAGTTGTGTAAATGATTGATCGAATTAAACACAAAGCTATACAACAGAATTTCAACCAAAAACAGAATCATAACAAACAGGAGTGCAAGATCTATACAAATCTCTGTTTAAATATCATAATATAAAACCACAAATCGTTATGTAATCATCAGATCGAATACCATACAAAAAACAGAATCATTATCCACAAAACAGCAAGATTAACCGTTCAAAATCGTTGTGTACTCATCTAATCGGTTCTGACTAAGAATTATAAACATATTAAGACACCTACTATCAACTTTAGGTTTTAATCGATCAATAAACTAACAGATCCAAAACAAAAACTCAAACATAAGACATAAATCGAAAGGAACATACCTTGAGAGGATTGAAGAGATCTGAGAAATTGAAGAAGATAAGAGAATTGGTTGATTGAATGAAGGGGAAAAATTGGGGGTGAATTTATTTATAGAACAATAAAGCATAGGGTGGACTAAATAATCCCATGTTTAACCCCTTTCACACTAGAAATTGAAACAAAGTGGGTCATACTAAATAATCCCACCATTTTGTGTAAACATTAAAAACAATTTTTTTATAAACTTTTATAAATTATAAAGCATTGGGGACCGCTAGAATGAGAACCACCACGAGTTATGAGAACCGTGAGAACCAAGTGCCACGGAGGGGCGTTGACCACGATTTTTTTTTACATCTAGATCCGTATATTTTAACAACATTCATAAAAAAAAAATTTCAAACGGCGCGCCCGAGGGGGTAGTTTTTTACACCCAAAGTTTGGTGTTTTTATTATTTTTTTGTTTTTTCTTTTTTTTTTTACAAACTTTGGGTGTAAAAAACTACCCCCTCGGGCGCGCCGTTTGGATTTTTTTTTTTACGAATGTTGTTAAAATATACGGATCTAGTTGTAAAAAAAAAATCGTGGTCAACGCCCCTCCGTGGCACTTGGTTCTCGCGGTTCTCATAACTCGTGGTGGTTCTCATTCTAGCGGCTCCCATAAAGCATTTATTACCTCTCTCATTTAATTCAAAATTTGAAAACGAAATGAAAGCAATTGAAAAAGTGAAAATTTGTTGGAAAGCAATTCAAACCGCCCAGTAACTAAAGGCAGGATATCCTCACTAGCCCTTGCATTGCTAAATTATTATATTTTAGAGACCATTAGGTACTCGGTTCGATTCTTACAAAAGGAAAGTTTTTCCCTGGTTTATTGGGATTCCTTCTGAATTGGTGTATATGCATTATTGCCTAGTGGAGATGAATATGATTGAATAGTTCCGCTGGTGACATAATGATACTCCAGTGATCCAAATTTTCCATTCAAAGGAAAAAAACCATTAATGTATAATCTTCTTGGAATTTTCCTCTCATGAGCGGTAGAACTAGAGACGTTTCATTATCTATTGCATAGTTTAAGTGCTCAACCAAGTATACTCAAGGGCGGACCCAAGCTTTGGCTTGGGTTGGTGGGCGCCCCCTTGAAAAAAAAAACTTTAGTGTATTTTTGAGATAAAAATCCCGACAGCACCCCTTGAAAATTTGGTTGAACCCTTCGTTCGCACCCTCAGAAAATAATTGTTGGGTCCGCCACTAAGTATCCTATAAATCAAGTTTGAGTGTACATAATGATCTTCAAATAGATAAAGAGACAATCAACTCATATAAGTAAATTGGATTTCTTGTTGTGGCCAATATATATTTTTGCATTTATCTTGCTTGAGCTTAGAAAGATTTCTAACTCTTCAAACTTTAGGAGATAATGGTATATGTGATGTGAGATTTGTTTTACAAAGGTAAAGTGAACCATGATCCTTCAAGACTGGACTACAGCTGGAGTTGTTAACTTAATTCGACATTATTTGAATATTTGTTCCATTTCGAGCTAACAGACAAATAATTCTTTGAATATGAGGTACAAATAAGTGCTACAAATGCCCCTAAAGTTCGGTAACACCACATTAGGCCATGGGGTATGGGGCTTGGGTTGGGGCGTGGGTTGGGGGAAAACGCCCAAGCCACCACCCCGGGTGGGCTTGGGTTGGGGCGTGGCCCTTGGGGCTTGGCTTTCAAGCCGAGCGTGGGGCGGTATGGCCATGCTAGCTGGCTGCCTCCCATTCGCTCACCCCGCCACGTCAAGCGGACTTTTCAAAATTTGAATTTTAAATTCAAACGGTTTGGGAAAACCAAACCACCACCCCCACCGGGTCTCCCAACAACCCCTATATATTGTAACCCCCAACCCACTGGCCCCCCATCCCACGAACCCAACCCCACCGGCTACCCACTTCTCTCGAACCCGCTAACCCACTGGTCCCCCCCATCCCACGAATCCAACCCCACCGACTAACCCACTTGTCCCCCCCATCCCACGAACCCGCTATGGCATCCTGGACCCATGAAGAAGAACTTGCTCTCGTCACAAGCGTCGTTGACGCTATGAAGGGACGGCCACCGGGCCAAACAAAATATTGGTCGGAAGCATTCGCAGCCTACCGACTTAACGTCGGTAACGACCGCCACAAACTCAACGCGTGCCAACATAAATGGAGCGAGCTACTGTCCAAGCTCGAGCGTTTCAAGAGTTACTACGAAGCCGTTCCGAGCGGCGAGTTAAGCCACGAGGACCAGGTGGCGGTGGCGAACATAGAGTTTCGAGGCAAGGAAAAAAAGGCGTTCGACAAGATCGACCTTTTTGAAATTTATTTAACGCTCTAGGTTTGTTATTTTGTAATTTTTAGAAATTATGTAATTTTTAGGATTATGTAATTTTTAAAATTTTAATGAAGTTGTAGGTTTTTTTATAAATGTTGTGTGATTTTTTATAAATTTTTTGTAATTTTTTTTTAATATTCTGCCATGCGGGTCACCCAACCCAAGCCCAACCCACGTCCCGCCATACCCCGCGGACACGTAACCAGGCGGTAGGGGGCTCCCATTCCACGTGTCAACAAATGCCCTAACCCAAGCCCAACCCAAGCCCCACCATACCTCAGAGTCTTATATCTTTGAAGAATCTTGAGAAGAAAGCTATTAGAAGCATGTAGTGATGTAGTGTGTTCGGTAATATAAGTATAGAAAGGAATTCAATCCTCCAAAGTACAAATCACATAATTTAAATGATGGGTTGGATATAGAAACAAATATGGTCCATCCTGAAAATATTACACCAATTTGTTTCATAAATTTGGTACACTAATTAGTGGGGTGTACTCATCAGACTTTTTATCTTTCTTTCCAATGTTTGTTTGCATCCTTGTCAAATTTTGATTGCTTCATTCCATTTTAGCACCCGTACATAATAAAGTGAAAAGACCAGTCTTCTTTGTAAAGATTCTTTATTTCTTTGCTTTTACTGTTAACAATCATTGATCATTTGTCTTCACTAAATAAATTGCTTCATTTCAACACAAATGATCAAATACTTGTATGTATTAATTACATGTATGAATTGTTGGCAGCGGAGGATTGCGAATCAAAGTGTATACAAACAAACAATACACAAGAATCAAACACACATGTGATGAGAATTACACAAAATATGCACAATTAGAGATTCGTACACAAAACATGATAATAAATACATATAGATTACTACTGTAATTATTTATTTCACAAATGATATATTATGAAGAAAATACTTTTTTACAATAATAATGCGAGAGGAGAGAGTCAACGGCCGGTTTGGAGTTAATTTTGACTTAACATGGGGGTAATTTTGCACAAACCCTCTCTCTCTCTCTCTCTGAATTAATCCGGTAAAAACTTTTTATTTATAAAAAGTTAATATAAATCTAGGTTTTTTATTACCACCCTTTATCTTTCCTTTTAATATAGTTTCATATTCGCTATCATCTCTAGCACGATACGTCATTTAATAATATTAAAATATATCCATGACATTATGGCCTAGTGTCATCTCAGTGGTGCGATAAGCTTAGAGACCATTAGATTCTAGGTTCGATTCTCATAAGGAGGTTTTTCCAGATTTATTGGGTTTCTCATGAATTTGTGTATAAACATATTGCCTAGTGGAGATGGATATGATCGGGTGGTTCCGCTGATGACATGATAATACTCCAGTGGTCCGTCGGTAATCCAAATTTATTGTTACAAAAATAATAATATTAAAATCCCTGGAACAAAACACAATACTAAAAACTTCCCTTTCAATAACATCCTCTTGGCATTCTATCTAAAACTTATTTATGAAACTTTTAGCCATAAGGAGAAACTAGAAGATAGATGTTACAAGAAAACTTTAATGGTCTAAATGATAAATTATTTGAATTAGAATAGAAAGTGTAAATTGAGATAAATTCAGGGTTCTATTCCAAACATCCATCCTCACCTCAAAAATTAAAGTTAACTAGTTGATTTTCCGCTCGTGCGTTGTGGCGGGGACCTAATGTCTGCAAAACGTGTGTCGGCAACGGCAAACAGATACCAAATATCAAAACATAAATATAAATAACGTGATAACGATAGTCACTTTGTCCTAAAAAAAACGATTTTTAATAATCTAAAATATAATAATAGGACCCAAACGTCCTACATGTTGGAAATTCGGTTGTTTTCAGTTTAGTTGTTGTGGTGCTAACATGTTAAAATATGGATGAACTCGGTACCGGTAACGGAACTAAAAGTACAGATCCGAAAAATAATCGAAATTGGGTACCGGCACCGAAAATGCTCGGTACCATACGGTATGGTATTTGAAGGTAAAAATCAATAAATACGGGTATGGTGCAAGATCGGTGTCGAACCGAAAGTAACGATTATGAATACGCCAAAATGTGGTACCAATTTGATACCGAAAATGATTGGTATAGTAAATTTGGTACCGATACGATACCGGTTTGATGATTTGCTCATCGATAATCTAAATATCCAAGTTAATTTTACACGCTACAATTCATTCATTATAGAAAAAGACAAAAAAGAAAACAGAATAAGTTGTTGTGTATATAAAACCTCGTTCAAACGAAATATAGTTTACTTATAGTGTGTATGAAAAGTAATCTAAACGGGCAATTACTTGCGTTGCTACGTTGCTACAGGATTTGATGAGCTCGGTACTAACCGGTACCGAAAATACCGTTACCGAAAATCCCCAAAAGTGGGTAACGGTACCGAATATACCTGGTACGGTACCGGTCGGTACTGGTACGGTACTGGTATTTGAGGGTAAAAACTGGTGAATACCGGTGCCGAACCGATACCGAAAATGTCAAAAGTCGGTACCATTCGGTAACGAAAATATACCCGATTTGGTAAATTTGATACTAGTATCGGTACCCGATACCATTTGCTAATCCCCTTGATGATGTTACTATTCATATATTCATTGGGTTGTGTATGAAAAGTAATCTAAACGGTGCAATTACTTGCGTTGCTACAGGATTTGATGAGCTCGGTACCAACTGGTACCAAAAATATCGTTACCGAAAATCCCCAAAAGTGGGTACTGGTACCGAATATACCTGGCATGGTACAGTTCGGTATTGGTACGGTACCGGTATTTGAGGATAAAAACCGGTGAATACCGGTGCCGAGCCGATACCGAAAATGGCAAAAGCTCCGGTACTGATTCGGTACCGAAAATATATTCGGTTTGGTAAATTTGATACCGGTACTGGTACCGGTACCCGATACCATTTGCTCATCCCCTTGATGATGTTACTGTTCATTGTGTTCTAATTTTAATATATAAGTAATAATATATAGGTAATGACGGTAGAAAAAAGCAAAGGGGGTTAGGGTGAGCGGAGTGGAGCTCGGTTTGAGGCGGTAAACTCCTTTACCGAAGCGGTAAACCATCTACCGATTTTGGTTGAGGGATTCGGTAAACCTTCACCGATTCGGTGAGAGGGAGGGAACCGGGGGGGGGGGGGGAGATGGGTGTGTGGTGGGGTCCATTCCTTCTCAACCAATCACACATTTTTTTCCTTTTTTTTAAATAGTTTACCTAAACCCCATTAGGTAAACCACCGCCAACGTTTTTGAGCTTTAGGTAACTTATTTAGGTGAATTGACATGGCAATGTGTGATTGGGTGAATTAGGAGTTTACCTATTTGGAATAGGTAACGACTCCCTTCACGCTTAGGGGACCATGAAATAAAAAGCAGAGAAAAATGTCTGGATAGTTCCTGTGGTTTACTCCATTTTCACCTTTAGTCCATAACTTTCTAAAATTACAGCTATAGTCCCCAACTTTTACACTTTCGTCTTCGGATAGTCCCTAGCGTGAATGGGGGTTAGCTTTTGGTGTTAAGTGAGTGTGAAATGACCTAAATACCCTTATCATTAAAAAACTAATAAATTAAACTTTAAAAGATTTAAAATATACATGTGGGACCCAACCCACCTTTTCCTCTTTTCTTGAGTAGGACCCGTTTCCATCAAAACCACCCTCTCCACCTTACCTGCACCATACAACCACCATTCCAGCACCATCAATCAAACCACACCCATCTTGAATCTCATCACAAATCCTCAAACAAATGTAAATAGTCTAATCCCACACCACTTCATCTGCCCAATTTCTCTCCAAATCATGAAAGATCTGGTGACCCTCGCAACCAACATCACCATTGAACCACCGCACCCCACCCTTCACTCCGAACCGCCGCCACCACGTTATTTCGGCGACCACCACACCCTTTACTTCTCCAGCCAAAACCGCCGCCCCACCCTCTACTTCCTTCAAGGCACAATCGGTATTTCCGACATTAGCAAACACGCCCATCTCTTATCCTGCTCGGTGGAAGACAAACTCCTCCCCCGAGTCGAATACTTCCACTAAAACATCAGAATCTCGTATGATGGCGATGTTGAGGTTGAGTGAGAAGCGGTTTATGGAGAGGTTGGAGGTGTGTTGTAGTTCTTCGATGATGGTGAAAGATTCACCGTTTTGGAAGCTTACACATAGTTATTACCAATGATATTTTTAATGTATTGACATGGATATTATCGTACCTCATTGTTGTCATTTTGTGTACATATGTTATTAAGATTAACATTCAGGTTGTTTCGGAAAGTTTTATAGGGTATTCAAGTTCTGGGTTGGGGTTTTAAACTGGAATTTATACCATATTATTTTAAAATAAATGAATAAAAGATGGTTGTAGGCGGTGATTATGGTGGAGATGGGTGTTGATACGGTGGTTGCAGGTGGTGGAAGAAGAGGTGAGGGTGGGGGGGCCATAAGGCTTCTTTTTAATTATATTGTTTTATTTAATTGTGGGACCTGCTATATTTTAAATGTTTAATTCAAATTATATTTTAGTGTTTTAATTTTTACTTTTTATTACTAAGGGTATTTTAGTTATTTCGCATCCACCTAACATCAAAAACTAACCCCCATCCGTGCCAGTGACTATCCGGGAACAAAATTGAAAAAGTTGAGGACTATAACTGTAATTTTAGAAAGTTAGCGACTAAAGGTGAAAAATGGGCAAAACAAAAGGACTATCTGGATATTTTTCTCATAAATTTATGTAGTTAACTAGTGACCGCCTGACAGGTTATATTAAATAATGAGACAATTAAATTTTGATAAACTGAAGACACTCTTTAATACTTATTAGATTTTTTTTTTGAAAGGCTGAATTTTATAGACAAACTAGCAGAAGCTAAGTACAGCAAGGGGATTTACACAAATGAGAAGTTGCATCATTTACACCAATCTATTGATATCGATTTTGCTCTACTTTTAACCCATAAAAAACCCGAAGACCTTGACATCCTCCAGAATCTTGTAAACTTCCACCCTCTTGCTCAAAAAAATTACTTCATTGCGATGTTTCCAAATTAACCAACAACCAAGCAGGATGATAGTCTGGATCATTTTTTTGCTTCGGTTCCGAAACATTAAGATGTATATGGGCATGAAGTAGGTCCGAGACCGAGAAGGCATACAAAGGGGGGATCTTGGCCAAAGCTGCGAGGCGTTGCCATACCACAGAACAGACCATGCATGCTATGAAGAGGTGTTCCACCGTCATTTTCTCCAACCGAAAACGTTTACCTTTCGCGGTAGTCGGTTATTCCATATGAAAGGCAACACAGATTCACTCGGGGGAATGCATGGGGAGAGTTTGTTGCGAACCGACTTGACTGAAAAGACCTCTTTTGAATCCGTTTTCCAGCTCCAACCATCCTTGGCATCGGTCAGTGTAAAATGGCATCCAATTCTTGACTTGTGGCAGGAGTACGATTCCAACACCAGCTAATGCTGGAACCCGTATCTTGAAGCCTAGCACAAACACTGCATCCTTTGGCCTTCTCGGGTGCGAAAAGTCTCGGGAATTTGTGTTGAAAGGGTACATCGTCGGTCCATGCATCGACTCAAAACTGAATATCCTTCCCATTACCCATCGAGCCTTTGATAAGGTGATTTAGAAGCACATTATCTTTTTTTTAGAATCTGCTCCTTTTTGTAGATGTTATTCCAGACCCCCGAGAGGCCTTTTTTATAGGAAGAAAACTTCTGTTTTTGTCGCTGAAATGTAAAGTCGAGATTACCTTCCTCCGTAATCTTCCGGTTTCGGTTTTGTACCTCCACACCCATTTTGCAAGGAGTCCACTGTTGATGTTTTTAAGTGACCCCAAGCCCAAACCCTCGTTTTTTAACCGTGTCAGTGGCTTTGCCCCAGTGAACCCATGCCATTTTGTTCTAGTCCATCGAGCCTCCCAAAAAAAAATTTCTTCTCAAACTTTCTAACTTGTTAATCACATTCAATGGTGCAAGGTATAACGAAAAGTAATAAATGGGAAGCGAATCTAATACCGATTTGATGAGAGTTAACCTTCCACCAATTGAGAGCGTTGAGGCTTTCCAAAGTGAAAGTCTTGACTGGAAGGTTTCAATGACTGGTGTCCAGTTTACATACCAATTCATGTTGCCGCCTACTTGGAGCCCGAGGTAAGTAAATGGTAGTGCCCCTGCCTTACAATTGAGTCTTCCAGCCATATTAAGTGTTTCACCCCAAGTGGTTCCAATACCAAATAGACAAGATTTCCGAAAGTTAATTTTTAGCCCCGATACGAGGTAAAAACACCATAGAAATCTGCGTATATTTAGTATAGAATGAGACGACCACTCTCCCACTAGCATGATATCATCCGCAAAGATGAGATGCGAGATGGTACTACCACTGTTTGGTAAAGTAACCCCATAGATGATACCACCCAAGGCTGAAATGCTAGTTATGAAGCTAGAGAAAGCCTCCATACCTAGAATGAAAATAAAAGGCGAAAGGGGATCACCTTGTCGAACCCCTCTATGACATTGAAAATCTTTTGTCGGAGACCCGTTCACAAGAACCGAAGATCTGGATGATAGAAAGATGCCTTTAATCCATTTACGCCAAAGATGTGGGAAGTTCATTTGTTTGAGAATCGAGTCTACAAAACCCCAATTAATAGTGTCGAAAGCCTTTTCAAAGTCAATTTTGAAATGAAAGGCTTGTGATTTGTTCCTTTTTAACCACGAAATTAGTTCATTGACGATTAACGGTCCATCTAAGATGTTTCGATCTGATGAGAAAGCCGATTGTTCCTCCAAGATTACCGAACCGATCACCAATTTTAGTCTATTAGCAAGGACCTTGGAGATAACCTTGCTAATACACCTGATTAGGTTGATTGGCCGGAAGTCATTAAGTCCAATAGGGTCTTTACATTTGGGGACCAAAGCAATAAACGATGAGCTGCAGCCTTTCGAGATAGCCCCGGTTTCATGGAAATGAAGTAGGATCTTATGGAAGTCAGAACCCAAGATATCCCAGAAGTGCTTAATGAAGGTAAAATTGAACTCGTCGGGGCCGGGTGCCTTGTCCCCACCGCAATCCCAAACCGCATTCTTGACTTTGGCAAAACTAAAGGTGGCAACGAGGCCTATGCCTTGTTGATCTGTGAGCTTCTTAAGATGGTGACAGGTGAAGGATGGTCTTATATGAAGTGGCTCTTTAAAATTTTCTTCAAAAAATCTTTTCACCTCGCTTTTTACTAACGTTGGAGTATTGCACCAATCCCCGTTGATCATCAACCCATTGAGGCGACTTCTCGAGACCCAACTGTTTATATATCCATGAAAGAAGGTCGAATTCTCGTCTCCTTCCGAGGCCCACTTGACCCTCGATTTTTTTCTCAAGTCTTTCAGCTTACCATCTTTAATCGTTGTAACCGTCCTTTTGTGTTCGAGACATATGGCTTGTTCGATATCCGAGAGGCTTCATGATTCGCTAAGGGCATCAAACTGTTTTAGAATTTCCAAAGATCTTTCAAGGTCCGCCTCCTCCTCCTTTTTTCTATCATAAATCCATTGTTCGATAGCATTTTTAATGGTTAATGCTTATTAGATACAACATCAGAGCTAACATCAATTTACTTGAAAAAAAATATACTATTATTCAACTATGACATAAGAACATTTTTTTTTAATCTTCAACTGATATATGTTATATGATTGTGTAATTTTGTTTTTAAATCCTTAAAAAATTTAATTGTGATACATAGAACTTTTAATATTCTATTTTTGTTACACAGTTTTCTTTATTTTTCTTGTTTTTGAACAGCGAGTCGGCAAATTTCATTAATCATGTCATGTCATCTGTAGGACTTGAATCCAAGACCTTTAAACTTAGATGTTTTTAAAGGCTTTGCCTTCACCGATAAGCCACCAGCATGACCTTCAAATTCTAGCTTTGTTAGAGCATTCTCATTCAAACCACCAAAATCTGTGTGGGGATTTTTTAAAATATAAGAAGTATAAAAAGTGGTTGTGAGTGGAGGAGAGAGAAAATGTTACTGTTCATCTGTATATTTGGGGGGACACTGTTCACCCCCTATCTATACTATATTATAATGCATGAGGAAGGGGTGTTTTAAGATACCCAAAAAATAAGAACTTTTCCTCCCCTTTATTTATAGAAAGACCCCTAAAATGAGGGTAGTTTGGTCTTTTAAACATTATTTATTTTTTAGCCCCTAAACTTATTACACTCAAATCCCTGAGGTTTTTAACAAAATTATAGATAATTAGTTATAATTCACCCCTCCACAACAAACTTATAATTTTTTTTACGTATTCTTGACATATCTTATAAACTGTACTGTTTAAAAAAAAATCATCCGATGATAACATGACGACCTACACATTTTTGTCGATGTTTCGTTAGTTGTCTTGTTTAATATCGACGCACAGATTAAAATGTACAAGTCGTTAATGCTTTAATGTACAAGTGAAAACATTAGTGATATTTCTTAAATGAAATCGATATAGAGAGAGAAAATAATAAACCTCTTTTCCACATTTAAAGGTTCGTATTAGAGATACCAGGTCAACCGAATCCCCTAACTTAATCTATAAGAATTTGAAAGTGTTTTAAAAACTTCCCCTCCCCATTCAGATGGCAAACAACAAAAACCCAAATCTTATTTCAAAATTTAAACCCTAAATGACTATTTTCTGCACCGTTAAAAAATAAAAAAAGAAGCTTTCAGATGTCATCGCCACTTTCTCCACCTTCTTCCCATTTCCGACATGGCTACCTTTGGATGCGTTCTTTTATCATGTTAATTGTATGTTCTGCCTTCTATATATATTTTTTTTCGTTTGCATATAGATTGTTTGTCAAAAATTATTTGTGCAAATTCTATTGTTCCCTAAATAATGTCTCTCTCACTTCTCTCAGTCCTAGGTACCAAGGAAGAAACATATCACGTTTGATATCAAATTGAGATTTGGGATTCAATCATCATCTCCGACGGTGGTTCTGCTGGGTTTTACCAACGGCTGGATGGTGTTGGTGGAACTAATCATTGGAGATGAAGTTTGTGATGCTGTGGTAACCGAAGAAGATGATGTGGGTGTTCTCTGGTGGTTAGGCGGCGGCCACATCCACTCATGGGTTCTTTCTTGCCAATGTGTGTATCGACTGATGGTTAAGCAATTGATGAGTCAATTATTGTGTGTGTGTTTATTTATTTATTATTTTTTTTAAAGGTGCCACTTTTCTGCAGATTTTGGCTCAGGGACCGGCTACAATGGGAAAAAGGACAACTCAACACCAAAATGGGTGGTTCCATGAGGTTGTAAAGAATCTTGGAAACAATCCCAGACATGGGCTTTTGGTATTTTGCTTGAGGTTGAAGGTAGTAAACTGAATCTCAACTCATGGGTTCTTTCTTGCCAATTTGTGTATTTGTGTATCAACATAAAGACTAATGATACAAAGCTTTATAATTACTTTTATTAAAAAAATGGTCCAATGGTAGGTGAAAAAAGATGTTTTATCCAGTTTTTTGAGCCTTAATCATGTGTATTTGATGATTCTAAGTTTATAAGTCTGTTTTTTGCTTCGTTTGTTCAGTTATGGTTTGGTAGCCATAGATTGATTGTTTGATTTTTGATCGGTACAATTGGGCATCTGGGTCTGGTCGGGTTTGTGAGTTGGGATTTGCAGGGTTTGATTTATTGATCTTCTAAAGTGATTACTTGTTCTTGAATATCAAATTTACTGGTTTATTATTTCTTTGATTTTTAGGGTTAATTCAAGATTATAGCCATCTTCAACATATGGGCTTCAGCTGCATTTTTTGGGCAAAGGATATGTAACATTGGTGATGCAGTCATCGGCTCCTAACCGAGGTTCTCCGTGGGTGTGAAAAGTGTATCAACTGCCAAAAGGTTTTGTCTTTTATTCAACCTAATTATTTTATTTTAAAAAGATAAATGCGCTAAACTTCAAAGGTTTTTTTAGGTCACTAAAAATGTCATCCAAAAGATGCTTGGGTCCCAATTATTTCGGAGACATTTGCATACTCAGGGTGCAAATGGCAACCCTGCCGCCTAGGCGCAGACCCTTAAAAAGAGCATTCCCTAGACAAGCAAAGCGTACGTCAGGTCCTCTTTCGAACCGGTTCAGACCGTTTGAAACTACCTTTGGCCTGTTCAGATAGATTTTTTAGCAGGCGTAGACCGGTTTTTTGTTGGTTCAGTGTACCTTTGCGCTGTGCTGCACTCAAGGGAGTTTTGCTGCTTCTCACTGAACTCAAGGCTATTTAGTTGCGCCTCGCCTTGGCTGGGTGCCTAGGAACACGTGCCTTTGGTGTTGCAGAGCAGCTATTTAGGTTTTTAGATATGACTTAACTGTGTGGTACTCAGATTTGTTCATTCAATTGATAGTAAGCTTGTGCTTTTCGATAACATTAAGTTATTAACTGATGAGGGTTAACTTTCATTTAACACGGTGTGTTTTAGGCTTTGTTAGAATTGTCTTGAGCTCTATAAAGGTGGGTGCCCGGGGTGTACAGTGATAGCTTTGGTGCATACTGTTTACAATGATTATATTCAAGTACTTATCAGTAACAAAGTTTACATGTTTCAGATGATTAGATGATTAGCTGAAATGTTTTTGTTGCTAATTTGTTGCAGTCTAATCTAGAGAATACTGTGGGCGTGTTAACAATGGCTGGTAAAAGGTGTTCGTGTTTTGGTCACTCCCATCTTGGCTTGCATGCATGGTTAGCTTCTTTAGACATTATAAAATATCATTGGTGTCCCTCTTTTTATTATGTGTTAAACGTCGAAGTTAATTCTGTTGTTCCTCAGGTTTAGAAGTAGGCGATGAGATGAACTTGGCAGCTGGGATTCAGGTTGCCCAGTTGGCACTTAAGCATCGCCAGAACAAAAAAAACCAACAACAATGGATAATCGTGTTTGCAGGAGGGTATGTACTGTTACAGTTCTAGCCATGGCAGCTTTTAGTGTGTTCTAATTTGTTTCCCCTTGTTGTTTTTCTGTTTTTGCTTTCAGTCCATTAATATTAATAAATTATAAAATTAGAAAATATATAAAATATAAAAACAAAGAAAATTGTGAAATCACAATGAAGGTATATATAAGGGTATGAATAAGGCCACACATTAAAAAGTCTACTTGACTTTTAATTTTTTTGGCATTGTGTTAGTATAAGATGATTTGGAGATTTTTTGGGTTTTTGGGATGATGTAATTAGGAAACATAATCTGGGTTTTCTGTAATGGAGTTTAGGGAAATTGAGAGAGAAGCACATGAAGAAGTCGGAACTCTGCCAGAGAAAGATGCTAAACAATCTGCTGCCCTTGACTTGATTTCAAGGTCGAAGAACCATCAGTTTTACGATGATGATGATGATGATGATAATCCAAAAGGTAGTTTCTTTCTTGAATTCAAGTGAAGGAATTTACCCTATGTTTTTAGAGGTGGCTAAACGTGTGGGTTGAGTAACGAGTTAAAATGAGTCTGGGTCTGAACGAGTTGGGTCGGGTTTTTTTGAGTTGCCAACTTTTTTTTTCTCATGTTTATATTTAGATATGAATAGCACTTGTATCATTAACTTGGTAGCGTAATTATTTTAGATTAAACAGCACCCAGGATTGCAAGTATATAAGGAAAGTTCAAACCTTTATACTTGACCCTTATCAAATAAATTCCAACCCAGTTTAACCAGTTTTCATATGAACGATTTAAAAATTAAGATTGCCAGTTCGCCATACCTTGTTATTGGAGTGCAATTGTTTCGTGCTTTATACTTTCATAGTATGTGATGCATGTTAAGAGAAAGATGTACGCTTTGACATATAAAGTCAAAATAATTCCTTACATTTTCAATTTGAAGATGGATTTTGTTACTTATTTAATTATATAAATTTTCAATTATATTTGTTTGTATATTTAATTGATTACCAATTTTCTTCTAATAAATGTCAAGAATTAGTGTCAATCTTGAAGTTCATAATGTAGCCTTTTGACATCAAAAGTCAAAGATATATGTGCTGACCGTGTATTCTTGTTGCCTCTCGTCAGCTCTAGAAATATGGGGTAAACATAAGTACCATACAATATATCATAAGTTTACTAATATATCATAAGTTGACTATGCATGAAATCATTCATAGCTACTACTTACATGATGTGGGTAGCTTGCCATGCCACAAACAATGGTATAACGATTGAGATTATTCTTTTTATTCCACAACTCGAAGAATTCATGTTCATTCTATACAAGGTTTAGTAGATTGAAAGCTAAACGTTAGTGGTTGGCACTTTTAAGGTTGATGGGTATCAAGCATTTCTTTATAATATACATGACAATTTTCAAAATTAATAAAGTATGATATAAAAACATGAACCTCAATCTCTTCACCAAATATTTGAATCTTATACGGTCTCCTTGAAATTTCAATTAATCTATTTGTCAAGTTTTATATCTACATTGCTACATGTATTTTAGTAACTTAGCTGTTAATGTGTTAAATTTTAATAAATGACATTATCTAGATTAGTTTTCACCAAAATCTTTAATATTTTTTATTTATTTTATCACAATGCAATTTTTTAATATTAAAATATGGGATATGTACTTTAAAGATCTTATCCCTAGAAGTAGATAGATCACACTCATCCTACTAACTCGATAAATTTAAGAAACATAAAAAAATAAACATAATAATCTTTTGTAAAATATTATACAAATAAGAAAACTAACAAACGCACCATGCAATATATCCAGAGGATTGACCAGAAAATGAGTACTGTATTGTAATTGTCGTTGTCATCGTATTGCACGCGTTTCCTACTGTTTAAGGCATGTTAGATTGTAGGATGAACCATGGATAATGAAATCCTAAAGGTTTTAACAACCCAAACTAAACAACCACCAATAACAAACGATAATTAAATCTGACAATGGATAAGATACCCATAACAGAAGGGCATAACATAAGATCATTTTAAAAAGTACTAAACCAAATAGTCACCAAAAAAGTTCTTAACTTCAATTCGCGTCCTATAGAGTCATGCACACCCTACTGGCCCATGTCAAAGGTTTTGGTTTGATGGATAACTGAAAAAACCGAATCACACAATAACGAAACCAAATTGTTTTAAAATCCCCTCAACCATAATTTTGGTTTTAGTGGCAGTGGAGACTGAAAACTTAACAAACCAAACATTTTGTGTTTCCCGCCGCATCGCGCGGGCACCCCACTAGTACTTTTTTAATATATATATTGAAAGTGGTTATGAGTGGAGGAGAGAGAAAATATAATATATATATTAAAAAGGAGAGAGAAAAAGTATTTGTTTTTAGTAGAAATATATTGATATAGGAGTTGTTTTTTAGTGGAATGTATGTATATTTTTAGTGGATTGGATGTGAATGCTCTTAGATTACATGGTTTAACGTAATTATTTCTTAGTTTGATGTAAAAGACGAAAAACTAAAGACAATAAATACAAATCATGACCATGTAATAGTGATGTGACTACTTACACATAAGAAATGATTTGGCTCCATGCCTCCATATTTTTTGGGGTGCTACTATACACACCCCCTCCTATTACTTTCTACACCCCCTCTCCTCTCACATACTTATAGGTGGGGCCTGCGTGGGACCGATAGTTTTCCTCTCACAAGGGGGGGTGTAGAAAGTAATAGAGGGGGGTGCGTATAGAATAAGCCATTTTTTGGCTTTCGTGATAATGGCTAATAAAGGGGGAGACTATTTGCACACTTGGTGTGTAGATAGTTAGCCAAAAAATGTTTTTTTGTCCTATATGTACACCCTGCAGTGTCGAGCTGTGGTCAAAGTGTGGCGTTTTGGTCCGATCAACCAGACAAAGACTGACGGGTGTCTGACGGGTCTTTTGACCGAACCAAAACGCCGAGCTTTGGCCGCGTTTTGGTCCTGTCAACCAGACACCCGGTCAGTCTTTTGTCTGGTTGACAGGACCAAAACGCGACCAAAGCTCGGCGTTTTGGTCCGGTCAACAGACCCGTCAGTCTTTTGTCTGGTTGACCGGACCAAAACGCCGCGCTTTGTCCACAGCTCGACACTGCAGGGTGTGCATATAGGACACACAATTTTTTTTGGTGTGCATATAGGCATTTGGGTGTGCCAATAGGTACACCCTTAATAAATTGACACCATCCACAAATATTTTTTGGTTCGCATTTCTATAAGATGTCAAATGGGCAACATGGTTGCCTAGTATTGGATAGAGAAGTGAAAGAGATCACAAAGGTGATTGAGAATATAGAAAAAATGGCCGAGGTTGCAATCCTGAATGAAGGCGAACGTAAAATAAGGGCAGCCCTTAGACAGAAGTTAAAGAAAATTGAGATCGCTAAAATTAAACACCTTAAACAGAAGGCCCGACTCAAATGGGTAAGGCTAGGTGACGAGAATTCCGCCTTCTTCCATGGCACTATTAATATAAACAAGGCAAGAAACAGGGTGAACGGTATTATGATAAATGGGAGTTGGGAAACAAAAGCGGAAGCTGTTAAAGAGGAATTTAAAAAATGGTTCAAGAAGCAATTCGCGGAACCCATCCGAAGATGCCCTTTTTTTGAAAATTCGGGGCTGTCTAAAGTAACCAGTTTTCATCTCATGAAATTTGGTCGGCAATCAAAAATTGCGATGGTGGTAAGGCCCCAGGGCCAGATGGCTTCACCATCAAGTTCTTTAAACATTTTTGGGAGCACTTAAAACCGGCTATTGTTGCTATGCTTGCTGATTTTCATGCGACGGGAGAAATGAGTTTTGGGTGTAACCCTTCCTTAGTGGCTCTGATTCCTAAAACAACCGACCCTCAGGTTTTTGAGGAATATAGACCTATCTCTTTGATAGGTTCTATGTACAAAATCTTAGCTAAAATTCTTTCGAACCGTCTTAAGGGGGTTATGGACAGCTTGATCTCGCCTACACAATCGGCCTTTGTGGGAAGCCGAAACATATTAGATGGGCCGTTAATTGTCAGTGAGACGGTTTCTTGGGCTAAGAAAAACAAAACAAAAATTATGATATTTAAAGTTGATTTTCAGCGGGCATACGACTCCTTGAACTGGAAGTTTCTATTCAAAATGATGGAGTTCATGGGCTTTCCCGATCAGTGGATAGGATGGATCAAAGGGTGCCTAAAATCGGGTAGGGGGTCGGTAATTGTCAATGGCTCACCAACGGGTGAATTCCCTTTTAAAAGAGGCTTGAGGCAAGGCGACCCGTTGTCTCCGTTCCTCTTTATTTTGGCTATGGAAGTAATTACTATGTTCATGCAGAAGGCTGAAACTATTGGGTTATTCCATGGAATCAAACTTCCCAATGACGGACCAATGCTCACACACCTTTGCTACGCCGATGACGTTCTTTTTATTGGCGAATGGTCTGATCATAATGTGGTAAGTATAAATCGATTTCTTAGATGCCTTTACCTCGTTTCAGGCCTAAAGGTTAACTATATGAAATGCCATCTATATGGGGTGGGGGTGGAAGAGACGGAAGTGATTAGATTGGCCCGTGTCCTAAATTGTGAACCTGGTAAGCTCCCTTTCTTGTACTTAGGGGTTCCAATAGGGGCAAACATGAAGCGTGTCAAGTTTTGGAAACCGGTGGTGGAAAAAATTAATAAAAAACTATCGGCTTGGAAGGCGAGAAATTTATCTTTTGCGGCCCGCGTAACCCTTGCAAAAGCCGTTCTTGGTAGTATTCCAGCGTATTATCTATCTTTGTTCCAGCGTATTATAAGGAAACTGGAAGGGCTTAGAAGGGATTTTGTGTGGGGAAAAACAGGAACTGGCCAGAAGATGAGATGGGTCCGTTGGGAAAAAGTGGTGAAACCGAAAGATTATGAAGGTATAGGGTTGGGAGGGATCGGTGAATTTAATCTCACCATGTTGGCAAAATGGTGGTGGAGGTACAAAGACGAACCTAGTCAGTTATGGGTCTCGGTTATCCAAGCAATTCATAAGTCGGGACTGGGTAAAAACATGATCCCAGTAAAAAAAACTATACCGGGATTATGGAAAGATATCGAGGCGGTTGAGGGTGAGCTTCATAAATGCGGCATAAATGTTCAAAACAAACTAAAGGTGTCGGTAGGAGATGGCGGGACGATATATTTTTGGAGTGATTCTTGGCTTCTTCAGAATCCGCTAAAACACTCATCCCCATATTTATATCGGATCGATAAAAACAAAAACGCCACGGTCAAGGATTATTGGAAAGGCACGAGGGGTAACATCTATACGATGGGGATGGGAGTGGACCAAAAATCCCACTTCTAGTGCAGAATGGATCCAACTCAATGATCTGATGAATAAACTTCAACATGTGGCTATTAAGAAGGGCAAAGACAAGTGGACGTGGGAGAATAAAGAAAACAAAGGCTTCTCAGCTAAATACTTAAGGACGGAAATTATGACGGTGAACGCGGTTACGGATAGCAACAGCAGGTTCATATGGAACTCTTGGGCGCCGCTTAAAAGCAATTATTTATTTATAGAGAGTTCTGATGGGGAAACTTGCAACTAAAACTAAGTTGGTTGCTCGTGGGGTTGCTCTCCAGGATATTGTTTGTGATAGGTGTGGGTATAACGATGAAGACCCAAATCACTTATTTGCGAACTGTTTGTGGGCGAGATGCACATGGTGACAGGTTTGTGTTTGGATGAGAATTCCGATTCCCATGGACATGAGCTTCGTTAAAAGCATTCTGGAGTCTATTATGGGAAACCCGGGATCGAGGAGATGGAAAAATTGTTCATACAGTGACCTTAGCAACAATCTGGAGGATTTGGCATGTTAGAAACCAAATGGTTTTTGAAAGAAACTTCATCACGACACGGAGGACAGTCGAGCTCATTATGGAAGACGCGTTTTTATGGATTTGTAATAGAACGAACATTTCGTCACCAAAATGGGAGAAGTGGGTAGACTTTGATGTTGTTGAGCTTTTGAAATTGACCCGGGTTTGGGGCTGTTTTTTCTTTTTTCTTTTTTAAGTTCTGTTTTCAGCCTCTAGCTGGCTCTTTATATTTATATATAAAGTGATTTGCCGTTAAAAAAAAGAATAACCTAAATGTGAGGTCGGGTCGGGTTTGTTTTGATCAAGAAGCAGAAAAACGGATATGCTAACATGTTTTTTTAGAAGACAAATACTACTCATACCCTACTTTAAATCAACAATTCTAGCTAAATTATTTTTTAACCTAGGTTTAAACATGATCCCCTCTCTCTAAGGCCGGAGGGTGTGGAGGCGCCACCCTTGCCAACTCAACATCAATGGCACCTGGGTGGTGGCGCCACCCCACACCATGTGATTCAAGGAGGGGCGCTATAGGTAGCTCGCCAACATGGTAACGAGGAAGAAGCATGTGTTCAGGTGGGGCCCACTTGATTTCATCCAATCAAATCTTTTTTTTTTAATTTTGTTTAATATGGGGTTTTATCCCACACCCTGCAAGTTAAGGGAGGGCATGATAAAGCCCCCTGGCTAACGTGGATCCTACGTGGCGCTGACGTGTCCTGATAAAGCTCCGATGGGCTCCATCCCACACCCCCATAGCCTAAGAGATATGTGTCTCTAACAAGTAGACTAGTCTCACATTAACAATGTAACATGTCAATAACATATCATAATGAGCATTGGTAATTTTATAGGAGTCAACACCAGTAGAGGACCCGGGAAATTTTTTTATGGGGGCGGGGATTTTTAGTGGTCGTTTCTCTTTTTTGGTCTGGTTTGGGTTGGATCATATTAAAAAAGATAAGCAAACTAAATTTCGTATAATCAACAAAAGTGCGTCAAATGTCATTAAAAATGGCGATAAGTGATGTTTTGTTTTGCTTTTTTTTTTTTGTTTCTTTGTGTTAATGTATTCAAAATCCATGTGTTACCACTTGAAGTTCATATTTTCACAAAAAAAGTTAGTTTTCTCATAGAACTCATTAAAAACATAGACTAAATACTAAGCGTTTGAACATTAGGCCCAAGGGGTGAACTCATTAGAATTTTTAAAAAATTGACTCAACCCTTAACTTAACATATTATGTTAGGGACGAAATTGGGCTTAACTATATAAGTTATGTTAATGTTTAATTGATAACTCCGTTCGGAAAAAAATGATAATTATTATTTCTATTCAATTTATATTTTGAAAATTTATAAATTTCAAAATTTCTACACATATTATAAATTTCTAATCTATAAAAACCTTACGGAAAAGTTTTAATTTGGTTGTAAACTAAATAATATATCTAAAAATTTAAATTTAATTTAAAGTTAAAGAAAAACTTATAAATGAAAATCAAAATAATATACTTTGAGAATTGAAACTATGTGTCTGCCAATTTGCCAATTCGCATTAGCTTTTGTGTCAGAAAAAGCAAAAACATATACCAACCAACAATTTGTTTATTTAATTAATTATTTTTTCTATCATCTTTCTCACTCTTTTTTTTTATATATGAAGATGGAGTTATGGAGTCATTATTTGCTTATAAATATTCAGGTAACAATCGTTAATTTCTATATTCTTTTTTTATTTTAACCATCAGAGAGTTCAAGGGGAGCGACTGAAAATTTTATGGGGTGCGCTCAAGACTTTAACGGATATATTACACTAAAAAAAATACTTTTAAGGGGTGCACCCGTCCGTTCAATGGTGGCTGTAGGTCCGCTCCTGGTCAACACTCAAGACATGTCCCTTAACATTTTTAGGAGTATTTTTTGGTGATAAATTTAGTTTTTTTTTTTCGTGATAAATTTAGAAGTAATTAATTATGGATATAACTACAAGAATAATAATCTTAATATTTTGAGTAGTCTCAATTTATTAAGTTATAAGTATAAAAGAAACTTTGATCACTTAAAATTTAATCATGGATTCACGGGCTTGTTACATCTTATATTTCGTTTAACACTTTAACCGGTATATAATCATACAATTGGTTTTTCTATAACGTAAAATCAAGGTTTTAGTCAAACTGGTGTGATCCAAAAGATTATTTACCTAATGATGTGGTTTTAAAAATATTTACCAAATTATTATTTTTTTCAACAAATAAATACTTCTCTTTATTGGATAAAAAATAAACAAAAAGTTATAATAAGTGGATTGACAAAAAAAAAAACTAACAAAGAATAAAGAGAACTATGATAAGTTAGTGAAAAACTAGTTTGATATATATCTTTAAAATATTCGTTTAACAAATAGTTTTTTTTAATCATATACTTATCTTAGCTAAAAATTCCCTTAAAACGATAAAATTTTGGTTGAGTGGATACTACAAACCATCTTTAGGTGCTGTTTGTTTTTTCTGCGAGAAAAGGTCTGCAGTCTGCGGACCACATCTGCAGACATCTGCAGAAGAAGAGGTGGACCAAAGGTCTGCAGTCTGTAAGGAGAAGATGGTTTTTTTTTTTTATATAACATCTTCACACACACAGAAACACACACTTTACACACACACCTCTGTTCTCTCTCTGCATCATCACCGCCACAACCATCTACCACCACCCACCCACCCACCCCCGTCACAACCACCCACCCCCAGATCTTTCTCCTCCCTCGATCTCTCTCTCTCCCTTCATCATCACCACCATCAAGCACCACCGCAAACCCACCACCACCACCGTCACCACTACACCACCGCCACCACCGTCACCACTACACCACTGCCACCACCGTCACCACTACATCTCCGATTTGGGGTTCGATTTGGGGTTTTTTGATGAGGGAGGAGAGAGATCGAGGGAGGAGAGAGATCCAGAGAGAGAGAGATCCAGAGAGAGAGAGTTCGAGGAGAGAGAGAGAGAGACGGCGGTGTAGGCGGTGGTTGTGGTTCCTGTGATGATGATGACGGCGATTTTGATGGTGGAGGTGATTGGGGGTGTCGGGTGGAGGAGAGAGAGGGTGTCGGAGCTGGAGGTGGTGGCGGAGTGGAGGTGGTGGCGGAGTGGGTCTGGTGGCAGAAGAGGTCTGGAGGGAGAAGAGGAGAAGGTGAGAAGAGGTGTGAAGACCTTTGAAGACAAGCTTGAATGTCTGTTTGAAGCAGACCTCTCGCAGGCCTTTTTTAATGAAAGGTCTGCGAGAAAACAAACAAGCTGCAGACCACAAAGGTCTGCGCGTGTCTGCACGGCGCAGACAAAAGACATCAGGAAGACCTTCTAGGAAAAAACAAACAACACCTAAGGTGATATAGAGCATGTTTCTTATAACTCACAATCGAAGAAGGTCAAAACAACATACGGATTCTCAAATAAATGCGAGTTATCTGAATCCAAGAAAAGTTATTACTTATTTCGATTTGTTTTATTAATTATCTAATTGAAGTTGTTTTGACAAGCTTATTTTTACCAACTTTATCTCAACATATAATAAGCCGATTGAAGAAAAAAGTAAAACAAAAATACAGCGGATTGACTGTATAGTAAGATTAAAAAAAATATAATAAATGGATTGAAAAAAAAAGATGAGTAAATTACAAGTTTTGTCCTTTATCTTTACACCAAATTTCAGGCGGTGTCCTTTGTCTTTAAAATTGATGAGTTTTGTACTTTATGTTTCAAAATCCTACACGTTATGTCCTTTAGCCTTAACCCAGTTAGATTTTTCTGTTAAATCTGGTCATGTGACTTGCACATGAGGGTATTTTTGTCATTTCATTTTTCCAGGGACTAACTGTGTAAATAAATTAAATACCAACCAATTAAATATATATATATATATATATATATATATAACTACTCTCTCTCACCTATTTACCACCACATTCCACCATCCACCACCACCACTACCACCACCACCACCACCATCCACACCACACCATACCATACCACACCTCACCTACTGAATCCCCTTTTATTCTTATTCCATGTAAACACACGATATAGCCCAGATTCAAAAAAATCAACTATCTGGTCCATATGAAATTTTTATTGAACTACAAGTATGTCTGCCACACAAATAAAAAAAACCCTAAAATTCTCTAATCAGCCGTCACTAATCGGCTGTTGATGATTATCTCCAACTATTTAATGAAAGGAGAACCCACAACACTTCCAACAGTTTTAACTTACAATCAAATCGGAAAACTTCATTGGTCTCCTTCATCAATCATCGCTTCAATGGCTTAGGATCACCACCAAAACTTCCCACCGGCAATATCCATCACATCCGCACCACCACCTCATCCCCCACCGACCTTCTCTCCACCACCACCGCAACAACCCCTTTAATCCTCCGCTGCCGTTCTTCTCTCTCCACTAACCACCGCTTTCACCGACCTCACATCCACCCTATCCTCCACCCTACCTACCCATTGTCGTTCCCCATTTAACCAGATCTGAACAGGGGTGTTAGAGACGATGATGGTTTCGAGTGTCTTTGATCATCGATGCCTGAGGGTTTGAGTTCAGATGCAGCAAGAGACGATGATTGATGAGAAACATCACAGATCCAACAGATCTAGCGACGGCGATGGCAGTTTATGATGGTGGATGGACGGTGGTTGGTGGAGCTTCTTGTCTTGAAGAAGAGAGAAGACTGACAGAATTTAGAGAGAGAGGGGATGTTGTGAGAGTGTTTTTTGGGTAAATATATTTTATTTGTTTGATTTTTCAATTAACATATTTTTTTTAATTAAATGGTAAAATTACAAAAGTACCCTCAAGTGATATACACATGATCATATTTAACATTAAAAACAAACTAAGTTAGGGCTAAAGGACAAACCATGCAACAATCTGAAACATAAAGTACAAAACTCATCAATTTTAAAGACAAAGGATACCGCCTGAAATTTGATGTAAAGATAAAGGACAAAACTTGTAATTTACTCAAAAAAGATTAAAAGATCTTAATATTTTGGTTTAAAAAGTAATATATAATTAATGTATACAATTTTAATAAATATTGTTTAAAACAACACCATCTTAATAAATAGTTTTACAATCAACACTGCTTTAGAAGAAACTAAGAAAAACATATCACTTTTAAAAATTATATTCAAATCCACATCCTAAACTACATGAGGGGTTTCAAGTAATCAAACTTATAATCATTTTAACCCATCCTTTTATGCACACCCTGCAGTGTCGAACTGTGGCCAAAACGCGGCGTTTTGATCCGGTTAACCAGACAAAGACTGACGGGTGTCTGACGGGTCTGTTGACCGGACCAAAACGCTGAGCTTTGGCCGCGTTTTGGTCCTATCAACCAGACAAAAGACTGACACCCGGTCTGGTTGACAGGACCAAAACGCGGCCAAAGCTCGGCGTTTTGGTCCGGCCAACAGACCCGTCAGACACCCGTCAGTCTTTGTCTGGTTAACCGGACCAAAACGCCGCGTTTTGGCCACAGTTCGACACTGCAAGGTATGCATATAAGAACAAAAAACATCTTTTAAGGGTGACTATCTACACACTTGGTGTGTAGATAGTTTGTCCCTAATTAAAATACATACATTACTAGTGGGAAAGCCCGTACGTTGCGGTGGATGTCCCGACTGATATCAGATTCAATTAGGCGGGTGTCCCGGCTGATATCAGATTCAATTATCATGCCTATTACGAACCACAACCCATTCCAGGTTTCTAACATTTTATTCCATTCAACGAAAAAATAGCCGTAGAAGTTATAGACACTTTTGTAACTGGTTTAAATATATATTTACAACTAATTGGATGAAAGATTATAAAATTCTTGATTTTATGATATAACTTACTTAAAATAGTGAAGTATATAAAAAAATGTATGCATAAGTAAATATATATCAAACGCTAGTTTACAACATTGTGCTTGTTTTCCGTTGTTTCGAATATCTTGTTTCTAACAAGTTAAGTACAGTCAACTTTTCGATGATATCGTTTAAAAGAATTAACCGCTAAGAAGATTAAGAAATAAACAAAAACCACTGACTAAACATAAGAAAGCGTGCTACTCGATATACTGAAAGAGCTGACTTTCAATGGAGTGGAGTGGCAACATTCAGAGGAGCTTCCAATGGATCACTAACTGCAAATTTTGGTATGTACACAATAAATGACATGTTTTGCCCCCATTTAACCTGTTACTACTTACCAAACCCGACTAACCCACACGTTTTGTCACCTTTTAAGTAACCTTCATCAGTCATCTTATTACAGGAAGAAATGGTGAATCTTCTAGGTGGAACTCCATATCATATTTTGGTTCACAAGAGCTGCGGCTTAAGCCACCTGACAATTAACCATTCATAAGTATACAAAGTCCATCACCGGTAAAATGTTGGCCACCCACCTATTGATGCACCCAAACCTCACATTGTAAGTAAACGAATCAGAATTGGCAACTCTAGTATGATTACCCATGCGTTGTGGCGGAGTGCGTTAAATGCATTACGTGTTCAAACCATTCAACTCAGTCACAATTAATACCCATATATAAACTTGTATTTTAACCCGTTATGTGACCGAGCCATTTGCCTCAGAGCGCATATACTAAAAACTAAGTAAAACAAATGCCATACCCACATACTCTAACCATACAGATGAAAGTGAAATTTCACATAAATTCACCAACTTTAACCACACTCAGAAGTCTCTTTCCGTCAACTCAATTGGCTAAAAGGAGTGGGTTTTTACAAAAATAAAAAGGAAATAAAATAGGCTCATGGTTCTCACACAAAAAGTTCCTAAAAATGCACAGCTAATTCTTTATATAACTAACCACCACAACATAGCCCATTTACTAAACGAATCATGCTTGGGTTGGCCTGTTTAATCAAACAGGTTGTGTTCGAGTTGACCTTATTAACCCGTTTAGTTATACATGTCAAGCCACCAACCCATTTAACCCTATTTGTAAACCCACAAAGTTGATAACTACCTTCCAACCTGTTTGACACATATAGATAAACCAGGTCGTTCAGGTTACACCCGTGGTTAATGTTTTTCACACGAATAAATATAAGGGTCGTGTTCAGGTTGAACAACTCGATCCGCCGACCCAACATGGTTCACACCCGTGGTCAAAATTACACAAAACAAAGTTTATTGATCAAAAACTTGTATCAAGTTAATATGTACAAACCACCCTCAAGGCAAATCTCTAGTTCATAATATATCAAAAACACCCGCAAATAATAAGGGAAGGTGAATGTGGATATAATTATATTTTTTAACAAATCAAATATTCTCAACTTTTTTTTTAAATATAATTTATTTATTATAATGCCACCTATACATAAAAAAGAACTTATATAACTGTTAATAAAAGAAACTAATAAATCTGCAGAGTAAACAACATTGTGGGTCAATAACAAAGTGTTAAATTTCATAGTAAAAATTCATGAACCTGAGAAATCAGAGAGTAAAGGGAATACATACTTTATCAGCTGTAGCCATGTTCAGCTTCAACGAATCAATTGCAGTGATTGAAACATAATAAATATATTTCAAATGGAAATGACTTTCTAACAACACCCATTCACAACCCTAACCCTACACACATCTTAAAATCATAAGAAGCAAGTAAAGGCAGGCAGCAACAGAAAACCTTACCAGACCAGGTATTGAAACCATAGACCATCGTCGGCGTTGCGACCCAATTGTGAGCGTTGATCTCCATTGAGTGGTTGATGCCATGGAAACAGATGGCAGACAACACGCCCTACAATTTCTTTAACCACCACCACCACCCCACACCACCGCCGTAAGAGGCAAAAGAATACAGTTGCCGCCAGTGCAAGGAAGACCCCGGCCACCGCTCCTATCGACCTTACCCTAAGGCTCTAATTGGGTCATTCACAACAAACGGGTCAGGACCCGAATCGGATCATATAGGAGCGGTGGCCGGGGTGGTGGTGTTTAAAGAAATTGAATGGCGTGTTGTCTGCCATTTGTTATATTTTATGGTTTTCCATGGGGATTAATGAGTTGAAAATTGAGAAGTTGCAATGAAATGAAGATGGTGTGATTTGTTTATATAGGGAATTGATGGTGGCCGGAAGAGTGATTTGTTTTTGTCATACGTCATGTTTGGTACCCCACTCTTGTATCATTTATTTTAATTAATAATATTTTTATAATATTCTTTTGATTTTGATTATTGAAAGCGTAGAGGGGCTGTTTGTTTTTACTTATTTTGTCTGCATAGACACTATGTCTGCAGGCGGGCAGACATAGTGCCTTGAAGCTTGTTTGTTTTTTTTTTTAAAACAGATCTTCATATGGCTTCTTTCATCTTAAAAAAAAAGCTATAGAACTTTGCTTCATACATCTTCACAAAACCCTTCTTCTTCTTCTTCCCTCTTCTTCCCTCTTCTTCCCTGCCACCCTTCTTAACATGACTCACCACCACCACCAACCACCACCACTGCACCACCACCACCAACCATCGCCGCACCACCACCACCACCAAGCACCGCCGCACCACCACCACCAACCACCGCCGCACCACCACCACAACCAACACCACCAACCACCGCTGCACCACCACCACTGCACCACCACCACCACTGCACCACCACCACCACCACCACCAACCACCGCTGCACCACCACCACCAACCACCGCTGCACCACCACCACCAACCACCACCACTGCACCACCACCACCACCAACCACCGCTGCACCACCACCACCAACCACCACCACTGCACCACCACCACCACCACTGCACCACCACCACCACCACCACTGCACCACCACCACCAACCACCGCCGCACCACCACCACAACCACCGCCGGCAACACACCGAACAACCACCTCCACCACCGAATCCGTCACACAACTTCATTCTTATATTTGCATAAAGAAAGTTTGTGCAGACATTATCAATTTATAAAAACAAACAGGCTTATATTTTCAGCTTGCAGATCTTCAGACCACATCTTCAGTTGCAGACATGAAAACAGATGAAATCAGCTTGCAGACAGTTTATGTCTGCAAAAACAAACAGCACCTTAGTTTTCTATTCTATGGGAGGGGAGCTATTTCAGTCTTTACAAGGAGAAATTATTCCTGAGTTAGAGCTTGGTTTCTTGCTTATAGCTAGAGCGGTTTATGGAGCGAGTTGAGCTCGGCCACCTTAAGGTTATACTCAAGTTTGAACTTAAACGAGTTGGCTCCACAAAAAGCTTGACTCACCTCATGGTTTGATGAACTAGCTCATTTATTTTGTTAAATTTTAATGACATATACATAAAAAATTTTATGTACATGTAGAGATTATAAATAGATTCAATACATGTACATAAAAATCTTTAGCAAGTTTACAATTATTTAAAACTTGAGCTTAAGAAGATTTAAATAAAAATCTTATTTTGGTTATAAATTATAGACATTGGAATTCTGACTTAATTTAAGTGAGCCAAACCATTGAATTTACGTTGACTTGGCTTCAAGTCAATTTACAAACCAACCCAATTTCGGACGGGTTTCAAGCCACGAGCTTTTTGAATACCATTATTTACACCCGTACTTTTAACCTTTGTTTTACGTTTTCTATCTTTTTTTGGAACGACAAATTTGGATCACTAACGAACCACTGGAGTATCATCGTGCCACCAACGAAACCACCCGATCATATCCATCTCTACTAGGCATAATGCATATACACTAATTCATGAGAAAACCCAATAAAGATGGGAAAAAAACCCTTTGTGGGAATCGAACCCATGACCTATTGGTTCCAAAGTCTTATCACACCCCCAAGATGCCACTAAGTTATAAAGCCATGGATTACGTTTTCTATTATATTGTATAATCTCAAGTTACTTTAAGACACTTTCATATAATTTTGGTTATAAACATTTTAACTTTGTATATAAAAATTACTGATTTTATCAAATTTTATCTTTACTCATTCTTAGCCCTTAAGTTTAGGAAATACAATTTTTATTCACTTAACTTTTTATTAAATAATTAAAAACCCTGTATATTTCACAAGTTGAATAAAACTAATTTTATACACCAGATAATAATTATAAAAAGTTTTATTTTTAAAACCCCCATGTATTAAACAGGTTGAATGTATGGAATTTTGTATAGTAAATAATAAAAGAAGTTATATTTAAAAAAAAAAAAACCTTATACATTATAATTACACGTGTTGAATAAATCTAATTTTATGTAGCTTCTACATCCATCCATTTTCTTTATTACCCATACTAGGTTAAACAAAAAAAGGTTATAAATTTGTCCTTTTGAGGACTAATTGTGTGTAACCTTCAAGTTCAAGGGACTAAGAAAATCAATCATACAACAAGAAGGTGTATTTGGTAGGGAATCCATGTTGGGTGAATACGTGTCTCTATGTGATTCCTTTTGGGTTTTTTTTTTTAACGGCCAACAAACTCAATCCCGAGCACTTTCGGGGCACCCACTGGACAAACGGAGTACTCCGAAAGTAACCCGAGTCCATCACCAATTCCGGGAAAAACTCAGTAACCCATCCGCCCGTAGGCACGACGGTGAAATTACCGGTAAAACCCGTTTGGCTCAAGGATCCAATCCAGGTTTCCCTGGGTAACGGAAATCGTTAGGTTGGAGACAGGTAGGTGCAGGGGCGGCCCTGGAGGTGGGCGGGGAGGACCACCGGCCAGGGCCCGAAATTCCGAAGGCCACGTTTAGAAAAAAAAATTATATATGTTATAATTCTTTTTTAACAATATTCCAATATAATTAGATGAATGGCTTAGTGGTTAAGTTCCCTTTTTCCAAACTTGAGAGCCTGAGTTTGAGGCATGCTTGCTGTTATATTTTTTGAAAGGTTTTTTATTTTAAATCTAAAATAGATGATATTAGTTTTTTTTTGAAAGGTTTTTTATTTTAAATCTAAAATAGATGATATTAGTTTTGATCTGTGAATTGATTTTGGTGTGGATTGTGCTAACAAAAGTAAACCACATTTAGAGAAATACGAAATGTGTTTGCTACTTTCATTTTTTTCTTATTGTATCGTGTTTTTTATTATGTGATAAACCTTATTTGGCCCGAATCGTTGAACCGACCCGCAACCCGAAACACATGGCCGTAGTATCTTTGTTTGGTCTGAGCGAATACTATGATTTCGTGGACAGTTATATAAAAAACTAGTTTACATTTATATATTTCGTTAAAGCCGAAGGACACATTTTTTCAAGCTAGAACAGGACACACGAATTCTTAGGGCTAGCCATGGGTGGGTGGGTAATACTTTACATAAAAATATAGAAGCATCAATCATGTGTGTTGTTCCGTCACGTCACACAAAAAGGGTGAATATTTAGGGTAAAGGGAGTGGTTAGACACTTGAAAGTGACAAACTTTAAAATGGACCAATCAGAGTGTGCCATGTCAGCAGGTGTGAAGAGTTTAAACTTTGATGAAAAGTGTTGGCATTGGTTAAACACTTGAAAGTGGTAAACTTTTTTTTTTCATTTAAAAAAAATATATATATGTGTTAAAGTCAACAATACACACACATCACTTTTGTTTGTCGATCGGTGTGGGTATGCCGCACATCAATTTTGCCGATCGGTGAAAGTGGGGTGGGGGCGGTGTTACCGCGCGGCAAAGGGAGTGTGCCGACCCTTTTGCCGCCCACTCCCTTCACCCTTAGAAAAAGGTAGGTGGACAGCACTCACAATAACTACCACGTGTCACCAGTACAAGATAGGCCCTTGTTTTTTGTCAAGCCTGCAAGTCCCTTGCTCTATATCGATCATTAAATTTTGATAAATACTAAATAGTAGTTTTAATAAATTCTTGTTTTTAATATCTAACCGGTAATTATTGAAAATGTTATCTAACGTTCTTTAACGTTACGTTTACTTTTACAAAGTATGGCTCTAAGTACAACCAATGTTTTAAAATCATATCGGGTTAGGCTCAGAAATAGTTTAAATGGTTGAATCAGTTATAATGGGCGGTTCAGTCGTATTGACTAATTAACCCGATAGATCCATAAAACACAATTTCAACTCAAAAAATAATAAAACACTACTTCATTCCAAAAGTTCATCTATAATCAAAATATAACCCAATGATGATGTGGATTGTGAGCGCTAGGTTTTACTAAGAAGATAAATCGTCACCTTTTTAGACCCATAAAAGATTGTAAGTCCAAATTTTAACATTGGCCTCGTACCGGTATACTGGTTTAAAACAGTATAACCCAATAAACTGACGGTACAACTTCTTTGTCATTTGCATAATTTATCATTATGATTCATGCCAGGCAAGCTTCCAGCATCAGGTTTTGTCGCAACTCTCGCCCCCTATCTGTCCCGTGAACGGGCGGCCGCGAACTCAGTGTTGATTATTATGTAGCTTTAAGAGATTTATTAAGAGCTAAAGAACTACCAAAAATCTTTGCACAGTAATTACCTCATACACGTAAACATTTAAGTTGGATTTGTTCGGTAAACTGTGCTATGAGGTAATTACTATATATTTACCGAACAAATCCAACTTAAATCTGGAAAAGAAGAAGGTGGTAGTTCTTTAGCTCTTAATAAATCTTTGCACAGTAATTACCTCATACACGTAAACATTTTCTTTTTGTTTTTCTTTGTCATTATCTAATACAATAATAATCATATACTAATTCAATAATTTTAGCTTTTAATCTTTCCTAATTACATTAAAGTTATTTAAAATGGTAAAAATGTATTAGAAAATTCTAACAAGTATTTTTAATAAATTAACGGGTATACCTTACACATACAAAATAGAAAATACTGCAATACTTATATATATAAAGTGCCGCGTCATAATTAGAGCCTTAGTGTTAAATCGATTGCGGCTGCAGGAGCGTTTGCAGCATCTGTTGTAGTTGTCTTCTCAGCACGACGCTCCCCTCTGTGCGCGTTCATGTGTCCAGCTAGAGCCTGTGGACTTTCGTAAGTTTTCCTGCAGTAACGGCAGTTGTATTCTTTTTCATCGTGCAATTTGTAGTTAGCGATGAGTACCATCCACACTCTCTCTTTTTATCCCTCAACTGTTTCTGAAGCACGAGAGCCTGTGCCTCAGTAAGGTTGGTTGTCTGGGGCTTAAAAACGAGTTTCATCTCGTTTCGAGCCCCGGAGACGTTGTAGGGGGCGGTGGCAAATGCTGACACCCGGTTCCTATCAATGTCGCGCATGGTCAGGTTGAATATCACCATGTCCGGAACCGAGTGAATAAAACCAGTTTTTGTTAAAACAGCCGAATTGTACATCTTGGCTGCTAAAGTTGCTATGGAATTTTCGTCGGTGGTAAGGTTCACCGCCCGATTCTTCAGGCCGACTTTCTCCTCCTTCACTTCACCGAAGTTGATGAAGGCACGGGCGCCTAATATGTAACACCTCGTAAAATCATAACCAATAAAATAAAGACACGTGTCATGTAAGGCAAACGTGTTATAAACCCGGATCAAGTTAAAAGATGTATGGTGGGATTTAAAAGTGTTGACATGTTAATTAATACCTCTGAACGACCTATTTATAAACCCCAAACCTTAATGTGTTTTATAAGCATCTGATATATATATATACAAATCCGGTTATCCTTAGTGGTAATTAATTTAAATCTCAAAGAAATGGATTCTATGAGTGTTTACGGCAAATTTTACATTCAAGACCTTTTTCAAAAGAATCCAAGGCAACATAAGTGCATGGCAACACTCTCAAGGGCATGCAAGGCCTGATTCATGGTCCCCTCCTACTGATAATGGCTGAAGATTTGAGTTATAAAAGATTGCATGGTCAAAGCTTAAAAGTTTGCAAGTTTTTGTCTTCTGACCATCGGTTACGGACCGTATGAGGTTCAGCTTACGGTCCGCAAGGACTGCAACTGGGCGATTCAATTCAAGGTTGGTTACGGACCGCATCCGTTTGGACTTACGGTCCGTAAGAGGTGGATACGGACCGCAAGGGTTCTTTCTTACGGTCCGTAAGACTGTTGCTGGCAGTTAAAAATTGGCAGTTGCCTGTTATAACCGGTTACACCGCCTTAGTTGCATGGGTTTCGAAATACATGAGTTGGGCCAATGGTTTTACATGCATAGGGACACATGGGATCATCTAGAAACAAGTGTAGGCTTTGTTGTAATGATCTCATGAGATTTAAGGTCCTATATAAGAAACTTGAAGTTGCAACATTTGGACTTGCCATTTCAAAATTATTTCAAGCTGATCTCTGGAGCTTCTCTGGTCTTCAACAAGTTTCCTTAGGACCCATAATCGTGCTTAGGACCTTTGTAAGTGTCCTTAACTTCCTAATTTCAGTTTTAACTAGCTTAATGACCATAAGTCAAACTTATCATAATTAAGGTTTGACTTCGTGATTAATCACTAATGGTCCAGTCATTAGTTAAATTAAAGGTAGTTATAAGTGGGTAATTATGTCACGGCCCCCGACCCGGTTTGACCCGTTTCAGGAGCCGCAGGACAGAAATCCGATGGTATCTAATTAAATGACAGCGGAAGTCTTTTTAAACAGGATCGATTAATATTAAAACTGCTCATTTATATATATAATATAGGGATAAATCCCATAATTTACAATAAAGTGATTTCACTGGGAAATCTTTATTTCTCAAAACATGTTTCTTTATTTATTTACATTGAGCCACTTCTTTGAGCTTGTAGTGCTATATGGCACTTTTCCTGAATCATAACAGATCACCTGAAACATGTTTGAAAAAGGTTTTGTCAGCGGGAAATACTGAGTGAATCATTCTATTTTGCATAATGATGCATAGTTATTAATTACAGCATAAGAGCGATTACAATGGCTTCTATCTTATTTTTATCTGGCGCTCTGTCACAATGGTGACGATGGTCATACCACTATTAGATCAATGAACCTAAATAGTGATGATTATCCCTGTAGGTCAATGAACCTAACAGTGATTATCCCGATTAGGTTAATGAACGTAACCGGGAGAAAATTAGTAATGTGCACAATACCCCACTAGCCAGTAATTCAAGATATCCACGACTTAGTCCCTGTAATTATAACCTTGAAAATAATTTGAGGTATTGTAAAATAGTTGATAAAAAGAGAATGACTCACATTGTAGATTTAATGAGCAGAGTATAAGCCTACTGATTAGCCTTGATTAACCTAATTTAAATAACAATACACACACAAACAGGTTAGTAACTAATACAGCAGTTACGACAATTCACGAGATTAAACCCTCACAACGATTTAAAGTGCAATACTTAACAATTCAGCGGATTCACAACGAATGACAGAGTATAGTCCGATTTCAAACAGCACTCAAACATTCAAGTCGAAATCACGATGAATAACAAAGTATAAACTCAATTTGAGCGGCACTTAAACAATCGTTGGATAGTTATAATCGATCGGACGTTGAATCGTAATAGCGATCGAGTTATTACCCTGATTGCAGCGTCGATTAGTGAATCGTGTGTGTTAATTGTGATAAACAGAACGTAATTCAACGATCAATTTGAATTTTGAACGTCGCACAGAAGCCAGAAACAAGTCCCAACGTTTTCTATTTATACATGAAATTTGGTCAGGCTTACGGACCGTAAGCCTTAACCTTTACGGCCCGTAAAGGTTATGGAATCTTTATAGGTCTGCCAACTTAGGGACTAGCTTTGCTGACTTGACACCGCCTACCCTTACGGTCCGTAAAGGACACGTAATGCTCATAGGTTTGCCGCGTGTGGGACTAGGCCTGCTGAGTTGATAACTTCGTAAATTTCAATTTTGACAACGAGATTTTAAGGATAATCGTTAACTAGGGTTTACCCCCCCCCCCCCCCCCTGAGTTTTAGGGGCCCTGATCCTGATTCTGATTGTTCTGAAAATTTTAGGGTTTGTACAGAATCACTTGGGTGTCTCAATTAAGGTTTCCTATTGGCTAAAATAATAAAAATAAATAATAGTTTTGATGAGGGTTGTTACAAATTATGTAGGTAATAAAACCCTAAGAGGGCACCTACTGATTATCACCCTAGCTTGGTCAAATGTCGGGTCAAACCTAATACTAAAAAGTCAACAGAAAGCTAATTTTCGAATAAACACATAATTAGCAATGTAGGAGCTATGGAACCTGTTTAAACACTAAAATAACTTGGTAATTAATGTAAGAACATGTTTAGACATGTTCAACCCGACAATTTCTGAGTTAGACCCGGTTCGCAACCGAAAGTCGCAAAAGTTGACTTTTGCCTTGACTTTCAGTTCTGACCCAATGTAGCATATTTTAGAAATACCTTAGAGCTCTTTTAGGACCAGGTTATAGATTAGTGTAACCCTCTGGGGTTATACAACTTGGTTCATTAGTTATTCGATTCATGTGCATGTTTCCGTTATATGCCTAAATGTTGACCATAATGCCCTTTTGACCTTAAAACGAGATTCTTGAAAATGTGAGAGGACAAAAACCTTTATTACTGATTTATAAACTTGTCCTAAAAATTTGACATCAGTTTGAGGTCTAGATTAGGAGTTATGCTCAACATCGTAATTAAGAAGCTTTTTATTAATTAAACGACGTAATTAGCGTAAAGCCTATCTAAACCCAAATTTTGACACCAAAATTTTTACCCACTGATGTAATATAATATTTTGGGATTTTTTAAGATTTTTATTTATTTTTAAGCTGAGCATAACATAGGGTTCTTACTTTAATTCGGTAATTGTCGGTTATGCCTTTTTCTTGAATAAAATGAGTTTTACATAATATTTTGATACCAAACTTTTTTCTACTGATTTTATATGATAAATAAAATATTTTGAACTTTATAAACTGATCAAAAACTCAGATTTCCTATTTAAACCCGAAAATCGCTTAAAACCGACTTTTAAGCGTTTTAAGCGCATAGTATGGGTTAAAACTATTTAAAAAAAAAGACTTGATACCTACTTATGTTTTAATTAAATTTTTATAATTAAACAGTAAGCTAAAGTTTTAAACTCAGATTTCCAGATTTGACATTTAAAGCTTATGTGAAATTACCAAAATGCCCCTACGGTGCATAGTTTGGTTATAAAAGACAAATTTCACATATATGAAATACCCTACTGTTATAACTTATAAAAATAAATATTTTTACTGATTACATCAGACCTGAAACTCAGATTAGTATTTAAACTCTTTTATAACCTTTAAAATGACCAAAATAACCCTACGAGGCATAATTTGAGTTTAAATCCATTTTTGGGCATAATGGAAGGTATCTTACTAATATCACAACATATTTAAGGCATATTAACTTAGGAAACCTGTTCATGACTCATTTGGTTACCCGTTACATATTTTTCTTATCCGGTACGGTTTATGTAACTAGTTTGCATAAATTAGCCGAAACGGGTCAAACCTTATCATTTTTATCTCAAAATCCAGAGTGTGTTTAGTTTACCCATATTATACAAGTATACAAACTTGTCGGGTCTAAACCACATTCAAATCCGGTCTTCGCTTAATCGTGCGTTTAAACCGTATATCTTCCTTTAAAACTAACCGGTCTAAGTTTAGGCTTAATTAAGACCCGTTAGGAATCTAATAGGTTATTAAAACCTTCGTTCCAGATTAGGAAGACCAGTAAAAGATACTTGCAATCGCTGATTTTGATATATACTTGCTCAGGTAAATACTTTTAACTTATTTTCCCTTATACGGGCTTGGGGTACGGTATATAAAATACCGCTTGGTCGGGCATTGAATTTTTAATCGTATGAAGGTTAATTTATTGAGATAACCCGTTTAATCTGTTTTGTTTATTCTAAGCCTTTGGGGGGTTAATGACCATGTCCCGGATATCCTTGGCATCATTCACTGAAATGGCCACGACCTAAAGCACGTGGTGTAGGCATACACCTGCCAGTGCGAATATAAAAAGATATAACCGCTATTCGAGAATAACTCGTCGCGGGACTATATCATGTGGTGTGTCTATTAATCTTTAACCTGGTTTTCAACCCGGACTACTGAACGCATAATAAACATGTAATTCTTTAACAAGTTTATATATAAATAATTATCCCAAGTTATAAAAGAATATTTTGTGCCTTGTGCATTCAAATCAATTTCTTAAACATTTTCAAAATGAGTCAGTTAATTGTATTTACCAGTGTAAACTGACGTATTTTCCAAAAAGGCTAAGTGCAGGTACTAGACGGAATAGGCTGGCTACTGTAACATCCCGAAATTTCAAAACTCTATACTAGAATTATAAATTGTATAATAAACAAGAATAAACTAACTAGGATAAATAACCCGGTTAGTTAGAAGTCTTGTAGTAACACAAAGATGAGTTAAAAAGGTCAAAAATGTAAACTAATTGAGAGTGGAGGGACCAAGGTTGTCAAAATTGAAACTTGAGTTACTAATAATTAGTAAAACAATAACCAAACACTCCATTTGGAGTCTTGGTCGATCAGAAGAACACAGGGGGTGACACCCTCATCTCCACAACCCTAAATTCTGCTAAAACTCAAAATTGAAGGCTCAAATCATGTCCTAATCGAAATCTAAGCATAGAATCGTGATCTCCTCGTCAAGGAGGTCATAAGGTATGTCAAATTAGGTCGTTTTGATACAACTCAAATTCTTGCATGTGATTGAAATCAAAGATTGAGCTTGATTGTGTGTTGTAAAACATGAAATTAGAAGTAATGTGAAGTCTAGGGACAAACCCTAGATGATTTCTTGTCAAAATCTTGCATGCTAGTTGTAAGAATCAAAATCACTATAGTGGGTGATTAGAAGGTTAGTAGAACTTGATGAACACTAGGATTAAGACTCTTGTTCTAGTGTAAACTGAAATTTGTGGGATAATCTCTGAAATTGTTGATGTTAAAATATGTGTATATTGCCTAATAGAAGTTAATTAGAGTGATAAATTCAAGTTATGAACTTGGTTTTGATCATGTAGAAATCTGACCCGCAAGGTGTTTGATAAAATGCCTAAAAGAGGGTTAAAATGTTAAAAATTGTTAAAAACGCAGATTTGCATATGTTATGAACGAATGCGTTAAAGCCTGTGAAAAAGAGTTCTAATCTTGTTATGAATTGAACTCTTTAGGCAAGGAGTCCGGAACGTCAAGTGGACACGCCGGAAGTGATACCCGCGGAAAAGGTGTGCTTTAAAGGTACGTGACTTTAGTCTCGTTGTATTATGTAATAATGTTGGTTTTAGTGTACAAACGATGTCGGATTGTAGTTGATGCGTTGATGTATCGCTAAAGTGGCGAAGTTCACTAGATCATCAAACGGGTCAAAATAAACATTAGAAATTTGGTTTGGTGTGCTAACAAAGTGATGGTCATCACTAGATAGCCAAACGGGTCAAAATGTTGTTCGAAAACGAATCACATGAGTAGGGACTTAAAGGTCTCATATCTTGCTAGGTGGTAGATGGTAATGCACCAATAAATTGGTTATGAAATTTTAAGTCTACAAACCCGGTATATCGGGTCAAACAATAGTAGTTAATAGAAGGTGCCGTTTGAAACGGGATACTTAAATTCCGCAAAAACAAGTGTTTAGTTCGGAGAAAACGTGAAGCCATGGTATGGCGTGTATACTCCATGGTCATAAGCCCGGGAAATTGGGTAATTATGCCTAAGTGGTTTTAAGAATGGAAAAGAGGTGCGATGCACCTACACTAACGGGTTGGATAATTAATTTGAGGAAATTGTGAACCGACTGTCGGTGTCTCGGTTTCCGTATTGAGAAATTCACGTGGTCGAGTCCGTAATGTTATTACGGACTCGTAGGAAAAAGAATCGACTAAATCGGACTAACAAGTAAAAAGTTATGAACTTTTAAAGTGGAAAAATAGTCTAGGGACGGATCTGCAGAACCCACCGTAAATTACGGTCCTACCGTAATTTACGGTGGACATAAAAAGGCTTTACGGTGTGTTCCTCCTGATTTACGGCAGACATATTTGTTCAGGGATCACCGTAATTTACGGTGACACCGTAAATTACGGTGGAACCCTGAAAACTTGAATTTAGTTTTGTTATTTTGCGACCTTATAACTTGTATATAAGTAATGTATTGATGTCAAAACTAACGATTTTAGTGTTTGACCCTAGGTATGATGAAGTTTTCCCCGGATCGTGATCAAGTATAATGTCAAGAACCGAACACGCATTTTGAAGCTTCCGCATTGATCTTAATCTTGTCTAGACATAATCATGTTGAAAACACTTTTGTTAATCACGTTTTAAATCCTTTAAACTAGTGGTTAGTTTACTAGCAAGGGTTGACTTTTAAACTTGTTATGAATTATCTTGGGATATGTTTGGTACTATCTCAAGTGTGTATGGTTTAAACACGAAACTTTTTGTAAACTCTGATTTTGTAATGTTTCATGTAATTATTAGTTAATTTCAGTCAATTTATTTAGGGTGTTACAAGTTGGTAATCAGAGCCCAAGGTTGTTAATAAGTGTTCGGTTCAAGCTTGATCAAACATCCGGTAAGAGTTAAATTGTTCTAAGTAGAGTTACTAAGTATATAAAGAGAAGTAATGAATAGAAATGCATGGGAAGAGCGTGTTAACACACTCAAACCCGGAAAGTGCATTAAATAAGAACGGTGAAAACAAGTTATGAACTTGAACAAACCGAAGTGAATAAATCATACGTCATAAATGAAATGTTAACGCTTAATGTAAACATTTCAGTTAAAGATGACGGATAAAGGCAATGATGATGCGGTACCAAGAGTCACCGAACAAACGAGAGAAGTGATTGCTGAAGAGGTAGGAAAAGCAATCGAAAACAGTTTGTCGGGTTTCATCGACAAAATCCAAAACACGGTATTATCAGTGGTGGAAGAAAGAATCAAGAAATTGGAAGATAATTCCAATTCAGCAAAAGAGAAGTCGGGAGGACGAAAATCTTGTTCTTATAAAGAGTTCATGGCGTGTAAACCGCCCATTTACAATGGGGAGGTTGACCCGATCATATGTCAGCGGTGGTTAAGCGATATGGATGGGGTGTTCGAAAGGACTCATTGTGATCCGGATGACTTCGTAGCCTATGGCACGGGTCAGTTAAGAGGTCAAGCGAAAGACTGGTGGGATAACAAGAAGAAGGAAATTGGAAGCGAAGCGGCTAAGGCTATGACATGGGATGAGTTTAAGACGCCGTTTCTTAAACATCACAGTCCCAAGGCAGTCATTAACAAGATCAAGGAAGAATTCATGCAGCTTCGACACAAGGGTGAATCTATCGACAAAATCACGGGAATATTCATGGATAAGATGAAGTTTTGTGATGAGTTGATAACGAATGAGGAGCAGAAAATATATTATTATTATAATATGTTGAGCGCCGAGTATAGGGAGTTTATGACTCCTTCAAAGTATGAGACTCTCACCGAAATTATAAACGTTGCTCGGGAACGGGAGATAGAGTTGAAGAAACAGATTGAAAGAGGTGAAAGAAGGGCTCAGATAGTAAATCCAAGCCCAACGAAAAAGGCGCGCACAACAGAATCCTCAAAGAAGCAAGATGGTAAAGGCGGGTCATCAAACTGCAAGATATGCGGGAAAGGGCACAAAAGTGAGTGCCGGTTCAAGGACAAACCGTGTCCTATTTGTGGGAAGACGGGACACACGGCTGCATTGTGCCCGGGAAAGGTGTCGGTGTGCTACAAATGCTACCAACCGGGTCACAAGAAATCTGAGTGCCCGGAGTTGGTTGGAAAGAAAGATGACAAGAATACACCTACTGAGGCACCAAGAGCAAAGGCGAGATCTTTTCAGTTGACAGCAATGGAGGCAAAAACAGAGCCCGATGTGGTCTCAGGTATATTTGCCATAAATTCAATTCCTGCACACGTGTTATTTGATACGGGTGCGAATAAATCTTTTGTTTCATATGGATTTATTCGACATCCTTCTTTTGTACTAACAAAATTGCCTATGCCATTAGAGGTAGAAATAGGTGATAACAAAAGTTTTCTTGTATGTGATGTATGTCGAGATTGCAAAATAAGCGTTGATGATGAAGAATATTTGATAGACTTGATCCCTATGTCAATGGGAGAATTTCAAGTAGTGGTAGGGATGGATTGGTTATCCCGACATCATGCAAAGGTGATATGTTTCCGCAAGGAGATACAGTTGACATCTCCAAGTGGAAAGCAAGTCACCATTTATGGCGAAAAAGGGGGCAGTCCCGTTATGTGCTCAATATTGAAGGCCCACAAACTTATGAGGCGCGGATGTAAAGCATTCATGATATACGCAAACGAACCAAACAAAGAGACACCAAAGATGGAAGATGTACCAGTGGTACGTGAATATGCTGATGTATTTCCGGAAGATTTACCGGGAATACCGCCAGTACGGGAGGTAGAGTTCGGGATCGAATTGGTTCCGGGCGCAAAACCTGTGGCCAAGGCGCCGTATCGACTCGCGCCATCAGAATTGCAAGAATTGATGTCACAAATCCAAGAATTGCTTGACAAGGGATTTATTCGGCCAAGCGTGTCACCATGGGGCGCACCGGTATTATTCGTGAGAAAGAAAGACGGGAGCATGCGTATGTGCATTGATTACCGGGAGTTGAATAAACTCACGGTAAAGAATCGATATCCGCTTCCAAGGATTGATGACCTATTTGACCAATTACAAGGCGCAAGCTGGTTCTCAAAAATAGACCTTAGATCTGGGTACCATCAGTTGAAAGTCAAAGAGGAGGATGTACCGAAAACGGCTTTTCGTACACGGTACGGACATTACGAGTTTCTCGTGATGTCCTTTGGGTTAACTAATGCACCCGCGGCTTTCATGGATCTCATGAACCGGGTTTGCAAACCCATGCTAGACAAGTCCGTGATAGTGTTTATCGATGATATCTTGATATACTCCAAGAATGAAGCAGAACACGCAAGTCATTTGCGTGAAGTGCTGGAGACGCTCAGGAAAGAGAAATTGTATGCCAAATTCTCAAAATGTGCCTTTTGGTTACGAGAGGTGCAATTTCTTGGGCATATTTTTAGTGCAAACGGAGTGCTAGTAGATCCTTCAAAAATAGAAGCTGTGTCAAGATGGACTCCACCGAAGAATCCTTCGGAAATTAGAAGCTTCTTGGGGCTTGCGGGTTATTATCGGAGATTCATACAAGATTTCTCCAAAATTGCTACGCCGTTGACCAAATTAACCCGTAAGGATGAAAAGTTTATTTGGGCCAAGGATCAAGAAAAGGCGTTCCAAACACTCAAGGAAAAATTGACCCATGCGCCGGTGTTAACACTACCCGACGGAACTGATGATATGGTAGTTTACTCGGATGCATCGCATTCGGGACTTGGCTGCGTTTTGATGCAGCGAGACAAAGTTATAGCCTATGCCTCGAGACAGCTAAAGACTCATGAGAAGAGATATCCTACCCATGACCTCGAGTTAGCAGCAGTGGTGTTTGCCTTAAAGATATGGAGGCATTACTTATACGGAGTGAAGTGCACTATCTTTACCGACCACAAAAGCTTAAAGTATTTCTTCGATCAGAAGGAATTAAATATGAGGCAGAGACGGTGGTTAGAAACTGTCAAAGACTTTGATTGTGAAATACATTACCACCCCGGGAAGGCTAATGTAGTGGCCGACGCGTTGAGCCGAAAAACGGATTACACGCCTATTCGAGTACGATCGATGCAATTAATTGTGACATCGGGTTTGCTCGAACAAATCCGAAAATCTCAAATTGAAGCAATCAAGGAAGAAAATGTGAAGAGAGAAAGGATAGTTGGGCAACTAAAAGACTTGGAGGATGGTAATCAAGGATTGAAAACTCGATTTGGGAGAATTTGGGTTCCAAATACGTGTGGGGCCAAGGCGCGTCTTCTTGACGAGGCCCATAAATCTCATTATTCAATTCATCCGGGGGCGACTAAAATGTATAATGACGTAAAACAAAACTATTGGTGGCCCGGAATGAAAAGAGATATCGTGAAGTATGTGGAGAAGTGTCTGACTTGTTTACAAGTCAAAGCGGAGCACCAAAAGCCATATGGTAGGTTGCAACCGCTGGATATCCCAGTTTGGAAGTGGGAACAAATCACGATGGACTTGTTAACCAAATTGCCCAAGACTAATCGCGGATTTGATGCCATATGGGTAGTCGTAGATCGATTGACAAAAAGTGCTCACTTCATTCCGATTCGTGAGACTTATACATCCGAGAAGATGTCGGAAGTATACACGAATGAGATCATAGCACGTCACGGAGTACCGATATCCATTGTGTCAGACAGAGATACTCGGTTTACCTCCAAATTCTGGCGCGAATTTCAAGAGCAAATGGGAACTAAACTGTACATTAGCACAGCTTATCATCCGCAAACGGATGGGCAAAGTGAGAGAACGATACAAACGTTGGAAGATATGTTGCGGGCTTGCATCATCGACTTCGGGGGCAGTTGGGATGTCCATCTACCCTTAGTCGAATTTTCATATAACAATAGTTATCAGTCGAGCATTAAAATGGCCCCGTATGAAATGTTATATGGTAGAAAGTGTCGAACCCCGGTGTGTTGGGGAGAAGTGGGACCACGAGGACTAGCACATACGGATATAATCCGAAATACGAATGAGAAAATTGATAAGGTCCGAGCTCACTTAAAAGCAGCTCAGGATAGACAGAAGTCGTATGCGGATAAGCGAAAAAGGCCAATTGAGTTTCAAGTGGGTGATAAAGTGATGCTAAAAGTATCGCCATGGAAAGGAATTATACGGTTCAGGAAAAGAGGAAAGTTGAGTCCAAGGTTCATCGGGCCATTCAGAATCACTGAACGGGTTGGTCAGGTAGCATATCGCCTTGAATTACCCGAGGAGCTGAGTGGAATTCATAACACATTCCACGTATCACATCTCCGGAAATGCTTAGCAATTAAAGCTGATCGCATCCGCTATGATGACATCGAGGTGGATAACAGCCTCAATTATGCAGTGAGACCAATTGCAATTTTAGATCGGAAAGAGAAGAATCTGAGGAACAAAATAATTAACCAGGTGAAGGTTAAGTGGGAGCACAGGAAGGGTGCGGATACCACGTGGGAATCCGAAGAAGAGATGCAACGACTCTACCCTAAACTATTTGGTACGTATTACGGTTTCGGGGACGAAACCCTTTTTAAGGGGGGTGGACTTGTAACATCCCGAAATTTCAAAACTCTATACTAGAATTATAAATTGTATAATAAACAAGAATAAACTAACTAGGATAAATAACCCGGTTAGTTAGAAGTCTTGTAGTAACACAAAGATGAGTTAAAAAGGTCAAAAATGTAAACTAATTGAGAGTGGAGGGACCAAGGTTGTCAAAATTGAAACTTGAGTTACTAATAATTAGTAAAACAATAACCAAACACTCCATTTGGAGTCTTGGTCGATCAGAAGAACACAGGGGGCGACACCCTCATCTCCACAACCCTAAATTCTGCTAAAACTCAAAATTGAAGGCTCAAATCATGTCCTAATCGAAATCTAAGCATAGAATCGTGATCTCCTCGTCAAGGAGGTCATAAGGTATGTCAAATTAGGTCGTTTTGATACAACTCAAATTCTTGCATGTGATTGAAATCAAAGATTGAGCTTGATTATGTGTTGTAAAACATGAAATTAGAAGTAATGTGAAGTCTAGGGACAAACCCTAGATGATTTCTTGTCAAAATCTTGCATGCTAGTTGTAAGAATCAAAATCACTATAGTGGGTGATTAGAAGGTTAGTAGAACTTGATGAACACTAGGATTAAGACTCTTGTTCTAGTGTAAACTGAAATTTGTGGGATAATCTCTGAAATTGTTGATGTTAAAATATGTGTATATTGCCTAATAGAAGTTAATTAGAGTGATAAATTTAAGTTATGAACTTGGTTTTGATCATGTAGAAATCTGACCCGCAAGGTGTTTGATAAAATGCCTAAAAGAGGGTTAAAATGTTAAAAATTGTTAAAAACGCAGATTTGCATATGTTATGAACGAATGCGTTAAAGCCTGTGAAAAAGAGTTCTAATCTTGTTATGAATTGAACTCTTTAGGCAAGGAGTCCGGAACGTCAAGTGGACACGCCGGAAGTGATACCCGCGGAAAAGGTGTGCTTTAAAGGTACGTGACTTTAGTCTCGTTGTATTATGTAATAATGTTGGTTTTAGTGTACAAACGATGTCGGATTGTAGTTGATGCGTTGATGTATCGCTAAAGTGGCGAAGTTCACTAGATCATCAAACGGGTCAAAATAAACATTAGAAATTTGGTTTGGTGTGCTAACAAAGTGATGGTCATCACTAGATAGCCAAACGGGTCAAAATGTTGTTCGAAAACGAATCACATGAGTAGGGACTTAAAGGTCTCATATCTTGCTAGGTGGTAGATGGTAATGCACCAATAAATTGGTTATGAAATTTTAAGTCTACAAACCCGGTATATCGGGTCAAACAATAGTAGTTAATAGAAGGTGCCGTTTGAAACGGGATACTTAAATTCCGCAAAAACAAGTGTTTAGTTCGGAGAAAACGTGAAGCCATGGTATGGCGTGTATACTCCATGGTCATAAGCCCGGGAAATTGGGTAATTATGCCTAAGTGGTTTTAAGAATGGAAAAGAGGTGCGATGCACCTACACTAACGGGTTGGATAATTAATTTGAGGAAATTGTGAACCGACTGTCGGTGTCTCGGTTTCCGTATTGAGAAATTCACGTGGTCGAGTCCGTAATGTTATTACGGACTCGTAGGAAAAAGAATCGACTAAATCGGACTAACAAGTAAAAAGTTATGAACTTTTAAAGTGGAAAAATAGTCTAGGGACGGATCTGCAGAACCCACCGTAAATTACGGTCCTACCGTAATTTACGGTGGACATAAAAAGGCTTTACGGTGTGTTCCTCCTGATTTACGGCAGACATGTTTGTTCAGGGATCACCGTAATTTACGGTGACACCGTAAATTACGGTGGAACCCTGAAAACTTGAATTTAGTTTTGTTATTTTGCGACCTTATAACTTGTATATAAGTAATGTATTGATGTCAAAACTAACGATTTTAGTGTTTGACCCTAGGTATGATGAAGTTTTCCCCGGATCGTGATCAAGTATAATGTCAAGAACCGAACACGCATTTTGAAGCTTCCGCATTGATCTTAATCTTGTCTAGACATAATCATGTTGAAAACACTTTTGTTAATCACGTTTTAAATCCTTTAAACTAGTGGTTAGTTTACTAGCAAGGGTTGACTTTTAAACTTGTTATGAATTATCTTGGGATATGTTTGGTACTATCTCAAGTGTGTATGGTTTAAACACGAAACTTTTTGTAAACTCTGATTTTGTAATGTTTCATGTAATTATTAGTTAATTTCAGTCAATTTATTTAGGGTGTTACAGCTACTCCTAGCATCAATAAAGAGTCTTGCAAGCTTAGATGTTATTAAATCTGTTGAACAATGATCCTTTAAACTTTGATCCGCCTGTGGATCCTTACAACCGTTTTGTAATACACTTGATATTACTTTTATTCGGTTTGTGATGAATTTATCTTTCGACTTCCGCTGTGTATTAAACTGTGATAATTTAAATTGTCTATGATATCAACTACGTCACAATACTCCCCACCTGGCCCACCGGTAATACGTGGAAATATCGGGGTGTGTCAGGTTGGTATCAGAGCCAACATTGAGTGAATTAAACACTAGTCTTTTTGTGTTTAATCTCACTGACATAGTTTACACATTCCTCGACTTCCGAGTCTAGGCAAAGAACTTAGGACTAATCCAAATCTGTTTTTTTTTTTTAATTTTGTCCTTTATTGTTTTCCTTTGCTGTGTCCTTTGTTTATTTTGACAAGTGCAAAAAGATGCCACCCAGATTTCGCAGAGGAGGAAAAGGAAAGGGGCCACTCAACGCCCCAAACGACCACGAAGCCGGACCATCTCACCGGTGAACACCGTCCGTTAACATGAGCACCAGTCCTCTTGAGGACTGGAGGACCTATCTGGAGCCAGCGAGGCGATCTATCTCGCTAAGTTCGTCACCTTCATACCTTCACTCATTTGGGCCGCAGTCGGAAAACGAGCCCCACAACTCACAACCTTCTTTCATCCCTCTCCAACGCTCGAACTCACACCACTCCTTCAATGACCCAACACCCTTTTTCCAGAGCCGGTTCAACCCGGCAAACCTAATTGAAGAACCAGTGGGTCATAACCCATTGGGCCCAGAAGACCACTTATCTGAAGCTTAAGGAATGGACATGGATGAAGACATGGATCCCGCCGAACCACCGACCGGGACACCTACTCACCCCATCGAGATCTGAGATGGGTCATCATACCATGGATCACCTTATCATGGTCCAGACAGCTACCAGGCAAGATTTGCCCAATATGACTGGGTGTTTACACCTAGTTATCACTCAGAGCAGCAACAACAGCAATAGCAACAGCAGGATCCCTCGGAGGATTCACGCTTCGTGGCGGTTACTCCACCGCCACCATCACCAGTGCAGCAACCGCCTCAGGAGCCACCAAGGCGGAGAAAATCAACCGCACGGATGTCCGTGCGAGGGGGAGTCCGCATCAGCACCCCTCAACCTTCCAGTGGCAGTCATTATCCGCCACTGTACGAAGACTCACAGATGGGTGGGCCTTCGAACCCTGTTTCTGAGGTGCAGTCTGCGCCGATCGCACCACCACCAGTGGGTTATAACAACCCAATTCCTACGTACACCGGTTCAGCGGCATACAACCCGTTTGAGCAGCCGGTCCACACTAACTACAACTACGCTGAGGCTGACCCATACCTTGTAGCGGCGAACTACAACGCCCTCCACCCGGAAGGACACTATGGAGGCCCCTGGCAGACTGGGTACCCGGCTTATGGGTACCAATACCCGCCACCTCCTCGACCTTTGCAGCCGCAGCCACCGCTGGTCCAGTTGACACAACAACAGGAGATTCTCCAAAGGCTGAGCCAGGTGGAAAGGGAAGTCCGTGAGGACCGACGAAGCAACCGGGGATTCCTTAAAGGGTTGGCGAGCTTAATTAAGGGGAAGAGCAAAAAGGATCATTAAATCCTTTATTTGTTTAATTGTATTTCTTTAATTTCAATCAAGTCCCTGCGTGGACATCTGTTTCTGTAACCAGTCCCTGCGAGGACTTGTAGTTTCTGTTTAGCCCCTGCGTGGGCATGTCATTTCTGTTTAGCCCCTGCGTGGGCAAGTTATTTCAGTTAAAAGTCCCGTTTAGGGCAATCATGTACTCTTTAATTTAGTAATGGAATGTTTAAATTTAATTTTTGTCCTTATATACATAAATATAAAATGTATGAAATAAATAAATAAATTGAAAATATGTCATTCCTTTTACAAAATTTGCCTTTAATATTAAATAAGTATCTTAAAGGGTATAACCTAGCCTGTATGTCATTATAAGACCTGGCCAAGATGGTAAAACCTGTTTAAAAAGATTCAAATCCTTGTTAACATCTGAAAACATGTTAACACTCCCGGCAGATGTGATTCGTTAAAATCACGCATGTCATCCTTACATTGGATTATTTCAATTCCTTCTTTATTATTTAAACATCCATTTGTGATGTAATGCCTGGGCCATAATCATTGTCATATAAGACAAAAGACAGTCGTAGCCTATAACTCCCTGTCAAGAAAGGTAATGAACTATGATCCAAGCCTTAATACCTCGATCCTATAAGATCTTGGCCTAAAAATTGACAATGTCCATGTGACTTGGCCTTTTGTGCCATTATTTTATTTAATTATAACTAGGGATTATTAATGAAAAATCCTAAATGAAATACTTAACAAAATTAACCAATATGGTTCTTTAATACCATGGTTAATAAATTAGTAAGATGACAAATCTAATATATACCTCTAAGAAATTATTGTCATCATTTTATGTAGCAATCAAGCTACATGGCTGAGTCAGAAGAAGTCAACAGTCATCCAAGGGAGAATCATGATACTACCAGGATCAACGAAACTCGTGCAGAACTTCAAGCATTGATTGATAATGCTGTTACCAAGGCCATGGATAGGCAGTTTAACGAATCTAGTGGTACTCGAAGCAGGACCTTATCTGCACCCCATTCTAAACCTAAGTCTCACTCTGAGGCTCATAGTAAGCCACCTTCTAAACATGATGGATCAAGGAGGGATGATGATCATCACTCCTCAAATCAGCATAGTGTTCCGTCGAAGAAGATTGAGCTCAAACAAGAACCACGTGGTAAGTCTTGTACATATAAGTATTTCGTCTCCTGCAAGCCTAGAGACTTCACAGGGGAGAAAGGAGCCATCGATTGCATGACTTGGCTCAATGAAATGGACATGTGGTTGATATCAGTGGTTACGCTGATAAGGACGTTGTGAAGTTTGTATCTCAGTCATTTAAGGGAGAAGCGCTAGCTTGGTGGAGGTCTCTGATCCAAGCTACTGGAAAAGTCCATTTGTATGGCATGTCTTGGGAGCAGTTCGTTACTCTCATCAAAGAAAATTACTGTCCTCAACACGAGGTTGAGAAGATCGAGACCGATTTCCTGACGTTGGTTATGAAGAATTTGGACTATCAGGCTTATCTTACGAGTTTTAATACCTTGTCTCGATTGGTTCCATATTTGGTGACACCGGAACCAAAACGGATTGCCCGTTTCATTGGGGGTTTAGCCCCGGAAATCAAAGCAAGCGTAAAAGCATCTCGACCTACTACCTTTAGGTTGTCACACCCCGATTTCCACGTGTCACCGGTGGGCCCGGTGGGGGAGTATCGTGACGTGGTTGGCAACGTAATAGTCAAACAACACAATATAATAATGCACAGCGGAAGCAAATTTAAAATAAGATACAACCGAATTTATTTATTGTAAACAAAGTCACAAATATCCGGTGTTTATCCACAGTAGGATCAAATGATATAAATATTGTTTATGGTTCAACAGACTTCGGCATCTTAAGTTTGCGAGACTTCTAGTGATGCTTAGGAGAATCCCAGCCTATTTCGCCTAGTACCTGCATTTAATCTTTTTGGAAAAATACGTCAGTTTACACTAGTAAATACATTCAACTGACTCATTTTATAAAATGATTGAAAATTGGTTTGGATGCACATGGCATAAACATTTCATTTAACTTGGGAGAATTATTTAATATTATAATCTTGTGAACGATTTACATGTTACTTATGCGTTCAGTAGCCCGGAACGTATCCGGGTTAAAGATCAATAGACACACCACAATAATGAGTTATACACCGACAGGTGTACGCCTACACCCCGTGCTCAGGTCGTGGCCATCTCGTAAGATAATGCCAAGGATATCCGGGACATGGTCATTAACCCCCCAAAGGCTGTAAAGTGAACAAATCTGTTTAAAACGAGCCGATCAAATTATTCAATTAACCACCTAAGCGATGGAAGATTTGATGCCCGATCAAGCGGTACGCTATGTACCGTAACCCAAGCCCGTATAGGGAAAATAAGTTAAAAGTATTTACCTTGATGCAAAGTATAGTCACAATAATCAAATAGCAGGTAGCTTTTACTGTTTCTCCTAATCTGGAACGAAGGTTAAATATAACCTATTAGAATCCTAGCGGGTCTTTAATTATGCTTAAGCTTAGACCGGCTAGTTTCAAAGATACGGTTCGTACGCACTATTAAGCGAAGACCGGATAGAATGTGATTCAGACCCGACAAGTTTGAAGACTTGTTTAATATGGGTTTATTATTCACATTCTGGATTTTGAGATAAAACCGTTAAGGTTTGACCCGTTTCGGCTAATTTATGTAAACTTGTTACATAAACCGAACCGTACGCGTAATAAGCGTGACGGGTAGTCATGAGAGCTATATACAGATTTCCTAAGTTAATTATGTCTCAAATATATTGTGACATCAGCAAAGTGTCTTTCGTTATGCCCGAAACTAATTTAAACACAAACTATGCCCCGTAGGGGTAGTTTGGTCATTTTAAAGTTTGTAAAAGAGTTTAAATGTCTAACTGAGTTACAGGTCTGATGTAAACAGCAAACATACTCAATTTGATGAGTTTTAACAGTAGGCTAAAGCATGTATGTGAAACTTATCATTTTTAACCAAACTAGGCCCCGTAGGGGTATTTTGGTAATTTCACATAAGCCGACAAGCTCAAAACTGAAGTCTGAGTTTATCAACTTTTGCTTACTGTTAAAATATGATAATTTGCTTCTTATATCAGTAGGTATCAACCCGGGTATGTCCAATATGATTTTAAAACATACTATGCGCTAATAACGCTAAATAAGGCGATTAAAGGCCATTACCGGGTTCGATACTTAAGTCTGATATTTTTATATTTCCAGAAGGCTTAAAATAATTCATTTATCATAACTAATCAGTGGCAAAAGGTTTGGAGTCGTTTAGATGTGTAAAACTCATTTTATGGCCCGTAAGGGCAAAACCGACAATTACCGAATTAAGCCTACGACTATGAGTTATGCTCAGCCTAAAATTAATTAAAAATCTTTAAAATTCCCAAAATAATATATTACATCAGTGGGTAATTCGTTTGATACCAAAAAGTATGTTTAATTAGGCTATATGCTAATTACGCCATTTTATTAACATAAAGCACCGTAATTACGCTAATGATCATAACTCTTAATCTACAAGTCAAACTGATGTCAAATTTTGCATACAAGTTTATATATCAATATTCAAGGTTTCTACACTTTTACATTTTCATAAATCATGTTTTAAGGTAATAAGGGCATAACGGTCAACATATGAACAATTAACGGAAACTTGAATATTAATTGGATAACTAATGAACCGAGGTGCATAATCACAGAGGGTTGTTCTAACATGTAACCTAGTCCAATTTAAGCTCTGTGGCATTTCTAAAATATGCCCAAACGGGTCAGAACTGAAAGTCAAAGTGAAAGTCAAACTATGTGACTTTCGGTTCCGAACCGGGTCTAAACAGGAAATAGTCGGGTTGAACAAGTTTGGACATGTTCTTACACTAATTACTAAGTTATAACAATAATTAAACAGGTTATACATGGTCTAAATAGCTAATTATGCATAAATGTCCTTTTAAGAATTCTGTTGACTTTTTAAGTATATGTTTGACCCGACTTTTGAACTAGTTAAAGTGGTGATCAGGGGAAACCCTTTTGGGGTTTTATTACCCACATAAATACCAACTTATAACTACTTTTAATTCGAGATTTGACTGAGCCATTATTGACTAATCTCGAAGTCAAACCGTAATTACGACGGTTTGACTTTTAGCTAATTACCTAAGCTAAACTCAAACAAGAAAGGATTAGAACACTTACAAGGGTCCTATGCACGACTTATGATCAGTTGGGATAGTTCCTTAGCTTCAGAAAGGCTCCAAATGATCAGATGAAGGTGTGAGAATGTTTATGACTTTGAAGGGCTATTTATAATGGTTTCAATCACCACAAATCATTGACAACTAAGTCTATGAGTGCCCACAAACAATCAACAGGTGTCCTAGGGGCTTAGGAGGTGTTTTAGGGGCCAGAGGGATGTGAAAATTCGGTTAGAGTCGCGCACAAACGCATTGGCAGACAACAGTCCACATTTTGCGGTTCTGGGCCACCCTCGCGTAGCGCGAGGGTACCCTCGCGTGACGCGAGCCCCCTGCAGATCAGATTTTGGATTTTGTTTGCGATTCAGCCCTTGTCTCTTCAAAACTCGAATAGTTACTGATTTATTGCACTTTAAACCTCCACAATTGATCTACTAAGGCCTTAGATCATATACCCACTTTGCCAAGTCCCCGGGTAACTTTATTTTTCACCCGAAAAGTCCTAACTTTCGACGTTTACGCGTTAACGCTTCACACACGAATTTGATCATATCTTTCTCATACGTTAACGAAACTTTATGAAATTTTTATGGTGCATTCTCGTGAGCATAATTAATATTTACAAAGCTTCGGGTTTGTCAAAAGGTCACTCAGAGGTATAAATTAAACATGTTGACACATTTGGTCCCTGTAGTTTGAAATCACTCACATTTAGCTTCGTATGATCCATGATTTATCCGTTTGAAGGTATGAGCATCTTGTAGGGTTAAAATACAATATAATTATTCACAGTTGACACTTAGAATACGTATATTCACATACTTTCCACGTTTGTCAACTTTAGTCCTTCTATAATATTTCTTTCACACGTTTAAATATTATGACACGTGTCAACACATTATAGGACGTGAATTTCCGAGGTGTTACATCCTCACCCCCTTAAAATAAATCTCGACCCGATATTTACTGAAATAAGTAAGGGTACTTTTCTTTCATCGTGGATTCAACCTCCCACGTGTATTCGGGACCTCTACGGGCATCCCATTTGACCTTTACAAAAGGTATATGCTTTCTTCGAAGCTTCCTTACCTGTCGATCTTCAGTCGATAAAGGTTTTTCCACAAACATTAAGCTCTTATCTATTTGCACATCTGTATGTGGCATGACATGTGAATCGTCAGCGGAACACTTCTTTAGATTGCAGATGTGGAACACATTGTGAATTCCACTGAGCTCTTCTGGTAAGTTCAACTTGTAGGCAACTGACCCGACACGTTCGATAACCTCGAAAGGTCCTATGTATCTCGGGCTTAGTTTGCCTTTCTTACCAAATCGCATCACCCCTTTCCATGGTGACACTTTAAGCAGGACTTTGTCACCTACTTCGAAGTGAAAATCCTTACGACTTTGATCCGCGTAACTCTTCTGCCTATTCCGGGCAGCTTGGAGATTGTTACGAATCTGGACAATCTTGTCCGTCGTTTCGAACACGATCTCTGGTCCTGATAACTGGACCTCTCCGACTTTCGCCCAACAAACTGGCGATCTACACTTTCTACCGTATAATGCCTCAAAAGGCGCAGCCTTTATGCTGGTATGGTAGCTATTGTTGTAGGAGAATTCGATTAATGGTAGGTTCTTATCCCAGCTACCTTCCAATTCGATCGCACATGCACGTAGCATGTCCTCCAACGTTTGAATAGTACGCTCACTCTGACCGTCAGTCTGGGGATGGTAAGCCGTACTAAAGTTCAAACGTGTGCCCAAAGATTGTTGGAAGCTCTTCCAAAAATGTGACGTGTACCTAGTATCTCTATCAGAGATAATAGCTACAGGTATGCCGTGTAAGGCTACAATCTTATCAACGTATAACTGGGCTAACATATCGGAGCTATAAGTCTCCTTGATGGGTAAGAAATGAGCTGACTTAGTCAGTCGGTCAACTATAACCCATATCGTATCATTTCCTTTCCTTGTCTTGGGTAACTTGGTAATAAAATCCATAGTTACCATTTCCCATTTCCACGTAGGAAGTTCAGGCTGTTGTAGCAAACCTGACGGTTTCTGATGCTCGGCTTTGACTTGCGCACATGTCAAGCATTTTGCTACATGGGTGGCTACAGACTTTTTCAAGCCTATCCACCAATAATTTGCCTTTAAATCCTGGTACATCTTATCAGCTCCAGGATGAACGGAGTATTTGGAACTATGGGCTTCTTGGAGGATGACATCACGAAGTCCTCCAAAAATTGGAACCCATATTCGTCCGTTTAACCATAAAATTCCGTCTTTGCTAAGAGTTAACTGCTCCTCAGTTACTCCTAACTTTTCATTAGGATAGTTAGCTTCCAACACAGCTTCCTTCTGTGCAGCTAACACCCTTTCTATCAAACTGTTCTTTATCTCCATACGCTTGGCGTTAATTCGAATGGGTTTAACCCTTTCCTTTCTGCTCAAGGCATCAGCGACCACATTCGCTTTGCCGGGATGGTATTTGATTTCACAATCATAATCATTTAAAGTTTCCATCCAACGGCGTTGCCTCATGTTTAATTCTTTCTGGTTAAACAGATGCTGGAGGCTCTTGTGATCAGAAAAGATCACAAACTTGATTCCATAAAGATAATGCCTCCACAGTTTTAGTGCGAACACAACGGCACCCAATTCCAAGTCATGGGTGGTGTAATTCTTTTCGTGCACCTTTAACTGTCGTGATGCATAGGCAATCACCTTGCCTTTCTGCATAAGCACACACCCCATGCCGATGTGTGATGCATCACAATAAACTACAAATTCTTCAGCGCCTTCAGGTAATGTAAGCACAGGAGCGTTGCTCAACTTTTGTCTCAAAACATCGAAGGACTCTTGCTGCTTAGGGCCCCAAACGAACTTTACTTTCTTCTTGGTCAGGGAAGTTAGGGGTGCAGCAATCCTTGAAAAATTTTCAATAAAACGCCTGTAATATCCTGCCAACCCCAGGAAGCTACGAATCTCCGTAGGCGTCTTTGGCTCTTGCCAATTCATAACAGCTTCGACTTTAGCGGGATCCACTTGGATACCACGCTCACTGACCACGTGTCCAAGAAACTGGACTTCTCGTAGCCAAAATTCACACTTAGAGAATTTGGCGTAGAGCTTCTCCTGACGTAGAAGTTTGAGAATACAACGAAGGTGTTTCTCGTGGTCAGCTTGATTCTTAGAATAAATAAGGATGTCATCGATGAAGACGATAACAAATTTATCTAAGTAAGGTTTGCAGACACGATTCATGAGATCCATGAACGCGGCTGGTGCATTAGTGAGCCCAAAAGGCATCACTAGGAACTCGTAGTGACCGTATCGAGTCCTAAATGCAGTCTTGTGAACGTCTTCATCTTTAACCTTCAACTGATGGTAGCCTGACCTCAGATCAATCTTTGAGAAGTAACTTGCCCCTTGAAGCTGATCGAACAAATCGTCGATCCTGGGCAATGGGTATCTATTCTTGATCGTGACTTTATTAAGCTCGCGATAGTCGATGCATAGCCGCATCGACCCATCCTTCTTTTTGACAAACAAGATTGGCGCTCCCCAAGGAGATGAACTAGGTCGAATGAAACCCTTAGCCAGCAATTCATCTAGCTGCGTCCGTAACTCCTTCATTTCCGTGGGTGCCAATCTGTATGGTGCTCTAGCAACTGGTGCCGCTCCGGGGATGATGTCGATCCTGAATTCCACTTGCCTATCCGGTGGCAAACCAGGTAGATCTTCTGGAAACACTTCTGGGTATTCAGAGATGACAGGAATGTCTTCCATCTTTGGTTTGGGCTCATCAATGATCACTTGAGCCATGTAGATGACACATCCCTTCTTCAAACACTTGGAAGCCTTGAGCATAGTTACCTGCTCAGGCAGTCCATACTGGGTATCTCCCCGAATGGTAAGTGATTCACCAGACGGAGTCTTTATTACCACTTGTTTCTGGTTACAGACGATTTGGGCCTGGTTATGAGATAACCAGTCCATACCCAGAACTATGTCAAAACCGGCTAACTTAAAGGGAAGTAGAGATAGAGGAAAAGAATGGTTCTTAATGGATATAACACATCCATCTAACACAGTAGAGACGGTTTCAATGGTACCATCTGCTAACTCTACCTCATAATTCACTTTTAGGGTTTTGACAGGTAAATTTAACAATTTACAAAATTTATGATCTACGAAGGACTTATCTGCGCCTGAATCAAAAAGTACTCTTGCAAAAACATCATTTACAAGGAAAGTACCTGTTATGACGTTATCATCCTGCACAGCCTCCTTCGCATCCATCCTGAAGACTCTGGCATTAGTCTTCTTAGCCTCTTCAGGCTTCTTGTTGTTCTTGGGGCAGTTAGTCTTTATGTGGCCCTTTTCATTGCAACGGTAGCACGTTGCATCTTTCATCTTCTTGCAATCCAAGGTTTTGTGTTCCTTGGACTTGCACAAACCACAAGCAAAAGACCTTGACTCGTTATTCGAGTTTGATTCGATTCTGCACTTTCCAAAGTGCTGTTTCTTGCAAGTTTTGCATGTGGGCTTCTCTCCAGAACGATGCCCATCCTTCTTCGAATCCGATCCCTTCTTGTGATCACCGCTCCCACGGTGCTTCTTGTTCGACCTACGCGAACCATCATCTTCTCGCTTCCTCTTCTCAGCATTCTTATTCCTCAGCGATCTCTGCCGGACCGCGTCCAGTGTGAGGGATAAGGAAAGGTCAGTTACAGACCTGAAAGTAACTGGCCGAGAAGCTTTTACACTGGCCTTGATCTCGGGTTCTAATCCACCAATAAAACGAGCGATCCTTTTAGGCTCCGGGGTTACCAGATAAGGTACCAACCGGGATAGTGTATTGAAGCTTGTCAGATACACTTGACAATCGAGGTTCTTCATCACCAATGATAGAAAGTCTGATTCTATCTTTTCCACCTCATGTTGAGGGCAGAAATTTTCCTTGATCAAGGCGATGAATTGATCCCACGACATACTATACAACGGGATCTTTCCGGAGGCCTCCATCAGAGATCTCCACCAAGCTAACGCCTCACCCTTGAAGGACTGTGAGACAAATTTAACCACATCACCTTCAGCGCATCCGCTGATGTCCACGACCGTGTCCATTTCATCCAGCCACGTCATGCAGTCTACGGCTCCTTTCTCCCCCGTAAAATCCCTGGGTTTACAAGACACAAAGTACTTATATGTGCAACCCTTGTTACGGTGTCCCTGATGCAGTACTAACTGCTGAGATGGATTACTTTGGTGGTTGGTGGACTGGCGATCATCACCGTTTTTCTTGGGTCCATCCTTTTTGGGAGGAGGCTTGTTATGAGCCTCAGAATGTGTCCTTGGCTTTGAATGTGATACAGAGTGGGTCCTACTTCGAGTACCACTGTACTCATCATACTGTCTATCCAAAGCCTCTGTGATAGCACCATCTATAATTGCTTTTAATTCCGCGCCCGTTAATGTAATCTGGGCGTTCACATTTGGCTCCGCGGGATGGCTATTTACTTCATTTGAGTCAGCCATTTGAATTGAACTGTTGCAGAAAACAAGAACAACATTTTTATTTGGGAGGTTATTATGGAATTACCCCTTAGGGTAACTCGTTAACCATGGTAACAGAGACCACATATGGTTAACTTATTAATCGTATTAATTTAGGATTTCAATTAAAATTTATCCTAAACATAAACAATAACAATATATATTAGCACATAAGGCTTGGTCACATGGACAATTTAAATTTTAAGTTATGATTTCAGAGAATCAGGATTTTTAAGGTTTGAACCTAGTTCATTACCCTTATCAGACAGGGAGTCATAGCTTCCACTGTCTTTTGGCTCATGTAGAAATGAGCAAGGCCCGTAGGCATTATATTACCAACGTATGGTAAAATATGATCATCTTAATTGATGATGTAGACCCAGGATTTAGAGATCATTAAACTGGGTTTGGAATCTTCTAAAGAATCCTTATGTATATATAAATGACATGTGATTTTAACGAATCACTTCTGCCAGGAGTGTTAACATGTTTTAAGACGTTAACAGGGATTTGAATCTTTTAAACAGGTCTTACCATTTTGGCCCGGTCTTATATTTGACACGTGGCTAGGTTTCACACTTTAAGATCCTTAATTAAATAATTATATAGGCAGATTAATTTAAAAGGAATGATTTTAATTTATTTATTTCATTTATAATTTATTTATGCACAAATGGCAAACATGAAATTTGTAAAAATAACACTCCATTAATTTATCGCTATATTACATATCGCCCTAAACGGGTCTTTTACACATGAAATTTGCCCACGCAGGAGCTAAAACATACCAACATGCCCACGCAGGGGTCTTACAGAAGACATGCCCACGTAGGGGTCTTACAGAAAGACACAAGTCCTCGTAGGGACTAACACACTAACAATTGTCCACGTAGGGACTTAAACAAACATAAGTCCACGCAGGGACTAAACATACAACATACCCTCGTAGGGGTTTATGGAAAGATAGACCCACGCAGGGGTCAATACACACAAACAAACATACACACCCACGTAGGGGCTTAACAACCAAATATGCCCACGCAGGGGCTCAACAACAGCTGGGAGGATTTAATAATCCTTCTTGTTCTTTCCTTTGAGCAGTCCTATTAATCCCTGGAAGAAGGTCTGCTTCTCTTGGCGGTCGCGGCGAGCTTCCCGCTCAACCTGATTCAATCTATGTAGAATTTCCTCCCGTTCTGGGGGAGAAAATCGTGGCGGCTGCGACTGCGTTCTAATGATAGGCCTGGGAGGTATTGGGTACCCCTGATTCGGGTAGCATACCCCCCATGGATCTCCGTAGGGTCCTTGGGCATTGAGGGCGTTATAATTTGCTGCTTCCATATAAGGATCTGCCTCAGCGTATCCGTAGTTGTGGTAAGCTGGTGGTTCAAATGGGTTGTAATTACTTGGACCCGTGTACGCTGGTATTGGGTTTTCAAAACCCATGGGCGGTGGCTGTTGAAAAACTGGCTGCGAAGGCCCACCCATTTGTGGGTCCTCCCGATGAGGCGGGTAGTGACTTGCACTTGACTGTCGTGGGGAGCTAAAATGAAAGTCCCCTGGTCGCACCGACATACGGGCACCGGTTCTTCTACGCCTTGGCGGTTGAGGAGGTGGCGGTTGAACTGGTGGCGGTGGAGGTGGTGGCGTAACTGCCACAAACCGATGATCCTCTGATGAATCTTGATGATGCGGCTGCGGCTGTGGCTCCTGCTGCTGCTGCTGATGCTGCCCATGAGACGACGAGTGGTGTGATGGTGTATAATACCACTGGTGTGGTTCGAACAGGGCTTGAAAACTGTCTGGACCACCATAGGGTGATCCGTGAAAAGAAGATCCGTCCGAGATCTCTATCGGGTGGTTCGGAGTACCACTAGCAGGCATGACGGGGTCCGTATCCTCGTCCATATCGTCAGCTTGATCGCCAGAGAAGTGGTCCTCTGGACCCAATGGGTTAAAACCCACGGGCTCTGGTATGAACCCAACCGGGTTAAACTGTCCCCGAAAAGCAGGTGTAGGGTCTCCATATGAATGATGAGATAGGGATCTCTGAAGAGGTATGTAGGACGGTTGAGGGTTATTGGGTTCATATGGATTAAGAGTAGGAGGAGTTGAAGCATGCGAAACCGACCGCCTGGCCGGCTCGTACTGATTTCTTCGGTTTTCCCGAGGGTCATCACTCTCGGTGTTGGATGGGGCTCGCCTTCGTGAAGGTCCAGCTTCATGATCGTTGGGGGCGGTAACTGGCCCCTTTCCACGTCCTCGTGTTCGGAAGAATCTAGGAGGCATTTTGTTGTTCCTGTCAATAAAGCATGAGATAACAATAACAAAAATATAAAATTTAAAGGACAAAACAAAAACCGAAAAGGTGGAATTTGTCCTAAGTTATAAGTCTAGACTCGAAAGTTTAGATATGTGCAATTGTGTAACTGAGATTAAACACAAAAGGCTAGTGTTTAATTCACTCAGTGTTGGCTCTGATACCAACCTGTCACACCCCGATTTCCACGTGTCACCGGTGGGCCCGGTGGGGGAGTATCGTGACGTGGTTGGCAACGTAATAGTCAAACAACACAATATAATAATGCACAGCGGAAGCAAATTTAAAATAAGATACAACCGAATTTATTTATTGTAAACAAAGTCACAAATATCCGGTGTTTATCCACAGTAGGATCAAATGATATAAATATTGTTTATGGTTCAACAGACTTCGGCATCTTAAGTTTGCGAGACTTCTAGTGATGCTTAGGAGAATCCCAGCCTATTTCGCCTAGTACCTGCATTTAATCTTTTTGGGAAAATACGTCAGTTTACACTGGTAAATACATTCAACTGACTCATTTTATAAAATGATTGAAAATTGGTTTGGATGCACATGGCATAAACATTTCATTTAACTTGGGAGAATTATTTAATATTATAATCTTGTGAACGATTTACATGTTACTTATGCGTTCAGTAGCCCGGAACGTATCCGGGTTAAAGATCAATAGACACACCACAATAATGAGTTATACACCGACAGGTGTACGCCTACACCCCGTGCTCAGGTCGTGGCCATCTCGTAAGATAATGCCAAGGATATCCGGGACATGGTCATTAACCCCCCAAAGGCTGTAAAGTGAACAAATATGTTTAAAACGAGCCGATCAAATTATTCAATTAACCACCTAAGCGATGGAAGATTTGATGCCCGATCAAGCGGTACGCTATGTACCGTAACCCAAGCCCGTATAGGGAAAATAAGTTAAAAGTATTTACCTTGATGCAAAGTATAGTCACAATAATCAAATAGCAGGTAGCTTTTACTGTTTCTCCTAATCTGGAACGAAGGTTAAATATAACCTATTAGAATCCTAGCGGGTCTTTAATTATGCTTAAGCTTAGACCGGCTAGTTTCAAAGATACGGTTCGTACGCACTATTAAGCGAAGACCGGATAGAATGTGATTCAGACCCAACAAGTTTGAAGACTTGTTTAATATGGGTTTATTATTCACATTCTGGATTTTGAGATAAAACCGTTAAGGTTTGACCCGTTTCGGCTAATTTATGTAAACTTGTTACATAAACCGAACCGTACGCGTAATAAGCGTGACGGGTAGTCATGAGAGCTATATACAGATTTCCTAAGTTAATTATGTCTCAAATATGTTGTGACATCAGCAAAGTGTCTTTCGTTATGCCCGAAACTAATTTAAACACAAACTATGCCCCGTAGGGGTAGTTTGGTCATTTTAAAGTTTGTAAAAGAGTTTAAATGTCTAACTGAGTTACAGGTCTGATGTAAACAGCAAACATACTCAATTTGATGAGTTTTAACAGTAGGCTAAAGCATGTATGTGAAACTTATCATTTTTAACCAAACTAGGCCCCGTAGGGGTATTTTGGTAATTTCACATAAGCCGACAAGCTCAAAACTGAAGTCTGAGTTTATCAACTTTTGCTTACTGTTAAAATATGATAATTTGCTTCTTATATCAGTAGGTATCAACCCGGGTATGTCCAATATGATTTTAAAACATACTATGCGCTAATAACGCTAAATAAGGCGATTAAAGGCCATTACCGGGTTCGATACTTAAGTCTGATATTTTTATATTTCCATAAGGCTTAAAATAATTCATTTATCATAACTAATCAGTGGCAAAAGGTTTGGAGTCGTTTAGATGTGTAAAACTCATTTTATGGCCCGTAAGGGCAAAACCGACAATTACCGAATTAAGCCTACGACTATGAGTTATGCTCAGCCTAAAATTAATTAAAAATCTTTAAAATTCCCAAAATAATATATTACATCAGTGGGTAATTCGTTTGATACCAAAAAGTATGTTTAATTAGGCTATATGCTAATTACGCCATTTTATTAACATAAAGCACCGTAATTACGCTAATGAGCATAACTCTTAATCTACAAGTCAAACTGATGTCAAATTTTGCATACAAGTTTATATATCAATATTCAAGGTTTCTACACTTTTACATTTTCATAAATCATGTTTTAAGGTAATAAGGGCATAACGGTCAACATATGAACAATTAACGGAAACTTGCATATTAATTGGATAACTAATGAACCGAGGTGCATAATCACAGAGGGTTGTTCTAACATGTAACCTAGTCCAATTTAAGCTCTGTGGAATTTCTAAAATATGCCCAAACGGGTCAGAACTGAAAGTCAAAGTGAAAGTCAAACTATGTGACTTTCGGTTCCGAACCGGGTCTAAACAGGAAATAGTCGGGTTGAACAAGTTTGGACATGTTCTTACACTAATTACTAAGTTATAACAATAATTAAACAGGTTATACATGGTCTAAATAGCTAATTATGCATAAATGTCCTTTTAAGAATTCTTTTGACTTTTTAAGTATATGTTTGACCCGACTTTTGAACTAGTTAAAGTGGTGATCAGGGGAAACCCTTTTGGGGTTTTATTACCCACATAAATACCAACTTATAACTACTTTTAATTCGAGATTTGACTGAGCCATTATTGACTAATCTCGAAGTCAAACCGTAATTACGACGGTTTGACTTTTAGCTAATTACCTAAGCTAAACTCAAACAAGAAAGGATTAGAACACTTACAAGGGTCCTATGCACGACTTATGATCAGTTGGGAGAGTTCCTTAGCTTCAGAAAGGCTCCAAATGATCAGATGAAGGTGTGAGAATGTTTGTGACTTTGAAGGGCTATTTATAATGGTTTCAATCACCACAAATCATTGACAACTAAGTCTATGAGTGCCCACAAACAATCAACAGGTGTCCTAGGGGCTTAGGAGGTGTTTTAGGGGCCAGAGGGATGTGAAAATTCGGTTAGAGTCGCGCACAAACGCATTGGCAGACAACAGTCCACATTTTGCGGTTCTGGGCCACCCTCGCGTAGCGCGAGGGTACCCTCGCGTGACGCGAGCCCCCTGCAGATCAGATTTTGGATTTTGTTTGCGATTCAGCCCTTGTCTCTTCAAAACTCGAATAGTTACTGATTTATTGCACTTTAAACCTCCACAATTGATCTACTAAGGCCTTAGATCATATACCCACTTTGCCAAGTCCCCGGGTAACTTTATTTTTCACCCGAAAAGTCCTAACTTTCGACGTTTACGCGTTAACGCTTCACACACGAATTTGATCATATCTTTCTCATACGTTAACGAAACTTTATGAAATTTTTATGGTGCATTCTTGTGAGCATAATTAATATTTACAAAGCTTCGGGTTTGTCAAAAGGTCACTCAGAGGTATAAATTAAACATGTTGACACATTTGGTCCCTGTAGTTTGAAATCACTCACATTTAGCTTTGTATGATCCATGATTTATCCGTTTGAAGGTATGAGCATCTTGTAGGGTTAAAATACAATATAATTATTCACAGTTGACACTTAGAATACGTATATTCACATACTTTCCACGTTTGTCAACTTTAGTCCTTCTATAATATTTCTTTCACACGTTTAAACATTATGACACGTGTCAACACATTATAGGACGTGAATTTCCGAGGTGTTACATCCTCACCCCCTTAAAATAAATCTCGACCCGAGATTTACTGAAATAAGTAAGGGTACTTTTCTTTCATCGTGGATTCAACCTCACCCTTGATGCGGTCAGGCAGAGATCACTGAGAAATTCTGATATTGTAAAGAGGAAACGTGAGGATGAAAACTCACACCGTTCAGACAAGAAGCACAAAGGAAACTCTGACCAAAGGAAGAGTTCAGGGTTCAAGTAAGATGATCAGCAGTTGGGTGAAAAGCCCAAGTGTAAGATTTGTAAGAAACGTCATCTGGGGAGATGCAGATATGAGTCAAAATCCCAGTCACAGCCGAGAGTTTGTGGGATTTGTAAATCAAATGAGCACAAGATGATAGAGTGCAAGAAGATAAAGGATGCAACGTGCTATAACTGTAACGAGAAGGGGTACATCAAGTCCAACTGCCCTAAGTATGCCAAAAAGCCTGAAGAGGCCAAAAAGACCAATGCTAGGGTCTTTCGAATGGATGCACAGGAATCAGTTCAGGATGATAATGTGAGAACAGGTACCTTCCTTATTAATGATGTTTATGCAAGGGTACTATTTGATTCAGGTGCGGATAAGTCATTTATAGATGATAAGTTTTGTAAATTGTTAAATCTGCCTGTTAAAACCCTAAGCATGAAATATGAAGCAGAGTTGGCCGACGGTACCATAGAAACTGCCTCAACTGTGTTAGATGGATGTTTTATATCCATTAGGAACCACTCCTTTTCGTTATCCTTGCTTCCTTTAAAATTAGTTGGTTTTGATATAGTGATAGGCATGGATTGGTTATCTCATAACCAAGCCCAGATTATTTATGACAAAAAACAAGTGGTGATCAAGACTCCGTATGGTGAGCCACGTACCATACAGGGAGACACTCAGTATGGGTTGCCTAAGCAAGTGTCTATGCTTAAGGCATCAAAGTGTATGAAGAAAGGTTGTGTCATCTACATGGCACAAGTAACTATCGATGAACCAAAACCCAAGGTTGTAGACATCCCTGTCATCTCAGAATATCCAAAAGTATTCCCTGAAGAACTACCTGGTTTACCCCCAGATAGACAGGTGGAGTTCAGAATCGACATTATACCAGGAGCGGCACCTATCGCTAGAGCACCATACAGGTTAGCACCAATAGAGATGAAAGAGTTGAGAACTCAACTGGATGATTTATTGGCAAAGGGATTTATTAGACCTAGTTCGTCTCCGTGGGGAGCACCGATCCAGTTTGTAAAGAAGAAGGATGGATCGATGCGTCTATGCATCGATTATCGAGAGCTTAATAAGGTCACGATCAAGAATAGATATCCATTGCCCAGGATCGACGATCTGTTCAATCAATTGCAAGGGGCGAGTTACTTCTCCAAGATTGATTTGAGGTCAGGCTACCATCAACTGAAGGTTAGAGATGAAGATGTGCACAAGACTGCATTTAGGACTCGTTATGGTCACTACGAGTTCCTAGAGATGCCCTTTGGGCTCACCAATGCACCAGCAGCGTTCATGGATCTCATGAACCGTGTCTGCAAGCCATACTTGAACAAATTCGTTATCGTCCTTATTGATGACATTCTTATTTACTCAAAGAATCAAGCTGACCATGAGAAGCATCTTCGTTGTATTCTTAAACTTCTCCAGCATGAGATGCTCTACGCCAAGTTTTCAAAATGTGAATTTCTGCTTCGTGAAGTCCAATTTCTTGGACATGTGGTTAGTGAGCATGGCATCCAAGTGGATCCCGCTAAGATTGAAGCTCTCATGAATTGGCAAGAGCTGAAGATGCCCACAGAGATTCGCAGCTTTCTAGGTCTAGCAGGATACTATAGGCGATTTATTGAAAATTTCTCAAGGATTACTGCACCCCTAACTTCACTAACTCGCAAGAATATCAAGTTTGATTGGGGTCCTAAGCAGCAAGAATCTTTTGACATTCTTAAGCAGAAGTTGAGCAATGCACCTGTGTTAACATTGCCAGATGGATAGAAGAATTTGTGGTATACTACGACGCATCACACACTGGTATGGGGTGTGTGCGCATGCAGAAGGGCAAGGTCATTGCCTATGCTTCTCGCCAGTTAAAGGTGCACGAGAAGAATTACACCACCCATGATTTGGAGTTGGGTGCCGTTGTATTTGCACTGAAACTGTGGAGACATTATTTATATGGTACCAATTATGTGATCTATTCTGATCACAAAAGCCTTCAACATCTGTTTAATCAGAAGGACTTAAACATGAGACAGCGTCGGTGGATGGAGACTTTGAATGACTATGATTGTGAAATCCGATACCATCCAGGCAAGGCGAATGTGGTCGCCGATGCTTTGAGCAGAAAGGAAAGGGTTAAGCCCATTAGAATCAATGCCAAGAGCATTGAACTGAAGAACAACTTGAATGAAAGATTGCTAGCCGCTCAGAAAGAAGCTGTATTAGAAGCCAACTATCCGAATGAAAAGTTAGGAGTAACTGCTGAACAGTTATCATATGGTAAAGATGGAATTTTAAGATTAAATGGACGGATATGGGTTCCAATTTATGGAGGACTTAGGGATGTGATCCTTCAAGAAGCCCATAACTCCAAGTATTCCGTACATCCTGGGTGTGATAAGATGTACCAGCATTTGAAGGCAAATTATTGGTGGATAGTCTTGAAGAAGTCTATAGCCACTTATGTGGCCAAATGTCTGACATGTGCTCAAGTTAAGGCAGAGCACCAAAAGCCGCCAGGTTTGCTGCAACAGCCTGAACTTCCCACCTGGAAGTGGGAAATGGTGACTATGGATTTTATCACCAAGTTACCGAAGACAAAGCGAGGAAATGATACTATTTGGGTTATAGTGGATAGATTGACTAAGTCAGCCCACTTCCTACCTATTAAGGAAACACACAGCTCAGACAAGTTAGCTCAGTTGTACGTGGATGAGATTGTATCTCTCCATGGAGTGACAGTATCTATCATCTTTGATAGGGATACGAGGTATACATCGCATTTCTGGAAAAGTTTTCAACAATCCCTAGGCACTCGACTGAACTTCAGCACAGCATATCATCCGCAGACGGATGGTCAAAGCGAGCGTACTATTCAATCACTCGAAGATATGCTGCGAGCTTGTGTTATTGACTTAGGAGGAAGTTGGGATGATCATCTTCCATTGATCAAAATTTCATATAATAATAGCTATCATTCCAGTATTCAAGCAGCCCCATTTGAAGCTTTGTATGGAAGAAAGTGCAGAACGCCCGTTTGTTGGGCAGAAGTTGGAGATGTCCAACTAACAGGACCTGATATAGTCCTGGAGACGACATATAAGATTGTACAGATACGAGATCATCTCAAAGCTGCCAGGGATAGGCAGAAAAGCTACGCAGATAAAAGCCGTAACCTCTAAAGTTTGAGGTTGGTGACAAAGTGTTACTTAAAGTATCACCCTGGAAAGGGGTAGTGCGATTTGGTAAGAAGGGCAAGTTAAGCCCAAGATACATAGGTGTCACGACCCCCGACCCCACCCTGGACGGAATCGGGAGCCGCGAACCAGTTCAGTGGTACCGGTGGTTATTTAGAAAAGTAGTGCAGCGGAAATTTCATCAGGACCGTGAGTTAGGAAAAATTATCAGAGTTTAGAAAACACTGGATTTTATTTATTAAATAGATGGGATAAAACCATGTTTTGAAAGGTAGCTTTAATATGGGATAAACCCGAATACATAAAACAACTTTTCTTAATTTAATTTAATTGATAAATCAAGCCACTTCTGTAAGCCTTTTTGGTGTCGTATCCAGCTCTTATTCCGATCTACTGTAGCTACCTGAAACGTGTTTTAAAAAGGTTTTGTCAGCAGGAAATACTGGTGAATCATTCATTTTGCACAAAACGACACACAGTTATAAATTACAGCATAAGAGCGATTACAATGGCTTTTATCTTATTTTTATCTGGCACCGTGTCACCTGGTGACGATGGTCATACCACTATTGGGTCTTTCCCCAAGTAGTGACGTTTATCACTGTTAGGATTTATTAGCCTAACCGTGGGATTTTAGTAATGTGCACAATACCCCACTAGCCAGTGATTAAGACAACCACGACTTAATCCCTGTAATTATAACATTTGAAAATGGAGTATTGTAAAACATTTGATAAAAGAGAATGACTCACATTATAAGCATGCAGTATTGATTTAACAAGCTTCTTGATTCTACTCCTTCTGATAATTAAGCGTATACTTTATTGTTTTGAACCTTCTGATGATTAAGCATCCATTTTGATTGTGAGAGTATGGTGTAGAGTTTCGGGAAGTTAAACATTTAGTTTAACAGAGTGGAATACGTATTAGTGTAAAACCACATCAAACCTAACGATGGTGTCACACCCCGATATTTCCACGTATTACTGGTGGACCCTGTGGGGAGTATCGTGACGTAGTCGATATCATCATAGTCAAACAACACAATTTAAATGCACAGCGGAAGCAAAATATATAAAATCACATTACAACCCGAATCAATAGTAGTATCAAAGTATTACAACGGATTGTAAAGGATGGATCCACAGGCGGATCTTAAAACATAAACATTGTTCAACAGACTTTAAACGCCTAGAACTTGCAAGATTCCTTATTAACGCCCTGAGCTTCCAGCCAATTACGTTCAGTACCTGTCACTTAACCTTCTTGGAAAATACGTCAGTTTACATTGGTAAATACAATTAACCGACTCATTTTAAAAGAGTTTAAGAAAATTGATTTAGATGCACCAGGCACAAAAATATATTTTGTAACTTGGGACAATTATATAAAAGTAATTTTGTATACAGATTTACATGTTCGTTATACGTTCAGGGCCCGATGTAGAAACCGAGTCAAGATTAACAGACACGCCCCAAGTATAGGCCCACAAGAGAGTGAGATACCGTTTCCCTTATGCAACTGTCAGGCATATGCCTACACCCCGTGCTTAAGACGTGGCCATTTTATTATAATGATGCCAAGGATATCCGGGACATGGTCATTAACCCCTAAAGGCTTTTATTTCAAACAATACAGATTAAAACGGGTTACCTCAATAATTTAATCACAATACGATTAAACATTCAATACCCGACCAAGCGGTATTATTATAATACCGTATCCCAAGCCCGTATAGGGAAAATAAGTTAAGAGTATTTACCTGAGCTTAAAAATGAAATTTATACTCAGCCGTATATCCTAATCAGCAAGCACAAGTACCTTTACTGGGGCTCTTAAATCTGGAACGAAGGTTTGATTAACCTATTAGATTCCTAACAGGTCTTATTTAAGTCGTAACTTAGACCGGTTAGTTTTAAAGAAAGATACGGTTCAAAACGCATGATTAAGCGAAGACCGGATTAGAATGTGATTTAGACCCGACAAGTTTGAAGACTTGTATAATATGGGTAATCTAAACACATTCTGGATTTTGAGATAAAAATGATAAGGTTTGACCCGTTTCGGCTAATTTATGCAAACTAACTACATAAACCGAACGCGCAAGAAGCGTAACGGGTAACCATAAGAGTCATATACAGGTTTCCTAAGTTAATATGCCTTAAATATGTTGTGATATCAGTAGGATACCTTCCATTATCCCCAAAACGAGTTTAATCTCAAATTAAGCCCCGTAGGGGTATTTTGGTCATTTTAAAGATTATAAAAGAGATTAAATGAAATTCAGAGGTTTAAGTCTGAAAAAATCAGTAAAACAACTTAATTTAATAAGTTATATCAGTAGAGTATCAAGTCTTACGTTTATAAAATGGTCTTGATACATACTATGCGTTAAAAACGCTTAAAAAGGCGATTTGGAGCCATTTCCGGGTTTTCAAAGGAAGGCTGATGTTTTTATTATTCCGGAAGGCTCAAAATATTTTATTTATCAAATTAGATCAGTAGAAAAAGGTTTGGTATTAAAAGGATTAGTAAAACTCATTTTATAGACGAAAAGGGTATAATCGGTAATTACCGAATCAAGGTAATAACCCTATGTTATGATCAGTTTAAAAATAATAAAAAATATTCAAAAATCTAAAAATATTATATTACATCAGTGGGTAAGAGGTTTGGTGTCAAAATTTGGTTTAGATAGGCTTTACGCTAATTATGCCGTTTAATAAAAAAAAGCTTTCTAATTACGCTATTGAGCATAACTCCTAATCTAGACCTCAAACTGATGTGAAATTTTTGGGGACATGTTTATAATTCAGTGACAAAGATTATTGTCCTTTTACATTTTCAAAATTCTCATTTTAAGGTCAAATGGGCATATTGGTCAACATTAGGCATTTAACATAAACATCGGACAATCGACGAGTCAAGTAGTATAATCGCAGAGGGTTATACTATCATACAAGCTGGTCCTAATGGAGCTCTAAGGCATTTCTAAATCATGCTAATATGGGTCAGAACTGAAAGTCAAAGCAATGGTCGATTTATGCGACTTTCGGTTCCGAACCGGTCCTATACTGAAAATTGTCGGGTCGGATATGCTTAGACATGTTCTTGCATTGATTACCAAGTTATATGAGTGGTAAAACAGGTTACACGTCTTCTACATTGCTAATTATGTGTTAATTTGAAAATTAAGATTCTGTTGACTTTTTCGGATTAAGTTTGACCCGACATTTGACCTAATTAGAGTGGAATTCAGAGGGTGCCCTTTTAAGGGTTTATTGCCCACATAAATACCAACTTATAACTACTTTCAATTTGACTAATCACTGGACCATTAGTGATTAATTGATAAGTCAAACCTTAATTATGATGGTTTGACTTTTAAGCTATAAACTAAGCAAAACACGATTAAGGAAGGTTAAGAATACTTACCAAGGTCCTAAGCACGACTAATGATCACTAGGAAGAGTGCTTGAGCTCCAAGAACCTCCAGAAACCAAGTTGTGAAGTTTTCAAATGAATGTGATCAAATGTTGCAACAATGGTTTCTTATATAGGAGTTCTTGATGCCTTTAGATCATTACAAACAAGTCTACAAGTGTTATGGGATCATCCCAAGTGTCCCTAGGTCCTTCTAAATCATTAAACAAGTCCCTAGAATCAAGAAATGGCAAAATGAGGAGGTGTAACCGGCTGGAACAGGCAGCTGTGAATTTTCTGATGCTGGCACATGCTTACGGACCATAAGGTCCAGGGTATACGGTCCGTAAGGACCTGGTCAGCACATGCAAACTTTCCTTTGTTGACAGTTTTGGCCCCTGCATTTCCAAATGTCCTCTCTGACACATCTAAGGCCCGTTAAATCATTTTTAAGGCTCTACAATGATGCCTAAACATGGGGAACATGAAACATGCTCAAAAACATGTCGGATGTTGGTTCGTTTGGTCGTACGGTCACGTTGTTCGGTTAATTACGATGAAACACGAACGGACGCGAAAAACGATCCAAACAACGCGACGAATGGAATTTTATCAAGCCAAGCACTAAAATGAAATATTTTAGTGCTTACATAATTTTTTGGGTGTCCGGATATATTCAGATTGTGAGATATGCGCGAAAATGCAAACTTGTGCACTTTTTGACACTTTTAGTCCCTGCATGACTTAAAAGTTTATTCTTGTGCACCAAACACCTCTAAGCCTATATCTAAGCTATATAAAGGATAATTAAGGCATGTTTAACTTATGATCATATTCCGGAAGGTCCGATAACATATGAATCGACATACTTTTGCAGTTTGACGCAAATAGTCCCTCTAATGCGCAAATTTGCGCATATCATCGTTAAATAGCATTGAAACCTTATTTAATCCATATTAGGCATTCTTGAAAGTATTACTAAACACCACGATGCTTCAGGTTCGCTAAAAGGTCATTCAGAGATTTAATTAAACTTATTGACACTTTTAGCCCCTCTTACTTGCAAATTTGCGCGTAACTTCACTTATAGGCATAAAAACCTTAGACGGCCAATAGTTGGCATTCCCGAGAGTATATTCAAATATAATTAGGCTCTCGGTTTGTTAAAAGGTCACTCAGAGGTAAGAATTAACATGTTGACGCTTTTAACCCTTTATTGCGCAAACTTTCAATTAATTACACAAACGGCTACACTTGATTAACAAGTGGCTCATTTGTGAATATAAAACCGTAAAAGGTTATTTAGAAACTTATTTTAGGTATGTTAACACTTACAGTCCTTTCATAATTAAGGTTTTTGATTTTTCAAAAAGTTAGTCCCTTAAATTCAACACTTGACTTCATTAGGGTTTATTACACGTGTCAATACTTCATTGGACGTGATTTTATGAGGTGTTACAGATGGTCACGAGATTCGAACCTTAACGAGTTTCACAAAGTATAGTATTTTAGCATCCGTTTAACGAACTCACAAAGTATAGTACTTTGGCATCCGTTTGACGAACTCATAAAGTATAGTACTTTGGCATCCGTTAGTTGGTTCCTGAATCGATCGGACAGAACATCGTCTTGGTGATTATTGGTTAGAACACCGACGTATAGAGAGAAGAAGAAAAGAAATGAGCAAAGGAAATGAATTCCTAGGCTTCCTATTTATAGGTAAGAAGTATGAAATTTCTAGGAAGTTTCCTTTGTATTTCTAGGAAATTTCATATAGCTTTTCTAGGAAGTTACCTATACATTTTCTAGGAAGCTTCCTACCCATATATATATATATATCTTCTTATACCTTCCTCGCACCTTCCTTTGATATTATCTATCTCATATATATATATATCTATTTAGGTGTTTAATTTACTTACTTAATAAATTTTACTTAGCTTCATTAATTCCGCTTAGCCTAATTAATTTCGCTTAACTTAATTAATGTTGCTTAGCTGTTAATTAATCTTACTTAGCTTAATTAATCTCGCTTAACTGATTAATAAATCTTAATTAATCTTAATTAACCTTTCTTAACTTAATTAATTAATTAATTACTTAACTAATTAATTTATCTTAACTCTTATAATTTGCTTAATCGATTACTTAACTTAATTAGCAGATTAGTTAATATACTCAACTAGCTTAACTGCTAAGTTTCCTTAACAACTAAGTGGACGTAATTAGTAAGTTTACTAAGTTTAATTTATTACTAAGTTTACTTAGTTGCTAAGTATTCTAGCAGTTCCCTGATTACGAGTTCTAATTTCTAGACACAATAGAACTTGTATTAGTGTAGTAACTCAATCCAACTTTAACGATAATCACGAGATAAAACCCTCACGACGAATGACAAAGTGCAATACTTAAACATCCATCGAATTCACGACGAATGACAAAGTATAACCCGAGTTTGAGCAGCACTTAATCATCCATCGGATAGGTTTCAATCGATTGAATAAAGTATCGTACCAGTGATTAGAGCTATTACCCTAATAACGATCAGCGTTTTCGGGATTTAGAGTATAATACACGAGCTATAATTTTGCTATAATAGAAGCTAAAAGAAGAAAAGAATTGAACGAATTTCAACTGAAACTATCGATCTCTATTTATAGGCTGAAACTGGGGTGCCTCGCGGCCCGCGTAAAATCAAAGGAATACTTACGCGGCCCGCGTAAGTGTCTGATCGACGCGTGTCATGCATGGTCGACGCGTGTCATGCTACGTGGTCTTCATGCATCTCCAGTGTCCTACAAGCTTTCGCGGCCAGCGTAAGCTTCTCTTAAGTCTTACGCTGCCCTCGTGACTCCAATTTTCTTGTTTTCTTGATTTTTCATGCACATTAGGGTTTCAGGGGTCCGGGTTTTCACTTAAGGCGCGTTTTAGGACATTTTTGTGCGAGTCGTTATAATAGGACCATTCGAGATCATCGAATGTGTCGGAACAGTGGCCTATAAGTTAAACTTGCCTGAAGAGCTCAGTGGTATTCATAATGTATTTCACATCTGCAATCTTAAGAAATGTCTAGCTGACGAATCACTAGTCATACCACACACGGATGTGCACATAGATGAGAGCCTGAAATTTGTTGAAAAACCTTTGTCGATCGAGGATCGACAGGTTAAGAAGCTTCAAAAGAAGCATGTACCAATCGTAAAGGTTAAATGGGATGCCCGAAGAGGTCCCGAGTATACGTGGGAGGTAGAGTCTACAATGAAAGAAAAATACCCTCATTTGTTTCAGTAAATCTCGAGGTCGAGATTTCTTTTAAGGGGGTGTGGATGTAACACCTCGTAAAATCATAACCAATAAAATAAAGACACGTGTCATGTAAGGCAAACGTGTTATAAACCCGGATCAAGTTAAAATATATATGGTGGGATTTAAAAGTGTCGACATGTTAATTAATACCTCTGAACGACCTATTTATAAACCCCAAACCTTAATGTGTTTTATAAACATCTGATATATATATATTCGAATCCGGTTATCCTTAGTGGTAATTAATTTAAATCTCAAAGAAATGGATTCTATGAGTGTTTACGACAAATTTTACATTCAAGACCTTTTTCAAAAGAATCCAAGGCAACATAAGTGCATGGCAACACTCTCAAGGGCATGCAAGGCCTGATTCATGGTCCCCTCCTACTGATAATGGTTGAAGATTCGAGTTATAAAAGATTGCATGGTCAAAGCTTAAAAGTTTGCAAGTTTTTGTCTTCTGACCATCGGTTACGAACCGTATGAGGTTCAGCTTACGGTCCGCAAGGACTGCAACTGGGAGATTCAATTCAAGGTTGGTTACGGACCGCATCCGTCTGGACTTACGGTCCGTAAGAGGTGGATATGGACCGCAAGGGTTCTTTCTTACGGTCCGTAAGACTGTCGTTGGCTGTTAAAAATTGGCAGTTGCCTGTTATAACTGGTTACACCACCTTAGTTGCATGGGTTTCGAAATACAGGAGTTGGGCCAATGGTTGTACATGCATAGGGACACATGGGATCATCTGGAAACAATTGTAGGTTTTGTTGTAATGATCTCATGAGATTTAAGGTCCTATATAAGAAACATGAAGTTGCAACATTTGGACTTGCCATTTCAAAATTATTTCAAGCTGATATCTGGAGCTTCTCTGGTCTTCAACAAGTTTCCTTAGGACCCATAATCGTGCTTAGGACCTTTGTACGTGTCCTTAACTTCCTAATTTCAGTTTTAACTAGCTTAATGACCATAAGTCAAACTTATCGTAATTAAGGTTTGACTTCGTGATTAATCACTAATGGTCCAGTCATTAGTTAAATTAAAGGTAGTTATAAGTGGGTAATTATGTAGGTAATAAAACCCTAAGGGGGCACCTACTGATTATCACCCTAGCTTGGTCAAATATCGGGTCAAACCTAATACTAAAAAGTCAACAGAAAGCTAATTTTCGAATAAACACATAATTAGCAATGTAGGAGCTATGGAACCTGTTTAAACACTAAAATAACTTGGTAATTAATGTAAGAACATGTTTAGACATGTTCAACCTGACAATTTCTGAGTTAGACCAGGTTCGCAACCGTAAGTCGCAAAAGTTGACTTTTGTCTTGACTTTCAGTTCTGATCCAATGTAGCATAGTTTAGAAATGCCTTAGAGCTCTATTAGGACCAGGTTATAGATTAGTGTAGCCCTCTGGGGTTATACAACTTGGTTCATTAGTTATTCGATTCATGTGCATGTTTCCGTTGTATGCCTAAATGTTGACCATAATGCCCTTTTGACCTTAAAATGAGATTTTTGAAAATGTGAGAGGACAAAAACCTTTATTACTGATTTATAAACTTATCCTAAAAATTTGACCTCAGTTTGAGGTCTAGATTAGGAGTTATGCTCAATATCGTAATTAAGAAGCTTTTTATTAATTAAACGACGTAATTAGCATAAAGCCTATCTAAACCCAAATTTTGACACCAAAATTTTTACCCACTGATGTAATATAATATTTTGGGATTTTTAAAGATTTTTATTTATTTTTAAGCTGAGTATAACATAGGGTTCTTACTTTAATTCGGTAATTGTCGGTTATGCCCTTTTCTTGAATAAAATGAGCTTTACATAATATTTTGATACCAAACTTTTTGATACTGATTTCATTTGATAAATAAAATATTTTGAACTTTATAAACTGATCAAAAACTCAGATTCCCTATTTAAACCCAAAAATCGCTTAAAACCGACTTTTACACGTTTTAAGCGCAGAGTATCGGTTAAAACTATTTTTAACATACAAGACTTGATACCTACTGATGTTTTAAGTAAATTTTTATAATTAAACAGTAAGCTAAAATTTTAAACTCAGATTTCCAGATTTTACCTTTAAAGCTTATGTGAAATTACCAAAATGCCCCTACGGTGCATAGTTTGGTTATAAAAGATAAATTTCACATATATGCAATACCCTACTGTTATGACTTATAAAAATAAATATTCTTACTGATTACATCAGACCTGAAACTCAGATTAGTATTTAAACTCTTTTATAACCTTTAAAATGACCAAAATACCCCTACATGGCATAATTTGAGTTTAAATCCATTTTGGGCATAATGGAAGGTATCTTACTGATATCACAACATATTTAAGGCATATTAACTTAAGAAACCTGTTCATGACTCATTTGGTTACCCGTTACGCATTTTTCGCATTCGGTACGATTTATGTAACTAGTTTGCATAAATTAGCCGAAACGGGTCAAACCTTATCATTTTTATCTCAAAATCCAGAATGTGTTTAGTTTACCCATATTATACAAGTATACAAAATTTTCGGGTCGAAACCACATTCAAATCCGGTCTTCGCTTAATCGTGCGTTTGAACCGTATATCTTTCTTTAAAACTAACCGGTCTAAGTTTATGCTTAATTAAGACCCGTTAGGAATCTAATAGGTTACTAAAACCTTCGTTCCAGATTAGGAAGACCAGTAAAAGATGCTTGCACTCGCTGATATTGATATATACTTGCTCAGGTAAATACTTTTAACTTATTTTCCCTTATACGGGCTTGGGGTACGGTATATAAAATACCGCTTGGTCGGGCATTGAATTTTTAATCGTATGAAGGTTAATTTATTGAGATGACCCGTTTAATCTGTTTTGTTTATTCTAAGTCTTTGGGGGGTTAATGACCATGTCCCGGATATCGTTGGCATCATTCATTGAAATGGCCACGACCTAAAGCACGGGGTGTAGGCATACACCTGCCAGTGCGAATATAAAAAGATATAACCGCTATTCGAGAATAACTCGTCACGGGACTATATCATGTGGTGTGTCTATTAATCTTTAACCCGGTTTTCAACCCGGACTACTGAACGCATAATAAACATGTAATTCTTTAACAAGTTTATTTATAAATAATTATCCCAAGTTATAAAAGAATATTTTGTGCCTTGTGCATTCAAATCAATTTCTTAAACATTTTCAAAATGAGTCAGTTAGTTGTATTTACCAGTGTAAACTGGCGTATTTTCCAAAAAGGCTAAGTGCAGGTACTAGACGGAATAGGCTGGCTACTCCTAGCATCAATAAAGAGTCTTGCAAGCTTAGATGTTATTAAATCTGTTGAACAATGATCCTTGAAACTTTGATCCGCCTGTCGATCCTTACAACCATTTTGTAATACACTTGATATTACTTTTATTCGGTTTGTGATGAATTTATCTTTCGACTTCCGCTGTGTATTAAACTGTGATAATTTAAATTGTCTATGATATCAACTACGTCACAATACTCCCCACCGGTAATACGTGGAAATATCGGGGTGTGACATAATACGTACCCCACAAACAAAAGGATGGGTACAACTACCCAGAAGAATGATCTCGGAACCGCGGTAGAATCGGGCTGGGCTCGAGGAAGAACCGCACCGGCTTGAGCACTGGTCTGGTGTGGTGTGGTTTGCAGAAGAAGGAGGAGGCGATGGTTTAGGTTTGAGACAAAGTTTTAATAATTGAAGAGAAGGAATAAATAAGAGGGTGGTGAAGTAGTGAACTGAAGAGAAGGAATACTGAAAGTGAAAATGCTGTGATACTAAGATAGGCTGCCATGGAAGGCTTTTAAAGGAAGTCAAGTTTCACATTACCCCCTTTACTTTAAGTATATTAACAAACTATCCTTTTAGTTTGATATGAATTTTGAAGAACCATAAACTCTAATATCTCATATTATACATATTAATAAAAGGTGATGATGAATAGTGCTTTTAAGTTAATATTATTTTTTTCTAAATTTTTATTATTTTATTGTTTTCTTATTACTTTAATGTTTTCTTATTACTTTAATTGATTGTAAGCATATATTTTTTTTTTCTCATAAAAATAATACATACCGGTACGATGTTGTTCGATTCAGTTTGATATGGTTTGTAGCGATATGTTATGAGTCTATCGAAAGCAGAAAATTTTATTGTTTTGTTATTACTTTAATCGATTGTAAACGTATATTTTTTTCTCATAAAAATGATGCATAATGGTACGAGGTTGCTCGGTTCAGTGCGATACGGTATGGTAGCGATATGTTATCAGTTTATCGAAAGCAGAAACAACAAAGATAAATACGGGTGCCGATACAGATGTTGTTCACTCGGTTTGGTACGATAGCGGCACGATATCTGTTTTCGAAAAAATATATATAACATAATGTTGAAATAAAATAAACATAGAATGCAACGAACTGAACCTATATCAACTAAACAAAAACAAACTCGGTACCAGTATCGATATTTGTTTCTAATTGATGTAATGTTTTTCTTAATGTTTTCTCTTTCGATTACTATAATGAACGTCGGTATCTAACGAATCGAGCTGATACCGACTGAATTCCCACCGCAAAGCGCAGGGGAAACTAACTAGTTAGGTATTAAATTTAATTGGGTAGACAAATAATGTGTTTTGTTATAGGACTAGTTGTAGGACCCAAATAATGTGTTTTGTTATAGGACTAGTTGTAGGACCCGTGTGACCACACGGGTAGGTTTAATAAGCATAAAAATAGATTATAATACATCATTGAAATTGTTTGTATTTAGTTACATATCTTTATAAAACAATGTTAAAGACAATATGTGTTAGGGAATTAAAATTTTATTACTGTGTTACGCAAAAATTATTAGTTCATGTTTGATATAGAAAATTAGCTAACTAATTGATAATATGTTGTCTAAAATGAAAGCATCACCTAATTTATGTTGTGTAATAATTAAAACATGAACTAATTTAAATAACCAAATGATATTGAACAATATAAAAAAAGCCCTTATATTTGATCCAATTAACCTTACTAATGGGTTAGATTTTGAAGGCCCATTAAACCCTTATACCAAATACGGCCCCAAATTCTAATCAGTCATTTACCGCTCCATCTGCCTCTCCGTTCTTCAAAGGGCGACAACGAAACGACAGGAATTGTTCAAGATTTTCGCTTATCAACAACTGGTAATTTAATACGTATTGATTCGATTTTGTTCTTCTGAAATCTTTGCTTGATGTAATTTTTTATACCACACTTGTATGTTTGATTTTTGAACAAAGGTTTGTAGTTGTATATGAACTGTAATTTGTGATCATATTTGTTTATTTGATTTGTTAAACTTTAGATTTCATCATACAAATGTTCGTATTGTTGTTCGATTGAGCTTTTTACTTTTGTATTGATGTTCGATTTAGCGTTTTTATATTTAGGGCTATGTTAAAAATGTTTGTTTATCAGTACTTGTGTTATAATTCTATTTTTCATATAAAGATTTTATAAGATTATGATGTTTAGTTTAGTTATATAATTTTAGTCTTTCACAGATTGACTTGTAATATTTTGGATGTTTCATATGTTATGTATGTTCATATGTTGATTACTTATGGTAGTTTAGATGATACATTTGTATTTTCAAGTCTTTTTTTATGACATGTCAAGCTCCCCTAATGGTTAATAAGAAGTAATAATGACGGTCCAAATCAAATGTCTTTCTTTTTCTCTTTAGGATAAAATGTGTGTAACAATTTGCAATGACTTATTAAGCATCATAGAACCTGAATATCACACTTACGCATTCATCACAGCCTCAAACGTACATGATTTGATCGTCAGTAGTCGTCAACAAACCAAGGACTTAGGATTTCATATCAGAAACAACAACAACGAATATTGAAGGAAATAGTAACAGCCCGGTTTGGGGTTTTGTATCACACTGTCAAAAATAGAAGCAAGATGAACCCTTAGAAACTCTCGGCATCGAAAACAACATTTGTTCTTTCACATTCTTGACATTGAATATATAAAATAACGTTTTAAAGTTATATAATATTTTAGTCTATTAGTTATACTCTTTTTAATTGCAATACTTAGAATAATCTTTTTAACGTTTTACTCTGTTATTTATTAATGATATTCATATTATTTTCTCTGACAGTTCAAACTTAGAAGGATGTATGGGTTTGCTTCTTACATGACCGACAACCAAAGGAAATCTTTGGTTAGTATTTTAATCTCGGTTATGGCGAATTTATTTTCTTTATAACATCATGTTAGACAGTTTCTGATTTTAATATATTTATACATAGGTTCTGCCAAAAAAATATAAACAATGGATAAAAGAGTTTAACTATCATGTTGGCTTTGTCAAAGTACGGACAACTAATGGGCAAGTTTTTGAAGTCAAGATAAATGATTTAGGAAACTTCTATTTATCTCTACAATGGGTGGTATTCCGTAGTTGAAACTTTGAAACTACAATCTGGATCGTGGCTCGTATTTCAGTACGAAGAAGCATGACAAAGTTTCCGGATATTTTATTTCTATGACAATATTGCATTTGCTCCATCTGATTATTTTTACTACAGACCTAATGGCGCTTTTGATAAACCTGATGCTATGGTATGTAGTTCGCAATCTGGGTTCGGTATATTTATTATCGTTTCTTATTTATTGGTTGCTAGTATATGAAACTACTAATATTATTTTTTTCTCGTTGTAGCATATCAATCGTTTATTTGTACATCATAAGATGGACAATACCATTCCAAATTATCCGGTTGTTATTAGAGGTCCTGGGAAGCATAAATTTTTGGTTCGAATGGATGTTAGTGACAATCAGCTTTACATAACAACTGGATGGGATCGGATTAAGAAGAAATTTTCAATAAGTGATGAACATCTTCTTGTGTTTGAAATGATTGATCTTCACACTTTTGATATGTCCATTTTCAATTGTTCCAAGGATGCTGATTTAGTGTTGCCACCAGAATTATATGCTGCTATTAAGGAAGAAGTGGTAGAAGAGGTTATCAGTATCTCTGATGGTGAAGATGAGCATGACATCACTAAGGACAATGAAGCTGAAATGGTCGATGTAACTACGAACAACGAAACTGTTAGAGTAGTTTTCCGTGTGGACAATCATTTTGTAAGTTTTTGTAACCAAAAAGTAGTAACAGGACCTTACATTGTATTAACCATATTATAAAACTATCTTTCTAAACATTATCTATTGTTTGTTACAGTGCATTAAAAAAGTTCTCGCTAAAAAATTTGGCTTGGATAGGAAAAGGACTTTAAAGATTGTGATGCTGCTGGAAATGTTTGGGATGTTCGAGTTGGTATCGAGTCCCCTGATGGTCGGTTTTACATAAAAAACATGAAACAGTTTGTGAAGGATAAAAACATGGTTCCTCGAGAAGAGTTTACCCTTAAGTTCATCATGGGTAAAGGTATTTTCTTGTTTGTCTGAATTGTTGTGGGGCTTTTGCAGATAATGTCATTATGCATGGAAACAATGTTTTTTGTTTGTGGTTGTTAGTTTGCTCAAAACTATTTTGTAAAGGTTGATACTTTAGTTTTGACCCTGGTGGTATTTGGGTGTAGCTACTCAAAATTTTGGGTTCATATGTTACTGAATCACTGCAGACTATATATTAAGAACATGAAGTGTTCCTAATGACTAACGGTTGAAAGTATTACTTGCATTAGTTATTTCTTGTCTTCTAGATATATGTTATTGTTATTTACCTTTCATTGTTTTATATTTGTTAAAGGTATCATTTTTTAAAAAATGTATACTATATTTTAAAACATCCATTATTAATAGATAAAAGGAACATGTTCATAGGATGTTCAAAACATAATACCAAATAACTTCAAACATTAAAAGACTTTTGTTGAAAATGCTAATTCTACAACGACTATAGATTTTGTAGAACTTCTTTGTAGACCACGTTGATTGTGGTTTTACACACTTGTTTTCTCCTGTCACATATCAAGATCTTCAAACCCTTCCTGCTCTTTACTCGAGACACAGCAACGTATAGTTGTCCGTGACTAAAAACCGGGCGTGGAAGATATAAGCCTACACGTTCAAGTGATTGTCCCTGGCTTTTGTTGATGGTCATTGCAAAGCATAGAGATAATGGGAACTGTCTTCGTGCAATTTTCACCGGTAATCTTTTATCAGACGGTGTCATTTTCCATCTTGAAATCAAAGTATGATGACCTATATTATTTCCGGTAATAATCTTTGCTTCGATTACAAGTTTTCCAAGTTTTGTACTTGAAGCCGTGTACCGTTACACAGACCATTTGTTTGATCAATGTTTCTAAGTAACATTACCGGAGCTCCAACTTTGAGAACCAATTTATGGTTAGGTAATCCTGACAGATGCAATTTGTTTAATACATCCGGAGGAAACAATGCCATGTTAAGGTCGGTATGATCCTCAGACTCACATAAAGTATCTGAACTGAGATATATCTTTTCTTCACCAGGCATACTATTTAACAGTTTTGTATTTATTGAATCCACAACTTCATTTGTGGGTGCAAGAATGGCTCTTTGTTGGAAGTAATTTGAAACGCATAAAAAGTTTTGCATATCCGGATATGTGAAAGCGATCAATGAAGATATAGGATTGACTGGATCGAGTATTAGTAAATCATCTGGAATTTCAATTTCTACTTCTCCGTCATTTGGACCACCAAGTAGACCATCACCAAGCCTTAAAATCCATTCAGCAAATTCCTTGGTCTCGTTAAAATTACTTGGTTTGGTACCGATTTTTAACCTCATGTTTTCAGTTAACTTGAGTAACTGACAATCCTGCCATATATAAGAAGAATTCAATGAAGAATTTACAATCATGCTTCTGGTACCTTTTGGAATGACTGGAAGGATTTGTCTAAAATCACCGCCAAAAAGCACAATCTTTCCACCAAAAGGTTTGTTCTGCAAGGACGGATTACTGGAAAGGGCTATATCTCTCATTGTTCTATCCAGAGCTTCAAAACAATGCTTATATGTCATTGGCGCTTCATCCCAGATTATCATCTTAGTTTCTTTTATTAAGTCTCCTAGCTCACTGTTTGGTTCTATAGAGCATATAGAATCCTCGTTAACATTTATCGGAATTACAAACCTGGAATGAGCCGTTCTACCACCATCTAATAGAAGTGATGCAATACCACTGGATGCAACATTCAACACAACTTCACCATTGGAACGTAACGCAGCTGCAAATGTTTTCCACAGAAATGTTTTACCAGTTTCACCGTAACCATATAGAAAGAAAACACCTCCACTTCCTTTACCAACTGCATTCATGACGGTTTGATACACTTTTCGCTGTTCATCAGTTAAAGATTTTAAGAAAGCTGCATGTTCCTTTTTTAAGATAGCCCGATCATACGAAAGTTCCTTCATTATCAATTGATTGTTCACTGCTGAAATGTAGTTGTCAGGAACATTTGGTATGTCAGAAAAGTTGCTTAATGTACTTCCATAACCAAGTAACAGTTTTTCGATATGTGATAAGCAAATATTTTCAATCTCTTCCTCTGGAAGAACCAAATCTAAAAATAAAACAGATGTTTAGTAATTAGATTTTTTAAATACTTGATTAAACTAAAATGGAATCTGAAAATTTATTTAAGTTATTTAAATTACCAGGAATACCAGTAATCCTCCGTTGCTGATATAATATATCTTCACACAATAAAGATTTTGTTTGCATCCAAAAATTACCCGGCCTAGAAATGGAGTTTGACATCAACAGCATTACAAAAAATGTACGCAAGAAATCAGAAGTGGCCCATGTGCTTGCTTCATTAATGGCCATTAAATACTCCTTATCATCGTCCAACAGACCGCGAGCGAAACATGCATCTTTAAAGGTATCATATATTTTTCCATCAACTGTTTTTATATCATTGAAACTCATTGGTCCTATAACGTGATTCAATAACATTCTCAAGAAATAACAATCACCAAGTGATGGAGGTACATAATGTATCCTACCAACTGCACCAAAAGGTTTTTTTCTACGTACCCACTTTCATTCTTTGCGTATCCATACAAAGTATCTGGGGAACTCTATATACTTCAACGTTCTAGCAAATGCATCCGTTTGATTACATTTCATCCATTCTGTGAACATAGACATTTTACCAGTTGGGTTACTGACCACGTCACACAAGTTTGAATTATCGTCATAAACAATAGCCTGACTATCTTCACAGTGAAAAGATAATATTTCAACAGATGGAAATCAATAGTGTATGTCAAACTTAAAGATTCTCCAAGCAGCGTCACACGCTGAAATATATCTACAATTAAGACATGTTTTAACTTCATCTACTTCTGTTTTGTTTGACAGATTTTCATTATTTGTCATTTCCTCGTTTTGAGGGTTCACATTAGCAGTGGTGGTACTTTCGTAAACAGAAACTGTCACTCTATCCGGACCCTTATTAATGTATTTGAACATATATTTGATGGATCCTGTTTGGTTACACCACTCAACATTTATGTGGCACTGATACTTTTTGAGTAGCATAGCATTGTATGGAACTACAAACCTATTGTCAAGCAACACGCCATCTTTTTCTACTGTGTTGCATGATTGACGACGACGGTTGTAACACCCCGAAATTTAAAAAGGCTTATTATTAGCATTATATAAGTATAAAATAGACGGGAATGAGCTAACTAGGAACAAATAACCCAGTTAGTTAGTTACCTCGTTTTAAAACATGAATGAATTTAAAAGTGCCAAAGATATAAACTAAATAAAAGTGGAGGGGCCTATGTTGTTAAAATTGAAACTTATATTATTAAGTTTAATAAAATAAAAACCAAACACCCCATTTGAGGGTCTGGTTCGATCACAGGCAGGAGAAGGGCGACCCCCACTCTCAAAACCCTAACATTCAATAATCTCACAAATTGAAGGATCAAACCAAGTCCAAAACGAAAATCGAGCATAGATTAATGATCCCCATTGCAAGAAGATCATAAGGTATGTAAAATTTGACAAAAATTCTCTACTTGAAATTCTCATGAATTTGGAGAACTAGAAATCTGGTGATGCAATTGTAGATGAATTAAGAACATTAAAATGTCTAAGAGTAAACCCTAGACAAGTACATGTTGAAATTATGCTAAATTCTAGTGAAACCCATGGTCACCATTGTAGGTGACTAGTGGGTTATGTAGAACTTGATAAACACTGGGAAAATTGGGGTTGTTCTAGTGTAATTTGACATATGTAAAGTTATTACAGAACTGTAAAGGCAAATATTTATGTTAGATAGTTTGATTGATAAAAAAATTCGGGTTATATGACAAGTTATGAGCTTGTTAATGAATTAATTAAAATTCTGCCCTTAAGGTGTTTGTATAAATGCCTCAAAGAAGATTTAAACCTGAAATTTTAAGTTAAAACGCATAATTTCGATGTTTTGGCAAATTGTGCGATATATGAATTAAAAAGAGTTCTAAACATCATGTGATTGAACTCTATAGGAAAGGACACCGGAACATCGAGTGGACAAGCCGGTGGCGACTTACGTTTGAAGGGCGTACTTTGAAGGTATGTAACTTGATTCGTTACATTGGGTAAATTTTGATAATTTGCATATGTGTAGTGAATTGTAAAATAAAGGTTGCGTTGGTTTAAAGCGATAATGTTCGCTATGTTGAATAATAAGACAAGGATTGGTTAGAACTCGTTGGTAGTCATCATAATGGAGGATTCCATAGATGAGCCAAAACGGGTCGAATAAGCAATCAACGCGTGGCAAATGCTTCGTAATATAGATAATTTGGTCTTTTGTTATTTTTGATAAATAACATATTAGAACACGAGAATTTAACGTGTTGGTTTGTAAGAATGAGGAAATCCGAGAATTTGGGCTTTTAGTGAAATAAAAAAGATCAGTCAAAACATAACATTCCAGGAGCCACCGTAAGTTACGGTAGAGGCTAAAACTGTTACGGCAGATTTCTTCTGTCTTACGGTAGGTCATAGTTGTCCAGGAGCTACCGTAACTTACGGTGACTACCGTAAGTTACGGTAGAGCCCTGACCTCTATGTTAATTTATGCATATCCTGGTTAATCGAATCCGTTTTTTAGCGTAGTTTCGATTATGTAATATTTCTAAGAACTCTAATACTAATTTTGGTTAAAAATTTCCAGTTTCTAGGTATTGCAAGTATGTGGACGATGATCAAGCATGTTTTGAAGAACCGAACACGACTATTGAAGCTTCCGCGTTAAATTAACCTTGTTTAGACAATATTTTTGGAATGTAAACAGTTTGTTAAACAACTTATGAATGTTTGAATTAGTCGGTAGTTGACTAATGTTTGGTCACTTTGGAACTTATCTTTTAACCTAGACGCACTTTATATATAAAATCACATGCATTTTGATTAAAGTTGAGTAGTAATTAGAAGGGTGTTACAAGTTGGTAATCAGAGCTTAAGGTTGTCAACAAAGTGTTCGGTTCAAGCTTGATTGATCGTCCGGTAAGAACTAATTTATTATTTTAGTAGATTATATCTTATATAAGAAATGAGAAGTGAATTGATGTGCATGGGAAGAGTGTGTTAATTCACTCAAACCCGGAAAGTGCACCAAATGTGAACGGTTAAAGCAAGTTAGGAACTTGGCTAAACCGAAACAAATGAAGCAATGTTATAAATGAAATGTTTAACATTTAAGGTGAACATTTCAGTTTCAAGATGTCGGAAAGAATCGATGATGATCCGGTGCAGACAAGCACCGAACAAATGAAAGAGATAATTGCCGAAGAAGTAGGAAAGGCAATTGAAGGTAGTCTATCCGGCTTTATATACAAAATTCAAAGCACGGTGTTGTCACTTGTCGAAGAGCGAGTCAAAAGGTTGGAGGATAGTGCCAACCTTATGAAGGAGAAATCGGGAGAACGTAAATGGTGTTCATACAAAGAATTTATGGCGTGTAAACCGCCAATCTACAACGGGGAGGTTGACCCAATAATTTGTCAAAGATGGTTGGGCGACATTGAAGGGGTGTTTGAAAGGACCCATTGTGATGAAAGTGACTTTGTTGCTTACGGAACAGGCCAGTTGAGAGGTCAAGCCAAAGATTGCTGGGACTATAAAAAGAATGAGATAGGAGCCGAAGCGGCGAGAGCCATGGCATGGGAGGAGTTTAAGACGCCATTTCTTAAACATCATAGTCCCAAGGCAGTCATAAGTAAAATCAAGGAAGAGTTCATGCAACTTAGGCACAAGGGGGAGACCATAGACAAGATTACGGCGATGTTTATGGATAAGATGAAGTTTAGTAGTGAATTGTTGACGAATGAAGAACAGAAAATATACTACTACTATAACATGTTGAGCACTGAATATAGGGAGTTTATGACTCCTTCAAAATACGAGACCCTTACCGAGATCATAAACGTTGCTTGGGAACGGGAAATCGAGTTGAAGAAACAAGTTGAAAGGGGTGAGCGAAGGGCACATGATGTGAATCCAAGCCCTACAAAGAAAGCTTGAACTGGAGAATCGGGAAAGAAGGTGGATACTAAAGGTGGGTCGCCAAGTTGTAAAGTGTGCGGGAAAGGACACAAGGGAGAATGTCGGTTCAAAGACAAACCATGCCCCATATGCAGTAAGACGGGGCACATGGCGTCGCTATGCCCGGGTAAAGTCTCAGTTTGCTACAAATGTTATCAACCCGGCCACAAAAAGTCTGAATGCCCGGACTTAGTTGGAAAGAGAGACGTTAAAGAATCTCCAGCAGAAGCTCCTAAGGCGAAGGCTAGATCCTTCCAACTTACCGCGGCTGAAGCAAAAACAGAACCCGATGTGGTCTCAGGTATATTCACAATTAACTCAATTCCAGCACGTGTATTGTTTGATACGGGTGCGAATAAATCCTTCATTTCGCATGGATTTATTCGACATCCTTCATTTGTATTAACGAAATTATCTGTGCCCTTAGAAGTAGAAATAGGGGACAACAAAAGTTTTATAGTTTGTGATATTTGTCGAGGCTGCAAATTAAGCATCGATGATGAAGAATACCTGATAGACCTAATCCCGATGTCAATGGGGAAGTTTCAAGTAGTCGTTGGGATGGATTGGCTATCTCAGCACCACGCAAAGGTCGTGTGTTTTCGTAATGAGATAAAGCTAATATCTCCGAGCGGGAAACACGTCACTATCTATGGCGAAAAAGGAGGTAACCCCATAATATGCTCAATGTTGAAAGCTCACAAGCTTATGAAGCAAGGATGCAAGGCATTTATGATATACGCAAATGAGCCCGAGAAAGAATCACTGAAGATTGAAGATGTACCGGTAGTATGAGACTACGAAGACGTGATTCCGGAAGATTTACCGGGGATACCGCCTGAACGGGAAGTAGAGTTCGGGATCGAATTGATTCCGGGCCCAAAACCCGTAGCTAAAGCACCGTACCGACTTGCGCCATCGGAATTACAAGAGTTAATGTCCCAGATTCAAGACCTGCTCGACAAAGGATTCATAAGGCCGAGTGTGTCTCCTTGGGGCGCACCGGTACTGTTCGTGAAAAAGAAAGATGGAAGCTTGCGCATGTGTATCGATTACCGGGAGTTAAACAAACTCACGGTAAAGAATCGATACCCGCTTCCGAGGATAGATGATCTATTCGACCAATTACAAGGTGCAAATTGGTTTTCAAAAATTGACCTTACATCGGGGTATACCAACTAAAGGCCAAAGAGGAAGATGTGCCGAAGACGGCTTTCCGCACGCGATATAGACATTACGAGTTCCTCGTGATGTCGTTTGGATTGACAAATGCACCCGCGGCTTTCATGGACCTCATGAACCGGGTTTGCAAGCCAATGCTAGATAAATCAGTCATCGTGTTCATCGATGATATTTTGGTGTATTCAAAAAGTGAAACTGAGCATGCACATCACTTACAAGAGGTGTTAGAGACACTTAGACGAGAAAGGTTGTATGCGAAATTTTCTAAGTGCGCCTTTCGGTTATGAGAGGTGCACTTTCTCGGTCACATCATAAGTGCCGATGGAGTGTTGGTAGATACGTCAAAGATCGAGGCAGTGTCGAAATGGAATCCCCCGAAGAACCCTTCGGAAATTAGAAGCTTCTTAGGGCTTGCGGGATACTATAGGAGATTCATTCAAGATTTCTCCAAGATTGCGTCGCCATTAACCAAGTTAACCCGGCAGGAGGAGAAGTTCACTTGGGGTGTTGAACAAGAAAGTGCGTTTCAAACGCTAAAAGAGAAGCTAACTCAAGCTCCGGTATTAACATTACCGGACGGAGTCGAAGACTTAGTGGTTTACTCGGATGCCTCATTATCGGGGCTCAGATGCGTTTTGATGCAACGGGGCAAAGTCATAGCTTATGCATCGAGGCAATTGAAAATACAAGAAAAGAAATATCCAACGCATGATCTCGAATTAGCTGCGGTGGTGTTTGCGTTAAAAATATGGAGGCACTATTTGTATGGGGTAAAGTGCACCATATTCACCGATCACAAGAGCCTAAAATACTTCTTCGATCAGAAGGAGTTAAACATGCGACAGAGGCGATGGTTAGAAACGGTGAAGGATTTCGACTGTGAAATACACTACCATCCTGGAAGAGCAAATGTGGTGGCGGATGCTCTAAGCAGAAAAGCAGACTATGTCCCAATACGAGTAAGATCGATGCAGCTTGTGGTGACCTCGGGTATACTTGAACGTATCCGAGAAGCGCAAGTAGAAGCAGTGAAAGAGGAGAACTAGAAGAAGGAAAGAATAATCGGTCAGTTAAAAGATTTGTCGGATGGAAAGAACGGGTTGAAGACTCGATCCGGAAGAATATGGGTTCCAAATACTTGTGGAGTGAAGATGCTTCTACTTGATGAAGCTCATAAATCCCGATATTCTATTCATCCGGGTGCGACCAAGATGTACCATGACCTGAAACAAAACTATTGGTGGCCCGGAATGAAGAGGGATGTGGTGAAATATGTGGAGAAGTGCTTGACTTGCTTACAAGTCAAGGCGGAACACCAGAAACCATATGGTAAACTGCAACCATTGGATATCCCAGTTTGGAAATGAGAACAAATCACAATGTACTTGCTGACTAAATTGCCCAAAACCAACCGCGGATTTGATGCTATATGGGTAGTCGTGGATAGATTGACGAAAAGTGCTCACTTCATTCCGATTCGTGAGACTTATACATCCGAGAAAATGTCAGAGGTATACACCAATGAAATCGTGGCACGTCATGGAGTACCGATATCCATTGTGTCTGACTGAGATACTCGGTTTACCTCAAATTTTTGGCGTGAATTCCAAGAACAAATGGGAACTAAACTGTTCATTAGCACTGCCTACCATCCACAAACGGATAGGCAAAGCGAAAGAACAATACAGACGTTGGAGGATATGTTGCGGGCTTGCATTATCGACTTCGGAGGTAGTTGGGATGTCTATCTACCCTTGGCCGAATTTTCATATAACAATAGCTATCACGCGAGCATAGGAGTGGCCCCGTACGAAATGTTATATGGTAGGAAGTGCCGAACCCCGATGTGTTGGGGAGAAGTGGGTCCACGTGAACTAGCACATACTAATATAATTCGAGCTACGAATGAGAAGATCGACTTAGTCCGAACTCACTTAAAAGTGGCGCAGGATTGACAAAAGTCGTATGCGGATAAACGAATGAGGCCGATTGAATTTCAAGTGGGCGATAAAGTAATGTTGAAAGTATCGCCGTGGAAGGGAATAATTCGATTCAGAAAAAGAGGAAAGTTGAGCCCAAGGTTTATTGGGCCATTCAGAATACTAGAACGGGTTGGTAAGGTAGTATACCGTCTCGAACTGCCCGAGGAGTTGAGTGGGATACATAGCACATTCCACGTGTCACACCTCCGAAAATGTCTGGCCGACGAAACTGCTCATATCCACTACGAGGACATCGAGGTGGATAATAGTCTTAATTACTCGGTGAAGCCGATTTCGATTTTAGATCGCAAGGTGAAGACTTTAAGGAACAAGGAGATCAACCAAGTGAAGGTAAAATGGGAACATAGGAAAGGTTCGGATACCACCTGGGAGTCCGAAGAGGAAATGCAACGGCTCTACCCTATGTTATTTGGTATGTATTTTGGTTTCGGGGACAAAACCCTTTTTAAGGGGGGTGGATTTGTAACACCCCGAAATTTAAAAAGGCTTATTATTAGCATTATATAAGTATAAAATAGACGGGAATGAGCTAACTAGGAACAAATAACCCAGTTAGTTACTTACCTCATTTTAAAACATGAATGAATTTAAAAGTGCCAAAGATATAAACTAAATAAAAGTGGAGGGGCCTATGTTGTTAAAATTGAAATTTACACTATTAAGTTTAATAAAATAAAAACCAAACACCCCATTTGAGGGTCTGGTTCGATCACAGGCAGGAGAAGGGCGACCCCCACTCTCAAAACCCTAACATTCAATAATTCACAAATTAAAGGATCAAACCAAGTCCAAAACGAAAATCGAGCATAGATTAATGATCCCCATTGCAAGGAGATCATAAGGTATGTAAAATTTGACAAAAATTCTCTACTTGAAATTCTCATGAATTTGGAGAACTTGAAATCTGGTGATGCATGCATGAATTGTAGATGAATTCGGAACATTAAAATGTATAGGAGTAAATCCTAGACAAGTACATGTTGAAATTATGCTAAATTCTAGTGAAACCCATGGTCACCATTGTAGGTGACTAGTGGGTTATGTAGAACTTGATAAACACTAGGAAAATTGGGGTTGTTCTAGTGTAATTTGACATATGTAAAGTTATTACAGAATTGTAAAGGCAAATATTTATGTTAGATAGTTTGATTGATAAAAAAATTCGGGTTATATGACAAGTTATGAGCTTGTTAATGAATTAATTAAAATTCTGCCCTTAAGGTGTTTGTATAAATGCCTCAAAGAAGATTTAAACCTGAAATTTTAAGTTAAAACGCATAATTTCGATGTTTTGGCAAATTGTGCGATATATGAATTAAAAAGAGTTCCAAACATCATGTGATTGAACTCTATAGGAAAGGACACCAGAACATCGAGTGGACAAGCCGGTGGCGACTTGCGTTTGAAGGGCGTACTTTGAAGGTATGTAACTTGATTCGTTACATTGGGTAAATTTTGATAATTTGCATATGTGTAGTGAATTGTAAAATAAAGGTTGTGTTGGTTTAAAGCGATAATGTTCACTGTGTTGAATAATAAGACAAGGATTGGTTAGAACTCGTTGGTAGTCATCATAATGGAGGATTCCATAGATGAGCCAAAACGGGTCGAATAAGCAATCAATGCGTGGCAAATGCTTCGTAATATAGATAATTTGGTCTTTTGTTATTTTTTGATAAATAACATATTAGAACACGAGAATTTAACATGTTGGTTTGTAAGAATGAGAAAATCCGAGAATTTGGGCTTTTAGTGAAATAAACAAGATCAGTCAAAACATAACATTCCAGGAGCCACCGTAACTTACGGTGTCTACCGTAAGTTACGGTAGAGGCTAAAACTGTTACGGCAGATTTCTTCTGTCTTACGGTAGGTCATAGTTGTCCAGGAGCTACCGTAACTTACGGTGACTACCGTAAGTTACGGTAGAGCCCTGACCTCTATGTTAATTTATGCATATCCTGGTTAATCGAATCCGTTTTTGAGCGTAGTTTCGATTATGTAATATTTCTAAGAACTCTAATACTAATTTTGGTTAAAAATTTCCAGTTTCTAGGTATTGCAAGTATGTGGACGATGATCAAGCATGTTTTGAAGAACCGAACATAACTATTGAAGCTTCCGCGTTAAATTAACCTTGTTTAGACAATATTTTTGGAATGTAAACAGTTTGTTAAACAACTTATGAATGTTTGAATTAGTCGGTAGTTGACTAATGTTTGGTCACTTTGGAACTTATCTTTTAACCTAGACGCACTTTATATATATAATCACATGCATTTTGATTAAAGTTGAGTAGTAATTAGAAGGGTGTTACAACGGTAGACAGGATATCCTTCAGAATCAACACAAGTCTCATCTACATATTTTTTCGGAAACTTCTTCGAACATTTTAAATTAACCATGCATGGACAATGAGGATTGTCTGTACCACAAGGACCATGGATCATAAATTGTTTGACAAGTTCATACAGTTCAGCATCCATCTCTTTGTCAGGTATTTCAGCACTAATAACCAAATCGATTTATTTAACCGTTGGAAACTTGCTCTCGGCACTTAAGAACAAACATATATGAGCATGAGGTAGACCACGTTTCTGAAATTCGATTGTATAAATAACTGAAATATTACATCCAAAAAAGTGTTAGTAAAAGTATTATTTGAGAAATTAATTAAAACAGTTTACAATGACTTACTTGCTTGTATCCCACCAAAGAATTTATGTTTCTTGAAATCTTGAATTAGATGATTGATTTTAATTTTGAATAACCATGCGATAATATCCGGTCTATCTTGAGGGTTCAACCGTTTGTCTTTTAAACATCTATAAATCTCAGGCCAATTGGGATTACAAGTGACTGTTATGAAGAGATCCGGATATCCTACAGCTTTGCAGATTGCCATAGCATCTAGATACTTTTGCATCATATATCTCGCTCCACCGGTAAATGAAGATGGCAACAAAATTCGTTTTCCACAATTTGACGCATCGCTTTGGCCACTTTCAACACTTTGATTTAAATTCTTAAACGTTTGACTTCTAAGTTTGGGTTGTTGTGTCTTTATGTAAGCTAACCGTGCAAATTCTATCATCGTATAAGCATCAACTAAAAACTGTTGGAATAGCTTTTGGGCATTGAGCAACAACGAAAATTGGTTGGCTCTGTCTTGTATTCTGTAACTAAAGTACTCTCTCATTGTGGTGCTGGTTCTAAGTATATCACAATCAACTGAAACACCTCGATGTTTAATACCAAGTCTAAATCCATCTTCTGCATATGGGAAGATAAGTGGATATTGCAATGCAAGATAAGAGGGATGAAGCTCACTAATTCTCTGAAGATCGCCTGATTTTGTTTGAACTATGATATCCCTTTTATCAAATGCTCCATCATATTAAGGCAGTAATTTCTTCAGCAATGGGCAAGTTAAAAATCCTACCATCCTTATCCCTTACTCCAATGAGCTTGAGTCTTACATTTTGCCAATCATTTTCTTTAAAACAATCTCGTACCATTCTAAATGACTTCACAAGTGGATTGCATGAATCCAACATTTTTTTAAGACTCGATATGATGGCAATATCAAGTTGTTGTTTAGTGTCTGTCTTCGAACGATGGTCGACACTGTGTAAAAAATGACATTATTATATAGACCAGATATATATAAAACACTTGACACAAATCAGTATCTAGTGAATGCTTAATTTACCTTACAGCCTTTTGACAGTTAAAATCCTCGTTTTGGGAATCATAAATATAAAGCTGCGAAAATTTGGGCTCTTCACCATCATTCGGTAGCAAGCTACCAATGCGATGGTAATTTTGTCCTTGCAGTCCAAAAACATAAGGGCCTTTGGTGTTTTGAAAAGTTTTAGAAACCTTGCCACCAAGGAATGTGAAGGAAAACATCATGTTATATGCTCGAATATTATTCATGAAATTGCGGCTTTCAGGAGTAACTCTTTTGTAAAATCTTTCAAGCAGTGGAGGAGGAGCAGGTGAGGAAGGCAATTCAACATCTCCGTTCGAACAACAAAGAGAAAAAGACGATTTCTTAGAATCCAAATTACCCCTAAGCATTTCATCTTTCCAAAGCATTGCATGACAGTAAGAACATACAAAAATAGCATCTCCATGATCAACGTATTCTACAAAAATATACCGCAACATATAAAAAAATGATTATATAAGTGAAATATTAGGGGGAAACTCACTAGTTAGGTATTAAATTAAATTGGGTAGACAAATAATGTGTTTTGTTATAGGATTAGTCAATTGCTTCTCTTAAGTGTGTTTCTTATTTTTGTTTTACGAGTGTTTTTTTTTACATAGTTTTGATTTATTGTGTTCAATTAAGATTTTATCTTTTTATTCTTCAATTTTGTTTTCATTGGAAATAATTTGAGGTTGCTGAAATGAATTACAATGCATCAAAAGTTTTATCTTGGTGTTTTGTTATATTCTTATTTAAAATGTTAACAACAGTTTAGACATGTTAATAACTAGTTATTATTTATTTATTATATCTAAACCTGATAAATAAAATTCTTAAAGGACACATGACACAATTCTAACCAACATTAATTTTTTATTTTTTCCCTAAAACGTATACCCATTTTAGTTACACACTGATCCTTACCCATTTTAGATTTACCTGATTTTCTTTTCAAAATTACATTTAATATTACACTCCTTATTTAGTTTTCATCAACCTCACACGTTTTTCATTATTTAAATTTACCTTTTTTATATTAAAGTTTTATTTCATTTATATTTTTATAAATTTAAGAGTTGTGATTTTTATTATCTTATTTTACCAGCATGTTTTTGTCCCTTTTATTTCATTTATATTTTTATAAATTTAAGAGTTGTGATTTTTATTATCTTATTTTACCAGCATGTTTTTGCCCCTTTTACCTTTGACACATTTGGCTTCATAGCGCCAGAAGCTATCCAATTCATAGGGTCCGTCATCTACAACAATTGTTCAGCCTCAGGGGGCAGGGTTTTGTCTTTGTTAGATTAGGATTTACAATTCAGTAAGGGGTGGCGGCGCAGTTTATTGCCCGTCTAGCTTCTGTTTTGATGTAACTTGACAAGTATGAATTAATATTAGCTTTATAATTAAAAAAATCACTTGATTGTCATGCGGAGTCGCTGACGCCTTTTCTTCAACTCAAGGTTTGCAAGTAATTGGAACATTTTTTTTATAGATTTTTAACCTAACAAGAGTTAATAGCTATTTTTTTAAATAACAAGCCCAAAAATATGTTTTACCATTTAAAACTCCATTTTTATAAAATAAAAGGACTCCAAAAACCGTTCACACACTTGAAAGCCCTTTTTACCAATTACCCATTTATCCTTGTCAAAAAATTCTAATTGGAATTGTTCTGGCCCATAATCCTAAAGATTGACCCTAGTCCCATGGTACTCAAAAATCACAATCGACCATAATCTTTGCTCCTCGCAAAATGTGCTTTTGCTTCTATAGACTACACGTTCGAAGGTTGAAGTTTTGCTTTCTCCTTCGGCCAGCTTGGGGACTCTTGGTGTTTATGTATGTTTTTTAACATGAAAATTGAAACTTGAAAGTGGAATGCTTTTCATTTTTGATTACTTATTTGCTTGATTAAGTTGAGTCTTGTTTGAAATTTGGATGGTTAAAAGTTCAAAACTTAGATTTTCAACTTTAGGTGATTAATTAAAAATTGTTTGAAACTTGTTAAATTGAACGGGAAGAATATATAACTTGGTTGAAGTGAAAGAAATCAGCCCCCATCAGAGGGAGTGACACGCAAGGGGAAAAAAATACCCAGACATTATCATCAAGATACATAGCCCACTTTTCTTTTTGAAAAGTGTTGTTTTGATAAAGGTAATGTCGGGCTTACTTAGGGTGTACGGTGTGGGACTCGGCAACGGGCGGCAAACCAGTTTGCCGATCGGCAAACACCGGCGCCGACCTTTTGGCGACGCGGCAAAGCAAAGGAATCGGGGACAGCATGCCGAATCGGGAACCCTGCTTTTTGACCGTTTTTTTGTCTCCAACGGTAATAATACCGTTCAAAGTAAAATATATATATATATATATATATATATATATATTTTTTTTTTGTTTTAAAAATTTACACCATAAATACTACCCTTCATTCTTTCATTCTGATCCTCTTTTTTACATTTCAATCTATAACACTTTCAAATATCTTTCAAAAAATGGAAGGCTCAGAGAAGGGTGAAGGCAAGAAGAAAATGGTAGGGTCCGGTTCGAAGTCGAGGGCTCAAGATAAATGTGGTTCGGGTGGTACTAGTGTCCCGTTTAATCCGCAACTTGGGTTTGCGAATCAAACCCAACCTCCATTTTATTTTAACCAACCCATGCATCAACCTTTCGGTTATGATACCCAACCCACCCAAAATTAGATGCAATACGGTCCGAGGATGACTCAACCCGGTTATTATGATTACTCCCCAGAAGCGCAAAATGCTTTTGACCCGTTTGCTTTTCAAAACCCAATGTCACAATCACCGAGAGACGTACAACATGACGCCGATGAGGAGTTCGTGCCGGAAACCCAAGAACAAGAGTTAGATGATGATGATGATGATGAAGATGTTGCGGATGAACCGGAAAGAAAAGGAAAAGCCAAACGGGAAAATTGGTCGCTTAGACAAGAAGAGGCGTTGGCAAAGGCTTTTGTTCATTGCACTTTGAATAAAAAGAAAGGCAATCAACAAAAGAAGGATGGGTTTTGGAAGAAAGTTCTAAACCACTACAATGAAACGGTCGGAGGAAGTAACCGAACCCACCACCAAGTTCGCTCAAAATGGATGACGATGCAAACAAAAATTAACACATTCAACGGGGGATATCATCAAGCGGTATTTTTTTATACGGTTTATTTTTTAACAAAATATTATTTTTTAACGAAATATTATTTTAGGATCGTTTACGTCCTAGCGGGAGTGACGATGCTTATGTAATGAAGCAAGCGCTAAAGGATTACAAAAGCAAAGAACATATTGATTTCGCTCATGTTGCGGCTTGGGAGGTTCTTAGAACAAATCAAAAGTGGTCGCCGGTACCTTTGATGAATGAAGAAAGCTCCGGCTCGGGTCGAAAAAGAAAATCTTCGGATTCGGGAAATTATACACGAGGATCACCGAATGTCGAAATCTCGAGCGGATTCGAAAAACAAAGTCTTCCCGACATAAACGCGGATCCTTCACCACCACCAAGACGACAAACGAGGAAGGAGAAAAAGGACAAAGGGCCGTCTTCAAGAACCGAAGATCCAAGAGATATAATACACAAATTCGAATAGTACAAGGCCATGAAACAAGAGATAATGGAAATTAAACGTGTACGAGAGGAAAAATACTTGACCTTGGCGGATGAGCAACGAGAGGCGTAGCGACAAACAATGTTCGACAAGGACTTGGAAACGTATAATCGGCCTACCGACAATGTTCACCCTGCTATGTTGGCAATCACACTGGCTAGAAAACGTGAGATCGCAAAAAAATATGGATGGCCTTGTGATTTTTAGTTAATTTTTAAAGTTAGATTTTATTTAAAATGTAATGCTTTATTTTTATTTAAGATGTAATGCTTTATTTTTATTTATAAAAAGTTTATGTTTTTTCCATTTTATCTTAAATTTAAAAAAAAAAAACAGAAAATAAAAAAAAAAGTTTGCCACTCAGCAAGTGTTTAAACCATTGCCAACACTTTTCAGCAAAGTTTAAACACTTTTGACTGATTGACATGGCGCGCTCTGATTGGTCGGTTTTTTGGTTTGCCACTCCAAAGTGTTTAATCACTCCCTACACCCTTAAGGAAAGGTAATTTTTGGTACATCAAGAAAGAAAAGAAAAGGAAAGTCACCCTCATGATCACCATCACATTCTTTTTTTTTTTAACGGCAAATTTAGATCACTGACGGACCATTGAAGTATCATCGTGCCACCAGCGAAACCACCCGATCATATCCATCTCCACTAGGCATAATGCCTATACACAAATTCAGGAGGAAACCCAATAAATGTGGGAAATCCCCCTTATGGGAATCGAACCCAGGACCTATTGGTCCCAAAGCCTTATCCCACCCCCAAGATGCCACTAGGCTATAAAGCCATGGGCAATCACCATCACATTCTACGTCAGTGTCATGTTACTCACCTTTAATCCACCATCCAAAACCAATACCTTAATGGTATGGTCATGATCCAAACCACTATCCCTTTATTTATTTTAATTTATCTTTGCTTAAAGGAGGACCATGGTTGTCATGGTTTAATCCATGCAAATCATGATGGATCATGCAAGGGGGTAGTGTACCCTTCCATTTATGTTCATACGTGACAAATTATGTCCCAACCATGACCCTAGGGGTGTTAATTTCTGACACGACCCGAAAACACGACACGAACCTAACACGAAATTCGCGGGTTTAGTTTAGTCTAAACGGGTTCGGGTCAGTTTCAGGTTGAACCCGTGAACCCGTTTAGCTAAACGGGTTAGGTTCGGGTCAACCAAGTCAGGTTGGCGGGTTGACCCATTTAACCACTTTATATTATGTTATATTTTTTTACAATATGTTTTATGTTATAAATTAAATTGGGTGTGTATTTTATGCCATGATTATAAATTTAAAAGAGAAATTCATATAAATTTTTATAAATTAAATGTAATTGTGTTACACTGCCAGCAATGCTTCTTGTTGGGGGGTTGCATTTACACATGTGGCATGTGCATTTGTAAGGGAAGCATTGGGGTGGGGTGCACTTAATGGGTCTTGCATGTAGTGAAGTGCACTTAAGTGCAGAGAGAGAAAGTGAAGAAAGTGGAGAAAGTGGGTCCAAATAGAGGAGAGAGATGATGCATGTGGAAAGGATGGGTTGGAGTTAAATAGAGGAGAGAGAGTGCATGTGGAAAAGATGGGTAAAAATCTGATGTGGCAGTGATGACTAGGATGCATGTAGTAAATGCAGGCCATTGCATTGGAGACAGTCTTATATACATTTGTGTTTTTAAAGTAAATTTTAATTTAATATATTAATTTGTGGCAAAAAAATAAAAAAATTAAAAATTCAGGTTAAACGGGTCGTGTTCGGGTCAACCCACGAATATTCGGGTTCATATGCATGACAAATTTTCAGGTTCGAGTCGGTTCGGGTTCTGTAAACTTTTCGGGTTCGGGTCGAGTTGAACCTGCCAACCCGCGAACACGACCCGTTTAACACCCCTACATGACCCCACACCTTTTTAACCTTAAAAACAACTAAACAAGAGTTTTTTTTTTCTCATGGTGGAAAACTTATTTATCAAAATTATGATTTTGAAAGGCTCTCACTATCTGCACACTCAGTTTGCCTATCTGCACACTTAGGGTTTAAATACGTTGCGTATTGGTCAATACGCAACGTAGATAGACCATAGATCCCAATGCCTGATAACCAATCATTGCACAGAAAACAAGGCGTATATACGCTACGTATCGGCCAATACGCAGCGTATATAAAAGAGTTGCAAATTTGGGGTCATTCTGGTAGGTTTGAAGTGTCAATTTTTTGCAAGGTTTATATACGCTGCGTATTGGTCAATACGCAGCGTATATAAAACAGCAGCAAATTTGGGTTAACGTAACTTTTTTTAGCGTTTCATGTCTCTAACTGATTTGAAGAATTGGGTACAAGAAACGGGAAAGAAGTATGGTTACGTAATTGTTACCCGCCTATCATGGACCGTTTTTGTAAATTTTTAAAACTTCAGGGACCGTTTTTGTAAATTTTCGAAACTTCAGGGACCGTTTTGTAAATTTTCGAAACTTCAGGGACCCTTTTTGTAAATTTTCGAAAAACCAGGGACCATTTTTGTAAATTTACGAAACTTCAGGGACCATTTGGGTCAATTTTTGAAACTCTGGGGACCATTTTTGTAAAAAATGAAACTTCAGGGACCAAAGTGTAAATATATCAAAAATCGGTTAAAAGGGGGTCTTCTTTAAAGAACCGGCCCTTGCATGGATCGAACACGTGACCTATCGTTTAGAACCGCAATGTCTTAACCAGTTTAACCTCCGTCTCGGAGCTGTTAGAATATGAAACTTAATCCTTATATACACTAGTTAGGGTATACGCTGCGTATTGATCAATACGCAGCGTAGATAGTGTTAGCCTATACGCTACGTATGGATCAATACGCAGCGTATGTAAGACTGTACACTGATGCGATGTTGTCAGGCACGTGAATAAAGTAGAGTGCTGTCTTTTCATCTTCCATTTCAAATGTTGGGCCACGCTTCTTTCAAATGTTCGCTTCTTTCAAATGTTCGTTCATTTGTTCTTCAGTAAACAGTTTACACTCCAAACCAAAATCATTTTTTCTTTTTTTGCTCAATCTTGTTAAAATGTCATCATTTTGGACCGATAATTATTTCGGTAATCGCTATTCTAACGACACAAGGGGAGCAAATGATGCCAATGAGGAGGAGGAGGTTGTGTCTGGAGTCCCTGTTGATCAAAAAACACAGTTGCCAGACTTGAACAAGACTCCCACTCCACCTGTTGATGAACCAAATTACCCGGCGCATCAAGTGTATCCGGATTACGGATACGGGTATGAATCTCCGTACGTGCAACAAAGTGGATACGGTGCTGAGAATGCACCTGTTGATGAACCATATTACCCGACGCAGCAATCGTATCCGGGTTACGGGGTATACGGGGGTGAAGGTGGATACGGATGTTACAGTGGATACGGGGGTGAAGGTGGATACGAGGGTGAAGGTGGATACAGTGGATACGGGGGTGAAGGTGGATACAGTGGATACGATAGATACGGGGGTGAAGGTGGTTACAGTGGATACGAAGAACATGGTGGATATGGTTATGAGCCCCGTAACACATCACTTTATGAACCATCTACCCCGGGTAATCCGTTTCAAATAAATGAGGTATCACATTAAAATAATTATTATTATTATTGTTAAAAATATTATAATTATAATTATAATTATTATTGTTATTATTGTTAAAATACTATAATTATAATTGTTATTATTATTATTATTGTTATTAATATTATTATTATTATTATCGACACAAATGGTCCCTAAAGTTTCGATAATTGCATTTTAACCCTTGTATTTATTATTATTATTATTATTATCATTAACGTAACTTTTTTTAGCGTTTCATGTCTCTAACTGATTTGAAGAATTGGGTACAAGAAACGGGAAAGGCGTATGGTTACGTAATTGTTACCCGCCGATCAAAAAATATTGGCGGTACTACTGGGATGGTATGGCTTGTGTGCGACCGTAGTGGTGAGCACCGTAGTAAAGCAACAATTAGGAAAGCTGGTAGCAAAAAAATCGGTTGCCCCTTTTCATTACTCGCCATCCGGGACGTGACGAATGACACGTGGGAGTTAAAAGTGGAAGACGTGAACCATAACCACGAACCTACGACGAGTCTGTTGGGCCACGCTTTTGTGCGAAGATTTACTGAAGCCGAATACAAGCTAGTGGAGCAGCTAACTGCTCAAAACATGGAGCCACGTATCATATTTCAAACCCTAAGAAAGCAGTTCCCCGACAGCCTGCATGTTCAGAAAGACGTGCAAAATGCGGTACAAAAAATTAGAGCGACAATAGTGGATGGAAAGACTCCTATGCAGGCACTGGAAAGCCTGCTGCATGACCACCGATTCGTTTACGAAACCCGACAGGAACCCAAAACAGATGTCGTAACAGAGATTTTCTTTGTTCATCCTTATTCAATCACTATGTGGCGTGCATTCCCGCACGTGATGTTGATCGACGCGACCTACAAAACAAACCTCTACAACATGCCATTTGTCTAGGTTGTGGGTATGACGTCGACTGGGAAGTCTTTTTGTATCGCACATGCCGTTATTTGTAAAGAACGAAGGGGTAACTACGTGTAGGTGCTTGAGTGGATCAAGTCAATATTGCATGAATGTATGATGCCGCGTGTGATAGTCACGGATAGGGAGCTTGCCCTAATTAACGCGTGTTCTAAAGTATTCCTGAACGCAACCAGGCTTCTATGCCACTTTCACATCCAACAAAATATAGCTAGAAAGTGCAAGGCGCGTAGGTCCCTAACGAGCGTCGAAACTAAGTTCGTCGTTTTATATTTTAACGACGAACTTATTTCGACGCTCGTTAGGTGTAACAACCCTCATTAAAAGTCCTATTTATTTTATTATTTTATCCAATAGGAAACCCTAATTGAGACACCCAAGTGATTCTGCACAAACCCTAAAAATTTCAGAACAATCAGAATTAGGATCAGGGCCACTAAAACTCAGGGGGGGCATTCCCTACTCAACGATTATCCTTATAACTTATTATAAAAATCAAATTTAAACGTTTCGTCGACTCAGAAGGCCTAGTCCCACACGTGGCAACAATATAGGAAAAATGTGACCCTTACGGACCGTAAGGGTTTATGCTTACGGTCCGTAAGCTAAGTCAAAATCGTGTATAAATAGAGGGCAGTGGCACTTGATTTCTGGTTTTGTTACGACGATCAAATTCAATCTGTACGTCGAGTTATAGTCGAAACAGTCTCAAAAACACTAATTAGTAGGGGGTGCTGCTATGATACAGGGTAATAACTCGATCGCTATTACGATTCATTGTCCGATCGATCAATGTACTCAATGGATGTTTAAGTGCTGCCCTCATTAGGGTGATGCTTTGTCATTAGTCGTTAATTCGATGGATGTTTAAGCATAGCACTTTGTCATTCGTTGTGAGGGTTGATCTCGTGAGTTATCGTAATTGCTGTATTAAGTTACCTACCTAGTTCGTGTGCACTAGGTTACAAGGCTAAATCAATAGGCTAAGCTCTGCCTGTATAAATCTACAATATATCAAGGCTTATCTGTAGACTAAACTTTGCCCGTATGAATCTGCATGATTATAATGTGGTCATTCTCTTTTTATCAACTATTTTACAATACCTCAAATTATTTTCAAAGGTTATAATTACAGGGACTAAGTCGTGGATATCTTGATTCACTGGCTAGTGGGGTATTGTGCACATTACTAATTTTTCTCCCAGTTAGGTTCATTGACCTACTAGGGATAATCATCACTATTTAGGTTCATTGACCTAATAGTGGTATGACCATCGTCACCATTGTGACATGTCACCATTGTGACAGGACGCCAGATAAAAAAATAAGATAGAAGCCACTGTAATCGCTCTTATGCTGTAATTAATAACTATGCATCATTATGCAAAATGAATGATTCACTCAGTATTTCCTGCTGACAAAACCTTTTTCAAACATGTTTCAGGTAATTACAGTAGATTGAGTAAGAGATGGATACGACACTGAAAGGCATCAAGAAGTGGCTTATTTTATTAATTAATCAAATTAAGAAATATTGTTTTATGTAATCAAATTTATCTTTATTAAAGCTACCTTTGTAAAACATGGATTTATTCCATCTATTTAATAAATAAAAATCCGGTGTTTCTAAACTCTGATATTTTTCCTAACTCACGGTCCTGATGAAATTTCCGCTGCAACGTTTTCAAATTAAATCACCGGTACCACTGGGCTGTTCGCGACTCCCGATTCCGTCCAGGGTGGGTCGGGGGCCGTGACATTAGAGACCCACGCGACTTACGGTTCGACATGGACTAAATAATAAAAAAATATAATTTAACGACGATAAAGAAATGTTTTGACGCTCGTAAGGCGCGTACGGGCCTAACGAGCGTCGAAACTAAGTTCGTCGTTAAAATATATATTTTTTTTATTATTTAGTCGAAGTCGAACCGTAAGGCGCGTAGGTCCCTAACGAGCGTCGACAGAAAACTGTTTTTTTTTTTAAATAGAATTTTTTTTTAAACTTAAATTGTTTTTTTTAAACAGAAAACTGCTTTTTTAAACAGAATTTTTTTAAACAGATTTATTTTTTTAAACAGAATTTTTTTAATTATTTTGTCGAAGTCGAACCGTAAGGTGCGTAGGTTCCTAATGGGCGTCGAAATAAGTTCGTCGTTAAAATATATATATATTTTTTTATTATTTAGTCGAAGTCGAACCGTAAGGCGCGTAGGTCTCTAACGAGTGTCGAAACTAAGATCGAAGTTTTATATTTTAACGACGATCTCAGTTTCGACGCTCGTTAGAGACCTACGCGCCTTACGGTTCGACTTCGACTAAATATTTAACAACAAAATCAATCAGAGGCGGCTGACAGTATTTTTAAGCTCTTTTATCGGAAAGAAATTTCAACAATTAAACTATACGGATTGGGGCATGAAAGAGTGATGTTGTTTAGAGGATGTCTTAACTTTGCAACATGCACCTAACTCGTTTCTAAAGCGACATCCTCTTTCTCAATCCATCCATTCGCCATGAAATTGTATAAAGAAATGAAATAGATAGTGAGAATGGTGGAAATGATAGGTAGTAACATTAAAAATTAAAGAAATTGTTTTTTTTTTTATTTAAAGGTATTATTTCCTTATTTTGTTAAGCATCTAATGTGGTAGATATTATTAGCTACACCCGTAGTGGGCGTCTTTTCCCCCAAACACGCAGACCACGCCACCACCTCCGCCCCCGTGGGCGTGTTTTTGCTCCAAATCAGTTCCGGCGTGCTATATTCCACGCCCAGCCCTTTTTCTTGTGTCCAATCACCTTCATTTTCCTTTTTGTAAAACCAATCAGATTTTTTTGATGTTTTTTTATTTAATTTTATTACAAACATAATGCCCCACAATGCCCACATCCCCACTACACCCAATTTAGAAAACGCCCCATAGTGCCCCATTGCTGACTGGGCTGGCACATGACGAAAAACACCCAAGGGTGGAGTGTTAACCACTACACATGGTCTAATCATCTAGTATGATAGATATTATTAGCTACATCACTTTTTCATTCTTTTCTATTTTTCTTTAATAAAAGCAAATAATATGGTATCGTATAGATGCTACCGACATGTTGACGGGTGGTCCATAGGACAACCCTTAATGATGTTAAAAGACGAATTTATCCTTCACTTATTCGTGTAATTATCTTGAATTAGATGACTATGAATGCTTATGTTTTAGGTACAGTTCGGGAGCTAAAAAGGGATAAAACGCAGCTTTGGACGGTTTGGAGATGAACGGGTCGTGCGTGGAAGGAACGAAGAAACAAAACACATGAATCAGGGCTCCACCGTAAATTACGGTGGCCACCGTAATTTACGGTGGCCCTGAAACATGTCTCATTCTCACCGTAACACAGGAGACTCTTACCGTAACTGTCTGATGTCCATCGTAATTTACGGTGGAGACCGTAAATTACGGTGGAGGCTGCGAGAGAATGCGTAACTGCCTTCATTAAAACCGTTTTTGGGTGTCTTTTCACATTATCTCATCATTGGACGTTTCTCTGGAGTGATAGGGCGAATTTTGGCTTTTGGCAAGTGTTTGTGAACAATTTCTAACATTCGGTTTGTCTTTTGATTCATATGAACTTCAATCTTGATGTTATGATGATCCACCAAACAATGTCCGGCTAAACTTTCGGTGATCATCTTAGGTGAAGGTTTTTTTATGACTTTTGTGTGATGAATTTTTTTTTCTAGAATAATAGACTTGGTATGTTGCTATGTTTATTATGATGCATGAATGTTTGGTTGTAAATTGTTAATTGATGTTTTGTTCCTAATCTAAATCGTACGTTCTTGGTGTCGTTGACAATCGAGATATCACGGGAAGGGTTAGGGTTGGATATTGGTTAATTGATCATCGGGTAACAACCCCGCGTTACATAATCCGAGTACTTTGTTCCCTTTTATCACAACAAACGTTTATGCATGAGTTATGTCTATGTAACTATTTCTAGTTGATTTATGCACAATTGTTATTGGAAACCAGAACCTAAGATGGTCATTTTCTCTTAATCTGTTAAACACCCAATTTTGATTTGCAAGTAGTTAGTAATTTAGTTTTCTAAAACAACAATCCAAATCATTGATCTTTAATTTCTGCAAATTAGGTTAATTTTAGTTAAAGTGCAAAGCTATAAAATCAACACATTTTCCACATACTCCCTGAGTTCGATACCCATTTACCACTAACTATAGTTGTTATTTGGATTAAATTTGCGTGTACTACGACATCACGTCACATGTCTTCCAGTATACAATCCTCACTACTTTCGTAAAGGAACATTTTATATTCGAATTTACTAGAATAAACAAAAGGGGTTTTGAATGAATGTTTTCGAGTGGATATCTTGAACTTTAAAAATTTATATAATTAGTCTTAACATAAGTAATTAAATAAATAAGTTTAAGAATTATTAGATAATATAGAGTATATTTGATTGATGGATTTTGAATCAAAGAAATGAGATTACAAAGTTTAAAAACCTTTTATTATCAAGAAATGAGTATTTTTGTTGGCTTTTGACCAAAACAATTAAACAAATGTTAAGAAAAAGTGAGGGAAGAGGAAAGAAATGGACGCGTGAGGGAAAACTATGTAAAAATAAAAGTAAAAGTAATAATTAATAATTTAAAGTGAAAAATAAAAGTAAAAGTATCAACTAACCATAAGTTAAGTTGAAAAGGATCATGTAATTGAAATCCATTGAAACACAAAGTGATTATGCATGAGCTATACATGCTACAGTTGAATTATTCATGTATCATCCTATCTAAAATCTGTTGACTCAGCAAAATCTATTATCTATTATATATAATAAATGAATAGAATTTGGGCCACATGTCAGCCTAATATTGCATCTCAGATTGTATTTGGGCGGGAAAATTTTGGGTTAGAAATATGGGTTACATGCGGTGCAAAATATGACCCGACCTATGTTTGTACGCATCTAATTTTCTTTTCCAAAACCCTAGAGAGCCTTCTTCTCCATTTTCCTTCATCTCTGTTCTCCATTCTGGTTCGCTTTTTTTCATTAGTGATGATGATTTCTAATTAGGGTTTCTAGATCTCATCACAATTCCTCGCCCCGTCTGCTTTCTCTCTCTTTTGTCGATTCTAGAAGATGAAGGCAATGGCGATTCAAGCCGATTGGATCATGTGGTACAGACGCTAATATGTATTGTTCTCATTCAATCGTATTCCATTCAACGACATCAGAAGCATCAATCAATCGAATTTCATTCAATCGGTACCGTCTCTCATTCAATCTGCATCATTCAGTCTGTAATTATTTACGATTTTGAAGTGTTTGTGATGAAATCCTTTTTCTCTGACCGAATCATCTACAATCCATTCTTATAATCATCAGGTATTTACTTTTCTATCTCTACATATTAATGGTGTTTTTTTAGTTAGCTCTTTGTTAGTTGTTCTTTCATATTTCTATTAATCATGGGTATTTGATTGTTGGTGTTCTTTCGCGTGTTGCAGATGAGGGACTTTTGGCCGAAGGGCTCTTCTAGATACCGTCTTTTGCAAGTCCTACAACGATTGTTGGTTGCTAGAGTGGATTGCGATAGATGGATGTTCTATAAGTTTAGTTTTACATATCTTTTTTTTCTACGTAACTATGTTCACTTATTTTGGCCAAATATTTCCTACAAGTTAAGGATTTGTTTTTGTAGTGTTTTCTATGATTTTATATTGTTGATGGTAGGTAATTGTTTCTAAGAGAACTTGACTTTGTATTAATTTTTTTTTTTGAATTAATAGATAAATTCATCACAAAATATTCAGTTGAAATAATCACTTCACTACATTATTTCTAATATATAAACTCAAATCCGAGTGTTATTATTTTACATACTTTTTGTGATGTTGATATGAAATATTGATGCATATAATTAAAAAAAAAAATAACATTTTTAATAACGTAACACTATAAAAAATAACATTTTAATAGCGTAACACCATATTTCTTAGATAATAGCCATTATTTTGTTCTCAAACTTTATTTACGCAAAACAGATAAAGTAAACTAAACCATATGCTTATCCATTTTAAGAAATAATAAAATCATAGGTTTTAAAATTATAGATAATTTATATATTCTTTAATCATAAATTAGAATTAGATATTAATTAATAATATCATTAATATTAATGAATTGATGGAGAAAATGTCATGTGGGATTATGCTTATCCGTTTTAAGAAGTAATAAAATCAAAGGTTTTAAAATTATAGATAATTTATACATTTTTTAATTATAAATTAGAATTAGATATTAATTAATTAATAATATCATTAATATTAATGAATTGATGAAGAAAATACGTCTTTTATTAGAATTAAATAACTAGATAGTTAGAGATGCGTTTGAAACTAAAACATTGTTTAAACAAACTTGTTTCCTAAAAAAATGTTATTTGAAACATTTTATGTTGCAAGTTGTTTCCTAGAAAAATGTTATTTGAAACATTTTATGTTTCGAAGCAACAACTTGATTAAAATATGTTGACAAGACGTAACAAAATAGAATTTTAATATCTTGTTTTGGAAGATTTTTCATAAACTACTATTTGATTGACTAGTAACTATTTTTAATTCATGATACCAATTTTTCTTAATAGAAAACGTTCTTTAAAATATCGAAACGTCTGAAACCCGGAGTCTCCTAGTTGGATCATATAAACTGATAAAATTCATAACACATCACAACCGAAAACATCGCAGACAACAACTACATCACTGGGGATGCGAGTCTTTAGCGGGAGACTAAGAGTAGCTGCCGAGTGCTCATCGATGTTGAACCATGAATCTACACTAAACTGATGTGCATGCTAAAGTCAATTAAATTGAGTGAGTTCTAGTTTAATAAACATAATTTATATATAACCTAAACATAACCTACACATCCGTAGGTAAATGGTTAAAAATTTGAAAACATATGAAAAATTAGCTTGATGGTATTTTTTATGTACATAAACATACTCATTGTATGTAATAATCTTTATCTTTATATACTAATAAATGAAAATCTTTTTTGAACACGTGTCGTTTTCTGGTGCTTTCTCACCTTATTTTCCTATTTATCTCTCATATTAAATAATAATTTTAAACAAAATATTAGATAAGAATAAATATTTAGATAATGATAAAAGTTTGTTTTATTATGATCATATTAAATAATAATAATAATAATAATAATAATTTTAAACCAAAAATTAGATAAGAAATAATAACAACAATTTTAAACAACAAATTAGATAAGAATAAATATTTGTTTTTCTATAAATAATTCTAAACAAAAATTTAGATAAGAATAAACGTTTGTTTATATTATGAGTAGATATATGTACTTTGGAGTTTGGTGATTGAAATTATGATAAATTGGGAATCAAAGGTTCCCGTTTGATATATACTTAATAATTGTATTATTTTTTTCAATAGAATTAAAGAATTATTCTAGGTCGGGCATATGCTTCTATCAAATTATAAGTGTTTTTAGACGCATCGCTATAACAATGTAAAATGTTATAACAAGTAAATAGTACATCAATGTTTATTTTTAAAAGATAAATCTTGATAACTATTTGTGTTAACATATGATATTATATTTTATTTAATACGTGCAATATACGAGTTTTTTCTAAAGATATTTTTTTATTTATTATATAAAATTACACTTATGCAACCCGTGTAATACACGGGGTTCTAACCTAGTATACAATATTTAAAAAAAAAATACAAACCACTAACATAAATTTAACGATTTAGATTTGCTTTTTTTTTCTTCTCGCAATAATTTAATATTTTGTGATTAGAATGAATCTCACGCGTAATAATGTGTATGTAAAACGTTTCCACCAATTGATGCTTTATCAAAGAATGGATTTGGAATTTTTGCAACAATCCATTGCATCATACTTGTAATAGATTTAGTAAATGAATAAATAATAGATTTAGTAAATGAATAAATGAATGTTGCTGAGCTCTAGCTTAAGTGGTAAGAGGATTTGAGTTCTTCTTTGAAGACTTAAGCTTGATTCTCATTTGGTGCGAAAAAGGAGTAAGGCACTGGTGGGCAGTGATAGGAGACCTAGGGAAACTTGGGTTCGATCCTTGAGCCAAATGAGTTTTACCGGTAATTTTACCGTCGTGCCTACGTGCGGGTGGGTTACCAGGTTTTCCCCGGAATTGGTGGTGGGCGACTCGGGTTACTCTCGGAGTACTCCGTTTGTCCAGTGGGTACCCCGAGAGTGCTCGGGATTGATTTGTTGGCCGTTCAAAAAAGAATAAAAAAAATTAAATGAATGTTGCTGATTACATTACATATACTATTAAAGATCAAACACTTCTATAGTGGTTTACGTGTGTTTTAGCCTTGTGCACAAGTCTTAATTAAAAAAACCGATGAGGTTGGTGTCCACCTCGCTACGCGTCTCGACCAGAAATCCTAATCAACCTTTAAGCCTAGGCGTGATTCGCTTTCTCTTTCCTCTCACGTCACCTCCACATCTTGCTCCAGCTTCCCCACCGCTATCGCTGTACTGATCATCTCTAATGATTAGAGGTGGAATAGACTAATCACTAATGATTAGAGGTGAAAGTGATTGGAACTCATTGTTGGTTTTCTATTAATTTTGTTGGAATAGACTAATCACTAATGATTAGAGGTGGTAGTGACTAATGAGGGGAACAAAGAATCTAATAAATTTACCTTGATGCCACTCAAAAATTACAAAATCTTGATGGAATGTGAATATTGCTAATTTCCCTGTAAATTATTTTATCTGCCCAGTCAGTTATAGCATCAAAATTTTTATTTGCTTATTCCAAATTCCTAATTTTATGCTTCATGTCGATTTCTTTAATGCTCTTTGTGTAACACCCTTTTTTGCTTTTAAAATATTTTTTAAGTTCATCAATGAAAATTTAAGTATGAAAAGTCCTAAAGTTTAGTACTTTTATATATAGGAAAGTTATGGTAGCATTCACTTTCATTGACTTACACAAGATATGAAAGAATTAGATTCCGATATAAATATTTAACATAAAAAATTCAGAGTTATTATGTAAATGAGGTTTAAAGTTCACACGTAACTAGAAGATTGACCCGCGTGCGTTGCGTCGCGGCCAATGAAATTGACATGTAGTTGATCAGATTCATATTTACAATGTGTTAAAGATGTTTTTGTCGGTTAAGTCTGTATTACTATCTTATACAAATAAGTAATTCACAAAATAAGCTCAATACAATTAATGGTATCATACTTACTATGGTACATGACTTGTATCCAAATAAATAACCTATCGTATTAAGCTCCCTGCGTTGCGGCGGGGGCGTAAAACCGTGACAAATAGCACCAATGCCACACTATAGCCAACGACCACCAACATTGAAGTTGTGGCGTCTTAACGTGGAAAAATTATACCGACATATAAAACACAGAAAATAATAACTAACTCGATTTAGAACTCGCGTGTTGTGACGAACTTATTAAACGAGAAAAAATAGGCGACGTAAATACACTGAACCACACACGTACGTTGCCCCATGTTAACTCGCAAAATTTAGAACGAAGCGTATAACAAAACGTAAAATCGTTGAACAACACACACACATTGTCCCGTGTTAAGTCACAAAATTTAGATCTAAATGTAAAACAAAATTTTTTGCAAAATATGAAAAATATAAGGGATCAAAGTTGAAAGTAAAAAGGTTGTGAGGTTAAATTGGAAAAACTAAAACATTTGGGTTAAAACTACAAAAACAAGTAGTTTTGGGTTTAAAGTGAAACATCAGATTTTTTTTTTTTTTTGAAAAACCCCCCAAAAACATAAGGTATAACACCCCCAATGACTAAACTTGTTATAAATTTATATTATGTAATAATAAAAACGTCTTGGTATGTCTGTAAAAAATCGAAAATATAAGGAATCATTATTATTTTGACACAAGAATTACCCAGATTTATCATCGTATATTTAAAATGAACTTTATTATTTTGAGTTCATTTCACATGTTTAACCCCTTTCACACTAGAAATTGGAACAAAGTGGGTCATACTAAATAGTCCCACCATTTTGTGTAAACATTAAAAACAAACCATTTGTAAACTTTTATAAATTATAAAGCATTTGTTACCTCTCTCATTTAATTCAAAATTTGAAAACGAAATGAAAGCAATTGAAAAAATGAAAATTTGTTGGAAATGTAATGTGGTGATCACTCCTCATAATGTATCATAAAAATAATAAAATATCTTATAGATTGCAAGGATTTGGGAGCAAAGGAGATACCAACGAAATAAAAGTCAAACGGTCAAACCGCCCATTGCTACATTATTACCTTTTAAACTCCAACTTTAACAAATTGCTAACTAAAACTCATAAACTTAGCCCATGGCATTATTGTCTAATGGAAATGGATATAATCGGGTGGTTCCGTTGGTGACATAATGATACTCCAGTGATCCAAATTTTCTGTTAAAAAAAAACCCATAAACTTAGCCGATGGGCATCATAGCCTAGTGGCATCTTAGGGGTGTGATAAGGTTTAGTGACCACTAGGTCCTGGGTTCGATTCTCATAAAGGAAGGTTTTTCTCAGATTTATTAGGTTTCCTTTTGAATTGGTGATCACTTCTCATAATGTATCATAAGATAATAAAATATCGTATGGATTGCAAGGATTTGGGGACAAAAGAGATACCAACGAAATAAAAGTCAAACGGTCAAACCGCCCAGTAACTAAAGGCAGGATATCCTCTCTAGTCCTTGCATTGATACATTATTACTAGGGGTGCAAACGAGCTGAGCGGCTCGCGAGCTACCCGAGATCGGCTCGAGAAAAAGCTCGAAACGAGTCGAGCCTTATCGAGCCCGAGCCGAGCTTGAGCCTCAAAACAAAGCTCGTTTGTTTATCGAGCCCGAGCTCGAGCCTCACATGTGAAGCTCATTAGGCTCGTCAAGCCTTATCAAGCCTTAGTGTAAACGAGCCGAGTCGAGCCGAGCTTATTTAAACTTGTTTACAAGCCGACCTCGAACCTAAAAATAAGCTTATTTAGTAAACGAGCCCGAGCCCGAGCTTTACTTATCGAGCTCGCAAGCCTAAAAAGTCTATTATTTATATTATTTTTATTTAATATACTAACTAATAGATAATAAACGAGCCAAGCTCGAGCTTGATAAAATACAAACGAGCCGAGCTCGAGCTTTGAAAGCAAAGCTCGAATCGAGCCGAGCTCGAGCCTGGCCGAGCTCGGGCTCGGCGTGGCTCGTTTGCACCCCTAATTATTACCTTTAAAACTCCAACTTTAAGAAATTGCTAACTAAAACCGATAAACTTAGTCCATGACATCATAGCCTAGTGGTATCTTAGGGGTGTTATAAGGTTTAGAGACCATTAGGTCCTCGGTTCGATTCTCACAAAGGGAGATTTTTCTCTGATTTATTGGGTTTCCTTCTAAATTGGTGGTGACATAATGATACTCCAGTGATCCAAATTTTCCGTTCAAAAAGAAAAAACCCATAAACTTATCGTATAATTGGGTAGGCGGGCGCCCCCTTGAAAAAAAAACTTTAGTGTATTTTTGAGGTAAAAATCCCGACTGCACTCCTTGAAAATTTTGTTGAACCCTTCGTTCGTACCCCCAGAAAATAATTGTTGGGTACGCCACTGAGTATACTATAAATCAAGTTCGAGTATACATATGATCTTCAAATAGATAAAGAGACAATCAACTCATATAACTAAATTGGATTTCTTGTTGTGGCTAATATATATTTTTGCATTTATCTTGCTTGAGCTTAGAAAGATTTCTAACCCTTCAAACTTTACGAGATAATGGTATAAAGGTTAATGTTTCAAGCTTGTTAGGAAATAATGGTATAAATAAAGTTATGTTGAGCTTGTTGTTGAAAAAAGCTAGACTTCTAGATGGGTGGTAACAATTTTTTTTTGTACGAATACATATTCCAAAATAAACACATGATGTGAGATTTGTTTTACAAACCTAAAGTGAACCATGATCCTTCAAGACTGGACTACAGCTAGAGTTGCTAATTTAATTCGACATTATTTGAATATTTGTTCCATTTCGAGCTAACAGACAAATAACTCTTTGAATATGAGGTGTTCGTTCATTATACCCTTTATCTTTCCTTTTAATATAGTTTCATATTCGCTATCATCTCTAGCACGATACGTCATTTAATAATATGAAAATATGCCCATGACATTATGGTCTAGTGTCATCTCAATGGTGAGATAAAGCTTAGAGACCATTAGGTTCTGGGTCTGATTCTCATAAGGAGGTTTTTCCAGATTTATTGGGTTTCTCATGAATTTGTGTATAAACATATTGCCTAGTAGAGATGGATATGATCGGGTGATTCCGCTGATAACACGATAATACTCCAGTGGTCCGTCAGTGATTCAAATTTATCGTTAAAAATAATAATAATATTAAAATCCCTGGAACAAAACCCAGTACTAAAAACTTCCCTTTCAATAACATCCTCTTGGCATTCTATCTAAAACTTATTTATGAAACTTTTAGCCATAAGGAGAAACTAGAAGATAGATGTTACAAGAAAACTTTAATGGTCTAAATGATAAATTATTTGAATTAGGATAGAAAGTGTAAATTGAGATAAACTCAGAGTTCTATTCCAAACATCCATCCTCGCCTCAAAAATTAAAGTCAACTAGGATTATTCCCAACGCGCGTTGCGCGAGAGAGTCAGTTTTATTATAGCAATGTTTAATTTACAAAGTAAAACCAAACTATACAGATGGGTTCTATAAAAATACAAAGTAAAACTAAACTATATAGATTGGTGCATTTAGTTATGATCATTACTTGCTGGGCTATTTGAAGAGCCAGGAAAAATGCTATTTTCAATAAAAAGAAGTGGAGTGACGCTTGTGTTATTGATGAAGCCAAGGTGTTGGGTCTTCTCCGGATAAAGAATCGCGCCAAGCCGTTTTCCTTGGATGAGGCAGCATGGAAGTCCTTTAATTTCTTTGATGCGTAGTTCTGAAACATCAATATTCATAATCAGGTTTTGAGTATCAGATCATGCAGTTCCAGAATTATCATTGCCACAAGGTTTTTATTTATCCTAAAATTGCAATGGAAATGAAAAATATAAGAGCTTAGTCAATTGATTTGGTTTCCGGTTTACACACCTTGTACTGTTGAATCAAAAGAAACCTTCAACACAATCAAATGGCCTATTAGATGATATTATATTACCTATTTTTTATCACGTCAAGCATCAATAAAAAATAAAAAGAAAATACATCATAAATAAAAAGAGGATGGAAAACTTGTTGTCAGAGTTACCTAAGTTGTCTAGGGTGGCTACCGATCTACACAGATCTGAGACATGCAAGCCTTGATCGGTTCATCCCATGAGGATGGTGGTTAAATCGGAAAGAAGCCAATTGGCGACCTGTAGTCGACACAATCATTCAAATGTCAAACCCCTAATAACCAATTACCCTCTGTTATACCCAACCATAAATCAGAAATCATACCTGAGTTTGTTGAGTTGAGCCATGTTCCCTTCAGCAACTCCCAAAAAGGGCAAATGGCGGTCATTATGCTTTCAAAAGCGGAAGAAGCAACGTAGGGAAAAATGTGGCTGTTAAGATTCGAACCGACGTCAAAGTTATCACCACAAACCCAACAAATCACTAAGCCAAAGCCCCAAACACATCAAATACCATAACGAAACGTGTTTATACAATAACAACATCGGGTTAAAGGGAAGAAAGCAACCAATAAGGTATTGCCACGTGGTAAAAAAACACTATTCATAGTGGAAATGATTAAGAAACATAGAAGTTAACCGATTTTATGTCATAACCTAATTAAAAATGTGAAACCCATCAATTCCACTCTATCAAAGACCAACATCATCATAATGAGCGCATGATTATTTTCCAGCATTATTCCCCCTAACCGATTAAAATAAATGCTTGTATCACCTCTGAACACAAACATTTTGGTGAAAACAACTTAGAAAATAAACTAAAGTAACACTTATCATCATAATGTGAGTTCAATTGGCTACTACAGAGATCATAATCCAAAACCATAAGCGATTATACACCCTATGCAATATCTGGCAGATAGAACAAAAACCCTAACATAAAATTTACCTTTTTAAAAGGCTCGAAGTCCAGAGGGGCGCAGATACGAAGGTTATCAAATTCATGCCCTAGTTGTGAAGATTTTGCTGTTACCTACCAACATGTTGAAACATAAAGAATCAAGTAATAGGCACCTGGTTCGGGTTGTATAATCGGACAGTAGACGGGTTTTACCTTAATACTCACAAATGGAAGATGCAAGCTTTAATCCTTCTGGACGAAACTTCGCCGGAATAGGACCGGAACCCTAGGTGTTTCGCAGAGCTTCTTGAAGCCATCCTTGTCACGCTATCTGCCGTCACCGAAGTTCTGCTGATGTCGACAGAAACAACAACCGACAACCTAGCAACTACTTACGGCTGCTAACCGCCGTTGCGGTGACCGGAAAACCTGGTACCACCGCTCCCCACCACCATGTACGGCGGACCCGTCTGTCATGTCGACGCCAGAGAACCATGTGCGGCGCGTCCACCGTGTCGAAACCGGAGACTTCTCCGTCTCTGTCTCCCCTCTCTCTTTAGACTCTCTGGGTTACGGTTAGGTTTTGAAGAAGGAGAAGGGGCGGTGATACCTGTTTATAAAGTGAAATTACCAAAATCTCCTCCTCAACTATTGAAAATGTTCAGTTATTAATATATAGGATAATGACGGTAGAGAAAAGCAAAGGGGGTTAGGGGACCATGAAATAAAAAGTAGAGAAAAATGTCCGGATAGTTTCTATGGTTTACTCCATTTTCACCTTTACTCAATAACTTTTTAAAATTACAGCTTAGTCTTCAACTTTTGCAATTTCGTTTCCGGATAGTCCCTAGCGTGAATGGGGGTTAGTTTTTGGTGTTAAGAGGGTGTGAAATGACCTAAATACCCTTATCATTAAAAAACTAATAAATTAAACTTTAAAAGATTTAAAATATACATGTGGGATCCAACCCACATTTTCCTCTTTTCTTGAGCAGGACCCGTTTCCATCAAAACCACCCTCTCCACCTTACTTGCACCATACAACCACCATACCAGCACCATCAATCCAACCACACCCATCTGGAATCTTATCACAAATCCTCAAACAAATGTAAATAGTCTAATCCCACACTACTTCATCTGCCCAATTTCTCTCCAAATCATGAAAGATCTGGTGACCCTCGCAACCAACATCACCATTGAACCACTGCACCCCACCATTCACTCCGAACCGCCGCCACCACGTTATTCCGGCGACCACCACACCCTTTACTTCTCCAGCCAAAACCGCCGCCCCACCCTCTACTTCCTTCAAGGAACAATCAGTATTTCCGACATTAGCAAACACGCCCATCTCTTATCCTGCTCGGTGGAAGACAAACTCCTCCCCCGAATCGAATACTTTCACGAAAACATCGGAATCTCGTATGATGGCGATTTTGAGGTCGAGTGAGAAACGGTTTATGGAGAGGCTGGAGGTGTGTTGTAGTTCTTCGATGCCGGTGAAAGATTCACCGTTTTGGAAGCTTACACATAGTGATTGCCAATGATACTTTTAATGTATTGACATGGATATTATCGTACCTCATTGTTGTCATTTTGTGTACATATGTTATTAAGATTAACATTCAGGTTTTTTTGGAAAGTTTTATAGAGTATTCAAGTTCTGGGTTGGAGTTTTAAACTGGAATTTATACCATATTATTTAAAATAAATCAATAAAAGATGGTTGCAGGCGGTGATTATGGTGGAGGTGGGTGTTGATACGGTGGTTGCAGGTGGTGGAAGAAGAGGTGAGGGTGGGGGAGGGGCCATAAGGCTTCTTTTTAATTATATTGTTTTATTTAATTGTGGGACCTGCTATATTTTAAATGTTTAATTCAAATTATATTTTAGTGTTTTAATTTTTACTTTTTATTAGTAAGGGTATTTTAGTCATTTCGCATCCACCTAACACCAAAAACTAACCCCCATCTGTGCCAGGGACTATCCGGGAACAAAATTGAAAAAGTTGAGGACTATAACTGTAATTTTAGAAAGTTAGCGACTAAAGGTGAAAAATGGGCAAAACACAAGGACTATCCGGGTATTTTTCTCATAAATTTATGTAGTTAACTAGTGACCGCCTGACAGGTTATATTAAATAATGAGACAATTAAATTTTGATAAACTGAAGACACTCTTTAATACTTATTAGATTTTTTTTTTTTGAAAGGATGAATTTTATAGACAAACTAGCAGAAGCTAAGTACAGCAAGGGGATTTACACAAATGAGAAGTTGCACCATTTACACCAATCCATTGATATCGATTTTGCTCTACTTTTAACCCATAAAAACCCGACGACCTTGACATCCTCCAGAATCTTGTAAACTTCCACCCTCTTGGTCAAAAAAAATTACTTCATTGCGATGTTTCCAAATTAACCAACAACCAAGCAGGATGATAGTCTGGATCATTTTTTGCTTCGGTTCCGAAACATTAAGATGTATATGGGCATGAAGTAGGTCCGAGACCGAGAAGGCATACAAAGGGGGGATCTTGGCCCAAGCTGCGAGGCGTTGCCACACCACAGAACAGACCATGCATGTTGTGAAGAGGTGTTCCACCGTGTCGTCATTTTCTCCACATAGAGGGCATAAGGTCGATGGCATTTGAATACTCCCCCTGAGCAGTGCCATCCTTGTAGGTAACCTGTCCAGGTTCATCCTCCAACCGAAAACGTTTACCTTTCGCGGTAGCCAGTTATTCCATATGAAAGGCAACACAGCTTCACCCGGGGGAATGCATGGGGAGAGTTTGTTGCGAACCGACTTGAATGAAACGACCCCTTTTGAATCCGCTTTCCAGCTCCAACCATCCTGGGCATCGGTCAGTGTAAAATGGGATCCAATTCTTGACTTGTGGCAGGAGTACGATTCCAACACCAGCTAATGCTGGAACCCGTATCTTGAAGCCTAGCACAAACGCTGCATCCTTTGACCTTCTCGAGTACGAAAAGTCTCGGGAATTTGTGTTGAAAGGGCACATCGTCGGCCCATGCATTGACCCAAAACTGAATATCTTTCCCATTACCCAGCGAGCCTTTGATAAGGTGATTTAGAAGCACATTATCTTTTTTTTAGAATCTGCTCCCTTTTTGTAGATGTTATTCCAGACCCCCGAGAGGCCTTTTTATAGGAAGAAAACTTCCGTTTTCGTTGTTGAAATGTAAAGTCGAGATTACCTTCCTCCATAATCTTCCGGTTTCGGTTTTGTACCTCCACGCCCATTTTGCAAGGAGTTCACTGTTGATGTTTTTAAGTGACCCCAAGCCCAAACCCCCGTTTTTAACCGTGTCAGTGGCTTTGCCCCAGCGAACCCATGCCATTTTGTTCTTGTCCATCGAGCCTCCAAAAAAAAAAAAATTCTTCTCAAAGTTTCTAACTTGTTAATCACATTCAATGGTGCAAGGTATAACGAAAAGTAATAAATGGGAAGCGAATCTAATACCGATTTGATGAGAGTTAACCTTCCACCAATTGGGAGCGTTGAGGCTTTCCAAAGTGAAAGTCTTGACTGGAAGGTTTCAATGACTGGTGTCCAGTTTACATACCGATTCATGTTGCCGCTTACTTGGAGCCCGAGGTAAGTAAATGGTAGTGCCCCTGCCTTACAATTGAGTCTTCCAGCCATATTAAGTGTTTCACCCCAAGTGGTTCCAATACCAAATAGACAAGATTTTCGAAAGTTAATTTTTAGCCCCGATACGAGGTAAAACACCATAGAAATCTGCGTATATTTAGCATAGAATGAGACGACCACTCTCCCACTAGCATGATATCATCCGCAAAGATGAGATGCGAGGTACTACCATCGTTTGGTAAAGTAACCCCATTGATGATACCCAAGGCTGAAATTCTAGTTATGAAGCTAGAGAAAGCCTCCATTGCTAGAATGAAAATAACAGGCGAAAGGGGATCGCCTTGTCGAACCCCTCTATGACATTGAAATTCTTCCATCGGAGACCCGTTCACAAGAACCGAAGATCTGGATGATAGAAAGATGCATTTGATCCATTTACGCCAAAGAGGTGGGAAGTTCATTTGTTTGAGAATCGAGTCTACAAAACCCTAATTAATAGTGTCGAAAGCCTTTCAAAGTCAATTTTGAAAAGAAAGGCTTGTGATTTGTTCCTTTTCAACCACGAAATTAGTTCATTGACGATTAACAGCCCGTCTAAGATGTTTCGATTTGATGAAAAAGCCGATTGTTCCTCCAAGGCTACCGAACCGATCGCCAATTTTTGTCTATTAGCAAGGACCTTGGAGATAACCTTGCTAATACACCCGATTAGGTTGATTAGCCGGAAGTCATTAACTCCAATAGGGTCTTTACATTTGGGGACCAAAGCAATAAACGATGAGCTACAGCCTTTCGAGATAGCCCCTGTTTCATGGAAATGAAGTAGGATCTTATGGAAGTCAGAACCCAAGATATCCCAGAAGTGCTTAATGAAGGCAAAATTGAACCCGTCGGGGCCGGGTGCCTTGTCCCCACCGCAATCCCAAACCGCATTCTTGAATTCGGCAAAACTAAAGGTGGCAACAAGGCCTATACCTTGTTGATCTGTGAGCTTCTTAAGATGGTGACAAGTGAAGGATGGTCTTATATGAAGTGGCTCTTTAATTTCTTCAAAAAATCTTTTCACCTCGCTTTTTACTAACGTTGGAGTATTGCACCAATCCCCATTGATCATCAACCCATTGAGGCGACTTCTCGAGACCCGACTGTTTATATATCCATGAAAGAAGGTCGAATTCTCGTCTCCTTCCGAGGCCCACTTGACCCTCGATTTTTGTCTCAAGTCTTTCAGCTTACCATCTTTAATCGTTGTAACCGTCCTTTTGTGTTCGAGACATATGGCTTGTTCGATATCCGAGAGGTTTCGTGATTTGCTAAGGGCATCAAACTGTTTTAGAATTTCCAAAGATCTTTCAAGGTCCGCTTCCTCCTTTTTTCTATCATAAATCCATTGTTTGATATCATTTTTAACGGTTAATACTTATTAGATACAACATCAGAGCTAACGTCAATTTACTTGAAAAAAAATATACAGTAGAAACTCTATAAAATAATACACTTGGAACCACCAAAATTTATTAATTAAAAGAGTTATTAATTAATCGATAAATTAATAATTATTAATTTATATATTAATTAATATTTTATTAATTTATAGTAGAATACTTAGTTTACAAACACATTTCAAGCTTCTACTTAATTATTGTATACAATGCATGTATATCAAATGAACGGCCCAATTTGAAAGAAACATTCAATCTCACACCTTATTATGCTTCTTGTGTTCAATGTATCACTTTATGGACATTAAAAATATTTTCTATATAAATACAAGAAAATAGGTTAACACAAACAAATCATACACACAACATGGCTTCCCATCTTAAAGGTGTGAAAAAAACAACAATGACAGACGAGATTCGAAGAGCATTATGCAAGCACAACAATGACAGACGAGATTCGAAGAGCATTAAAGCGGCAATCACATTAAACAATTTCTTGTTGAGCTATGAGAAAACAACACCAGAAGTTCTTACCATGCTTAGGAAAATTAGAGACGAGATTCAAGGGGAAATTGATTTCAACAAAAAAAAAGACAATTGAGTCATTTTTCAAGAAACCTTCATAAATCATTCATGTAATATGCTATATATAAGGAATTATTAATTTACATTTTATATGGGGTCTAAAAAAATTATCAAAAATGTATTATCTTATAATTTTAGCGAATTATTAATTTAGCACCCTATCCCCGAGTCGGGACCGGCAAAAAATATTATCTTAGAGAGTTTATTAAATAATCGAGTATTAATTTATCGAGTTTCTACTGTACTATTATTCAACTATGACATGACAACATTTTTTTTTAATCTTCAACTGATATATGTTATATGATTGTGTAATTTTGTTTTTAAATCCTTAAAATATTTAATTGTGATACATAGAACTTTTAATATTCTATTTTTGTTACACAGTTTTCTTTATTTTTCTTTTTTTATCAGCGAGTTGGCAAATTTCATTAATTATATCATGTCATGTCATCTGTAGGACTTGAATAGACCTTTAAACTTAGATGTTTTTAAAGGGTTTGCCTTCACCAACAAGCCACCAGCATGACCTTCAAATTCTAGCTTTGTTACATTACATGGTTTAACGTAATTATTTCTTAGTTTGATGTAAAAGACAAAAAACTAAAGACAATAAACACAAATCATGACCATTTAATAGTGATTAGGAGTGTGCATGGATCGGTTTGGGTCGGTTTTGGCCAAAAACCATAAACATAACCGCTATGTCGGTTAATGGATAACCATAACCATAACCGATCGGTTATGGAGGTTATGGTTAATCGTTTTTGATGGTTATAGCGGGTCGGTTATGGGTGGTTAACCGTGTATTTAGCCGAGCTTAAGATATGTTAATTTTTTAGCATGAAATAAATTGTTATTGCATATTTGTATATGTAAGTATACTACATAGTATTAAAATACATATAAACTATAATATTAACACTGAATATTCAAATAAAGTGATGTGATATATTTCATAAATTCAAATAAACATTCAACCAAAACCGCAAAACGATATAAAATAACCCGTAAATACTAAAAATCTTTAATCAAAAACATCAAATATTAAAAAAAAAAAAAAAAAAGCTGGTGAAAAGTCCTAAATCCTACAAAAATTTATTACATGTCGGTTCGGTTCGGTTATGGTGGGTATGGAAACATTGATAACCATAACCGACCCGCTACATTCGGTTTTTAAAAAAACCGTTAACCGGCCCACCGATTTTTGATTTGGTTCGGTTTTTGCGGTTCGGTTTTATCGATTATTTTGGTTATGATTCGGTTAATTCGATTTTTTGCACACCCCTAATAGTGATGTAACTACTTACACATAAGAAATGATTTGGCTCCATGCCTCCATATTATAATGGCTTTTAATAAATTGACACCATCCACAAATATTTTTTGGTTTGCATTTCTATAAGATGTCAAATGGGCAACATGGTTGCCTAGTATTGGATAGAGAATAGCCTAAATGTGACGCCGGGTCGGGTTTGTTTTGATCAAGAAGCAGAAAAACGGATATGCTAACATGTTTCTTTAGAAGACAAATACTACTCCCTCTAAGACCGAAGGGTGTGGGGGCGCCACCCTTACCAACTCAACATCAATGGCACCTGGGTGGTGGCGCCACCTCACACCATGTGATTCAAGGAGGGGCACTATAGGTAGCTCGCCAACATGGTAACGAGGAAGAAGCATGTGTTCAGGTGGGGCCCACTTGATTTCATCCAACCAATTTTTTTTTTAATTTTGTTTAATATGGGGCTTTATCCCACACCCTGCAAGTTAAGGAAAGGCGTGATAAAGCCCTCTGGCTAACGTGGATCCTACTTGGCGCTGACGTGTCCTGATAAAGCCCCTAGGGGCTCCATCCCACACCCCCATAGCCTAAGAGATATGTGTCTCTAACAAGTGGACTAGTCTCACATTAACAATGTAACATGTCAATAACATATGATAATGAGCATTGGTAATTTTATAGGAGTCAACACCAGTGGCGGACCCAGAAAATTTTTTTATGGGGGGCAGGAATGTTTAGTGGTCGTTTCTCTTTTTTGGTCCGGTTTGGGTCGGATCATATTAAAAAAAGATAAGCAAACTAAATTTCGTATAATCAACAAAAGTGTGTCAAATGTCATTAAAAATGGCGATAAGTGATTTTTTTTTGTTTTCTTTGTGTTGATGTATTCAAAATCCATATGTTGTTATCACTTGAAGTTCATATTTTCACAAAAAAAAAAAGTTAGTTTTATCATAGAACTCATTAAAAACATAGACTAAAAACATTAGGCCCAAGGGGTGAACTCATTAGAATTTTTAAAAAATTGACTCAACCCTTCACATATTATGTTAGGGACAAAATTGGGCTTAACTATATAAGTTGTATTAATGTTTAATTGATAACTCCGTTCGGAAAAAAAATGATAATTATTATTTCTATTCAATTTATATTTTGAAAATTTATAAATTTCAAAATTTCTACACAGATTATAAATTTCTAATCTATAAAAACCTTACGGAAAAGTGTTAACTTGGTTGTAAACTAAATAATATACCTAAAAATTTAAATTTAATTTAAAGTTGAGTTAATTACTGTTTTCGTCTCTGAGGTTTGTTAAAAATAACGGTTTCAGTCCATTAGTTTAAAAATTGCGATTTCAGTCCATTAGTTTCATTTTCGCAACCATTTCAGTCCACTAACTTAACTCCATCCATTTATTTTGTTAACTTTGGGTGAAATTACCAAATTACCCCTGCTAACTTAACAAATTGTAATAAAAAAAATTCTACAAAATCTAAAAATAAAAAAAAATTCCAGAAAATTCAAAAAAAAATTCCAAAAAATCTAAAAATCAAAAATTTTTTAAAAAATCATAAAAATTCTAAAAAATCCAAAAAAATTCTAAAAAATCCAAAATGTTTCATTAAATGTTTCGAACCCGAACCGTTTCGACGCGAACCGTTTCGACCCGTACCGTTTCGAGCCGAACCGTTTCAACCCGTACAGTTTCGACGCGAACCGTTTCGACCCGTACCGTTTCGAGCCGAACCGTTTCGACGCGAACCGTTTCGACCCGTACCGTTTCGAGCGAAAGCGTTTCGACGCGAACCGTTTCGACCCGTACCGTTTCGAGCCGAACCGTTTCGACGCGAACCGTTTCGACCCGTACCGTTTCGACGCGAGCCGTTTCGACGCGAGCCGTTTCGACGCGAGCCGTTTCGACGCGAGCCGTTTCGACGCGAGCCGTTTCGACCCGAGCCGTTTCGACCCGAGCCGTTTCGAGCCGAACCGTTTCGAGCCGACCCGTTTCGAGCCGAACCGTTTCGAGCCGAACCGTTTCGACGCGAACCGTTTCGAACCGTGTCGAAATGGTTCAGCTCGAAACGGTTCGGGTTCGAAACATTTAAGGAAACGGTACGGGTCGCAACGGTTCGCGTCGAAACGGTTCGGCTCGAAACGGTACGGGTCGAAACGGTTCGCGTCGAAACGGTTCGCGTCGAAACGGTACGGGGCGAAACGGTTCGCGTCGAAACGGTACGGGCCGAAACGGTTCGCGTCGAAACGGTTCGGCTCGAAACGGTACGGCTCGAAACGGTTCGCGTCGAAACGGTTCAGCTCGAAAGGGTACGGGTCGAATCGGTTCGCGTCGAAACGGTTCGCGTCGAAACGGGTCGGCTCGAAACGGTACGGGCCGAAACGTTTCGCGTCGAAACGTTTCGCGTCGAAACGGTTCGCGTCGAAACGGTACGGGTCGAAACGGTTCGCGTCGAAACGGTTCGCGTCGAAACGGTTCGCGTCGAAACGGTTCGGCTCGAAACGGTACGGGTCGAAACGGTTCGCGTCGAAACGGTACGGGTCGAAACGGTTCGCGTCGAAACGGTTCGCGCCGAAACGGTTCGCGCCGAAACGGTTCGACTCGAAACGGTACGGGTCGAAACGGTTCGCGTCGAAACGGTACGGGCCGAAACGGTTCGCGTCGAAACGGTTCGGCTCGAAACGGTACGGGTCGAAACATTTAATGAAACATTTTGGATTTTTTAGAATTTTTTTGGATTTTTTAGAATTTTTTTGATTTTTTAAAATTTTTTTGATTTTTAAATTTTTTGGAACCCGAACCGTTTCGAGCTGAACCATTTCGACACGGTTCGAAACGGTACGGGTCGAAACGGTTCGCGTCGAAACGGTACGGGTCGAAACGGTTCGCGTCGAAACCGTACGGGTCGAAACGGTTCGCGTCGAAACGGTACGGGTCAAAACGGTTCGTGTCGAAACGGTTCGGCTCGAAACGGTACGAGTCGAAACGGTTCGGCTCGAAACGGTACGGGTCGAAACGGTTCGCGTCGAAACGGTTCAGCTCGAAACGGTACGGGTCGAAACGGTTCGCGTCGAAACGGTTCGCGTCGAAACGGTTCGTGTCGAAACGGTACGGGTCGAAAGGCGAAACGTATCGGCTCGAAAGGGTACGGGTCGAAACGGTTCGCGTCGAATCGGTTCGTGTCGAAACGGTTCGGCTCGAAACGGTACGGGTCGAAACGCTTCGCGTCGAAACGGTATGGGCCGAAACGGTTCGCGTCGAAACGGTTCGGCTCGAAACGGTACGGGTCGAAACGGTTCGCGTCGAAACATTTAATGAAACATTTTGGATTTTTTAGAATTTTTTTGATTTTTTAAAAATTTTTTTATTTTTAGATTTTTTGGAATTTTTTAGAATTTTTTTGATTTTTAGATTTTTTAGAATTTTTTTATTACAATTTGTTAAGTTAGCAGGGGTAATTTGGTAATTTCACCCAAAGTTAACAAAATAAATGGATGGAGTTAAGTTAGTGGACTGAAATGGTTACGAAAATGAATCTAATGGACTGAAATCGTAATTTTTAAACTAATGGACTGAAACCGTTATACCAATTCGCATCACCTTTTCTGTCACAAAAAGCAAAAACATATACCAACCAACAATTTGTTTATTTAATTAATTATTTTTCCTATCATCTTTCTCACTCTTCTTTTTTTATGAAGTTGGAGTTATGGAGTCATTATTTGCTTATAAATATTCAGGTAACGATTGTTAATTTCTGTGTTCTTTTTTTATTTTAACCATCAGAGAGTTCAAGGGGAGCAACTGAAAATTTTTATGGGGTGCGCTCAACACTTTAATTTTGTTTAATATGGGGCTTTATCCCACACCCTGCAAGTTAAGGAAAGGCGTGATAAAGCCCTCTGGCTAACGTGGATCCTACTTGGCGCTGACGTGTCCTGATAAAGCCCCTAGGGGCTCCATCCCACACCCCCATAGCCTAAGAGATATGTGTCTCTAACAAGTGGACTAGTCTCACATTAACAATGTAACATGTCAATAACATATGATAATGAGCATTGGTAATTTTATAGGAGTCAACACCAGTGGCGGACCCAGAAAATTTTTTTATGGGGGGCAGGAATGTTTAGTGGTCGTTTCTCTTTTTTGGTCCGGTTTGGGTCGGATCATATTAAAAAAAGATAAGCAAACTAAATTTCGTATAATCAACAAAAGTGTGTCAAATGTCATTAAAAATGGCGATAAGTGATTCTTTTTTTGTTTTCTTTGTGTTAATGTATTCAAAATCCATATGTTGTTATCACTTGAAGTTCATATTTCCACAAAAAAAAAAAAAAGTTAGTTTTATCATAGAACTCGTTAAAAACATAGACTAAAAACATTAGGCCCAAGGGGTTAACTCATTAGAATTTTTAAAAAATTGACTCAACCCTTCACATATTATGTTAGGGACAAAATTGGGCTTAACTATACAAGTTATATTAATGTTTAATTGATAACTCCGTTCGGAAAAAAAATGATAATTATTATTTCTATTCAATTTATATTTTGAAAATTTATAAATTTCAAAATTTCTACACAGATTATAAATTTCTAATCTATAAAAACCTTACGGAAAAGTGTTAATTTGGTTGTAAACTAAATAATATACCTAAAAATTTAAATTTAATTTAAAGTTGAGTTAATTACTGTTTTCGTCTCTGAGGTTTGTTAAAAATAACGGTTTCAGTCAATTAGTTTAAAAATTGCGATTTCAGTCCATTAGTTTCATTTTCGCAACCATTTCAGTCCACTAACTTAACTCCATCCATTTATTTTGTTAACTTTGGGTGAAATTACCAAATTACCCCTGCTAACTTAACAAATTGTAATAAAAAAAATTCTACAAAATCTAAAAATAAAAAAAAATTCCAGAAAATTCAAAAAAAAAATTCCAAAAAATCTAAAAATCAAAATTTTTAAAAAAAAATCATAAAAATTCTAAAAAATCCAAAAAAATTCTAAAAAATCCAAAATGTTTCATTAAATGTTTCGAACCCGAACCGTTTCGACGCGAACCATTTCGACCCGTACCGTTTCGAGCCGAACCGTTTCAACCCGTACAGTTTCGACGCGAACCGTTTCGACCCGTACCGTTTCGAGCCGAACCGTTTCGACGCGAACCGTTTCGACCCGTACCGTTTCGAGCGAAACCGTTTCGACGCGAACCGTTTCGACCCGTACCGTTTCGAGCCGAACCGTTTCGACGCGAACCGTTTCGACCCGTACCGTTTCGACGCGAGCCGTTTCGACGCGAGCCGTTTCGACGCGAGCCGTTTCGACCCGAGCCGTTTCGACCCGAGCCGTTTCGAGCCGAGCCGTTTCGAGCCGAGCCGTTTCGAGCCGAACCGTTTCGACGCGAACCGTTTCGACCCGTACCGTTTCGAACCGTGTCGAAATGGTTCAGCTCGAAACGGTTCGGGTTCGAAACATTTAAGGAAACGGTACGGGTCGCAACGGTTCGCGTCGAAACGGTTCGGCTCGAAACGGTACGGGTCGAAACGGTTCGCGTCGAAACGGTTCGCGTCGAAACGGTACGGGTCGAAACGGTTCGCGTCGAAACGGTACGGGCCGAAACGGTTCGCGTCGAAACGGTTCGGCTCGAAACGGTACGGCTCGAAACGGTTCGCGTCGAAACGGTTCAGCTCGAAAGGGTACGGGTCGAATCGGTTCGCGTCGAAACGGGTCGGCTCGAAACGGTACGGGTCGAAACGTTTCGCGTCGAAACGGTTCGCGTCGAAACGGTACGGGTCGAAACGGTTCGCGTCGAAACGGTTCGCGTCGAAACGGTTCGGCTCGAAACGGTACGGGTCGAAACGGTTCGCGTCGAAACGGTACGGGTCGAAACGGTTCGCGCCGAAACGGTTCGCGCCGAAACGGTACGGGTCGAAACGGTTCGCGTCGAAACGGTACGGGCCGAAACGGTTCGCGTCGAAACGGTTCGGCTCGAAACGGTACGGGTCGATACATTTAATGAAACATTTTGGATTTTTTAGAATTTTTTTGGATTTTTTAGAATTTTTTTGATTTTTTAAATTTTTTTTGATTTTTACATTTTTTGGAACCCGAACCGTTTCGAGCTGAACCATTTCGACACGGTTCGAAACGGTACGGGTCGAAACGGTTCGCGTCGAAACGGTACGGGTCGAAACGGTTCGCGTCGAAACCGTACGGGTCGAAACGGTACGGGTCGAAACGGTTCGGCTCGAAACGGTACGGGTCGAAACGGTTCGCGTCGAAACGGTTCGCGTCGAAACGGTACGGGTCGAAACGGTTCGCGTCGAAACGGTACGGGTCGAAACGGTTCGCGTCGAATCGGTTCGCGTCGAAACGGTTCGGCTCGAAACGGTACGGGTCGAAACGCTTCGCGTCGAAACGGTACGGGCCGAAACGGTTCGCGTCGAAACGGTTCGGCTCGAAACGGTACGGGTCGAAACGGTTCGCGTCGAAACGGTTCGCGTCGAAACATTTAATGAAACATTTTGGATTTTTTAGAATATTTTTGGATTTTTTAGAATTTTTTTGATTTTTTAAAATTTTTTTGATTTTTAGATTTTTTGGAATTTTTTTTTGAATTTTCTGGAATTTTTTTTTATTTTTAGATTTTGTAGAATTTTTTTATTACAATTTGTTAAGTTAGCAGGGGTAATTTGGTAATTTCACCCAAAGTTAACAAAATAAATGGATAGATTTAAGTTAGTGGACTGAAATGGTTGCGAAAATGAAACTAATGGACTGAAATCGCAATTTTTAAACTAATTGACTGAAACCGTTATTTTTAACAAACCTCAGAGACGAAAACAGTAATTAATGCAACTTTAAATTAAATTTAAATTTTTAGGTATATTATTTAGTTTACAACCAAATTAACACTTTTCCGTAAGGTTTTTATAGATTAGAAATTTATTATCTGTGTAGAAATTTTGAAATTTATAAATTTTCAAAATATAAATTGAATAGAAATAATAATTATCATTTTTTTTCCGAACGGAGTTATCAATTAAACATTAATATAACTTATTTGATTTTTTAAACATTTTGGATTTTTTTTTAAAAATTTCCGTTCGAAACGGTACGGCTCGAAACGGTTCGCGTCGAAACGGTTCAGCTCGAAACGGTACGGGTCGAATCGTTTCGCGTCGAAACGGGTCGGCTCGAAACGGTACGGGTCGAAACGTTTCGCGTCGAAACGGTCGAAACGGTACGGGTCGAAACGGTTCGCGTCGAAACGGTACGGGTCGAAACGGTTCGCGTCGAAACGGTTCGCGTCGAAACGGTTCGCGTCGAAACGGTTCGCGTCGAAACGGTTCGCGTCGAAACGGTTCGGCTCGAAACGGTACGGGTCGAAACGGTTCGCGTCGAAACGGTACGGGCCGAAACGGTTCGCGTCGAAACGGTTCGGCTCGAAACGGTACGGGTCGAAACATTTAATGAAACATTTTGGATTTTTTAGAATTTTTTGGATTTTTTAGAATTTTTTTGATTTTTTAATTTTTTTTTGATTTTTAAATTTTTTGGAACCCGAACCGTTTCGAGCTGAACCATTTCGACACGGTTCGATACGGTACGGGTCGAAACGGTTCGCGTCGAAACTGTACGGGTCGAAACGGTTCGCGTCGAAACGGTACGGGTCGAAACGGTTCGGCTCGAAACGGTTCGGCTCGAAACGGTACGAGTCGAAACGGTTCGGCTCGAAACGGTACGGGTCGAAACGGTTCGCGTCGAAACGGTTCCGCTCGAAACGGTACGGGTCGAAACGGTTCGCGTCGAAACGGTTCGCGTCGAAAGGGTACGGGTCGAAACGGTTCGCGTCGAAACGGTACGGGTCGAAAGGCGAAACGTATCGGCTCGAAAGGGTACGGGTCGAAACGGTTCGCGTCGAAACGGTTCGGCTCGAAACGGTACGGGTCGAAACGCTTCGCGTCGAAACGGTACGGGCCGAAACGGTTCGCGTCGAAACGGTTCGGCTCGAAACGGTACGGGTCGAAACGGTTCGCGTCGAAACATTTAATGAAACATTTTGGATTTTTTAGAATATTTTTGGATTTTTTAGAATTTTTTTGATTTTTTAAAATTTTTTTGATTTTTAGATTTTTTTGAATTTTTTTGAATTTTTTTGATTTTTAGATTTTTAGATTTTTTAGAATTTTTTTATTACAATTTGTTAAGTTAGCAGGGGTAATTTGGTAATTTCACCCAAAGTTAACAAAATAAATGGATAGAGTTAAGTTAGTGGACTGAAATGGTTACGAAAATGAATCTAATGGACTGAAATCGTAATTTTTAAACTAATGGACTGAAACCGTTATACCAATTCGCATCACTTTTTCTGTCACAAAAAGCAAAAACATATACCAACCAACAATTTGTTTATTTAATTAATTATTTTTCCTATCATCTTTCTCACTCTTCTTTTTTTATGAAGTTGGAGTTATGGAGTCATTATTTGCTTATAAATATTCAGGTAACGATTGTTAATTTCTGTGTTCTTTTTTTATTTTAACCATCAGAGAGTTCAAGGGGAGCAACTGCAAGTTAAGGAAAGGCGTGATAAAGCCCTCTGGCTAACGTGGATCCTACTTGGCGCTGACGTGTCCTGATAAAGCCCCTAGGGGCTCCATCCCACACCCCCATAGCCTAAGAGATATGTGTCTCTAACAAGTGGACTAGTCTCACATTAACAATGTAACATGTCAATAACATATGATAATGAGCATTGGTAATTTTATAGGAGTCAACACCAGTGGCGGACCCAGAAATTTTTTTTATGGGGGGCAGGAATGTTTAGTGGTCGTTTCTCTTTTTTGGTCCGGTTTGGGTCGGATCATATTAAAAAAAGATAAGCAAACTAAATTTCGTATAATCAACAAAAGTGCGTCAAATGTCATTAAAAATGGCGATAAGTGATTTTTTTTTTGTTTTCTTTGTGTTAATGTATTCAAAATCCATATGTTGTTATCACTTGAAATTCATATTTTCACAAAAAAAAAAAAAGTTAGTTTTATCATAGAACTCATTAAAAACATAGACTAAAAACATTAGGCCCAAGGGGTGAACTCATTAGAATTTTTAAAAAATTGACTCAACCCTTCACATATTATGTTAGGGACAAAATTGGGCTTAACTATATAAGTTATATTAATGTTTAATTGATAACTCCGTTCGGAAAAAAAATGATAATTATTATTTCTATTCAATTTATATTTTGAAAATTTATAAATTTCAAAATTTCTACACAGATTATAAATTTCTAATCTATAAAAACCTTACGCAAAAGTGTTAATTTGGTTGTAAACTAAATAATATACCTAAAAATTTAAATTTAATTTAAAGTTGAGTTAATTATTGTTTTCGTCTCTGAGGTTTGTTAAAAATAACGGTTTCAGTCCATTAGTTTAAAAATTGCGATTTCAGTCAATTAGTTTCATTTTCGCAACCATTTCAGTCCACTAACTTAACTCCATCCATTTATTTTGTTAACTTTGGGTGAAATTACCAAATTACCCCTGCTAACTTAACAAATTGTAATAAAAAAATTCTACAAAATCTAAAAATAAAAAAAAATTCCAAAAAATTCAAAAAAAAATTCCAAAAAATCTAAAAATAATTTTTTTTTTTAAAAATCATAAAAATTCTAAAAAATCCAAAATGTTTCATTAAATGATTCGAACCCGAACCGTTTCGAGCTGAACCGTTTCGACGCGAAACGTTTCGACCCGTACCGTTTCGAGCCGAACCGTTTCGACCCGTACAGTTTCGACGCGAACCGTTTCGACCCGTACCGTTTCGAGCTGAACCGTTTCGACGCGAACCGTTTCGACGCGAACCGTTTCGACCCGTACCGTTTCGAGCGAAACCGTTTCGACGCGAACCGTTTCGACCCGTACCGTTTCGAGCCGAACCGTTTCGACGCGAACCGTTTCGACCCGTACCGTTTCGACGCGAACCGTTTCGACGCGAGCCGTTTCGACGGGAGCCGTTTCGACCCGAGCCGTTTAGACCCAAACCGTTTCGAGCCGAACCGTTTCGACGCGAACCGTTTCGACCCGTACCGTTTCGGACCGTGTCGACCCAAATTACCCCTGCTAACTTAACAAATTGTAATAAAAAAAGTTCTACAAAATCTAAAAATAAAAAAAAAATTCCAAAAAATTCAAAAAAAAATTCCAAAAAATCTAAAAATAATTTTTTTTTTTAAAAATCATAAAAATTCTAAAAAATCCAAAAAAATTCTAAAAAATCCAAAATGTTTCATTAAATGTTTCGAACCCGAACCGTTTCGAGCCGAACCGTTTCGACCCGTACAGTTTCGACGCGAACCGTTTCGACCCGTACCGTTTCGACCCGTACAGTTTCGACGCGAACCGTTTCGACCCGTACCATTTCGAGCCGAACCGTTTTGACGCGAACCGTTTCGACCCGCGGTTCGGGTTCGAAACATTTAATGAAACGGTACGGGTCGAAACGGTTCGCGTCGAAACGGTTTGCGTCGAAACGGTACGGGTCGAAACGGTACGGGCCGAAACGCTTCGCGTCGAAACGGTACGGGTCGAATCGGTTCGCGTCGAAACGGGTCGGCTCGAAACGGTACGGGTCGAAACGGTTCGCGTCGAAACGGTACGGGTCGAAACGGTTCGCGTCGAAACGGTTCGGCTCGAAACGGTACGGGTCGAAACGGTTCGCGTCGAAACGGTTCGCGTCGAAACGGTTCGGCTCGAAACGGTACGGGTCGAAACGGTTCGCGTCGAAACGGTACGGGTCGAAACGGTTTCGCTCGAAACGGTACGGGTCGAAACGGTTCGCGTCGAAACGGTTCGGCTCGAAATGGTACGGGTCGAAACGTTTCGCGTCGAAACGGTACGGGTCGAAACGGTTCTCGTCGAAACGGTTCGCGTCGAAACGGTTTCGCTCGAAACGGTACGGGTCGAAACGGTTCGCGTCGAAACGGTTCGGCTCGAAACGGTACGGGTCGAAACGTTTCGCGTCGAAACGGTTCGCGTCGAAACGGTACGGGTCGAAACGGTTCGCGTCGAAACGGTTCGGCTCGAAACGGTACGGGTCGAAACGGTTCGCGTCGAAACGGTACGGGTCGAAACGGTTCGCGTCGAAACGGTTCGGCTCGAAACGGTACGGGTCGAAACGGTTCGCGTCGAAACGGTTCGCGTCGAAACGGTTCGGCTCGAAACGGTACGGGTCGAAACGGTTCGCGTCGAAACGGTACGGGCCGAAACGGTTCGCGTCGAAACGGTTCGGCTCGAAACGGTACGGGTCGAAACGGTTCGCGTCGAAACGGTTCGCGTCGAAACATTTAATGAAACATTTTGGATTTTTTAGATTTTTTTTGGATTTTTTAGAATTATTTTGATTTTTTAAAATTTTTTTGATTTTTAAATTTTTTGTAACCCGAACCGTTTCGAGCTGAACCATTTCGACACGGTTCGAAACGGTACGGGTCGAAACGGTTCGCGTCGAAACGGTACGGGTCGAAACGGTACGGGTCGAAACGGTTCGCGTCGAAACGGTTCGGCTCGAAACGGTACGAGTCGAAACGGTTCGGCTCGAAACGGTTCGGCTCGAAACGGTACGGGTCGAAACGGTACGGCTCGAAACGGTTCGCGTTGAAACGGTTCGCGTCGAAACGGTACGGGTCGAAACGGTTCGCGTCGAAACGGTACGGGTCGAAAGGCGAAACGTATCGGCTCGAAACGGTACGGGTCGAAACGGTTCGCGTCGAAACGGTACTGGCCGAAACGGTTCGCGTCGAAACGGTTCGGCTCGAAACGGTACGGGTCGAAACGGTTCGCGTCGAAACGGTTCGCGTCGAAACATTTAATGAAACATTTTGGATTCTTTAGAATTTTTTTGGATTTTTTAGAATTTTTTTGATTTTTTTAAATTTTTTTGATTTTTAGATTTTTTGGAATTTTTTGGAATTTTTTTGATTTTTAGATTTTTTAGATTTTTTTTATTACAATTTGTTAAGTTAGCAGGGGTAATTTGGTAATTTCACCCAAAGTTAACAAAATAAATGGATGGAGTTAAGTTATTGGACTGAAATGGTTACGAAAATGAATCTAATGGACTGAAATCGCAATTTTTAAACTAATGGACTGAAACCGTTATTTTTGACAAACCTAATGGACGAAAACAGTAATTAAGAGAAAAACTAATAAATAAAAATCAAAATAATATACTTTGAGAATTGAAACTATGGTGGTGTTTGTTTTTTGGAAGAAGAGCTTCCTGGCTTTTTCTGTCTGCACCGTGCAGACGCGGGAAGTGGTTTAGACTCAGAAGAGTGTTTTTTTTTTTTTTTCGAGAAGTGCTTTTTACCTCTTCCCAACCTCTTTTTGGGGAAGAGATGAGAGGTAAGCTTCTCCAAGCAGAGGTTTACCTCTTCTTGGCACCACCTCCACCTCCACCCCTGCTCCGCCACCACCACCACTGCTCCGCCACCATCATCATCATCATCATCACCACCCCTGCTCTGCCACCACCACAACTGCTCCGCCACCACCACCCCTGCTCCGCCACCACCTCCGAAACCCCCACCTCCGCCTCCACCTCCGAAACCCCCACCTCCACCTCCGAAACCCCCACCTCCGCCGAAACCCTAAATCGAAACACCCCAAAACGATCAGAAACGAAACCCCCACCTCCGCCTCCACCTCCGAAACCCCCACCTCCACCTCCGCCGAGACAGATCTGTTAGAGAGAGAGTAGAGAGAGAGTGGTGGTGATGATGGCGGTGGTGATGATGACGGTGGTGAAGTGGTGGCGGTGGTGAAGTGGTGGCGGTGATGATGATGGCGGTGGTGCAGATTGTAGAGAGAGAGTAGAGAGAGATCAGTGTGTTGTGTGTGTGTGTTGGTGAAGAGGTTTTATATAAAAAAAAAACAAACTCTCTTCTCCTTGCAGACTGCAGACATTTGGTCCACCTCTTCTCCTGCAGATGTCTGCAGATGTGGCCTGCAGCAGAAGAGGTTTTCGTGCAGAAAAAACAAACAGCACCTATGTGTCTGCCAATTTGCCAATTCGCATCACCTTTTCTGTCACAAAAAGCAAAAACATATACCAACCAACAATTTGTTTATTTAATTAATTATTTTTCCTATCATCTTTCTCACTCTTCTTTTTTTATGAAGATGGAGTTATGGAGTCATTATTTGCTTATAAATATTCAGGTAACGATTGTTAATTTCTGTGTTCTTTTTTTATTTTAACCATCAGAGAGTTCAAGGGGAGCAACTGAAAATTTTTATGGGGTGCGCTCAACACTTTAACGGATATATTACACTAAAAGAATATTTTTAAGGGGTGCGCCTGCCCGCCCAATGGTGGCTGTAGGTCCGCTCCTGGTCAACACTCAAGACATGTCCCATAATATTTTTAGGAGTTTTTTTTGGTGATAAATTTAGTTTTTTTTTTCGTGATAAATTTAGAAGTAATTAATTATGGATATAACTATAAGAATAATAATCTTAATATTTTGAGTAGTATCAATTTTTTAAGTTATAAGTATAAAAGAAACTTTGATCACTTAAAATTTAATCATGGATTCACGGTCTTGTTACATCTTATATTTCGTTTAACCGGTATATAATCATACAATTGGTTTTTCTATAACGTAAAATCAAGGTTTTAGTCAAATTGGTGTGATCCAAAAGATTATTTACCTAATGATGTGGTTTTAAAAATATTTACCAAATTATTATTTTTTTCAACAAATAAATACTTCTCTTTATTGGATAAAAAATAAACAAAAAGTTATAATAAGCGGATTGCCAAAAAAATAAAAACTAACAAAGAATAAAGAGAACTATGATAAGTTAGTGAAAAACTAGTTAGATATATATCTTTAAAATATTCAATTGACAAATAGTTTTTTTTAATCATATGGAGTTGATGATCTTGATTGTGAAACCATAATTAAAATAATAAGGTTTGACTTTGGTGATCATATGATGGTTTTATAAAGAAAAAATGATGCATACGTACATTACTAATGGGCCCGGTGGGTGTCCCAACTGATATCAGATTTAATTAGGCGGGTGTCCTGGCTGATATGAGATTCAATTATCATGCCTATTACGAACCACAACCCATTCCAGGTTTCTAACATTTTATTACATTCAACGAAAAAATAGCCGTAGAAGTTATAGACACTTTTGTAACTGGTTTAAATATATATTTACAACTAATCGGATGAAAGATTATAAAATTCTTGATTTTATGATATAACTTACTTAAAATAGTGAAGTATATAAAAAAATGTATGCATAAGTAAATATATATCCAACGCTAGTTTACAACATTGTGCTTGTTTTCCGTTGTTTCGAATATCTTGTTTCTAACAAGTTAAGTACAGTCAACTTTTCGATGATATCGTTTAAAAGAATTAACTGCTAAGAAGATTAAGAAATAAACAAAAACCACTGACTAAGCATAAGAAAGCGTGCTACTCGATATACTGAAAGAGCTAACTTTCAGCGGAGTGGAGTGGCAACATTCAGAGGAGCTTCCGATGGATCACTAACTGCAAATTTCTCGTGCATGAAACGACTATCAACAATTGAGTCGTCTTTAGGTGTAGCAGTAGCAGCTCCAGTCCCACTTAATTCTTAATTTATGTAGCCTTCATGAGACCCGTCCTTCACCTCGTGGAAGTTCCATATCACACTGAATTTGCCCACTGACAACCAGGTAGTGCTTTGCTTCAAACATCCGTTCTTGTATTCAAAATTAATACATCGGGTATTAAAAAGGTTGGAAGGAAAAATATCTTTTCAGACCATTGCGACCAGTATTGATCTGTACACAATAAATGACATGTTTTACCCCCATTTAACCTGTTACTACTTACTACTTACCAAACCCGACTAACCCACACGTTTTGACACCTTTTAAGTAACCTTCATCAGTCATCGAATTACAGGAAGAAATGGTGAATTTTCTGTGTGGAACTCCACAAGAGCTGCGGCTTAAGCCACCTGACGATTAACCATTCATAAGTATACAAAGTCCATCACTGGTAAAATGTTGGCCACCCACCTACTGATGCACCCAAACCTCACATTATAAGTAAATGAATCAGAATTGGCAACTCCAGTATGATTACCCATGCGTTGTGGCGGAGTGCGTTAAATGCATTACATGTTCAAACCATTCAACTCAGCAACAATTAATACCCATATATAAACTTGTATTTTTGACCCGTTATGTGACCAAGCCATTTGCCTCAGAGCGCATATACTGAAAACTAAGTAAAACAAATGCCATACCCACAAACTCTAACCATACCGATGAAAGTGAAATTTCACATAAATTCACCAACTTTAACCACACTCAGAAGTCTCTTTCCGTCAACTCAATTGGCTAAAAGGAGTGGGTTTTTACAAAAATAAAAAGGAAATAAAATAGACCCATGGTTCTCATACAAAAAGTTCCTAAAAATTCACATAAATTCACCAACTTTAACCACACTCAGAAGTCTCTTTCCGTCAACTCAATTGGCTAAAAGGAGTGGGTTTTTAGACTAAAGGGTATGGAGAGGATGGGCTCGGATGGGTTGAGCCGCCACGTAGGCGCCACGTAGGAGTGGCTTGGATGGGATGAACCTAGAGGGGTGGAGAGGGATGGAGGATGAGGCCCCACAACAATAAAAAAATATAAAATTTTAGAGAGAGATAGAGAGAGAGGAGAGACAAAGATAGAGAGAGAGAAGAAAGGTGCTTCGGCTGAATCGGCGTGGGTGAGTCGTTTGGGCCGGGCCGGGGCTAAGGGGGGCGGTGTGGGGGCTCGGCGCCGGAGCTAGCCGGGGCTAGCCGACCCCCATACCCATTAGTCTTACAAAAATAAAAAGGAAATAAAATAGACCCATGGTTCTCATACAAAAAGTTCCTAAAAATGCACAGCTAATTCTTTATATAACTAACCACCACAACATAAGTCACCGTTATATCAAATCGTAAACGGTTAGCTTAACCAATTCCATAAAGATGATTAATAGATCAAAGCAAACGGTTATCTAGCCCATTTACTAAACGAATCAAGCTTGGGCTGGCCTGTTTAATCAAACAGGTTGTGTTCGAGTTGACCTTTTTAACCCGTTTAGTTATACATGTCAAGCCACCAACCCATTTAACCCTATTTTTAAACCCACAAAGTTGATAACTACTTTCCAACCTGTTTGACACATATAGATAAACCAGGTCGTTCAGGTTACACCCGTGGTTAATGTTTTTCATACGAATAAATTGTTAATGTTTTTTAAGTGTGTCGAGGACAAGATTAATGTTTTTCACACGAATAAATATAAGGGTCGTGTTCAGGTTGAACAACTCGATCCGCCGACCCAACATGGATCACACCGTGGTCAAAATTACACAAAACAAAGTTTATTGATCAAAAACTTGTATCAAGTTAATATGTACAAACCACTCTCAAGGCAATTCTCTAGTTCATAATTTATCAAAAACACCAATGAAGTCATGCATGAACAGTGTTGAAATAGATCACTAAAGAAAAAGAACTCGGATATAATTATATTTTTTAACAAATCAAATATTCTCAACTTTTTTTAAATATAATTTATTTATCATAATGCCACCTATACATAAAAAAGAATTTATATTACTGTTAATAAAAGAAACTAATAAATCTGCAGAGTAAACAACATTGTGGGTCAAAAACAAAGTGTTAAATATCATAGTAAAAATTCATGAAACTGCAACTTCAACCTATAATTCTAGACAGCAGAAGCAACAAAAACAAAAGCGATATAAAAGAAACTGAATGTGGATTTATTCAAAAAGGCGAAATTTTGGCCTTTATGTATAGAACTCAGCAGATTCCTTCCTTTAGTGTTTGTTTATAAAGCTCGAGCGTCTCTTGGTGATTAGGATCTAAACAGAGTGCTGCTTCACAATCTCTTAAAGGAAGCTACATAATAATCAATCATTGACTCATAGAATGTTTCTTGAAGATGCAGCAGCATTTGTAGCTCTTCAACAGCTTGTTTGTCCATCAACACTGGTGGAATAATAAGGTTTATTACTTTAGATGTTTCACATTTTAATCTTTTAATATCATGTCTAACACTTTAAAAAATTAAAAAGATCTTAAAATCATAAAAAGCAAGTAAAGGCAGCAACAGAAAACCTTACCAGACCAGGTGAGGTGCAGTCCCCTGCCACCGACTATTGAAACCATAAATTAACGGGTATACCTTACACATACAAAATAGAAAATACTGCAATACTTATGTATATAAACTGCCTCTTCATAATTATAGCTTCAATGTCAAATCGATTTTCGCTGGAGGATCGTTTCCAGCATCCGTGGTAGTCGTAGTCGCAGCACGGCTGCCGTGCTGCGACTACGACTACCACGGATGCTGGAAACGATATTCTTTTTCATCGTGCAGTAGAGGCAGGAGAAGATTCTGGTAGGTGGCTGGTGGTGGTTGTGGGGGTGGTTAGTGGTGGTGTGATGGTGGTTGTGTGGGGGTATGATCCGCCATTAAAATTGAGTTGCAGGTGTAACCGGCGGAGGTGGAGGGTGGGGAGCCAACGTAGGTGTTACTTATCGGAATGGATGATTTCAGAGAAAAGAGGGTTGGTTTGTTTGAGAGCTAAAGATCACAAATATATATACTCCCCAAGTTCCACTTTAGCCCTTCAAGTCTTCTTCCTCACCAACTTAGGCCCCTCCAAACTCTTTATTTACAATTTTAACCTGAAAGTGAAGTATACACCAGACAAAATCAAGTTGATAACAATCACCACTAAATCAAAGGGTCCTACCATCTTTATCTTACAACCATTCAATATAGACATAACCCCCTAGACACCCAAATCCCATATATCCACTAATACAAGTTGTTTGCATATTTACAAAACTCAAAATGAGAGAATTGTGTGTATCCTCTTAAAATTTATTACTTGCGTATTTACATAATTCAAAACCAAAGTTATATATATCCTATCCTATAACAAATACCCTTATCAAAAATAAAAGAACCGATTCCATTATTTACGTGGATTACCCAAGATGCGAGTGTTCACTGACAAATTTATTTAAAGGTATTATTTCCTTATTTTGCTAAGCATTTAGTGTGGTAGATATTATTAGCTACCCCAGTTTTCCTTTTCTATTTTTTTTTTTTTGCTAAGCATCTAGTGTGGTAGATATTATTAGCTACATTAGTTTTTCTTTCTTTTCTATTTTTCTTTAATAAAAGCAATTTTTCCCTCAATTAATTCACAAAAAAACTTATGTGAGTTGAATCTACTATTCAATTTTGTATAAGTTGCTATAGCTTTGGGTATAATTGAGTAATGCACAATACATCTTCCTTCTTGCTTTATTTGTCCACCCACCCATTGAATAATATGTTTCTACTTTTATAATTTTCAGCCCTATAGTTATTTGTCTTTTACAACTTTGTTTCTTTTTTATTTTTTATCTTAATATTTTTCCATTTTCAACTTTGGTCTCATATACTTTTCATATTTTACAAAATTGTCATTTTACGTTTCGGTTTAAATTTTACGAGTTAACACCATACAACGCGAATGTGTGGTTCAAAGTTTTTACTTTATTTTGTTTTGCAATTTAAGTTTAACAACCGTGACACAAGGTGCGGGACCTAAGTCGACTTAGTTATTTTTTCTATGTTTTACGTTTGAGGTTAATTTTTGCATGTTAACACGCTGCAATGGACATGCGTGATTCAACGTCACTTTTTATTCGGTTTAACAATCCCGCCGTAAAGCGCGGGTCCTTAACACTAGTTTTTATTATTTATTTGTTAAATTGAGGGGGTCGTAATCCTCCTCATGGGATGATCTTACATTTTCTTTATTCTTGTCATGGGATGGTTCATAAATTATAAATGCTTTTATCGTATCAAAGTATTATCTTTGTCTGTATAAATACTAGAAAAACTAGAACCTGTTTTCGTGTTTAGAGGGTTAACATGGTCGTGTAAAATTTTCAATGTGCCGAGTCATGTTGCTAGATGCATGACAGCCATGCATTTATAACTTTGTATTAAATTAAGAGTGTTGCTAAATGTACTCCGTTTTTCCTTATTTTTACCGAGTGTACCCCCCCCCCCCCCCCCCCAATTAAATAAATAAAATCAAACCTTTTATTTTGTAATTTGTTTAAAAATTGTATCTGCTTTAAGTTTTTAAACAATTCAAGTTTTCACTTCAAATCCTCCTTATCATGTCAAATTAAAAAGTTTTAACGTTTATCCAAAACTAATAGCCCTTGCTCATCTTCTCATTATAATCGATATTAAAAAATATGTATCAAACAAAAGATAAACCTGAATTTTAAAATTGTTGTTTCTAATAAATTTTGTCTGATTAAAAACTGATTACGATCGGTAAAAAAACAATGCTCACCAATAATTTCTTGACTTAATCTAATGGATTGGATGATAAATACACATCACATTATATTGTTATTTGATTAATTTCAAGTGTTTTACGTGCAACCCCTCCTTATCCCTAGTTAGTGCTTAAGTGTTTCATCTAGTTTGTTTACCTTCTGACTTGATGGAACAGAATTTATATTCGACTAACTTTTAGGTAGCGTTTGGTATGCAGGAATGAAAGGTAGAATGGAATGAACCATTGTGAGGGAATGAAGAAAATAGTGTTTGGTTGGTCGATAGAATGGAATCCTCCATTCCAAAATGCATTCCATTCCCTCAAAATTATTCCATCCGCCCCCCCTGTTTTTTTTTTTCCATTCCATTCCCTCTTCACCATTCATTAACAACACCACAACCCACCACCGTTGTTACCACACACCACCGTCATCCGCCGCCGTCACCCATCTCCACCGCCACTTGCCACCGCTGCTGCCACCACCTATCGCCGCCACCCACCTCCATCATCGCCACCGCCGTCGCCGCCACCCACCGTCGCCACTGCCACCTCTGATCATCGCCACCACCCACCTTCGATCATCCCTGCCACTATTGCCACTGCCACCTCCGATAACCGCCGCCACCCACCGCCGCCACCGCTATCAACAGCCACCACCCACCGCCACCTCCGACCACCGTCGCCGATGCTACCACCTCCGACCACCCCTGCCACCACCATCGCCACCGCAGCCACCTACCTCCACCGTCAATCACCACAACCGTTGTCACCATCCGCCATCGTCTCCACCCACCACCACCACCACCGCCAACCACTGTCGCCGCTACAACTGACAACTAGCACCATGCCCCATCATCACCCATCACTGACCACCGCCATTTGATTTTACTCTTTCGTCTTTTTTCGCATACCAAACAACAAAAAGTAATTGTTCATTCCATTCACACATGGTAACCAAACAAGACATGGAATGGTAATGATTAATTCCATTACCTCATTCATTCCATTACCTCGTACATTCCATTCCACCGTCCATTCCATTACCCCATACCAAACAGACCCTTAGAAAAATTCTCCTAGAGATGTGGTTGAGCATAAAATTAAAGGGTTGTGCAGAAATCAACTTTTAGAAGGAAGGAAAAGTACGGGCAGGAGAGAGAAAGAGAGATACGGTCAGGAGAGAAAGGATGGGCAAGAGTGAGAAAAGGACAACATGCTTTTCAATTAATTTAATTTTTTTAGCTTTAATTATTCTAAGCTTGACAATGAATTGCGTGCAAAGAACTTGGATTTGAGCAAGTTGATTAAAGAAATCCCTGGAGACGGGTTGGTCATCAGATTCTGGTTAGACGTTTGGGTAGGGGATACCAATCTCAAATCTACCTTTCCATCTCTTTTCAGGCTCGAGAAATCAAAATTCTGCCTCATTAAAGACCGTGTTAACTTGTCGAGCAGTCCGTTTCAATGGTCTTGGGACTGGTCCGCTAATCCTGCCAGCTAGACTGAAATAAGTGAATTACAGGCTTGCACTACCTTGTTGTCTTCACTGCAATCCAATGGGAGCTCGGACCATTGGTCTTGGACGCCTAGCTCAGATGGTGCCTTCTCAGTCAGATCTATGCGGAATCTTCTAGTCAATCCGGCTCCATCCACTAAAACAGCTTTGCGTAGAAGGGGTATTGGAATAAATAATACCTTATGTCCGTTATGTAATGAGGAGGAAGAAACTCTGGATCACCTTATGATATCATGCTACGTGGCGTCCATCGTGTGGCAAAGAATATCATCCTGGTGTCGCATACCGCCGGTGTTCGCTTTCTCTCTTTCTGATATCATTAACATGCACCGTTATGTCGGGGGTTCGGAGGTCAAAAGAAAAGCCATCCATGCTGTGTCAATGTTAGCTTGCTGGCTACTCTGGAAATTCAGGAATGAAGTTATCTTTCGAGGTAAAAGGGTTGTTGTCGAGAACATTTTAAACAAACTTTGCTCGGTTGGATTCTTATGGATGAAAAATCGATCAAATGTTGAAAATCTAGAGTGGGAGAAGTGGTTAGATTTCAGTTTCTGTATGTAATTGTTGTATTTGGTTGGTTGGCCTCGGCCGGGTTTGTTTTGTTAATAAAGGTTGCCTTTCAAAAAAAAATTATTTTGTTCTTCCGTCTTCAAATACAACAACAACAACAACAATGATGATGATGATGAGTGGCTTACGAATCGTTACACCCCTAATTATAAATACACAATTGGTATTAAGTTTTACTTGCATTTGACATTTTTTTTCTCACTTTGTTTTTGATATATTTCCAAAAATGTATGAACACCGAACATCTAAAGAATATTATTTTTATTCTTTTTTAGATATGGGAGGACACTTGTTGTTGATCTAGCTTGTGAAGCAAAAGGGGACATATCTAATGGCCAATACACATGACAACATACCTAACACTAATAATATCGACATACATATCCACTCTTATGCTTTTTAACAAAATCCAACTTTTTAGTTTTTATTTCTATCATTTTCAAGTCCTTTTATTTTCAATTTTTGAAACAAGTGATTGAATTGTCCACTTTGATTTTAAACCTTTGGGGACCATTATTATTTTTGATATTTCATGTGTTCTAAACTTCGACTTCATTTATTAGTTATTTGTTTTTTTAAATAACTAGTTTTAAAATTCTAATTATTTATTATCCAAGGGTTCAATTACATTATTATATCAAAAACTTGATTCCATCGGTGCTATTGTCAACCATGAAGTATAAAAAATAAGATGTGTTGAAGCGTGTTTTGTTGCATAAACTTTATACACTACTACAACTCTCCATACCCATGGTTCTTCTTTAAGTGACTTTAGACACATGAAAACTTTTTTTATTTTTGGTCTCCACTCTCCAAGCAATCCTTGTCTACTCTAGCCTACTTTTCTAAGAAATAGAAAATCTCGTATTACATAATAACTTCACATTTGAAAATAATCCAACATTGTTATAATTATCTTAGGCGGCTGATGACGGGGTAGCTCAAGTCTCAATAAAATGACTAAAACATATAACAGTTTAAAAGGTTAAAAGGTTCAAAACCCGCGAGCTGTAATGAACATCAAAAAGAACAAGCACAGTGGTCAATCACATCACTGATAGCTTGTGAGACTCTCCCTCAGCCGCAAAAAAGAGGCATGTGCAAGGAGACACTCTTTTACCCGCAGGTCCGAAGCCTCCAACCCCCAAAATGGGCAAGTCCCTCACTGCAGCCTTGGATCATCAGTCAAAGGTTTCTTCTCTTAGAAGATCATTTCTCTATAAATGGCAGCCCTTGTCATGGGCGGACCTAGCCTTAGGCAAGGGTGGGCGGCCGCACCCCTTGAAAAAAAAATAGTGTATATTTTAGGCAAAAAACCCGACCGCACCCCTTGAAAATATGGTTGAACACCTCATCCGCACCCCCAACCAAAAATTTCAGGGTCCGCCACTGGCCCTTGTCATTCATGCAAAACATTCCGATCAGCTTAGATCATCCTTGGTCTCTGATCTTTCTCTTCTCTCTTGAGAACTCACTCCTTGCTTGTTCTCTTCTTCACTTCAAACATTGTAACTTCACTAACATTAACATTCTGGGTTGAATTCCTTTCAATCCAGAATCAAAGGGTGAACAATAACAAGTGATCCAACCCCACGTGCTGCAAACGTGGGAGGACCCCACGACCTGCGTTAGGCAAACTGAGACCCTTGAAGCCTTTTGCCTAACCAGTCCGTTCACTATCTTTGGTCTTGTATTTGTTGTAGCAACAGCGGCATTATAGGGACATGAAAGGTTTGATAACGACTTTAACATCATCTCTTTGAGCATTATAGGGGCATGAAGAGAGAGACATTTTTAGGATAACGTCGAATGAGGAGAAAACAAAGTACAAAGTAATTATTAAAAGGGAATTAAGGCGCGTTAACAATTACACATTTTCAAATGGGCGCTATGACACTGATATAGCGAAAAATGTCCCTAAGGTGGCATTAACCATTACGGATGGTCTTACATAAACAAATGATTGTGATGTACAAGATAGTTGCATAAAACCTTTGTTTTTTTCTTAACAACTCATACTCTTAACTCTACATCTCCATTATATATTTTATGACAATCATAAGACTTGAAGACTTACCATTTGAGAAGACAGTCTTATCTCATTCTATGTACCGCTAGATCAAATGTCCTTCTGGTATCTTCTAATTTTGAGGTAATGTATTGTACCCTCACTTTTTTATGAATTTAGCTTCTAATTCATCATTGTAAATATTCGAAAGCAAATTGAAAGGACTTGGTGAATTGTCCAATCACCAACTATGGTTATGTCACCTTTAATTCGTGTATCAAACAAAACACTTGATTTAAAATTCCCATTGTGCCTTTAAAAAAGTTCCCATTGTACGATTGATACTGCATGTCTTGTTGATGAGTTCAAACCATATATTGTGCCTTTAAAAAAGTTCCCATTGTACGATTGATACTGCATGTCTTGTTGATGAGTTCAAACCATATGCGACAGATACTGCATGTCTACATCGCGTATTCCCCACATTTTTTTTTGCATATTTAGTTATTAGCATATAAGAGAACTAGGTACTACCCCGTGTACTACATGGGTTGCATAAATGTAATTTTATATAATAAATAATAAAAATATATATCTTTAGAAAAAACTCGTATATTGAACGTGTTAAATAAAATATAATGTCATATGTTAACACAGACAGTCGTCAAAGATTTATCTTTTAAAAATAGATTTAACATTTGAAATCACTACGAGCGCGTTGCATACGGAATCGCTGACAAGAATAAAAAGAAAATGTAGAAAAATACACTAAAAAATAACCGAAAGAAAATCAACTAAAAAAGTTGTATGGTAATGATGTTGTTCGGTAGAAACCCATAGTTAGAGATGAGCAAATAGTAATGGGTACCGGTACCAAGTTTCCTGAACCGAAAGATCCTAAGTACCAGTTCGGTACTGACGTTTGGTGTTCCTGGTACCGGTTCGCTAGCGGTTTTTACTTTCATATACCGATACTGTAACTGGTATTTTCGGTACGAATACCGATTTGGTATCAGTTGGCACTGAGCTCATCCCTACCCCTGAAACTAAAAAAAAAGTTGTACGATATCGTTGTTGTTCGTACGGTACCCGTGATCAGAGATGAGCAAATGGTACTCTGTAGCAGTACCAAATTTATCGAACTATAAGATTATCAAACTCAATCCGGTACCGACTTTTGTCGTTTTATGTACCAGGCTTGTGCTGGTTTTTACCTTCATGTACCGATAACGAACCGGTATTTTTGAAACAAGTACCGGTTAATACCAAGCTTATCAAAATTAAAAAGTAAAGAAGATAACAATTATTACAGTATTAAAATAATAAAACTATAAGAAAACTGTATATAATATTTTATTTTATATTAGAGTTTACTGTTTAAATCAGTCATTTATTAATATATAGGTGAATGTATCTAGTACTAAAGAATATTAAAATAGTTTTGACATAATGTTTGAATGAAGTTTTTGTGATGGTTAAATAAAAGTTTTTTAGTTAACTTTTGGTTTTCTAAATTGTATACTTTCGGTTTAAAACATTTTATTGTTGCTACTTTTACTCTGATTAATTTGAATTGTGGATGTTGCAGCTCTTAGTTATATGTTTTAAACGGTTTATTGTTTTAATTGTTTTTATTTTGTTCTTCGTTTTAGGATTTAATTGACAACCGGTTCCGACAAGAACCGTTTACGCTAGAACCGTTTAACCCGGTTACAAACCGAACTGGAACTGTTAGAATACGATTCGGTTCCGGTTCTTATATTTAGAATTAAACGGTTCCGGTTCGGTCCTGGTTCGATTCGGTTCGGTCCGGTTCTGAACCGTTGCACAACCCTACTAATTCAAGGGTGACAAGGCAGGCCGGCTCAAGCCTGGCCGCCTGCATGCGTCACAAGGTGTTACCTGGTTGTTGGGGTTTCCGCTTACGGGGGTTTTGGAGTGGGGCCTGAAACGTCAAATAACTGGGTACAGTTGGAATCAATGGCGTAGTCAGGATTTTTTTCCTACGTGTTCGGAAATTTTCGAGGTACGAACGATCGATTGTCTATTACTAAAGTTCAGCTTTTTCTACGGGTTTGATGTTGAAATTTCTACGGATGCCATGTCGAAATACACGTATATATAACACTAATTTTTTTGGTATGGGTTAGGCCAAACCCGTACGTCTCTATGTACCTACGCCCCTCATTCCAACTACTAATTACTGAGTCGGTAGGCGTCAAGAAGTTCGTATAGGTTGATACAGGTCATTTTTTTAATCGTACTTATAATAGAAATTGGACAAAATGGGTTTACATGTCAAACCCAATCCAGCTCATTTTGTTTCGACATTCAATATTTTTAAGCTCATTTAATTAATTTATACATTCAGTATTTTTAAGCTCTTTTATTGAAAGGAATTTCAACAATTAAACCCAACCCATAACAGACGGAATCCTATGAATAACTAACCGTAAGTTAAGTTGAAAAGGATCATGTAGTTGAAATCCATTGAAACACAAAGTGATTATGCATGAGCTATACATGCTACAGTTGAATTATTCATGTATCATCCAATCTAAAATCTGTTGACTCAGCAAAATAAGAAATAAAGATAGATGTGAAATTCAACAAACATCAGAAACACACCAACTATAATCAACCACGTTGGTGCCTTTATCATCCATAATTTGCCATCAACGAAGTGCAAACCAAGATGAAGTCAGCTAAAATGGTTTTGCTTCTACACAAATTCGAGATCTAGAAAATCCTACCAAGCACATGAAAATACAATACTCAATAAATAAAAAAATTGCATAATCAATCAAATTGAATTTCCGTCTAGCAAGACGAAAGCATTGGATGTTTATAGTTGACAATAATGATGGAGAAACAAAATCCGAATTTACAGTTTCCTTGTTCAAAACAAAAACTTTGATAGCCACAATCTCATTGTTATCAAGACGCATAGCTACATATAAAGGAACACATCAACGGACATCATCAATGTCGTTCTCCATTAAGTATTCACTACGAGCGACGTCAGGGGCGGACCTACACTTAGTGGTGGGTGGGCGGGCGCACCCCTTGAAAGTTCGGTCAAGTCCCCCGATTGCACCCCTTGAAATTATGATTGATAAAAACTCGAAGTGAATATGTTGGAGATGTGGCCGGATTTGTTTCCAGGAGTTGGTAATTGCAGCGGTGGGTAGTGTTCATATGTAGAAGATGATGTTTTTAGTGGAGGAGACTTGATCAAAACAAATAAAAGGGAGTGATATTATATTATAATATGAGCCACTTTATTGGGAACTACAAAAACCATTAGGGAAGGGGCACTCCTCTAAGTGAGGAGTGACCTCTCTTACCCACAGCCAATCAGTACGCGCCATGTCAACTTCCCACTTAACTCCCCCCACACCCTCAATTTGATGGCGGCACTCCTCTCTTGAGGACTCTTTTTTTTATTTTTTTAATGAAGTTGAAAAAATCAAAAAGAAAAAAAAGGAAAATAACTTGATTGGTTGAAAATCTGGTGGGCCACCCTCTCTCTCTCTCTCTCCCTTCATGCGGTAACCTCTCGCCGAAATCCATCCCCTCCATGCGGTGAAAGTTGATGGTGGCACCTCCTCCCCGCGCGGTAACCACTCCCCACACCTCCTCCCCGAATAGCGCCCTGGACACCCTTAAATAGCCGTATAGAGATTGTAAGATTTTTAACTTTATCAGTTTTTCATACTTAATTTTAATATACTTTTTTATAACTTTACTTAATTTAATGTTTGTAATTATTTTCTAGTTCTTTAAACGAAGTAGATTAAGCTTTCATCATATTTTTTGAAATACCAATGAAATGGATACTCGAATAGTCGAGAAGTTGCAGTTGAACTTTTTGGCAAAACTAAATTACTTGTTATCATATTGATTAATGGTTATTTGACTTGTAAATCTTACGGTTAAAACAAAGTAATTTTTTTAACGGTCAATATAATCAATCCTGAGCATTCTCGGGGCACCTACCGAACCAAACGAAGGACTCCGACAGTAACCTGAGTCCACCACCAATTTCGGGTAAGTTAACCCATCCACCATAGGGACGACTGTGAAATTACCGGTAAAACCCGTTTGCCTTAAGGATTGAAAACAAAGTAATAGTTTCGTATTTGCGTAAAAATTCCGCACCCCTTGAAAAAAATTTCTGGGTCCGCCACTGAGCGACGTTAGGGTAGCAGATTGAATGTGACACCCTACATTTTCAGGTTAACACTGTTAACTTTTCACAGTCAAACATTTGTGATTTATAGAACATTCGTACATGCATTGTGTCACACGTGTAAGTTATAACAAACAAAACGAATACAAACTAGTAGGACTAGTATTTTACAAGTACCAAAGTTAATTGGTTAACTTTCTATACAAGTTTCAAGGTTTTGAAACTTGAGGGACTAAATGTGTTAAGTAACAAACTAGAAATTATAACTTTCTATGCAAGTTATAGATAATCAAAACATGCGCGACTTTTGTGTGAAATAACAAACTTGAAATAATAACTTTCTCTACAAGTTTTTAGGTTTAGGAACTTGGGGGACTAGATGTGTCATTTAACAAACTAAAATTATTATTAGTTTTCTAAAATCCCAACCCTAGAGCACCCCTATCAGTTCGTCTCTCTCTCAAACCGCTGTTTCTCTCCCACGGCGACACACACACGCACACGGCTCTCATCTCTCTTTTCGGTAAACCCTAGTTCCTTGATTAAAACTTCACCATGTTATGCGATTTGTGTGTGTGTGTTGATGTGAGTATGACTGGCTACACTTGTATTGTCACACCCCGATATTTCCACGTATTACCGGTGGGGAGTATTGTGACGTAGTTGATATCATAGACAATTTATATTATCACAGTTTAATACACAGCGGAAGTCGAAAGATAAATCGTCACAAACCGAATTAAAAGTAATATCAAGTGTATTACAAAAACGGTTGTAAGGATCCACAGGCAGATCAAAGTTAACAAAAGATCATTGTTCAACAGATTTATAACATATAAGCTTGCAAGACTCTTTATTGATCCTAGGAGTAGCCAGCCTATTCCGTTTAGTACCTGCACTTAACCTTTTTGGAAAATACGTCAGTTTACACTGGTAAATACAATTAACCGACTCATTTTGAAAATGTTTAAGAAAATTGATTTGAATGCACATGGCACAAAATAATCTTTTATAACTTTGGATAATTATTTATATATAAACTTGTAAAAGAATTACATCTTCGTTATACGTTCAGTAGCCCGGGCTGAATACCGGGTTAAAGATTAATAGACACACCACATGATATAATCCCGCGGAGAGTTATTCTCGAACCGTCGGTTATACCTTTATATATATATATATATGCACTAGCACCTGTATGCCTACACCCCGTGCTTAGGTCGTGGCCATTTCAATGAATGATGCCAAGGATATCCGGGACATGGTCATTAACCCCCCAAAGGCTTTAAGCAAACAAAACAGTTTAAACGGGTCATCTCAATAAATTAACCTTCATATGATTAAAAATTTAATGCCCGACCAAGCGGTATTTTATATACCGTACCCCAAGCCCGTATAAGGGAAAATAAGTTAAAAGTATTTACCTGAGCAAGTATATATCACAATCAGCGAGTGCAAGTATCTTTTACTGGTCTCCTAATTTGGAACGAAGGTTTTAATAACCTATTAGATTCCTAACGGGTCTTAATTAAGTCTAAACTTAGACCGGTTAGTTTTAAAGGAAGATATACGGTTCAAAACGCACGATTAAGCGATGACCGGATTAGAGTGTGGTTTAGACCCGACAAGTTTGTATACTTGTATAATACGGGTAAACTAAACACATTCTGGATTTTGAGATAAAAACGATAAGGTTTGACCCGTTTCGGCTAATTTATGCAAACTAGTTACATAAACCGCACCGAATGCGAATAATGCGTAACGGGTAACCAAATGAGTCATGAACAGGTTTCCTAAGTTAATATGCCTTAAATATGTTGTGATATCAGTAAGATACCTTCCATTATGCCCAAAATGGATTTAAACTCAAATTATGCCCCGTAGGGGTATTTTGGTCATTTTAAAGGTTATAAAAGAGTTTAAATACTAATCTGAGTTTCAGGTCTGATATTAATCAGTAAAAACATTTATTTTTATAATTCATAACAGTAGGGTATTGCATATATGTGAAATTTACCTTTTATAATTAAACTATGCACCGTATGGGCATTTTGGTAATTTCACATAAGCTTTAAAGGTCAAAATTAGAATTCTGAGTTCAAAAATTTTGCTTACTGTTTAATTATAAAAATTTACGTAAAACATCAGTAGGTATTAAGTTTTATATGCCAAAAATAGTTTTAACTCATACTATGCGCTTAAAACGCATAAAAGTCGGTTTTAAGCGATTTTCGGGTTTAAATAGAAAATCTGAGTTTTTGATCAGTTTATAAAGTTCAAAATATTTTATTTGTCATATAAAATCAGTAGCAAAAAGTTTGGTGTCAAAATATTATGTAAAACTCTTTTTATTCAAGAGAAGGGTATAACCGACATTTACCGAATTATAGCAAGAACCCTATGTTATGCTCAGCTTAAAAATAAATAAAAATCTTCAAAAATCCCAAAATATTATATTACATCAGTGGGTAAAAAGTTTGGTATAAAAATTTGGGTTTAAATAGGCTATATCCTAATTACGCCGTTTAATTAATAAAAAGCTTCTTAATTACGATATTGAGCATAACTCTTAATCTAGACCTCAAAATGATGTCAAATTTTTAGGACAAGTTTATAAATTAGTAATAAAGGTTTTTGTCCTCTCATATTTTCAAAAATCTCGTTTTAAGGTCAAAAGGGCATTATGGTCAACATTTAGGCATATAACGGAAACATGTACATGAATCGAATAACTAATGAACCAAGTTGTATAACCTCAGAGGGTTACACTAATCCATAACCTGGTCCTAATAGAGCTCTAAGGCATTTCTAAAATATGCTACATTGGGTCAGAACTGAAAGTCAAAGCAAAAGTCTACTTTTGCGACTTTCAGTTCCGAACCGAGCTTAAACTGAAAATTGTCGGGTTGAACATGTTTAGACATGTGCTTATATTAATTACCAAGTTATATGAGTGATAAAACAGGTTCCATGGCTTTTACATTGTTAATTATGCGTTTAATTGAAATTTAGCTTTCTGTTGACTTTTTACAATCAAGTTTGACCCGACAATTGACCTAATTAGAGTGGGAATCAGAGGGTGCCCTTTTATGGGTTTATTACCCACATAATTACCAACTCATAGGTACTTTTAATTCGAGAATTGACTGGACCATTAGTGATTAATCACTAAGTCAAACCTTAATTACGACGGTTTGACTTTGGGCCATTAAACTAATTAAAACTGAATTAAGAGAGGTTAAGGACACTTACTGAAGTCCTATGCACGACTAATGATCCTTAGGAAGTGGTCTTGAGCTCCAGAAATCTCCAAAACAAGTGTTTGGAAGTTTTCAAGTGAAGTGCCCAAATGTTACAACAATGAGCTCTATATATAGCCATGGAAGGATCATGGAGATTGATACAGGTGTTATGGCAACTCTAGAGATGAAAACAAGTGTCTCGGGACATGTTTCAAGCAGCTAGAGGGTGGCAAACTCGCGGAATTTAGCAAACATGCAAGCAGCCACGTTAAACAACTTTTTGCTGAACTGGCATGCCGTCGCGTCGCGCGACGGCAGAGTGCCTCAGTGGTGGCGCAGCGCCAGGAGGTAGGGGACCAGCCAAACAAGTTTCAAAAATGACATTTTCACCCCCTGGACCTTCTAAAGCGTAATTTCTTCCATTTTAAGCACTTTTAACCCATGAAATTTATATTTTTGTGATCCATGATGTATAACCAAACATCGTTAGGTCCGGTTTCGTTAAACGGTAACCGAAAACACAAGTTTTGCCTCGTTGACGCTTTTAACCCTTTAATTACGAAAGTTAACGTATCTTCCTCATACGATATCAAAACCTTGTGAAATTTTTATCACTCATTCTTGGGAGTATAATTAATCGTTACAAGGCTCTGGGTTCGCTAAAAGGTCACTCAGAGGTATAACTTAAACATGTTGACACATTTAACCCTCGCGTCCTGTAAACTTTCACTTTCTTCCACAAACGGTTTCATATGCTTCATGATACATTCGTTTTAAGGGTATAAACATCGTGTAGGGTTGTTAAAAGTTATAATTATCAAATGTTGACACTTTGTATCCTTATATACATATACTTTCTTCGTTTGTCAACTTTAGTCCCTCATAATCAATCGGTTACACGTTTAAAGTCCATGACACGTGTCGATACTATATTGGACATGATTTTATGAGGTGTTAAATCCTCACCCCCTTAAAAGAAATCTCGACCTCGAGTTTTACTGAAATAAATGAGGGTACTTCTCTTTCATTGTGGACTCTACCTTCCACGTTTACTCGGGACCTCTACGGGCATCCCATTTAACCTTTACAATTGGTACTTTCTTTCTTCGAAGCTTCTTAACCTGTCGATCCTCGATCGACAAAGGTTTCTCAACAAACTTCAGGCTCTCATCTATGTGCACATCCGTATGTGGTATGACTAGTGATTCATCAGCTAGACATTTCTTCAGATTGCAGATGTGGAATACATTATGAATACCACTGAGCTCTTCAGGCAAATTTAACTTATAAGCCACTGTTCCGACACATTCGATGATCTCGAATGGTCCTATATATCTTGGGCTTAACTTGCCTTTCTTGCCAAATCGCATTACCCCTTTCCAGGGTGATACTTTCAGTAATACTTTGTCACCAACCTCAAACTTTAGAGGTTTACGCCTTTTATCTGCGTAGCTTTTCTGCCTATCCCTGGCAGCTTTGAGACGATCTCTTATCTGTACAATCTTATCTGTCGTCTCCAGGACTATATCAGGTCCTGTTAGTTGGACATCTCCAACTTCTGCCCAACAAACGGGCGTTCTGCACTTTCTTCCATACAGAGCTTCAAAAGGTGCAACTTGAATACTGGAATGATAACTATTATTGTATGAGAATTCGATTAATGGAAGATGATCATCCCAACTTCCTCCCAAGTCAATAACACAAGCTCGTAGCATATCCTCGAGTGTCTGTATAGTACGTTCACTTTGACCATCCGTCTAAGGATGATATGCAGTGCTGAAATTTAATCGAGTGCCTAGGGATTGCTGAAAGCTTTTCCATAAATGCGATGTATACCTCGTATCCTTATCAGAGAAGATAGACACTGGCACTCCATGGAGAGATACAATCTCATCCACGTACAGCTGAGCTAATTTATCTGAGCTGTGTGTTTCCTTAATAGGTAAGAAGTGGGCTGACTTAGTCAGTCAATCCACTATAACCCAAATAGTATCATTTCCTCTCTTCGTCCTTGGCAACTTGGTGATAAAATCCATAGTCACCATTTCCCACTTCCAAGTGGGAAGTTCAGGCTGTTGTAGCAGACCTAACGGCTTCTGGTGTTCAGCTTTAACTTGCGCGCACGTCAAACATTTGGCTTCATAAGTAGCTATAGACTTCTTCAAGCCTATCCACCAATAATTTGCCTTCAAATCCTGGTACATCTTGTCACTTCTAGGATGAACGGAATACTTAGAATTGTGGGCTTCTTGGAGGATAACATCCCGTAGTCCTCCATAGATTGGAACCCATATTCGTCCATTTAATCTTAGGATTCCATCCTTATCATAAGATAACTGCTCAGCAGTTACTCCCAACTTTTCATTAGGATAGTTAGCTTCTAATACAGCTTCCATCTGAGCGGCTAACAATCTTTCATTCAAACTGTTCTTTAATTCAATGCTCTTGGCATTGATTCTTATGGGCTTAACCCTTTCCTTTCTGCTCAAAGCATTGGCGACCACATTCGCCTTACCTGGATGGTATCGGATTTCACAATCATAATCATTCAGTGTCTCCATCCATCGTCGCTGCCTCATGTTCAGATCCTTCTGATTAAACAAATGTTGAAGGCTCTTGTAATCAGAATAGATCACACAATTGGTACCATATAAATAATGCCTCCAAAGTTTTAGTGCAAACACAACAGCACCCAACTCCAAATCGTGGATGGTGTAATTCTTCTCGTGCACTTTTAATTGTCGGGAAGAATATGCAATAGCTTTACCTTTCTGCATTAGCACACATCCCATGCCAGTGTGCGATGCGTCGCAGTAAACCACAAATTCTTCAATCCCTTCAGGCAATGTCAACACAGGAGCATTGCTTAACTTCTGTTTAAGAATATCGAAGGATTCTTGTTGCTTAGGACCCCAATCAAACTTAATATTCTTCCTAGTCAACGAAGTTAGGGGTGCTGCAATCCTTGAGAAATTCTCAATAAAACGCCTGTAATATCCTGCCAGACCTAAGAAGCTGCGAATCTCTGTGGGCCTTTTCGGCTCTTGCCAATTCATGATGGCTTCAATCTTAGCGGGATCTACCTGGATTCCACGCTCACTAACCATGTGTCCAAGAAATTGGACTTCACGAAGCCAAAATTCACACTTTGAAAACTTGGCATAAAGCTTTTCTTGTTGAAGAAGTTTAAGAATACAACGAAGATGCTTCTCATGATCAGCTTGACCCTTTGAATAAATAAGAATGTCATCAATGAAGACAATGACAAACTTGTCCAAGTAGGGTTTGCAAACGCGATTCATGAGGTACATGAATGCTGCTGGTGCATTAGTGAGCCCGAACGGCATCACTAAGAACTCGTAGTGGCCATAGCGAGTTCTGAATGCAGTCTTGTGCACATCTTCATCTCTAACCTTTAGTTGATGGTAACCCGACCTTAAATCAATCTTGGAGAAGTAACTTGCTCCTTGCAGTTGATCGAATAGATCGTCGATCCTGTGTAATGGATATCTATTCTTGATTGTAACCTTGTTTAGCTCACGATAATCAATGCACAACCGCATTGATCCATCTTTCTTCTTAACAAACAGAATAGGTGCTCCCAAAGGAAATGAGCTAGGTCTAATAAATCCCTTCGCCAACAAAGCATCCAACTGAGTTCTCAACTCTTTCATCTCAGTTGGGGCTAATCGGTAAGGTGCTCTTGAAACAGGTGCTGCTCCAGGAATAATGTCGATTCTAAACTCCACTTGCCTATCTGGGGGTAAACCAGGTAGTTCTTCAGGAAATACATCAGGGTATTCAGAAATGATAGGAATGTCTTCAATCTTGGGCTTTGGCTCATCAATAGTCACTTGTGCCATATACATGACACAACCTTTCTTCATACACCTTGATGCCTTAAGCACAGACACTTGCTTAGGCAACCCAAACTGAGTATCTCCCTGTATGGTAAGTGGTTCACCATACGGAGTCTTGATCACCACTTGTTTCTTGTCACAAACAATCTGGGCATGGTTATGAGATAACCAATCCATGCCTATTACTATGTCGAAACCAGCTAATTTCAAAGGAAGTAAGGATAACGGAAAAGAGTGGTTCCTAATGGATATAAAACATCCATCTAGCACAGTTGAGGCAGTTTCTAAGGTACCATCGGCCAACTCTACTTCATATTTCACGCTTAGGGTTTTAACAGGTAAATTCAACAACTTACAAAACTTATCATCTACAAATGACTTATCCGCACCCGAATCAAATAATACCCTTGCATAAACATCATTGATGAGAAAGGTACCTGTGATCACATTATCATCCTGAACGGCTTCTCGTGCATCCATTCGAAAGACCCTAGCATTGGTCTTTTTGGCTTCTTCAGGATTTTTGGCATACTTAGGGCAGTTGGACTTGATGTGCCCCTTCTCGTTACAGTTATAGCACGTTGCATCCTTTATCTTCTTGCACTCTATCATCTTGTGCTCACTTGACTTACAAATCCCACAAACCCTTGGCTGAGATTGGGATTTCGACTCGTATCTGCACCTCCCTAAATGGCGCTTCTTACAGATTTTGCATTTAGGCTTCTCGCTCGACTGCTGATCATCCTTTCTAAACCCGGAACTCTTCTTGTGATCAAAGTTCCCTTTGTGCTTCTTGCCTAAACGGTGTGAGTTTTCATCTTCACATTTTCTCTTCACTATATCAGAATTTCTCAGCGATCTCTGCCTAACCGCATCAAGGGTAAGCGATAGTGCCAGATCAGCTACCGATCTAAAGGTAGTCGGTCGAGATGCCTTCATACTGGCTTTGATCTCCGGGGCTAAACCGCCAATGAAACGGGCTATCCGCTTTGGTTCCGGTGTCACCAAATATGTAACCAATCGAGACATGGAATTAAAACTCGTAAGGTACGCCTGACAGTCTAAATTCTTCATAACCAATGTCAGGAATTCAGTCTCGATCTTCTCAACCTCATGTTGAGGGCAGTAGTTTTCTTTGATGAGAGTAACAAACTGCTCCCATGACATGCCATACAAATGGACTTTTCCAGTAGCTTGGATCAGAGACCTCAACCAAGCTAGCGCTTCTCCTTTAAATGACTGAGATACAAACTTCACAACGTCCCTATCAGCGCAACCACTGATATCAACCACAGTGTCCATTTCATCGAGCCAAGTCATACAATCAACGGCTCATTTCTCCCCTGTGAAGTCTCTAGGCTTGCAGGAGACGAAATACTTATATGTACAGGACTTACCACGTGGTTCTCGTCTGAGCTCAATCTTCTTTGACGGAACACTATGCTGATTTGAGGAGTGATAATCGCCATCTCTCCTTGATCCATTATATTTAGAAGGTGGCTTACTAGGAGCCTCAGAGTGAGTCTTAGGTTTAGAATGAGGTACAGATGAGGTCTTGCTTCGAGTACCACTTGACTCATTAAACTGCCTATCTATGGCCTTGGTAACAACATTATCAATCCATGCTTGAAGTTCCACACCAGTTACATTGATCCTAGTAGTATCATGATTCTCTCTTGGATGACTGTTGACTTCTTTAGACTCTGCCATGTAGCTTGATTGCTACATAAAATGATGACAATGATTTCTTAGAAGTTTATAATAGATTTGTCATCTTATTAATCTATTAACCATGGTATTAAAGAACCATATTGTCTAATTTGTTAAGTATTTCATTCAGGATTTTTCAACCCTTAGTTATAATTAAATATAATAATGGCACAAAAGGCCAAGTCACATGGACATTTTCAATTTATAGGCCAAGATCTTATAGGATCAAGGTATTAAGGCTTGAATCATAGTTCATTACCTTTCTTGACAGGGAGTTATAGGCTACGACTGTCTTTTGTCTTATATGACAATAATTATGGCCCGTAGGCATTACATCACAAATGGATGTTTAATAATAAAGAAGGACTTGAAATAATCCAATATAAGAATGACACGTGTGATTTTTTTTACGAATCACATTAGCCAGGAATGTTAACATGTTTTCAGATGTTAACAAGGATTTGAATCTTTTAAAACAGGTTTAACCATCATAGCCAGGTCTTATAATGACATGCAGGCTAGGTTATACCCTTCAAGATTCTTATTTAATATTTAAAGGCAGATCTCATAAAAGGAATGTCATATTTTGGATTTATTTATTTATTTCATACATATCACATTTATGCATTTAATGACAAAATAAAATTTAAACGATAACATGCCACTAAAATTTAAAAGATTACAGATCGCCCTAAACGGGACTTTAACTGAAATAACTTGCCCACACAGGGGCTAAACAGAAATGACATGCCCACGCAGGGGCTAAACTGAAATACAAGTCCTCGTAGGGACTGAATACAGAAATAGATGTCCACGCAGGGACTTGATTGAACATTAAAGAAATACAAATAAGCAAATAAAGGAATTAATGATCCTTTTTGCTTTTCCCGTTGAGTAAGCCTGCCAAACCTTTAAGAAATCCCCGGTTGTTTCTACGCTCCTCCCGAACCTCTTGTTCCACCTAGCTCAGCCTCTGTAGAATCTCCTGTTGCTGCGGTGGCGATAACAGTGGCGGCTGCGGCGGCTGCTGAAATGGCAGAGGTTGAGGAGGTGGCGGGTATTGGTACCCATAGGGTGGGTACCTAGTCTGATATGGAACTCCAAAGGTCCCCTCGGGATGAAGAGTATTGTAGTTTGCTGCTGCAAGGTATGGGTCAACTTCGGCGTAGTTGTAGGTAGTATGGGCTGGCTGCTCGAAAGGGTTATATGCCGCTACACCGGCGTATGTAGGGATTGGGTTATCATAACCCACTGGTGGCGGTGTGACTGGCGTAGACTCTACCTCAGAAACAGGGTTCGAAGGCCCGCCCATTTGTGGGTCTTCGTATAGTGGCGGGTAATGGCTGCCACTTGAATGCTGAGGGGTGCTGATACGGACTCCCCCTCGCATGGACATCCGTGCGGTTGATCTTCTATGCCTCGGTGGCTCCGGAGGCTGTTGCTGCACTGGTGGTGGTGGCGGAGTAACCGCTATAAAGCGCGAATCCTCCGAGGGATCCTGCTGCTGCGGTGATGAGTGGTAACTGGGAGTAAACACTAGTCGTATTGGGCAAATCTTGCCTGATAGCTGTCGGGATCACTATAAGGTGATCCAAGAAAGGGTGACCCATCCGAAATCTCGATGGGATGAGTAGGTGTTCTGGTTGGCGGTTCGGCAGATTCCGGATCCTCTTCCATGTCCATGGAGAAATGGTCCTCCGGTCCCAACGGGTTATAACCCTTTGGTTCATCAATTTGGTTTGCCGGGTTGAACCGGCTTTAGAAGTAAGGTGTTGGGTCGTTGAAGGGTGAGTTGGGGCTTTGAAGGGGTATGAAAGAGTGATGTGAGTTATGGGGCTCGTTCTTCGAATGAGGCCCGCAAGAATTTAGGTAAGAAGGTGAGGAGCTCAGCGAGACTGATCGCCTCGCGGGTTCTAAAGAGGTCCTCCAGTTTTCCTGAAGACTTTTTCTTGAAGAGTCTGATGGAGTTCGCCGGTGTGATGGCCCAACCTCGTGATCATTGGGGGCGATGAATGGCCCCTTGCCTCTACCTCTTCCTCGGATTCTGGGCGGCATTCTTTTTGAACCTGTCAAAACAAACAAAGGACACAACAAAGAAAAATAAAGGGCAAAATTAAAATAAAACAAATTTGGATTAGTCCTAAGTTCTTTGTCTAGACTCGGAACTCGAGGAATGTGCAAACTGTGTCATTGAGTTTAAACACAAAAGGCTAGTGTTTAATTCACTCAATGTTGGCTCTGATACCAACCTGTCACACCCTGATATTTCCACGTATTACCGGTGGGCCCGGTGGGGAGTATTGTGACGTAGTTGATATCATAGACAATTTATATTATCACAGTTTAATACACAGCGAAAGTCGAAAGATAAATCATCACAAACCGAATTAAAAGTAATATCAAGTGTATTACAAAAACGGTTGTAAGGATCCACAGGAGGATCAAAGTTAACAAAAGATCATTATTCAACAGATTTATAACATCTAAGCTTGCAAGACTCTTTATTGATGCTAGGAGTGGCCAGCCTATTCAGTTTAGTACCTGCACTTAACCTTTTTGGAAAATACATCAGTTTACACTAGTAAATACAATTAACCGACTCAATTTGAAAATGTTTAAGAAAATTTATTTGAATGCACATGGCACAAAATAATCTTTTATAACTTGGGATAATTATTTATATATAAACTTGTAAAAGAATTACATGTTTGTTATACGTTCAGTAGCCCGGGCTGAATACCGGGTTAAAGATTAATAGACACACCATATGATATAATCCCGCGGAGAGTTATTCTCGAACCGTCGGTTATACCTTTTTATATATATATGCACTAGCACCTGTATGCCTACACCCCGTGCTTAGGTCGTGGCCATTTCAATGAATGATGCCAAGGATATCCGGGACATGGTCATTAACCCCCCAAAGGCTTTAAGCAAACAAAACAGTTTAAACGGGTCATCTCAATAAATTAACCTTCATATGATTAAAATTCAATGCCCGACCAAGCGGTATTTTATATACCGTACCCCATGCCCGTATAAGGGAAAATAAGTTAAAAGTATTTACCTGAGCAAGTATATATCACAATCAGTGAGTGCAAGTATCTTTTACTGGTCTCCTAATCTAGAACGAAGGTTTTAATAACCTATTAGATTCCTAACGGGTCTTAATTAAGTCTAAACTTAGACCGGTTAGTTTTAAAGGAAGATATACGGCTCAAAACGCACGATTAAGTGATGACCGGATTAGAGTGTGGTTTAGACCCGACAAGTTTGTATACTTGTATAATATGGGTAAACTAAACACATTCTGGATTTTGAGATAAAAACGATAAGGTTTGAACCGTTTCGGCTAATTTATGCAAATTAGTTACATAAACCGCACCGAATGCGAATAATGCGTAACGGGTAACCAAATGAGTCATGAATAGGTTTCCTAAGTTAATATGCCTTAAATATGTTGTGATATCAGTAAGATACCTTCCATTATGCCCAAAATGGATTTAAACTCAAATTATGCCCCGTAGGGGTATTTTGGTCATTTTAAAGGTTATAAAAGAGTTTAAATACTAATCTGAGTTTCAGGTCTGATATTAATCAGTAAAAACATTTATTTTTATAAGTCATAACAGTAGGATATTGCATATATGTGAAATTTACCTTTTATAACTAAACTATGCACCGTAGGGGCATTTTGGTAATTTCACATAAGCTTTAAAGGTCAAAATTAGAATTCTGAGTTCAAAACTTTTGCTTACTATTTAATTATAAAAATTTACTTAAAACATCAGTAGGTTTTAAGTTTTATATGCCAAAAATAGTTTTAACTCATACTATGCGCTTAAAACGCGTAAAAGTCGGTTTTAAGCTATTTTCAGGTTTAAATAGGAAATCTGAGTTTTTGATCAGTTTATAAAGTTTAAAATATTTTATTTATCATATAAAATCAGTAGCAAAAAGTTTGGTGTCAAAATATTATGTAAAACTCTTTTTATTCAAGAAAAGGGTATAACCGACATTTACCGAATTATAGCAAGAACCCTATGTTATGCTCAGCTTAAAAATAAATAAAAATCTTCAAAAATCCCAAAATATTATATTACATCAGTGGGTAAAAATTTTGGTATAAAAATTTGGGTTTAAATAGGCCATATGCTAATTACGCCGTTTAATTAATAAAAAGCTTCTTAATTACGATATTGAGCATAACTCTTAATCTAGACCTCAAACTGATGTCAAATTTTTAGGACAAGTTTATAAATCAGTAATAAAGGTTTTTGTCCTCTCATATTTTCGAAAATCTCTTTTTAAGGTCAAAAGGGCATTATGGTCAACATTTAGGCATATAACGGAAACATGTACATGAATCGAATAACTAATGAACCAAGTTGTATAACCTCAGAGGGTTACACTAATCCATAACCTTGTCCTAATGGAGCTCTAAGGCATTTCTAAAATATGCTACATTGGGTCAGAACTGAAAGTCAAAGCAAAAGTCTACTTTTGCGACTTTCGGTTCCGAACCGAGCTTAAACTGAAAATTGTCGGGTTGAACATGTTTAGACATGTTCTTATATTAATTACCAAGTTATATGAGTGATAAAACAGGTTCCAAGGATTTTACATTGTTAATTATGCATTTAATTGAAATTTAGCTTTCTGTTGACTTTTTACAATCAAGTTTGACCCGACAATTGACCTAGTTAGAGTGGGAATCAGAGGGTGCCCTTTTAAGGGTTTATTACCCACATAATTACCAACTCATAGGTACTTTTAATTCGAGAATTGACTGGACCAATAGTGATTAATCACTAAGTCAAACCTTAATTATGACGGTTTGACTTTGGGCCATTAAACTAATTAAAACTGAATTAAGAGAGGTTAAGGACACTTACTGAAGCCCTATGCACGACTAATGATCCTTAGGAAGTGGTCTTGAGCTCCAGAAATCTCCAGAACAAGTGTTTGGAAGTTTCTCAAGTGAAGTGCCCAAATGTTGCAACAATGAGCTCTATATATAGCCATGGAAGGATCATGGAGATTGATACAGGTGTTATGGAAACTCTAGAGATGAAAACAAGTGTCTAGGGACGTGTTTCAACCAGCTAGAGGGTGGCAAACTCGCGGAATTTAGCAAACATGAAAGCTGCCACGTTAAACAACTTTTTGCTGAACTGGCATGCCATCGCGTCGCGCGACGGCAGAATGCCTCAGTGGTTGCGCAGCGCCAGGAGGTAGGGGACCAGCCAAACAAGTTTCAAAAATGACATTTTCACCCCCTGGACCTTCTAAAGCATAATTTCTTCCATTTTTAGGAACTTTTAACCCATGAAATTTATATTTTTGTGATCCATGATGTATAACCAAACATCATTAGGTCCGGTTTCGTTAAACGGTAACCAAAAACACAAGTTTTGCCTTGTTGACGCTTTTAACCCTTTAATTACGAAAGTTAACGTATCTTCCTCATACGATATCGAAACCTTGTGAAATTTTTATCACTCATTCTTGGGAGTATAATTAATCATTACAAGGCTCCGAGTTCGCTAAAAGGTCATTCAGAGGTATAACTTAAACATGTTGACACATTTAACCCTCGCGTCTTGTAAACTTTCACTTTCTTCCACAAACAGTTTCATATGCTTAATGATACATTCGTTTTAAGGGTATAAACATCGTGTAGGGTTGTTAAAAGGTATAATTATCAAATGTTGACACTTTGTATCCTTATATACTTATACTTTCTTCGTTTGTCAACTTTAGTCCCTCATAATCAATCCGTTACACGTTTAAAGTCCATGACACGTGTCAATACTATATTGGACATGATTTTATGAGGTGTTACATGTATATATATGATTATAAATTTGTTGAGAAATCGGATATATGCAAGATAGTATCTTTGTTGCAGGTATTGATGATTATTCGTATGTATGTGTGCAAATCGGCTGAGTAACATGATTAGGGTTTTGATTAGAAGCTTGATGTTGTTAAGATATGGGTTAAAAGTGAACCACAAGGAGTCATGCACGATAAAATAGCCGAAATTGTGATATCAATGATCGAATTCACATTTTCTGCCGTTAATCGTGATATCGAAATATGGGTTTAGGGATAAGAAGCTGATGATGTGCATCGAAGAACCAACATCAAGAATGTTAAAACAACAAATACACAAAATGCATAAAAAAACATCTAAATTTTAATTTATTTAACCTAAAAACTACAAAGAACCAAATCAACATTTAAACGACATATGCAAGAACAAAGCATTAAGAGACGAATAAAAAACGAAATTACACACACAAAACGGTAGAGTCGCATGAACCATATTCCTTGTCACCGTCGCCACTATTGGTTTGTTCAAACATCACCATCGTCGATCATCTCCATCATTCGTGTAACCGTAGATGCTATCACAAACTAACCACCATAATCTTTGTTAAAAGCTTTGGTTAATTCATATGCTTAATATTATAGCACGTTGTAACTTGTTGTATGTTACATTGTTAAATCGGTATTATGTTATTGTGGAGAGTGTGCAGGTTCAATAGTTGAAGGACTACTGTGTAACTTGCGGAATGGTGTAAGGACTTGTGGATAAGAGAGTAGAAAGTTGAAGGATTGGATGGCATCTTTATGGTTTGAGCTGGTATATAACCCAACTAGCGTTTTCTGGATCATTCTAACACCTCTTCACAACTTGTTACTTTCTCTATCTATAAATTGTTAGGGTTGTTGATTTCTTGTTAGATCCTGTGTGATCTTGTATTCTTCATTGTTGTTCTTGTTGATGATCAACTGATATTTTATCACTTGATCTCGATTGTTTCGTTGTTATTCTTAGAGATCTTATGGTTTGTTAGATCTAGGGTTTGGGGGGGTGTTTTCTGGTTTGGGTAAATAGCAAAGTTTTGGTCACCGTTTTTGCCGCTATATCTTGTGTTAAGTTTATTCGTTGTGAGATACATACTTTTTGACATAGTACCAGAGCTGAAAAGCTCTTGAATTGTGTTGTTTCGCGACTATTGATTGATCTTGAGATTATTAGGGTTTCTGTTTTTGAAACCCTGTGTCTATCGTCGGTCCAGATCATATTTGACTTGGATCTACTAGATTGGTGTGGTCAGAGAATGTAACACCTGTGCCTCCACGGCCATCAAACAAATACCAAACCAATGAAATATTATATTTCATACTTGGGATTTGTAAAAATATGTGTATCATTTGCACATATCAATTCTTGTTCAATTTCAAACTCTAAATCGCTTTCTGGAAGGTTATACGCGCACTGATGCGTAAATATAACCAGTTTAATGCAACAAACACTCTGGAATAGTGACATTGGCTTAACATACCTTAAATAACCTTTACATAACTTAGAAATAAGTTTTGAAGGCTTTGGTATGGCAAAAACAAGTTTATTCGCTTACAGGGACTAAAGTTGACAAACTGCGAAAGTATGCCAATTTGAACTGTAACAGACATTCCGGAACATGACCATAAGTTAAACATACCATAAATATCCTTCACATAGCTTAGAAATAGGCTTTGAGGTGTTCCGTATGCTAAAATAAACTTTTGTGTCATTCAGGGACTAAAAGTGTCAAAAAGTGCACAAGTTTGCATTTTCGCGCATAACTTACGTTCTGAATACATCCGGACATCCAAAAATTTATGTAAGCATGAATATATTATGCTTTAGTGTTTGGCTTGCCAAAAATCCATTCGTTTCGTCATTTGGATCGTTTTTCGCGCTTATGCGCATTCCGTCGTAATTAAGCGAACATCGCGTTCGTACGACCAAACGAACCAACACCCGGCATATTTTTGAGCATGTTTCATGTCCTCAATGTTTAGGAAACATTTTAGGGCCTTAAAGTTGGCTTTACGGGCCTTAGAAGTGCCGGAAATGGGCTTAAACACGTGCAGGGGCTGAAACTGTCATTTCTGAAACTTGTTTTCTGATCTGAAGAGCTAGGCTGCCCGCCTCAGCCAAGCTTAAATCTTAGGCGGCCCGCGTCAGTCCTTCTGACCAGATTAAATGCATTTAACCACAAGTTGCAGCTGTTTAATCCTCCACCACACATTCCTAATTATCTAGTCAGCTGATAAGGATGGAATTTTAGTCACCATAAGGTCCCGACACTTGTACGGGTGGGATTAAGGCACGTTTTCCATGAAACGATCCTAACGGTGGACCGAAAACTATAAATACCCCAACACCCCCATTGCTTAAACCACTAGAATTCTGATTTGAGGAGCTCTAAGTTGAAACCATTGTTTCATACCTGAGATTCTTGAATCGGGATTAGCATTCGGGGACCCTGGGTAAGTATTCTTTCGTTCTTTTATTGCTTTTCGAGTCTTTCGAGTCTGAAAGTCAAACTTTGTTTGACTTTCTACATTGACCAGTTATGGTCAATGCGAAGTTCGTTTGAACTTCGCAACGTGAGTGTAATCACGTTGGTCATAGTCCCTTGGGACTATGCCCACTGATTACCACGTTGTCTAGGGTCGTAGGGTAGGCGATCTAATAAATCGCCTATACCTTCGAACCCGACCCAGTTTGGTCGATCATTAGGATTCGACCAAACACTTTAGGTGACCATAGTAGGTAGGGAATAACCTTCCGAGGTTATACCCTATGGCCGCTTCGTTTAAGTAGTTGTATGATAGGTAGTTTATATGCCTTAGGTAAATTACCAGAATACCCTTTTCATGTATAATTGGTAATTAAGCATATGTAACCTAAACTTTTGTCACATAACTAATTATGTAACACGTTTAGGCATATAACACTTGTCATAGGACTAGTTAGACGGTCTGAACGCGTTTCACGCGCACGACGCGTTAAAGTAGCATAAGTTACCTTAATGGGTCGCGATGGGTCGAAAGCACTTAGGTTTGGTTTCATTGTAGTATGTAGGCCTTGTTAAACCATATCATATGAGTTACAACACTCATTTGGTTTACCAAGCCTCATCCTATCCAATCTCCCGATTTAAGTCCGGTTTATTTATATAGTCTTAGATTGCCGACTGATTCCGTGCTCCCTCTAGCTTTGTTTGGTTGTTGTTCAAGACCTCCAAGCATTATCAGGCGAGTACATTATTCCCCTATTTTACTGTTTTCAATTGTTTTGGGGTGACTCATATGTGCTAAATGTTTTCGATGTTATAACGATGGTTTCAAAAACAATTAAGACGATTTATACAAAACTAATAACGATTTCAATAAAGTGAACAAACTTGTTGGTTGTGTTTACATAACAAATGACATTCATTAGCAATGATCAAGCCTACCAGTATTAGGTTATGGTACCATAGGATCTGACAAATCCCGTTATTTACTACACCCGTGGTTATGTGTGGGTATGGTAGGTAGCGACTGAATCTGTAATTGTTAACTTACCCTATGGAGGTTTGTTAATACGAAAACGAGAAGCGACGAAAACGAGAAGCGACGAAAACGAGAAGCGACGAAAGTCAAGAAGGTTTGAATGTTATTAGCGAGACGACCATTTAAGTAGTTTCACGACCTAAAACGAATTAAATGATTTACGATTGGTTTTCACACGATGTTTTAACGATTGGGTAAACGATTGGTTTTCACACGATGTTTTAACGATTGGGTAAACGATTGGCTTCAAAGCGATATACGATTGGGTTTTGGTTACATATTACATGATTTACATTGGGCATGAACATTACTTTGGTGGTTTGGTTTGGGTAAGTTATTTGAGTAACGGTGCGTGTGTAATATGATACAAGCATGGTGGATACGCCGCTGGTACTTCCTATATATAAGTGTTTGTATGGTATTACATATTGTAGCGTTATTTGAATCATTTCAGTTTGAGACATAGAACATTTTATACAAGTAACATACTTTTTACAAGACATTTATTTACAAACAACTTATCTTATACAAACTCATTTTACATGGTTATTCATTTAATCAAGCATTATTCTCTTATTATACATATCACCTGAACTTATTATTTTTCAAATGATTTACAATGGCAAAGCAAATTACAAGGTTCATGACTAAACATTTTCTTAAACAGAAGTCATGAATCTTATTTTCACAAAACCTATGTACTCGCCAGCATTTCTTTGCTGACCTCGTTTTCACATATGTTTCAAGTATTGTTGAATGATATCGATTGATAAGATGCATGCTCACATAGGACTGGACAAGGCCTTAGTGACTAAATAACAATGATAGATTATGTTTAAATTGTGTATTTAGATTTCCAAACGATGTAATTATTCAATGTTTAAATAAAACGAAACACTTTTTGGTATCCATGGTTATGAAACATTAATTCTGTTGCAACACGCCCCGATGTTTCCACCGCGATTTGTTGTTTTACGCGGTCGGGGTGTGACAGAGAAAACCCTAAGTGAAGGGTTTTTATGATCTTTGATATTGTTGTTGTTGTGCACCCATTGTAAGTTTTTCTAAACCTATTGGCTGTTTCGAGTACATTATAAGGGTGTTGTATCTCTACTCTTTACTTTCTTGTCACACGAATTATATGACTTGGGCATCTTGTTACTGGACTAGTCGGGCTAGTTGTTGATTATCAGGGAGAGCCACACCCTGATTTATTTATGCACTTTATCTGTGTTGAATACTTTGGTGTTTACATTCTCGGTATTTTTGTTTTTCCTTGTGTTGTGTCTTAGGAAAGGATCCTGGAATCTTGAGCACTAACAAAGTTTTTCCATAGTTGTGTCTTTCTTGCTTTTGATTGTTTTTTGTTCTTTTATTGTTGTGATTTGTTCTATGTGTTAAAATGGGTGATATTGCTAGTTCTTCTCAGACCATTATTAGTAAACTTGACATTGGGGATCTATTATTCTTACACCCCAATGATTCAAGTAGTCTTACAATAGTTATTATTAAACTCAAAGGAACAGAAAATTACGTTGTTTGGTTTAGTGCAATGAATTTGGCTTTAGAGCCAAAAACAAGTTCGGGTTTATTGATGGTAAATGTGTAAAGTCTGAGGATAATAATGTTCTAGCTGGTCAGTGGGATAGATATATCTCTGTGGTGTTGACTTGGAATTGTATTTGGGTAAAGTCTTTTCCAAACTTGCTTCTGAAGTTTGGACTAACTAAAAAGAAACATATGACAAGGTAGATATATTTGTTGTTTTTTAACTTCATAAAAAATAAACTCTATCACTCAAAATGGAAGTTCAGTCTCTAAATAGATCATAGACTAAACAATGTGGAAGCAGTTTGATGCTATAGTTCAACTGCCTTCTTGTTCTTCTCAAGCTTCAAAATCTTTTAATGACTTTAGTACTTTAATAAAGCTAATACAATTTCTAATAGGGCTTGATGACATATATCAACCTGTGAGACCAAATTTGTTAAAGATCCACTACCTACTGTCAAGGTTGTTTTTCCTATTGTGTCCCAGGAAGAATCACATAAAGGTTCTAGTAATACATCTAAAGGTCAAAATGTGTCTTTTGTACTAATCAAACTTTTGATCCTAAGAAAAGAATTTTTAGAGCTCTTAATCCTAATCTAAAATGTACTAATTGTAATATGATTGGACACACTGTTCATAGATGTTTTAAGTTGGTGGGATATGGGTTTTAAAAAGAGGGTTGGTAATCGAACTAGGAAAAGTTTTTCAAATATTAATAAATCCAACGTGTTTGTTGGGTCTTCTTTGTTACCATTTACTTCTACTTCTGAACGGATTACTAACCTTCTAAGTCTTGTTGGTGAGAAGTCTAGGGCATAATCTCAAAGTTCTGATGTGGGAAGTAAGTCCTCTACTATGTCTAGTGTTGTTGGTAGTTTGTAAGTTCTTCTAGTTCTGTCAATTTTGGTTTTGATTACAACTAGATTGTTGATTATGGTGCAAACCAACACATTAAAACTGACAATTTGATCTTAAAGTTTGTCACCCTGATGGCACATGTGATAAAGTGTGTAAGACTGGTTATTTAAAACTTGCAAAGGTGTGATTTTAAGTGATGTGTTCTTTGTACCAGACTATAGTGTAAATCTCATGTCTATTCATAGACTTTCTAAAAATAACAAAATTTCTATCATTTTTATGAAAATACTTGTGTTCTACAGGATTTCAAATCAAAGAAAGCTTTGGTGACCAATAAACAGGATAATGGCCTATATTTTGTGAATAAGAATGGTAATTCTGTGAATGTGTGTTTTAATAGTGTTAGTAAAAGTAATTTGTGGCATAGCAGGTTAGGGTACCCTTTAGATCAAGTCTTAGCCATATTAAAAGAAAATATAGAAATTACTAATATAGCGAATCTCCCTTATGAATTGATACTAAATATTTATATATTACTATTATATGTAATATACTAGGTTAAAAATATGTGTATTACATGGGTTGTTCAATGAAATATTAAATATTTATTAATAAGCAAAAAAATAAAGAAAGTAAATTAGAAAAGAAATATCTAAGGAAAAATTATGATTTACTATTATTATTATTTAATAAGAGAAAGCGGCGTGAAAATTATGATTTAATATTATTATTTAATAGAAAATAAAAACATTGAAAATAAGAGTGGAAAGACACCACAAAATGACACGTTTCCTTAAAGATTTTTATTTATTATTTAGTAACCATAGATATTATACTGGTATATATAATCATTGTTATTTTGTAACATATATGTTGGTGCATGCGTCTGTCGACTTCGTCTTGTATCGAGTCTTGTACGTAGAATGATAGATTAGTGTATGTATTTCAAGATTTGATGATTTTGCTTGAAGGATTAGATTTCGCTTGAAAGAGGCTTTGCAGATTCAAGCGAAATCAACATATTGAGATTTCGCTTGAACTGAGCCTTTGCCACTCTCAAGCGGAATCTTAACACTATATATATGTATGTCCAAGCGAAATCTGTATCATTCATTCCGGTCAGTGTAACGAATTGCTGCCGAAGTGTCCACAGCCTTGTATTTGATCTGAAATCAATATACAGACAGTTTAAAGTGTGAATCTAGCTGAATTGAACTCGATACGTTTGTTTCCGTCACTCGTATTGAGATAAACTCTTCTGATCGACTCGTTCGGGTCTGAAAACGATCCTACAAGTGGTATCAGAGCTCAGGAGGAAGAGTTCATACCAATTCAGCTTCATTTTTCTGATTTCTACACCTTCTTTCAAAATTAAACAACTTTTCACGAATAAAATCGGCTAAATTTTTCACAATGTGTGCGTAATTGTGTTTTAAGAAACCCTAGAAAGTTTCAGAATCAAATTCGACCATTTGCTTGACCAATTGGACAAAAATCAGACCGAAAGTATGACATCATGTTGATTTCGCTTGAATAGTTCCTGTTGATTTCGCTTGAGTGTGCACTTTGGATTGATTTCGCTTGAGAATTGGAGTTGATTTCGCTTGAAATCAATATTTCGCTTGAAATTTTTGTATTAATTTCGCTTGAACAGGGTTTCGCTTGAGAAATTCTTGATTTCGCTTGAAACTTGCTTTTCAGCATTCAAAGTCTTGATTTCGCTTCAGTGGTGGTTTAGCTTGAAAAGCTATTTCGCTTGAAAGTTAGTATTCCGCTTGAACAAGCTGTTTGTGAACTTTTGAAAAACAAAGACATGGAGGACGAGTTTTATAATGCCTTTGCTAGTCCAATGACGGTTACTCAGAACACGATGCTTGAAAATGAAACTGGAACAACTCAAAAACCGCCTAAGCTTTTGGATATTGATGATTTTAGTGGATGGGCTGAACGATTTGGTAACTGGGTTGAAGCTTATCATTTAGATGCATGGGAACATACTGAAGTTCAATATTTTAGACCAGTTGGTAGCGATCGAGAGAAAATACCAGTTAGAGATTTGAGTGCTGAGGAGAAAAAGAAATACAAAGATGAGAAGTTAATGGTTAGTTTATTGCAGCAGGCGATTAAAGAAGATATCTTGATTTTACTTCAACATAATGGAACTGCACATTCAATATGGACAGAATTAGAAGCAAAGTTTCTTGGTAGTGATGACATGCTTAAGAACAAAAAGTCGTTGATGAAGAAGGAATTCGATTTATTTCGAGGTTTAAGAAATGAAAGCACCAAGCAGATAATTGAAAGATACTGCAATTTATTGAAAAACATGATCAGATTGAGTATCAGAAAGGATAAAGATGAGTTGATTGAAAAGTTAGCTGATGCGTTGCCACATGATGAGTGGGGCACGTATCTTATGATGTTGAAAAACAAACCGGGTTTTAATGATCTAACATTGAGTGATTTTATTACACAGCTTGAAGCTCAAGAAATGGAGCATCGAAAGATAGCGAGAATGAAGAATTATGATGGAGAGCAAGACATTGGTTTGTACTACAAAAGTGGTGTTAATGACAAAACCAAGTTTTCGCCAAAAGTTGAAACTGCTTTCAATACAACGGGATCTTCTGAAAAGCCATCTCAAGGATCAAGTAACAAGATGGGATTTTCTTCATTTCCAATATTTGATCCGCACTTTTCTACAACAAAGAGTGGCAAAGTACTTCAATGCAACATTGCTTTAAACCTTTAAAATGATCAGAATTATACCGAGGAAGTTGCTAAAAGCCACATGTCTTTGTTGGTAACTGTGCTTGAATCCTATGGAGGTTTAGTTGCAGGAAAGGTCGGAAATCCAATGCTAACAAAAGAGGATTACGATCAAATTGATGCTGAAGAGATGGAATTGATGGATATAAAATGGTGCATGGCTAGTGTACTGAGACGAGCTGAAAAGTTTAAAGAAATTACAGGCAGAGATGATTTTCGCGATGCACATGTTTCAGCTTTAGGATTTGATAAGTCTAAAGTTACTTGTTTTCGATGCAGGGAAAAAGGGCATTTCAAGAGGGAGTGCACAAATCGTGAAGCAAGTGGAGCTCAAAATCCCTTTGGAAACAATGATTACTATCGAAAAGCGTTATATCATCAAGTTGCTCAACAGCCACATCAACAACAACAGCCACAAACAGCTCATGGTAGGAAAGAAATTGAAGATTCAAAGAGAGCATGTCTTGTTAATCAAGATAAAGGAAATGGTTTCAGTTGGGATAAATACATTCCAACAAATAGTAAAGTATGTGTGGCAGAACAAGAAGATGAAAAATTGGCAGAAGGTTTCAGCTGGGACGATTATTGCCCTGACAAAGAATTCCTGAATAAAGGATTTCTTGCTCAGGTTATCAATGATTATACTGATGATTATTGGGCAGAAAAAGTCAGAAAATGTTTAAATGGTGAAGAAAAGAAAAAGAAAGAAGTTGTCGAAGAAGTTCAAGTGAGAGTAGTTAAAGAAGTTCCAGCATTTGAAATCAAAACAGATGATGAAGTAGTCAAGGTTGCTGGGAAGTGTATGAATTGTGATTCTTTGATAATGCAGAACAATGAATTACTGCACAACATAAAAAGGCTGAAAGAATCATATGATACTTTGAACAGAGAGATGAATAAGTACAACGAGGCAAGCAGTGAACAAGCTGTGGCAATGAATACACTCAAAGGAGCTTACATGAGACAGCTTGATGATGTCAACTACTACACAGAGAAGTGTGCTGAGCTTGAATTGAAGTTGGCAACACAAAGAATTGAAACTGAAAGAGTTAACAATTTATTAAAAAGTTACTCATGTTCTACTTTTGTTGTTGACAGGATTTACCCCATAGTGGAAAAATTGAAGGCATTTGAAGAAGAGAAGACTTCGGAAGATGAAAAGTCTGTGACAAAAGAAGATGATGAAGTGAATACATCTGGTAAGAAATCACGTGTGGTTTATAACAAATGTCCACCTCCTGTTGAAAATGCATATTCTCCACGAAATGCTAATTCTGAAAGAGTAAAAAAGGCAACGAACTTACAGTGGGAGTCTAAGTCGTCAGATAATTTGCCAGAAAGTATAGATGTCACTTTCACGTCGTCCGATACTGATCATGAGTCCGAGTTAATAAAAAAGGTGGTCGATCAGGTGTTGGATAAGGAAGAATCAGAGGAGTCAATGTCGGAGTCAAAATCAGAGTCCTAGTCAAAGTCCGACATGTCAAGTCAAAAGGTCAAACTGGAAAATCGGGTGTATAATAAAGAGTTTTTGTTATCAAAATCTAATTTGAATGACGAACCGGTGAAAGTAGCATATACTTTGATAGATTCTGACAAATTATATTCTGATGAGATTTTTCCAATAAGAGGTGTTAAACCAGAAATGATTAAAAAGGTTTTCAAACTAACAGAAATTAATATTTCTGAAATAAAGGATGTAAATCTTTCTGAAAAACCTAAACCTTACACCTCAAGAGTTCAACAATGATTAAACAAGAAAATGGGTTGCAGTTCTGGTTATGGTTATCGAAAGAAAGCAAACCATAACGGTAATTTCAAAAAGAATGGATTGGGTTTTATTCCACCGAAAATTATAAAAATGAGAAAATTTATAAACCTAAAACTGTTTTTGTTTCAGGTACAAGTGCTGAGAAAGAACAGAAGAGTTCATTCTGGAAGCAAACGAACCAAGAATTCCTTGCAAAGAAGCAAGAAGAGTTGAAGAAAAGCATTGTTCAAAAGAAGACAGAGACAAGAACCTGTTTTCAATGTAAAACAGTTGGTCATATTGCCATAAATTGTCCCAAGACAATACAAACAAAACAGGGAGTCTCTGGTAAACAAAAAGAAAAAGTTGTTGAGAAAACTGAACTTAAAACCAGAAAATTTACAGGTTTTGAAAATTCAATTTTTGAAGTTGGTGAATGTTCAAGGAATGTTTTAAAAAGAAAAGAAAATCTGAAAAATCAGAAGTGGGTGGTTAAGGGTTCAGGAAGTAGTTCTAGAGATGAATCTGATTTATCAAAATCAGAGGAGCTATCTACTGGCGATGAATCTGTCTCCACAAAGACAGAGGAGCCACAGGTTGTTGAGAAAAATGAGAAATTTGTTCCGATTGTGAATGATGAAAATTTTCCATTACTAAGGGCTGAAAATTTTAAAAAGAAAATTGGAAAAGTGGAAAGTTCAAATCAATTTTATTCCGAAAAGAATAAGTTTGATGTTGAAAAGGCTTTCAACGGAAAGGTGAAACACATCTTTGGAAAAATGGTCAATGGTAAGGCCAAAGGAGTGAAAGAATTTTATGCTTCCAAAAAGAGTGTTCACAAGTCTGTTGAAAGTAAGGATGAAAAAGAAGTGGTTACACCCAAGGATGGTCAGGCCTGGGTGTCTATATTTTTAAAAGAATAAACACCTGACTTGCCGGAGCTCCCAAGTTGGTAATCGCGGAGCATGAATCGGCATCATTCTTAAATTGTTTTTGAAAATTGAAAATTTTTGATAAGTGTGACTTGCCGGAACTCCCAGGTTGGTAAGTGAGGAGTAGGAATCGGCATCTTGAGAATTCAACCTATATATGGTAACTTACAAGTGGTATTGTTTGGTATGCCATGTGGTTGAAAAAGGTTTTTACCTACAAGTGGTCAAATCAAGGTCATTAGTTTGAACTTGATTGGACTATTTCTACAAGTGGTAAATCAAGGACATTAAGTTGTACTTGCATTTTCCTACAAGTAGGTGAAAAACAATGTGATGAACCAAACCCCTAACCTACAAATGGTAAAATCAATCAACAAAACTAATTTTCCGGAAAAACCATTTGATTAAAACAAACTTGAGTGTTTTGAAATCAATGGGAAAATAGTTTGTTATGAGGGGGAGTTCTGATTGTTTATGCCAAGTGGATGGCGATTTGAAGTGATTCGATATCAGTTGTCACTTTACTTGTACAGTTTGTTTTCAAATTTCCTTTAAATGTGTTTGAATTTTAGGGGGAGTAAGAATTTCAGAAAATCCAAAAACATTAAAAATCCAAAAACATTAGAAAATTTGAAAAAATCCAAAAACATGATAAAATTCAAAAATGAGTTTTGTTGTCAAAAAGAGGAAATGATTTGCGATAACGATACAAACCTAAATGAAAAAGCCTAGTTCTAGTGGGAAACATGGTCAAAAGCATAGTACTTAGTTTTGTCCTTCTTGATTGTGTGCCTACTCGGTAATCGCTGATTGTCAAAAGACATAAAACTGGTTAAGTTTGTGAACTTTCACAACTTTGATGAAAAGTCGCTGTGATTGTGCATTTCATTTTGCAAAGATTTAAACTTGTTTTATTTCTTTATTTTGTTTAAGCATTAGACATCCTCTGCGTATACGTGAGTATCGACCTGGATGTTATTGCCTAAATGTTCTGCTTTATTTTCTTTGGTGTTTCGTTTAAGCTTTGGACCTCCTCTGCGTATACGGAAGTATCGCCCTGGTGGTTAAAGCCTAAACAACTTCAACTTATTTTTATTTTCTTATTTTGTTTAAACATTGGATTTTCTCTGCGTATACAGAAGTATCGACCTGATTGTTAATGTTTAAACATTCTGCTTTGTTTTCGCACAAATCACAGTTGATAAAAGTTTAAAGGCATTACTTGAGATAGTGTATTGCATGATGAGGGGATATGCTGAGATCGTGGGGTCCATAAGAGCTTAGTGCAAAATTAATATACCTTAACGTATCGGTAAGCATTTCGAAAGTTTTTAGATTGAGTTTAAGTGGACAACAATATTGTCAATCAATGTGAATCGTTTAGAACTTAAAATGTTTAAAGCTTAATGGTGTTGGTGATTGGTCTCATAAACTGATATGATCCTCTTACACAAACTCACAAAAATAGTGCCTGTAAATATTTCTTTATTACTGTATTTCATTACATTCAAAATCCAAAAAGATTTTAGTGTGTTTTAGCATAAATTTTTTGAAAAAATACAAAAAGATTTTCGACAACTGGTGTTGGAGAGCTGTTTTTCAAAATTCCAAGTGCTAAACTTGATGAACAGGTTTGGGAAAGAATGTATGAAGAAGTTGTGTTTTCAAGTAGTTTTTAAAGATTAAATCATTTTTTAATTATACTTGCTAGTGGTTTCTAAATTTGCAAAATTTTAAATTTGTGAAACTTATTTTGAGGTAGAGTTTTGCAGGTTTCGATACCTGAGTGAGATGAATGACAGGTTTCGATCTAAGAACCTGTGGAAAGGGAATTCCAGACTGCGATCCCAGCTTAGCGAAAGGGGGAGTCTGAAGATATCAAGAGGGAGTCTGAAGATTGTAGAACCAGATTCAGATCCTGAAGATTATGAGAAAGAGAGAGAGATTGATTGAGGATACTTACAATGGAGAATCTTTGGAGAGAGCGAGCAGACTGATAAAGACTGAAGGTTTGACAACCGAAGACTCGACACTGAAGACTCGTCAACATTCGAGGGGGAGTCTGTTGGTGCATGCGTCTGTCGACTTCGTCTTGTATCGAGTCTTGTACGTAGAATGATAGATTAGTGCATGTATTTCAAGATTTGATGATTTCGCTTGAAGGATTAGATTTCGCTTGAAAGAGGCTTTGCAGTTTCAAGCGAAATCAACATATTGAGATTTCGCTTGAACTGAGCCTTTGCCACACTCAAGCGGAATCTTAACACTATATATATGTATGTCCAAGCAAAATCTGTATCATTCATTCCGGCCAGTGTAACGAAGTGCTGCCGAAGTGTCCACAGCCTTGTATTTGATATGAAATCAATATACGGACAGTTTAAAGTGTGAATCTAGCTGAATTGAACTCGATACATTTGTTTCCGCCACTCGTATTGAGATAAACTCTTCTGATCGACTCGTTCGGGTCTGAAAACGATCCTACAATATACATGTTATAGTAAAAATATTATGACATTTATATTATAACTAGAGTTATGCGCCGCCCGCGTTGCGGGACGCTAAACCAAATATTTCTTAGTTTAGTAATATGTACACATTTATTTTGGTTAGTTATACATGCTACTTATAACATGATATAAAAAAGATGCATCAAGTTAACCAAATAAAGAAAAACACTATCATAGTTATAATAAAAGAATAAGTAAAACGATGGCAAGCGTGTAATTTAGAGTTGGGGGCAAAACAATAATTTGTCAGGACCAATTAGTGAGTGGTAGGCAGCTATTTGGTTGAGTAAACCAAGTAAAATAAAACACTACCATAGTTTTGCCCAAAAAAACTATGGCAACATTGCAATTTTTAGCTTGGGTAAAATCGTAATTTTAAAATGGAGGTAAAATAATATTTTCAACCGAGGGCAAAACCCTTTTTTTAATTTGAATTGGGGGAAAATCGTAATATTTTTTACTGAGGGCAAAATCGATATTTTTTAGCAGGGGGCAAAGAAAATATTTTATTTTGAAATGGGGGTAAAATTGTAATTTTAAACTGGGAACTAAATTGTAATTTGGCATGATTGTAGCTGTGGGCAAAAGTATAATTTTTTTTAACCAAGACAAAATCGTAAATTTAAGCTGGGGGCAAAACATAAATTTAATTTCTAATCGGGGGAAAATTGTAATTTTAAATAGGGGATAAAATCGTTATTTGGTAGGACCTATAAATAACTATTTTATAAAAAAAGAAAGAAAGAAAGCAAGCTGGCTGGCCGCCACTTTTGGCCAACCACCAATGACTACTATTTCTGCCGACATTGACATCTTATGATTGTATGTATTGTAAATGAGGAATTTTTATTCACACTTTGCGGCAATATCAGCACAATACTTGCAATTGTGTAGTCATCAAAGAGAGAATAGTAGTGTTTTTAAACTTTGGCATGGTTGTCTTTTAATATATAACAAGCCAGCTCTTGATTCTTAAGTGACACGTATCCATTTGTTTAATGATCAGATCATAATTATTATCTATCTATACTTTCTATAAATGGAGAAATCACAGTGACAAAAGAAAGCTGATGTGGCATCCATAGAGGCTGTCCAACTATGCTTTTCTTATGTCATTATTGCATCATAAAGATTAATTTAAAATATATTTTAAATTCAAACCTCTGCCCTTCATTTAAAAGTCAAACCTCTACACTTCATTCAAAATTAAAACCTCTGCTCTTCATTCATAATTCAAACCTCTGCTCTTCATAAGAAAAGCAAAGCTCTGGCCAGATTCAAAATTCTAGCTCAAGATTGAAAATTCAAAATTCAAACCATATATTCGAACCATATAAATAACATATATGAATCTGGCTCCACATTTAAATTTCAACTCATCTCTCTCACTCATATCTGTGAGCATATCTCTTTCTCAAATACATAGCTCTCATGATTCAGCCGGTTAAATTCCAATTACAGTTCTTTGTTCGAACATTTGTTGATCATGTTTACCAATTATCGTTCCAATATCATTGTTCCAACATTGTCGTTCCAATGAAGCTTCCCATCACACATCAACGTTTCAACATCGATGTTGCAATATAATTGTTGCAACATCGTGAAAAGTTGCATGTGCTACCTTCTTTGATGGGAGAGTTGCATTGTTCCAACATCGTTAAATGCCAATGAAGCTTTTCTTATGTCACTCAGATTTCTCCTTTTATAGAAAGTATAGATTGTTGCAACATCGTGAAAAGTTATATGTGCTACCTTCTTTGATGGGAGAGTTGCATTTTAGGTTTGTGGCTTATTTTTATTAACTGTAGTTATGCTAATTTAATTTGATTATGAACAAACAAGTGTTGATAATGTTTATAGTTTTTATTAACATTCACATTTTAGAATATGTTAATATGCATATTGATAGTATTAAATTAAATACATATACATAGAAAGATAAAAATTTACTGAAATATGCATAAACTATCACACACTACAATTAACACTTGCTATGATTTCGTAGACTCTCGCCTTTCTGCATGTGATTTCATTCTCTCTTTTGTTTTTTAGATCGGTTAGCATGTCGCAGATTTTCTGATCCTGTTTTAGTAGTTGTGTCAGAAACTCTTCTGCATTCTTCTGGAAATCTGATGGAGGAGAGTGGAGGACTTCATCAAGCAATGCTATGCTGTTCCAGGTTTTGTTGTAATTATTGTCATTGAATATGCCGACTTTTCTGTTTAGTTCTTCATCTGATCTTTTTTCTTTGAGTGACGAGATCGAGAATTGTGTTTTAACATCGTTGGTGTCTGACCAGTGGTAGAAGCATCTATTTGCCATCTAGATTTTTGTTGGATTTGCTTATTTTGATTTTTTTTACAGACAGTGATTTGTAAGACAATTTGTTGATGTTTTGAATCAAACTAATCATCGGTCTTTTATAGTGTTTAAAACGCGTCTATATGGTAAATGAATAGGTTAATTGTAATTATGATAACCTGTTTTTTTCTTTGAAGCTTTAAAATTTGTCCCTTGGGTTTCTTGATATTTAATTTTATAGTTTTCCGATAAAAGGTGGGGTTTGAAAAGGTTTTTGCATTAAAAGGCTGTTGTTTTGAAATATAAATTTATATGTTTATATTAAATCTACATGTTTTGCTTGAATAGATTATTAAATGTACAATGAGTTTAAATCTGACCTCTTGGGTTGTTAGATAGTTCACTATATAAACTCATTGTCACTTCACCTGTTTTTCATCACATTTTTCTACGAATATATCATTCTTTCACATCACTTGAGTAATATATAAGTTAAAATGGTGCCATACACTTCTGCAGAGTCTAATGATTTAAAGCAGCGCTTTATCAGGCAAATTGAGGAACAGGTGTATGAGGATAGGGCTACTCTTCAAGAGCTGAAGAGATGTTTTGATGGACTGCACGTTGGTCTGTTCACGAGAGAGCAGGTTTCCAGAAACCTGATGTGGATGCCTTCAACTTCCGTTCGTAACCTTTGTGTTGTCAGTAATATAGAGTGCGGTGATAGAGACGTGGAGTTCATGGCGATGCTCAAGGATATACATAGAGAGGTTCAACAATCGATGGAGTTGAAGCTAAAATTTCTTAATTTTTGTTGTTAGATACTTAAATTTATGGCTGTTATTGTTAGATTTGAAAGTTTCATTGTTTAGTATGTTATGTAATTGTTGATCTTTTAATGTCATGAATAAATGAATAAATTTTAATCCTATTAATCTTTGTTGTCGCATTTTACTTTTACTTATTTAGTGTCTGAATTTGATTTAGATTATGTTGATGTTGAATTGTGTGTGAACAGATGTTTGGTAAGTCAACAAATGTTTAATAGGATTAAAGGTTGGTTTAAGGGTGAACATATGAGTGCAAAGACAAAATAATGTATAAAATTTGATTATAAGTAACAATTTTTTTGAAGAATTTGCTCCTCCAAATTAGAAAGACTCAATATTTGTTGTTGTAAAAGGTCTGTTGTAGCTAAAGTCTGGTAACAGAGAACATTTGCTGATGAAGAAAGTCTGAAAGAAGCAAAGGTCTGCTATGGGCCAACAGATGTTAAAGAACAACAGATGATATTCAAAATATGCTGCTCAACAGAGGTTTTTATAGTAACAGTGGTTAGACTAATAGCAGATGTTGGGAGTTTGTTAGGATATCAGATGTTGCTCACTAGGTGAACATTGTAATTGCAATCTTTGTATAAGCATGCTGCTGACATCATTCTTCTCATTCTTATGAAACAACTGTTTATCCTAACGACTGTTGATTTACCACTGCTGGATAAATGAATAAATTTTAATCCTATTAATCTTTGTTGTCGCATTTTACTTTTACTTATTTTAGCAAGCATAAGTATTATTATATAGTTTTTAATATCATCTGAGGATTGCAGACCAATATTGATGTAGATGTGTAATTGTGTCTAAGTTTGATTTAGATTATGTTGATGTTGAATTACGTCTGAACAGATGTTTGATAAGTCAACAGAGGTTTAATAGGATTAAAGGTTGGTTTAAGGGTGAACAGATGATTGCAAAGACAAAATAATCTAGAATATTTGAATATCAATAACAGTTTTTTGAAGAATTTGCTCCTGCATATTACAAAGAGTCAATATTTGTTGTTGTAAAAGGTCTATTGTAGCTAAAGTCTGGCAAAAGAGAGCATCTGCTGATGAAGAATGTCTGAAGAAGCAAATGTCTACTATGGGCCAACAGATGTTAAAGAACAACAGATGACATTCAAAATATGCTGCTCAACAGAGGTTTTCATAGTAACAGTGGTTAGGCTAATAGCAGATGTTGGGAGTTTGTTAGGCTATTATATGTTGCTCACTAGGTCAACATTTGTAATTGCAATCTTTGTATAAGCATGCTGGTGACATCATTTTTCTCATTCTTATGAAACAACTGTTTATCCTAACGACTGTTGATTTACCGCTGCTGAAAACAACTGTTTTTTGAAACTTCTGCTTGGCTAAAAATTCATTCACTGCTGAAAGGTATCATCTGTTGTCATAACTTCTATTTATCCTAATGACTGCTGATTTACTACTGTTTCCAACCTCTGTTGTTGCCCAACAGAGGTTTCCAAACAATTTGTCATCCATTATTAGAAGTGATTAGGCTAAAAGCATGATGATAAAAGTATTCTTCTCATTCTTATGAGAAAATTTTTTGTTATTCTGCTGCATATATTTTCATTTCTATTTTATCTTCTTCCATTGTGATCATCTTAACTGTCACAACAATCATAACTTCTGTTTATGCTAGCGACTGTTGACTTATACTGTTCCTAACCTCTATTGTTGACCAACAGAGGTTTCCAAACAACTGTCATCCATTATCACAAGAGAGGTTCTGACGTGGACAGATGTTAGCTAAAAATTCATCCGCTGCTGAAAGGTAGCATCTATTCTCATAACTTCTGTTTATGCTAACGATTGTTGACTTACACTGTTCCCAACCTCTGTCATTTGCTAACAGTGGTTTCCAAACAACTGTCATCCATTATCACAAGAGAGGTTCTAACGTGGACATATGTTAGCCATTAGATATTTGTAACTACTACCACGTCAGCATTCACTTTTTCACTCTATATAAACGCTGTCTCATCCCCAAATCGAGCTTCTACCACTGCCAGCTCGAATTCAAAATTCTCAAAAGCAGTTTCCAACATATTAAAAACCCTCCAACATAAACATTGTTTCATCCCCGAATCACCTTCTTCTCCGATTATGGCTCTGGACATAAAAAATCCTCACAACTACCTCCCCATCTTTGAGAAAACCAGCAAAAATACCAGCTTTCACTCAATAATTGACTTTTTAACGTCATCAAAATACAAATCAATCCTTACTATTGATGCTCCGGTTCATATGGAAACACTCCGACAATTTTGGTTTAATGCTGATATAGAGTCTGAAGATAATAAGCCTGCTGGTTGCCATCACATCTAAAGTCGAAAAAAGTCTGGTTCGAATTTCCCCATCTACAATTTCCACTACATTTGCATTGGACGACTTGGGAGGTATGACCAACTTTGAAAAACGTGAACTTCATACAGAGTTCATTGAAATAGGGTATGATGCACAATTAAAGGAAGTTACTATGTACAAACCAAATTTCCCTCCGCCAATGAAATTTTTGTTCCATGTCTCTCAGCCAAGACCATCGCATTTAATGGGATACATTTAAACATTCAGTATTTGGGATATGCTATTTTAACAAAATCTGATTACAATTTATCACAAGCACTGTTTTCTGATTGTTGACTAATGTGAAAAATGTGAAAAAAATTGAAAAAAGGTGCTCGTAATGATGCTTTTCTGTTGTATCAAAGACTTCCAAGCTACTACCTAGGAAAACAAGTATCACAATCAGATTTTGAACAAGGTGTAGCTTTTCAAATAAATAGTCTTACAAGTAAAAATTTTACCAGACTTATGGATAAAGAGTCAAAAGTTTCAAAAACAGAAACAAAGGGGGATGAGCCTGTTTTAGATGCATCCACATCTGTTGCTCAATCCTATGTTGTTGAGCCAACTGCTCCTTGTGATCATGACACCACAACCGGTGTTGTGAAACTCACACCAGCAAAACGCAAAAAGAAACTTGCCACATCCAAAAAGCCCAACAAAACCAAACAAAATAAAAAGGGTCCTCTAGAAGATAAGATCCCAGAGGTTAACCCAGTGACAACATAAATGTCACTTGAAACCGCTGCTGCTACTTCCTCACAGTTGTTGGAAAGATCTCAACCCATCCAAACTCCTCATGTATCCTCACAAAAGGAGCATGTTGTAAGCACAGGGACACCACAACATGAAGTAGACCTTTCATATGAAAGTATGTTTAAAAGCCCTTCTCCTAGGGCAATGTCGTTTTCTACACCACAACCCTCTTCTCAAGTTCTAATGTTCCATCAACAATATTACCCCTGTTTGAAGCAATTGAAATTTAGAATCAAAATAGTCCCTCTCATCCACACATTACTGAGAGTATAACCCAACAAATGATTGTGTTTGAACCAATTCAATCTGCTATCCAACAAATAGTTGAGGAGGTTATGCCCGTTGAGTTTTACGAAACTCTTGGTGGTAGTTCAAGTGGAGCAGCCACTACAACTATTGAACCCATTGGTTATCAATTGGACAGTGGTTACATCATTAAGACTCCCTTGAAGGCAACCATTGTTGAGGTTACAACTGTAATCTCTGCTTCAGTGGAAAGTCCCTAGAATCAAGAAAAAGGGGCATTTGTTTCTGATGATATGGAGTCTTCTCCTATTATCAAAACAAATACAACCACTACAGGTGGGAATTCAGATGATCCTATTAAAGTAGGTGATGAATTAAGTTATAAGGATTTGACGGTTAAATTGTCTACCATTGAAACATATGTTGCTGAAATGAAAGAAATGATGAAGCAGATGATGGAGGTTTCTAAAAGTCAACCTAGCACTCAGCAAATTGCCAATGAGCTTTTGAATTCTATGCAACCCATCCTTCAAGCTCAGAGGAATTTGGCTGAAAGGAACCACAATTCCCATTTGGAATTTATCAAAAATATGGTTGATGCTAGGTAGAAAGACACATAAGCAGACGTTAGAAACATTAAGGAACATCTGTTCAAACTTACTGGCTCTACCCCTACATCAATCTTTGAGAAAGATGATGATGATGATGATGCCAAGGGGGGGGTGGAGAAAGATTCACTGAGAAAGTTGCCACCTGATTCAAAAGCTAAACCAAAACCAAAGGTGCAACAACAGGCAGAGTCAGTTGAACAGAAATCTTCTGCAAAAGTTTCAGAAGCTGGAAAGGAAAAAGGGATTGATGAGATCCTAAACAAGAAATGTGAAGAGATAGCTTTGGAAAAGTAGAAGAAGCAAGATACAAAGGAAAGCACTGCTACTCCTACAAAAATTGTATCTTCTGCTAAACCTAAATCCAAACCTTCTCCAGAAAAACCACCACAAAAGAAGGAGAACATAGCTTCAACATCATCATCACCAATTCACCTAATAGATGCTGATATAACAAAAGTATCATCAGATGTTAGCCAAACAGCTGCTGAGACACCAGTTGTTTCAGCAGAAGTTTGTCAAACATCTGCCATGATCATTTTCACTACACCAACAACATTCCAACCACCTCCAACATCACAAAGATTTCCCACACATTCACCTTCACAACCAAAATGTGCTCCTTCACCAGAAAAAACCTAAACCCAAACCTTCTCCAGAAAAATCACCACAAAAGAAGGAGAAAATAGCTTCAACACCATCATCACCAATTCACCCAATAGATGCTGATACAACAAAAGTATCAGCAGATGTTATCCAAACAGCTGCTGAGACACTAGTTGTTTCAGCAGAAGTTTGTCAAACATCTGCCATGATCATTTTCACTACACCAACAACAATCCAACCACCTCTAAGATCACAAAGATTTCCCATACATTCATCTTCACCACTAAAATGTTCTCCTTCGCCAGAAATCATGTCCACGCGTAAGAGAAAAACTCATGTTGTGTTAGAAGATGATGAGGAGATTAAATCACCAATCCCCGTATCATTTGCCCCCATTCAAAACAGTCCATCCTCATCATTTCCACCCAGAAAACCCACTTCATCCCTTCCAATTGTCCCACCCTGACTTTTGCGAAAGCATGATTATTGGTGTGACTTTCTTAATACCATAGCATTCAATCATCACAACGCTATATGATAAAAAAACATAAGATGTTCATCCATTATTTAAGTTTGAAAATAACATAACATAATTGTCTGAAACGTTGGCACCAAATTTTAACTTACAGCCCACAACATGTTTGAAAGAGTTCACTAAGACTCGACAAAAGACCTAGATAAAACCGAGTTTAGAACCATGCATCTCGTCCAGGATTAAGATACATATCCTAAACCCTAGTGACCTTGGATGACATCTTTTATTTATAACGCAGCTTGAAAACATGCAACACCTGCCAGATCCACTTAGTTCCCTGAAATACATGTAATTTGAAAACATCAACAAAAGTTGAGCGAGTTCATGTATTTGTGTATGAATAAACCTTTAAAGTATGTCTGTATGTATGTCCCTGGTATGTAGCAATAAGGAAAAACAGATCACCAATGGTTTGCAAGGCCAATAGTATGTGTGAAATGGTGCAGGAAAACTCAAACCTAGCGGAATTTTGCCACGGCATTAGTATGTGGACATAGTCACCACATGGGCCACCCTGATCCTCATGGGTGTGGGCTCGCTACACCCAAATAGATCTATCACTCATGTCCCTCGGTCCTACGATGAGGATTAATGGCCTTAAGTGTTGTACCCACCTTTCACATGATCAAGCAGTAACCCTCCTTAGCTAACCATACCATGTATAAAACGTTTGTAAACAATTGTAACATGTATTTCACCCCCGAAGTTATAAAACTGAAAATAGTTAAAAGAAAAGGGGGACATGAACTCACAGTTTTGCGTCTTCGGTACTCGTAACTCAAATCTCTTCAGCAAACACGACTCCCTACAATGTACTAGGGTCTATTAGACGAACGGGCCGTGCCTTGCCTTTGTATTTACGTGTTTGAGTTACGTTTCTTTTATGACTTCCATATTATTCCAAGTTATAATTACTTGTTAAAATAATAATTATTTTAACTTTAAATTATATTTAATTTTGGAATAATTTGTTTAAACAGTATTTTTTGTAATAATACTTCTCAAGTATTTATTTTCATATTTCCTTCCCAAGGATGGAGGTATCTCATACATGTATCTTCGTATTCTTGTATTTGTTAAGTATACTTATACTTAATTTTTAATTGATTATTCTGGAATAAATATCCAAATTAATGTATTTTCAAGTATAAATTTAGAAAATACATGTAAACTTATTTTTATCCCGAAAATAATGTATTCCAAGAATATATATATTTTCCCCAAAATCATATATCTTCTAAATACCATAGGAAAATATATTTTTACTTCTCAAAAATAATATATTTTCTCCTTGTCGAAAATATGATATACTCGTAATAATAATAAAAATCATATTTTCATTTCTTTCGCATCCAAAATGATATTTACCAAAAACATGCTCATAAATGTATTCTCCGGAATATTTTTGTAAGTTACATTCTTGTTCGGTTCCACAATATTATGTGTGTAACTTATATATTTATTCCTTGTGATTTTTTGTAATATTTTGGATTGTAATTTCTTGGTATTTTGTCAGGTTATATTATTTTAACCCTAAAATAATATAATTACTACACAAAACATACAAATATTCACACACATCATGTCTTTAATGTAAATATATATTCTAAATACATATTTATCCATTTTTATTTATAAAAACCAACCTCCAATACTTGTATTTTTGTAACAAAATCTATGGCAAAGTTTATATTGAAAACTCATGATCAAAATACACTTGTAAATATTTGTTTGAAAATATTTTTCTAAGTGTTTATATTTTTAGAAAATTTTTCCATAGTTTCCCCTAAAAATGGAGGTGTCCATGCCATCAAAGCATATCATTTTATTTTTAAAAATCATCACAACAATCAACAATCAATCCTAAACAACTTACACTTACCAAGTGCCAAAACTATGCTATTTACATAGTAATCATGAACTTGAACTTTCATAAAAACTTGTAATAACTTGGTAGTGTGTTTAGTAGACTTAGTTATCCTCGAAAATGTATTTACTTCTCTATAAACTTCATTTTTGAAAGATTTAGGTGTTTACAACTTGTAAACATGTTTTACAAAAACATTTCCTTATGACATCTTCTTGTTTCACAAGTGTTTATACACTTGTTTTACCACCAAAAATAGTGTTTGTTTATGTAAAAACCAAATCTATGTAAATCTTGTTATTTAACTTGGTTTCTTTGGAAAACTATTTTTGAAATCATCCAAGTTTATGTCTAGTAATCATGTTACATACTACATCATTCACAAAATCATTTTCATTCTTTCAAGTTCATGAAAGACATAAAGTATGATGATCTTGGTCTTTCACAAGATCACCACCTTAACTTACTAGATCATGTGTTTAATCACAATCTAGTAGGTTTCTTATGATGTCTAACATCACTAACACAAATCATCAATCATCAAGAAGCAAATCAACACAAATCAATATGTATTCATATGTTAATAAGCTTATGTTAAAGATTCATGAATAAGTTCTTTAGTGTTCTTCAAGATTAACAATGTTCGTCATCTTTTAACCATCAAAATATGAAGAAACAAGAGATTATAAGGGCCTTAATACTAGCTCTATGACTAGGGATGAACACAAGAAGTTGAAGATGACAAATGTGTTGGATAAAAGCAATTGGAAGAGGTCCTTCAAGATCCACAAGCTCCACACTTCCTAACTTGGCTTCTAACACCTTGTGATCAATTGATATTGGATGGAAATTGATGAATGATGATGATGATGTTGTTGTTGTTTACGGCCGAGAGGGAGAGAAGAGGGAGGAGAGGAGTGGTGTGGGTTTGGTGTGTGAGAGATGATGGGTACTAGGTCTTCTTATATCCATGTTGATGCATTATCCATTGGTTAATATGTTCTTTAAGTACACAACATAATCTCTATGCAATCTAAGTGAATCAAGGAAGATCATGTGAGATCTTGGTGGTGGGGTCACTCTTGTGACCATCCACTTAAGGGGGGGGGGGTATTAGTTGGTGTTGAATGATAAGTTAAGTTATCTAGTTAGATCTTAAGTGTAATAGTTAGTGTTTATGTGTATTAGGTGTTATATAGTGTGTTAGGGTGTTCAAGGATCATAACTAGCTCAGAAATAATAAAACAATGCTTCTAGTATAATTTTGGTGTTTCAGGTAGTGTCCGATTGTTTGGTTAGATACCGGTTCGTTAAAGTGTCAAACTATTCCGTTTAGTGATCTTTATGTACCCTTTCGTGACACTTTTAATTCCCGATACTTAGGAAAGCATTCCGGGCCATTTAGTCATATTTTTTGCATCTTATCAACTTGTTAAAATGCTGAATTTTGCTTTAATATGCTGAATTCCGCACTTTGAGTGGGTTTTAGGCACTTTCCGGCACTTAAACTATCACCTAGTGAAGCAGTTTTGTGATCCTTACTTCCCTACACACCATACTAGTGTAGTACCTTGTCTCTGGCCAATACGGGGTCTCAAAACATTGTCTGTCTATGTACTAAACTTCTTCAGCATTTTTCTGAGTTATCCGCTAACTGTGCTAGCTGTGCTTTGTGCATCGTTTATATCAATAAAGTTTGTATGTAAAAATGATGTGACATTATGACATGTGATGCACACGTAAGTATGATGCAGTAATCAGAAAGCAATCATTTGTAATTCAGCACAGTCATTAAGCACTAATCATGGTTAATTAAATTGTACGGATACCTGGATTTTTGACAGTTGTCACATTCTCTTGCTTCTTACTTGTGTTAATGATAACGTATTTATATTTTTGATGGCGTACCATCTTAAAGGGTTTCCATTTGTTTATATACTTCGACGTCTGTAGATGTATAATTTAAGTTTCATGTAGATGTATAATTTAAGTTTCATGTATTTTCGACGTCTGTAGATGTATAATTTAAGTTTCATGTAGATGTATAATTTAAGTTTCGTGTGTGATATACTTCGACGTCTGTAGATGTATAATTTAAGTTTCATGTATTTTCTTGTGTACTAGCATAACTTTACTTGCTTCTTACTTGTGTTAATGATAACGTATTTATATTTTTGATGGCGTACCATCTTAAAGGGTTTCCATTTGTTTATATTGTCGCACGAGTTACGAGACAGATGATCAAACGAAATAATGTTTGATATCGGAATTATAGATAAGAGATTCCTAATAAAGAAATCTAGATTTATTATTGACACATATGTTTGTGCTTTATTCCTAACTGACTTTTGGAATTTCTTATAGATATATATATCTATATAATCATATATTTCACATGCTGTATTATACATATCCTCTATCAGGTCAATGTATTTAACATATTCATATTTCAAAAAAAACAAGTCAGATATCAGGTTATGATACTATTTAGGGAAATCTTGTCACTTGTTTGACATATTATATACCCCGTCTTACCCGGTTCGCGCCGGAGAGGTAACCTCAGTATATCCGGACAAGCTGGAGAGTCTGCTACACCATACCCAGTCTTGTCGGAGAAGAAATTTATATTTCCCAATAAATAGTATTTTAAAAGTGCCTCTTTTATTAGGGTTTTTATCAAGGAAATTTGTATTCCCGTAACATAACTTATTCTAGACCAAGTAATATCAATAAGCAAGAATTAATAGCAATTAAGTGCTATTGCCTGCAATGTTCTAATAGTCATTCTTACGGCATACCAAAATCCATCATACTTTATTTACACAAGTACTTAGCTTATCTCGAAGCTTATACTAAGGCATCTTTTCTTAAGTTCAAGTCTAAATACTATCATGTGTGCTACCAGTTAATAGCAATCTCCTAACTCTTTTATTTAAGCTTAGGTATTATTATCACAACACTTATAGGCTTAAAGCAGTGGCTCTGATACCACCTTCTGTCACGACCCCCAACCCACCCTGGACGGAATCGGAAGTCGCGAACAGCCCAGTGGTACCGGTGATTATTTTTAAAACGTTGCAGCGGAAATTTCATCAGGACCGTGAGTTAGGAAAAATATCGGAGTTTAGAAAACACCGGTTTTTATTTAGTAAATAGATGGAATGAATCCATGTTTTACAAATGTAGCGTTAATAAAGATAAATTTGATTACATAAAACAATAATTCTTAATTTGATTTAATTAATAAAATAAGCCACTTCTTGAAACCCTTCAGTGCCGGATCCAACTCTTACTCCAATCTACTATAATTACCTGAAAAGTATTTTAAAAAGGTTTTGTCAGCGGGAAATACTGAGTGAATCATTCTATTTTGCATAATGATGCATAGTTATTAATTACAGCATAAGAGCGATTACAATGGCTTCTATCTTATTTTTATCTGGCGCCATGTCACAATGGTGACATATCACAATGGTGACATATCACAATGGTGACGATGGTCATACCACTATTAGGTCAATGAACCTAAATAGTGATGCTTATCTCTGTAGGTCAATGAACCTAACAGCGATTATCCCTAGTAGATCAATGAACCTAACTGGGAGAAAATTAGTAATGTGTACAATACCCCACTAGCCAGTGATTCAAGATATCCACGACTTAGTCCCTATAATTATAACTTTTGAAAATAATTTGAGGTATTGTAAAATAGTTGATAGAAAGAGAATGACTCACATTATAATCATGCAGATTCATACAGGCAAAGTTTAGTCTATTGATTTAGCCTTGTAACCTAGTGCACTCGAACTAGGTAAGTAACCAATACAGCATTTACGATAACTCACGAGATTAAAACCCTCACAACGAATGGCAAAGTGCAATACTTAAACATCCATCGGATTCACAACGAAGGACAGAGTATGTCCCGAGTTCGGGTGGTACTCAAACATCCTGTCGGAATCACGACTAATGACAAAACATAACACAAGTTTGAGCAGCACTTAAACATTCATTGGATAGTTTCTATCGATCGGACATTGAATCGTAGCAGCGATCGAGTTAATACCCGGTATCGTAGCAGTACCCCTAATTCAACCTTGTCCCGATGTCCCGAGACCGAATCCCAACAACTTAGTCGAGCAGAGCCCTGACATGAGTTATGGGGCTCAGATCAATCGGAAAGGGTAGCGGTGATCTGGGGTTAAAACACTTAAAACGAGGCAGAGCCTTATTATTATTTATAGGTAAATAAAACAGAATTTTAGAAATTGAGAGAGAGAGAAGGCGAATGAAAGAAGTCTGAACAAATGAATATGAATGGCTGATGGTTTCTATTTATAGCTTTCATGATGGTTTGAAGTAGAGTCTGCTTATTACACGTATACTACTATTCTTCTGTTTGTGAGTGGAGGATATTTACAATATCATGAGAATCATACACGTCCATCCTTTCTAGAATTCTCATGCCATTTGTCCAAAAATGTATAATTTTAGATTTAAATATTATTTTATATTTTATTTTGATTTTTCTAACTATGACACGTACATCCATATTTTCTAACAATAGTTTTGATTTTATTATTATTATTAAAATGGGACATGAAATGAAAGATGGGACATTACACTTCTGTCAAAAATATGTAGTTATTATTATTATAGTATTTTTATAATGTATTATTTTCTTTTGATTTTCTATCACAAAGTACACGAAAGTTGAAATGGACAGAAACATGTTTTACTTTTCAAATATATTTTATCATTATTATTTTATTTAATTTATATATTATAATTAATTCAACTTATTTGGCGCGTATAACTTTTAAAATATAACTTTCTAGAAAATAATAAATATGTTATTAGAATGAGAATATTTATGTCTATATTTTGAACCAAGTTTCATTAAAAATAGAATAGGTTCAAATACAATGTATTTTTATAATTTAATTAATATATGGTCACTAGGCTCGTCTAGGTACTTCATATTTTTAACGGTCAATTTACCCGTAATATACTTGTCTAATAATATAAGTTTTTATAGACTTTTATTTTATTAGAAATGTCACCCATATATAGACCAATATAATATTTCAACCAATTATAAAATAGTGTTTAAAACTATTTGGGTTGAATATTTATATTAAAAATAAACTAGTTACTAGTGGTTAATAAATTTAACCAAACCTATAATTTTTATATAAAAATAGGAATGTTACATTCTCCCCACCTTATTTTAAATCTCGTCCTCGAGATTTGGGTTACGATATTTCTTTTAGACTTATGTCATATTTTAGTCAATAAAAACAATATTAAGGTAGATGACACAGAATCAAAATATCAAATTTTGTGAATACGAGTTGTACCATAAGTAGGATTCAATGGTTCAACTGAATTAGTTCAAGAAATCAATGACAAACGAATGAGATGAAATGATATAACTTTCAAGGTGACTAGGTTCAAGCCAAAAGATATATGATCAATAGATATTTTAAAATGATTGTGAAGGACTTTTTGAATTAATAATTTTTTTTTTCAAAAGAAAGCTTACTTTGATTGGCAACTGAGGAAGACTTAGAATTGACAGGTTAAAATGAAATAAAAGCATGAAAAATGATTTGTCAAATATTGAATTATGATATGAGAAAATCAATGTGCTGAGATGAGTGAATTGCAAGGATACACGAAAAGACAATAAAGTTAGTGTATCATTGTTTAGCGTTCCAAGTTGTTTTAATTGTGAAACAATGTGATAGTACACTATTAGTGACCATATTTTTCATACTATGTCTTAGAGATCGAAATATAATAAGAACAAGTTGTTTTGGCATGACTACCATTATATTATATTTGTAAAGTAAATGTAATGTATATTATTTGTTACGTATTTTTACTATATGTAAATGGTCACCACTTTTAAATAAATATTATTTTAGTATTTTACTATATTATGTAAAATAACTTATATTTATTATGTAATATATATTACAAAACACCGCAATGAAGTTATTATATTACAAAATATTTTAGTATTATTATTTTGTAAAAGAAATCACTATTATTTATAACGTTAAATGAAAGTTGTAAATAAAGGTGAAAAAAAATATTTATTGTACAAAAGTATTTGTAAAATATTTTGTAAATATATAACACTTAGTGGGTCGATTCTATATGATTACTTATTTTCATTTTGAAACCATATAACGTTGTGAATGTATTTACAAATGTTGTAAATAAGTGAAAACGGGGACTATTCTTATATATTACAATGTTCCCCTAACCCAACGTAGTTGATGACTACCATATTATTCTTATATGGTCATTTTCTTGCCAGAGCGTTACGGTACATAGTTACCACAAAACATGTAATAGACAATTATTTATATAATTTTATTCATCCCTCTAATTCTTGTATTGTTTTATGAAAATATGTCTTCTCCTTACAGTATAAAGTATATATAAAAAATATATTTTTATATATAATTTAAAATTTTCTAAATAAGTATGATGACTTAATTTATATACATTAACTAGTCATTATCATGGTTGGATATTGGTTAGTGCTGCCTTGTTTAAGCATAGGTGATCAGTCCATGCCTAACTAAGGTAGGCTACCCAATATTAGCCCCTTGACAATAACCCTAGTACCTTAAAAATAATACTAACACTACTATTATTAATATATTATTACTAATAATAAAATTATTAATAATAGATAGCTTAAACATAAACTTAAATGAGAGTATACCTCAACATAATTTTTATACATATATATAAAAATATAAATTCTTTACCTCAATTGTTTAACAAAATTCATTGACTCGATATCAAAGAATCATCGTTTTGCAATAATGCAGTTAACAGTGCAAAAAGTAGAATGATATTTGAGTTTGGATAAAATAACAAATCGGAATGAAGCCCTCCAGTGGTCTTCATAATTCAAATGAATCACATGCACAACAAACAGTGCATGTGTAATGTGTGAATTTACCAAGAAATGAAATAGATCAATATTCGCTACTATGAAAGAAATCCTCATGGTATGATGACCATTAGGGGAAGTAGCAATGCAAAAGTCTATTCACAGAGGTTAGAACTTTAATAAAAGAAATTTAAGAATTTTATCTGGAATTTTGGGTGATAACTGTTGTTAGGTGACATTACCAGGGAATGTCAAATGAAATGAAATGAAATAGAGGATTTGCAAAGGTATGTGACTCCTTTTGCAGTGATAATAATTATGACTCTGATTAGACCGTGCACCGATTGTTGTGAAATTTTGTTTCAAAGTACCTCAGTGATATTTATGTCGTTTGTAGGATCACGTGGCCAAGTGCTGCTTTTTTATTAGTAGTTCTTCTACTGACGGAATTAGCATTAGTGTTATCGTGCCCAATTTATATTTTCCCAAAGGTCTTGCCTTGGAAATCGTGTGTGATATACTTCGACGTCTGTAGATGTATAATTTAAGTTTCATGTATTTTCTTGTGTACTAGCACAACTTTACTTGCTTCTTACTTGTGTTAATGATAACGTATTTATATTTTTGATGGCGTACCATCTTAAAGAGTTTCCATTTGTTTATATTGTCGCACGAGTTACGAGACAGATGATCAAACGAAATAATGTTTGATATCGGAATTATAGATAAGAGATTCCTAATAAAGAAATCTAGATTTATTATTGACACATATGCTTGTGCTTTATTCCTAACTGACTTTTGGAATTTCTTATAGATATATATATATCTATATAATCATATATTTCACATGCTGTATTATACATATCCTCTATCAGGTCAATGTATTTAACAGATTCATATTTAAAAAAAAAAACAAGTCAAATATCAGGTCATGATACTATTTAGGGAAATCTTGTCACTTGTTTGACATATTATATACCCCGTCTTACCCGGTTCGCGCCGGAGAGGTAACCTCAGTATATCCGGACAAGCTGGAGAGTCTGCTACACCATACCCAGTCTTGTCGGAGAAGAAATTTATATTTCCCAATAAATAGTATTTTAAAAGTGCCTCTTTTATTAGGGTATTTATCAAGGAAATTTGTATTCCCGTAACATAACTTATTCTAGACCAAGTAATATCAATAAGCAAGAATTAATAGCAATTAAGTGCTATTGCCTGCAATGTTCTAATAGTCATTCTTACGGCATACCAAAATCCATCATACTTTATTTACACAAGTACTTAGCTTATCTCGAAGCTTATACTAAGGCATCTTTTCTTAAGTTCAAGTCTAAATATTATCATGTGTGCTACCAGTTAATAGCAATCTCCTAACTCTTTTATTTAAGCTTAGGTATTATTATCACAACACTTATAGGCTTAAAGCAGTGGCTCTGATACCACCTTCTGTCACGACCCCCGACCCACCCTGGACGGAATCGGAAGTCGCGAACAGCCCAGTGGTACCGGTGATTATTTTTAAAACGTTGCAGCGGAAATTTCATCAGGACCGTGAGTTAGGAAAAATATCAGAGTTTAGAAAACACCGGTTTTTATTTAGTAAATAGATGGAATGAATCCATGTTTTACAAAGGTAGCATTAATATAGATAAATTTGATTACATAAAACAATAATTCTTAATTTGATTTAATTAATAAAATAAGCCACTTCTTGAAACCCTTCAGTGACGGATCCAACTCTTACTCCAATCTACTGTAATTACCTGAAAAGTATTTTAAAAAGGTTTTGTCAGCGGGAAATACTGAGTGAATCATTATATTTTGCATAATGATGCATAGTTATTAATTACAGCATAAGAGCGATTACAATGGCTTCTATCTTATTTTTATCTGGCGCCATGTCACAATGGTGACATGTCACAATGGTGACGATGGTCATACCACTATTAGGTCAATGAACCTAAATAGTGATGCTTATCTCTGTAGGTCAATGAACCTAACAACGATTATCCCTAGTAGATCAATGAACCTAACTGGGAGAAAATTAGTAATGTGCACAATACCCCACTAGCCAGTGATTCAAGATATCCACGACTTAGTCCCTGTAATTATAACTTTTGAAAATAATTTGAGGTATTGTAAAATAGTTGATAAAAAGAGAATGACTCACATTATAATCATGCAGATTCATACAGGCAAAGTTTAGTCTATTGATTTAGCCTTGTAACCTAGTGCACTCGAACTAGGTAAGTAACCAATACAGCATTTACGATAACTCACGAGATTAAAACCTTCACAACGAATGACAAAGTGCAATACTTAAACATCCATCGGATTCACAACGAAGGACAGAGTATGTCCCGAGTTCGGGTGGTACTCAAACATCCTGTCGGAATCACGACTAATGACAAAGCATAACCCAAGTTTGAACAGCACTTAAACATTCATTGAATAGTTTCTATCGATCGGACATTGAATCGTAGCAGCGATCGAGTTAATACCCGGTATCGTAGCAGTACCCCTTATTCAACCTTGTCCCGATGTCCCGAGACCGAATCCCAACAACTTAGTCGAGCAGAGCCCTGACATGAGTTATGGGGCTCAGATCAATCGGAAAGGGTAGCGGTGATCTGGGGTTAAAACAGTTAAAACGAGACAGAGCCTTATTATTATTTATAGGTAAATAAAACAGAATTTTAGAAATTGAGAGAGAGAGAGAAGGCGAATGAAAGAAGTCTGAACAAATGAATATGAATGGCTGATGGTTTCTATTTATAGCTTTCATGATGGTTTGAAGTAGAGTCTGCTTATTACACGTATACTACTATTCTTCTGTTTGTGAGTTGAGGATATTTACAATATCATGAGAATCATACACGTCCATCCTTTCTAGAATTCTCATGCCATTTGTCCAAAAATGTATAATTTTAGATTTAAATATTATTTTATATTTTATTTTGATTTTTCTAACTATGACACGTACATCCATATTTTCTAACAATAGTTTTGATTTTATTATTATTATTATTAAAATGGGACATGAAATGAAAGATGGGACATTACACTTCTGTCAAAAATATGTAGTTATTATTATTATAGTATTTTTATAATGTATATATTATTTTCTTTTGATTTTCTATCACAAAGTACACGAAAGTTGAAATGGACAGAAACATGTTTTACTTTTCAAATATATTTTATCATTATTATTTTATTTAATTTATATATTATAATTAATTCAACTTATTTGGCGCGTATAACTTTTAAAATATAACTTTCTAGAAAATAATAAATATGTTATTAGAATGAGAATATTTATGTCTATATTTTGAACCAAGTTTCGTTAAAAATATAGTAGGTTCAAATACAATGTATTTTTATAATTTAATTAATATATGGTCACTAGGCTCGTCTAGGTACTTCATATTTTTAACGGTCAACTTACCCGTAATATACCTGTCTAATAATATAAGTTTTTATAGACTTTTATTTTATTAGAAATGTCACCCATATATAGACCAATATAATATTTCAACCAACTATAAAATAGTGTTTAAAACTATTTGGGTTGAATATTTATATTAAAAATAAACTAGTTACTAGTGGTTAATAAATTTAACCAAACCTATAATTTTTATATAAAAATAGGAATGTTACATGCCGTACTTAGATTCAACTGAGAACCAAAGGCTTCTTGGAAGGATTGCCAAATCCTTGATACAAATCTTCCGTCTCTATCAGAGATAATAAAGAGAGGCACTCCATGTCATGCAACTATCTCTGTGAGGTATAGCTCAGCAAGCTTGCTAGTTTTATCCTTTTCCTTGATCGTCAAAAAGTGTGCAGATTTGGTCAGACGGTCTACGATTACCCAAATCGTGTCATGACCTCTGGGTGTCTTTGGCAACTTCGTTATAAAATCCATTGAAATCTGCTCCCATTTCCACATGGGTATTTCAGGTTGTTGCAGAAGACCTGAAGGCTTCTGATATTCGGCTTTTACCTTGGCGCAAGTCAAACATTCGCCAAAATACGTAGCAACATCACCTTTTAATCTCGGCCACCAGTAGAAATCCTTTAAATCTTGGTACATCTTATCAGATCCTGGATGGATCGAGTACCATGACTTGTGAGGTTCATCGAAAATTACTTCTCTAAGACCACCAAAGAGGGGAACCCAAATTCTTCTCATGAAACACAACTTTCTTCCTCATTTGGTACCAACTATTTCTCCATCCCACAGAGGTATTCGTCCTCAAGATTCTCCTTCTTAAGAGCTTCTCTCTGCGCAGCACGAATGCGCAATGAGAGGTCCGTCTGAATGATCATTTCCAAAGCCCTAACCCTTATGGGCTTAATTCTCTCTTTTCGACTCAAGGCGTCTGCTACGACATTCGCCTTCCCTGGGTGATACTTGATTTCACAATCATAATCGTTTAACAACTCAACCCATCATCTCTGTCTCGTATTAAGCTCCTTCTGATCGAATATATGTTGTAAGCTCTTGTGATCTGTAAAGATCGTGCATCGGGTGCCATACAAATAATGTCGCCGGATCTTTAATGCAAACACCAATGCGCCTAATTCCAAATCATGCGTGGTGTAATTTTTCTCGTGAACCTTCAACTGGCGTGAAGCATAGACTATAACCTTCTGTCACTGCATCAGCACGCAGCCTAAACCTTGACGTGAGGCGTTGTAATATACCACGAAGTCGTCGGTGCCTTCGGGTAGGGACAAAATTGGTGCATCGCAAAGCTTGTTCTTTAACAACTGAAAAGCTTCTTCTTGTTTATCTCCCCATTCGTACTTCTTGTCCTTTTGAGCGAGGGAGGTCAAAGGTTGAGCGATTTTCGAAAAATCCTCAATAAATCTGCGATAATACCCTGCCAAACCTAGGAACTGACGGATCTCGGTTGGCGTCTTAGGAGTCTCCCAATTCTTGATCGCCTCGATCTTTGTGGGGTCCACGTGAATCCCATCTTCGTTAACCACGTGACCAAGGAACTGAACCTCACGCAACCAGAACTCGCACTTCGAGAACTTTGCGTATAATTTCTCTTTCTTAAGCAGCTCTAAAATAGCTCTTAGGTGTTGCTCGTGCTCTTCCTTTGTTTTTGAATAAATCAAAATATCGTCGATAAATACGATCACAAATTTATCTAGATATGGCTTGCAGACTCTATTCATCAAATCCATAAACACTGCTGGCGTGTTTGTTAGACCAAACGGCATAACCAGGAACTCGTAATGTCCATATCGAGTTCTGAAGGCAGTCTTCAGAACGCTCTCCTCTTGAATTCTCAACTGATAATAAGTTGATCGAAGATCAATCTTGGAGTAAAAGCTCGAACCTTGTAGTTTATCAAACAGGTCATCAATCCTTGGCAAAGGATACCGATTCTTAACGATCAACTTGTTCAGCTCGCGGTAGTCGATACACATGCGGAAACTACCGTCCTTCTTCTTAACAAATAGAACTAGAGCTCCCCAAGGCGAGAAGCTTGGTCTGATAAATCCCTTGTCCAAAAGCTCCTGAAGTTGTGTCGACAACTCCTACATTTCTGAGGGTGCAAGTCGATAGAGTGCCTTAGCTACAGGCGTGGCGCCTGGAACTAAGTCAATGTGGAATTCGACTTATCGTGGTGGCGGCAATCCTGGCAAGTCTTCGGGGAAGACTTCATGATATTCCTTCACAACTGGGATATCTTCCAACTTTGGCTCAGCGGCTTCCTTGTCCACAATATTAGCGAAGAAGGCAACACATCCTTTCTGTAAACATCTTCGGGCTTTCAAACAACTGATGATCCTTAGGGGCGTATCGTGCTTATCTCCATGCACCACAATTGTCTCTCCATTCACCATCGGAATGCGAATGATCTTCTCATGACATACGACATCGGCTCGGTTGCTTAACAACCAATCCATTCCGACTACCACGTCAAAGCTTCCCAACTCGACTAGCAGAAGATCAAGTGTAAACTCATGCTCCCCGAGTTCTATCACGCAACCTCTAATGACTTCATTCGCTTCTACTAGCTTTCCATTAGCTAGTTCTATCGAGTACGGAATATCTAGCTTACTAGCTACCAACCCAAGCATATTCTTAAATTCTAGGGACACAAAGCTATAATCGGCACCAGTATCAAACAATACAGATGCAAAGCGTTGGTTGATAGGGAACGTACCAGTGACTACGTTCGGATCTTTGCGAGCTTCCCTAGCTCCGATGTTGAAAACCCTTCCCTGAGCTTGGTTGATCTTTGGTCATTCTCGCTTGAAATGCCCCACATCTCCACAGTTAAAACAACCTGGTCCCCGACCATTTCCATTTCCATTACCACCCTGGTTGTTGTTCGCTCCACGGTTTCCACTACCAGCTTGATTCCCAAAATTACCACGATTACCATTACCGCCATTTCCTCCTTGATTGCGGTTTCCATACCCATTTCCACCACGGTTATTGTTTCCATTACCATAACCTCTCTGACCACCGTTACCATGACCAGTACCAGCCCAGCATGTCTCCTTCGAATGGCCAACCTTCCCACAAGACTCACATTTCCTAACTCGGCATTGGCCGGCATGATGGTACTGGCACACATCACATTTGGGTAGAGTGCCAATATATCCTTTTCCTTTGTTTTCAGCACCAGTCTTGCCTTTGACTGGTGGGTTCACATCCTTCTTCTTGTTAGCACTGCTGGTACCTTTCTTAAAATTTGAGAACTTCCTTTTGTTCTCACCGGACGACTCAACGTGAGTCTCTTTCTTCTTCTGGTCAGAGATCGAAAACTTGTTCAACCTGATTGCCTCTTCAGTTAATGCCACACTTAGATCAATAGCCTCAGTGATCGTTGCAGGCTTTGACGTCGTCACCATGCTCATAATTTGGGGTGCTAATCCCCAAATAAAACGCTCAATGCGCTTGAATTCCGGATCAACCATGTAAGGAACGATGCGAGATAGGTCGTGAAATCTCTGCACGTATTCAGCAATCTTTGGACCATCCATCTTGAGGTTCCAGAATTCAGTTTCTAACTTTTGGATTTCGGCCCTTGAATAGTACTTCTTGCGCTTGAGTTCCTTCATTTCATCCCATGACATGTCATAAGCAGCCTCTTCTCCCAAGGTCTGAACTTGGAGATTCCACCAGGATAGAGCAACGTATAGAAAAAGTCCCGAGATGTAGGTAACCTGGTGCTCCGGCGCACATTTGCTCATTCTTAGCACAGAATCAGTTTTCTTCGTCCGTCTAACAAAAGCTACAGCACCCCCGGTGCCGTCGAAATTCAGAGGCTTACAGTCTAGGAACTACTTATAGGTACAACCTGTACAAGCAACATCATTCACAGCAAGCATTAGCGATCGCACATGGAATATCCAAATGTAACGTAATGTGTCTTTAGTGACTTAACATTACCATGAGGTGGGTTGTTCCCTGAGGTACCCCCGCTATGTTCAGAGCGCAGGGCCTCGTGCTGTGCTATCGCTTGTGAAATCCGTTCTTGTAACTCAGCCTCTGTTGTGGGCAATCGGGTTTCTCTTCAAGGTGGCATCTTCTATAAGAAGATTGCGTCGGTCAGGTCATAATAAGTATAGTAGGTACATGACGTGTATACGTAATAGCATTTACCAACGCAAGTAAGCACATAACATCCCAATCATAACACAACCAAGTAAGTCAACAATGTATATAATGAGAATGTTGCGATTGAGCTTTCATATATCAATGACCACAATTACAGTTTTACATGTTCTACAATGTACCATACATCAAAAGGGACTACAGGGTCACATCACCCTTGTCCAAATCGTATATCAAACTACAACAGTCAAAAGTAAAAAAGTGGTCTTCAAAAGGCTGTGCAATATGGGCTCAATAGCAACACTCTCACCAAAAGTATGCTACCTGCATAAAACCAAAAACCTGTTATGCTGATGGTGGAGGAGGAGGAGGAGGTGGAGGAACGAAAAGCAGACTGCGCACATGCGCTAAGTCCTCCTCAAGAGCATGAACGATACGCAATAGATAACTAATCTACTACTCCATAGTAAGAAAACGAACGTCAAAATCTGGGTATGGCAGAAGAGGAGCAGGTGGAGTCGCAAACGGTGACTGACAAGGACAAGGTGGAGGACGTGGAATCCTCTCAAGATCCATGACTCTGCGACACAACATCTCCTGCTGAAGCTGCAAAGACAGGAGTAGATCATCCCTCGTGTAACCAGTGTAGTGTGAAGGATGGTATGGATCAGAAACATGCATAGTGTTCGGCAGAAACCATATAAGTGGCTCGCCGGATGGTGCAGAAGCAAAATGTGTAGCAGGTGCAAATGGTGGCATGAAGGGAAAGGCTGCTGACACAGGTGGAACATGACCAGACGGCTGGCTAGACGGTCCTTCCCCTGGACAGGGTGGAGGGATATCCTGTAAGAATGTGATCGACAGATCAGTGCGGTGTATATCAGACATATGTGGGTGAAACGGGGTAACGTCAACAGGTGCATGTGTAGGTGCAGGTGGGGGAGTAACAGGCTCAACGAAAGGAGGCAAGTCATCATCATCCTCTATCTACCCATTGCGGGCGAATGCGTAACGGGGATCTATCCGATCAGCAAAAGGAGCATGGTCAGCGGCTGCAGGGATCGGATCGGGTACAAGGGGTGCAACAACATGTATGTCAACAGGTACAGGGTCATGCTCAGGCAAAGGATTGTGAGTAGGTATAGGCTCGGGTGCAAGCATAGGCTCAGGGTCAGCTAGTATCGGCTCGAGATCAGCGGGTGCATCAAAAGGCTGATCATCTGGAATAAAGTCAATCTCATGCTCAGGATCAAAGTCAGGATCAAACTCATCATCAAACTCAAAGTCCTGTGGAAGAACAGGTGCGGCAGACATAGCCGTGTCAGAATTAGAATCGGTGGGATAACGCTGCAATCCCAGTGCATGCAAAGTAGCAGATGACACAGACTCGAATGAATCAGGACCATAATGATCCAATGAAATCTCAATGATAGGAATCTCAATAAGCGAAACAGCAATGACATCATCGACTGGAGCTCCATCACCCTGGGCCTCCTCAGGGGGACCCTCAATAAAAAGATCGATATCATCGTCAGACATGGCATCAAAAGGCAGATCCTCGAGAGGAAATGCCGCAAGAGGAAGAGGGGCGAGGATCGGGACCACGGCCTGCTCACCGTCGGGATGTCCGAGGATGATAAGATCCTGGTCAGGAATAGGAATGAAAAATGGATCCTCGTTAGGTAGACCATCAGCTAGCGATATATCATCGCCAAAATCCGGCAAGGCAAAGGCTGAAAGTCATCATCGCTACTCTCAGTGTCAGAGGTGAAAACCTCAGGGTCCGGGACAATCTCATCGTCCAAAACTATGGCCATAGGGTCTACGGTATCTGACAGCTCACTCTCAGATGAGGACATGGTGTCTGTAACAAAACAATCGTAACATATGCACATATATCAACAATAATCAAATAAGCATGTAAGCAGTAACAATGTAAGCATGTATTCATCCTAGTCTTCCCAAACTATCCCACCCAGCCTCTCAGACTGAACTACCTAGCCTCTCAGACTAAACCTCCCCAGTTTCTCAAACTGAACTACCCAGTCTCTCAGACTAACTTCCCAGTTTCTCAAACTGAACTACCTAGTCTCTCAGACTAACTTTCCAGTTTCTCAAACTGAACAATAACCTTGAAATATGATCTGTGCCTTTTGTTTGTAAAAATGTTTGTTCCCTAGATCTGGACGTTTTGTGTATGCAATGTAAACATGTTTGAAAACATTTTCGTGAGAGCCCTAATGATCGTAGTCTAGACTCGAGAAAGAATCCTAGTTCACTACGATCGAAGCTCTGATACCAAGCTGTCACACCCTGACTTTTGCGGAAGCGTGATTATTGGTGTGACTTTCTTAATCCCATAGCATTCAATCATAACAACGCTATATGATAAAAAAAATAAGATGTTCATCCATTAATTAAGTTTGAAAATAACATAACATAATTGTCTGAAACGTTGACACCAAATTTTAACTTACAACCCACAACATGTTTGAAAGAGTTCACTAAGACTCGACAAAAGACCTAGATAAAACCGAGTTTAGAACCATGCATCTCGTCCAGGATTAAGATACATCTCCTAAACCCTAGTGACCTTGGATGACATCTTTTATTTTTAACGCAGCTTGAAAACATGCAACACCAGCCAGATCCACTTAGTTCCCTGAAATACATGTAATTTGAAAACATCAACAAAAGTTGAGCGAGTTCATGTGTTTGTGTATGAATAAACCTTTAAAGTATGTATGTATGTCCCTGGTATGTAGCAATAAGGAAAAACATATCACCAATGGTTTGCAAGGCCAATGGTATGTGTGAAATGGTGCATGAAAACTTAAACCTAGCGGAATTTTGTCACGGCATTAGTATGTGGACATAGTCACCACATTGGCCACCCTGGTCCACATGGGTGTGGGCTCGCTACACCCAAATAGATCTATCACTCATGTCCCTCGTTCCTACGACGAGGATTAATGGCCTTAAGTGTTGTACCCACCTTTCACATGATCAAGCAGTAACCCTCCTTAGCTAACCATACCATGTATAAAACGTTTGTAAACAATTGTAACATGTATTTCACCCCCGAAGTTATAAAACTGAAAACAGTTAAAAGAAAAGGGGGACGTGAACTCACAGTTTTGCATCTTCGGTACTCATAACTCAAATATCTTCAGCAAACACGACTCCCTACAATGTACTAGGGTCTATTAGACGAACGGGCCGTGCCTTGCCTTTGTATTTACGTGTTTGAGTTACGTTTCTTTTATGACTTCCATATTATTCCAAGTTATAATTACTTGTTAAAATAATATTTATTTTAACTTTAAATTATATTTAATTTTGGAATAATTTGTTTAAACAGTATTTTTGTAATAATACTTCTCAAGTATTTATTTTCGTATTTCCTTCCCAAGGATGGGGGTATCTCATACATGTATCTTCGTATTCTTGTATTTGTTAAGTATACTTGTACTTAATTTTTAATTGATTATTCTGGAATAAATATCCAAATTAATGTATTTTCAAGTCTAAATTTAGAAAATACATGTAAACTTATTTTTATCCCGAAAATAATGTATTCCAAGAAAATATATATTTTTCCCCAAAATCATATATGTTCTAAATACCCTAGTAAAATATATTTTTACTTCTAAAAAATAATATATTTTCTCCTTGTCGAAAATATAATATACTCGTAATAATAATAAAAATCATATTTTCATTTCTTTCGCATCCAAAATGATATTTACCAAAAACATGCTCATAAATGTATTCTCCGGAATATTTTTGTAAGTTACATTCTTGTTCGGTTCCACAATATTATGTGTGTAACTTATATATTTATTCCTTGTGATTTTTGGTAATATTTTGGATTGTAATTTCTTGGTATTTTTTCAGGTTATATTATTTTAACCCTAAAATAATATAATTACTACACAAAGCATACAAATATTCACACACATCATGTCTTTAATGTAACTATATATTCTAAACACATATTTATCCATTTTTATTTATAAAAACCAACCTCCAATACTTTTATTTTTGTAACAAAATCTATGGCAAAGTTTATATTGAAAACTCATGATCAAAATACACTTGTAAATATTTGTTTGAAAATATTTTTCTAAGTGTTTATATTTTTAGAAAATTTTGCCATAGTTTCCCCTAAAAATGGAGGTGTCCATGCTATCAAAGCATATCATTTTATTTTTAAAAATCATCACAACAATCAACAATCAACCCTAAACAACTTACACTTACCAAGTGCCAAAACTATGTTATTTACATAGTAATCATGAACTTGAACTTTCATAAAAACTTGTAGTAACTTGGTAGTGTGTTTAGTAGACTTAGTTATCCTCGAAAATGTATTTACTTCTCTATAAACTTCATTTTTGAAAGATTTAGGTGTTTACAACTTGTAAACATGTTTTACATAAACATTTCCTTATGACATCTTCTTGTTTCACAAGTGTTTATACACTTGTTTTACCACCAAAAATAGTGTTTGTTTATGTAAAAACCAAATCTGTGTAAATCTTGTTATTTAACTTGGTTTCTTTGGAAAACTATTTTTGAAATCATCCAAGTTTATGTCTAGTAATCATGATACAAACTACATCATTCACAAAATCATTTTCATTCTTTCAAGTTCATGAAAGACATAAAGTATGATGATCTTGGTATTTCACAAGATCACCACCTTAACTTACTATATCATGTGTTTAATCACAATCTAGTAGGTTTCTTATGATGTCTAACATCACTAACACAAATCATCAATCATCAAGAAGCAAATCAACATGTATTCATATGTTAATAAGCTTATGTTAAAGATTCATGATTAAGTTCTTTAGTGTTCTTCAAGATTAACAATGTTCGTCATCTTTTAACCATCAAAATATGAAGTAACAAGAGATTATAAGGGCCTTACTACTAGCTCTATGGCTAGGGATGAACACAAGAAGTTGAAGATGACAAATGTGTTGGATAAAAGCAATTGGAAGAGGTCCTTCAAGATCCACAAGCTCCACACTTCCTAACTTGGCTTCTAACACCTTGTGATCACTTGAGATTGGATGGAAATTGATGAATGATGATGATGTTGTTGTTGTTGTTTACGGTCGAGAGGGAGAGAAGAGGGAGGACAGAAGTGGTGTAGGTTTGGTGTGTGAGAGATGATGGGCACTAGGTCTTCTTATATCCATGTTGATGCATTATCCATTGGTTAATATGTTCTTTAAGTACACAACATAATCTCTATGCAATCTAAGTGAATCAAGGAAGATCATGTAAAATCTTGGTGGTGGGGTCACTCTTGTGACCGTCCACTTAAGGGGGGGGGGGGGTTTAGTTGGTGTTGAATGATAAGTTAAGTTATCTAGTTAGATCTTAAGTGTAATAGTTAGTGTTTATGTGTATTAGGTGTTATATAGTGTGTTAGGGTGTTCGGGGATCATAACTAGCTCAGAAATAATAAAACAATGCTTCTAGTATAATTTTGGTCTTTCAGGTAGTGTCCGGTTGTTTGGTTAGATACCGGTTCGTTAAAGTGTCAAACTATTCCGTTTAGTGATCTTTATGTACCCTTTCGTGACACTTTTAATTCCCGACACTTAGGAAAGCATCCAGGGCCATTTAGTCATATTTTTGCATGTTATCAACTTGTTAAAATGCTGAATTTTACTGAAATATGTTGAATTCAGCACTTTGAGTGGGTTTTAGGCACTTTTCGGCACTTAAACTATCACCTAGTGAAGCAGTTTTGTGATCCTTACTTCCCTACACACCATACTAGTGTAGTACCTTGTCTCTGGCCCATACGGGGTCTCAAAACATTGTCTGTCTATGTACTGAACTTCTTCAGCATTTTTCTGAGTTATCCGCTAACTGTGCTAGCTGTGCTTTGTGCATCGTTTATATCAATAAAGTTTATATGTAAAAATGATGTGACATTATGAGATGTGATGCACACGTAAGTATGATGCAGTAATCAGAAAGCAATCATTTGTAATTCAACATAGTCATTAAGCACTAATCATGGTTAATTAAATTGTACGGATACCTGGATTTTTGATAGTTGTCACACCAATTGCTACACTACCATCAGTCATTCCCCTGGAAGCTCAATATCCTCTGGAGTTAGTCATTGTTAAAGGTGAAATTGAATCATTCTTCACAATAGAGGATCCATCTAAAAGATCATTCCCATCTCTTTATGGCTATAAGAAGCCTCAAAACTTAGATGACTATCTGAAATTAAAAGTAACTGTAACAACTCTCATCAAAAGTCCTATTTATTATTTTATTTTAAACAATAGGAAACCCTAATTAAGACCCCAAGTAAATCTGCATAACCCCTAAAATTTTCAGAACAATCGGAATCAGGATCAGGGCCCCTAAAACTCAGGGGGGGGGGGTAAATTCCTGTTAGTATTATCTAAACAGTTTTACGTGTAAAAAGAATTCGAACGAACGACCAACTCACCTGAGCTACTGGGACACGGGGCTACCCTATGCTAGGGTGGTACCCCTCGCGCCACGCGAAGGCCCCTCGCGCCACGCGAGGGCGCCCTTTTTCCAGTATATGTTCAGGGGTTTGGCACTTGCAATTACGCGTTGGTTCGACGTTAAAATTCGATTCATGCACTGAGATATCATCCAAATACTACAGAAACACACACAATATCGAATTTCCGCCGCGATAACAGGGTAATAACTCGATCGCTACTACAATTCAATGTCCGATCGATTGAAACTATCCAATGGATGTTTAAGTGCTGCCCGCATTAGGGTTATGCTTTGTCATTCGTCGTGAATTCGATGGATGTTTAAGTATCGCACTTTGTCATTCGTTGTGAAGGTTTTAATCTCGTGAGTTATCGTAAATGCTGTATTAGTTACTAACCTAGTTTGGTGTACGTTATTGTTAAATTAGGTTAACAGGCTTATCAGTAGGCTAAACTCTGCCCGAATAAATCTGCAAAGCGAGTCATTATCTTTTTACCAAATTTGTTTTCAAAAGCATAGTTATTATCAAAAGTTATAATTACAGGGATTAAGTCTTTGTAGTCTTCAATTACAGCCGGTATGTGGGGTTTTGTATACAATACTTGATAACCGTCACCATTGGACAACGGGTTAGCCAATGGGTGATATGACCATAATCACAGACACCATTGGACAACGAGATAGCCAATAGGTGGTTGAGTGATAAATACCGTGGGTAGATGGTTGACATGTATAAACATTGTAATCGCTCTTAATACTGTAAATTATAACAACGCGTCGTTTTTAGTAAAAAGAATGATTCATCAGTATTTCCCCGCTGACAAAACCTTTTTCAAACATGTTTCAGGTGATCTGTTGGGATCCAGGAAAAGTGCCGCGAAGCACTACAAGCTTAAGGAAGTGGCTCAATATAAATAAAGAAATGTGTTTTGTAAAATAAAGATTTCCCAGTGAAATCACCTTATTGTAAACTATCGGGGTTTCATCCTGAATTATTAAATAAAATAATAGGGCATTTTCAGTTTTAAAAAGATCCTGCTAAAATCTTCCGCTGTCAACTCAATTAAATAGATACCACGGGATTTTCTGTCCCGCGGCTCCTAAACCGGGTCAAACCGGGCGGGGGGCCGTGATAGAAAAAGGTGGTATCAGAGTCACTGATTTAAGCCAATTAAGTATTTAGAAAATACTTAATTTTACTAATTGCCATTTTGTGATTACGAGTTTTATTGTTTGAATTTTTGTTTACAGTATTGGTAAGCAAAGACTTTCGGATATCTACCATAAATTAGATACTTCACCAAAAGAAAAAGGAACTTCATCCTCAAAATACCCAACAAATACTGAGGAAGGAATATTTGTTCGAAAGGCACAATATGAGGAACCACTTTCTCCTAATAAAAGAAGTTTGATTATTAGGAAAAGTCGGGATAAAATAAAGAAATCACAACCAAAAGAAATGAGAGTTAATAGAGAAACCCAGGAACTAGGCAGTAACCCACCATGGGAAGACAAGTTAGATTAAGTTTATAGTAAACCCTAGTATGTTTTAATTGTCAGTTGTCCTTTGTATTAAATTAGTCACACGGTATGCAATAATACTTGAGGGTTATCTGTGAAATTTTGTTATAAAATTTTAACTTAGTATTTTTGCATATATGCTAAACACCATGAATAAGTTATCTGAAGCCCTTCAGAATCTCAATCTCCATCCTGTGAAAGTGGAAGTTTCCAAAGGTTTTACTGGTTACATACCCGATGTGGAAGAACCTATGGAATTCCACGCTCCACCTCTGGAGAAACCAAAGCCTAAGAAAAGGAGAAGATTCGTAGGCTGGAGGCGTGTACGCAGGAGGAAACCAGCAACTAGAAAGGTTCCCAAAATAGAGAATCCCATCGATAAAGGAAAAGGAATTGCGTTTGGAGAAGATTCCAGGCAAGTAGAAATGGAAATTGGTGAAAGTTCTAAGCAAACCGAGGAATTGCCATTGCAGGAGGAATTAGATCGCATATTGGCAAGCTGTGATATCATTAGATCTATCAATACCAACCTTTACCCTTATCCTGCCGAAACTCAACTTCCAATAAATTTGGAACCAGCCATCCCAGAACCTTTAATCCATACTCAACCTTTAGGAGAAATGGATGAATGGTGGACCAACGACTGGCCATTTCAAAACCTCCTAAATAACCCTTATACCTTTTTCCCTCAGTTCGACCCAGAACCTATACCAAACCCACCAATGAGCAATGAAAACTTAGCTGAACTCCGCCATTTTGGCGAGGAACTGATAGGTGCAGGGAATAGGATTCGGGAGGTGGGAGAGCAAATCACCAGAGAGGGAGCGCCGTTTCTGAAATATCAACAGAAGGGATAATGTGAGAACGTAGCTGTGATTGTATAATAATAATAATAATAATAATAATAATAATAATAATAATAATAATAATAAAAATATAATCCTGTAAAATAAAAATAAAACTTTGTAACATAACAGTGTGTACGGATGCATAATATGATATAAAAAAAAGAGAATCGAGGAATCGATAATTTTGGATATATATATGTGTGTTGTGAATATTTGTATGATTGTTTTGTGTATAATTGCTATTTACTCCATACTAATCAATTATATAAATTAAAATACCAGATGGCACACGCTGGTAATGAACCAGCTAATGAAGTTAATCAATCTGAGCATAACAATGAAGATCACTTTCTGAATAGACAAGATATCGAGAATATCGTTGCTCATGGGATAGCCAATGCTATTCCCGCAATCCTTGCTGCTGCTCAGAAACCTGTTGAATCTAAACAAATTATTCCTAGCAAACGCACACAAGGCGATAATTTCAGTAATAGTATAAACGGAGGAGGCAACCATATTAATAACAATAATGATGGGTTGCAAGCTCCACTCCTTAAGAAAATGAAATCTGCAACGCCTGGTTACACTTATAAGGAGTTTCTTGCCTGCAAACCAGCTGAGTTTGCAGGTAACGAAGGGGCGACTGCTGCACTGCGTTGGTTAGAGAAAACCGAGGCAGTAATTGTGATAAGTAAATGTGCCGAAGAAGACAAGGTCATGTACGCGTCGCATCTTTTTAAAGAAGGGGCGCTAGAATGGTGGAACACAGTACTTCAAGCCAAAGGAAGAAGTGTGGCCTATGCCATGAATTGGGAAGAATTTAAAAGTCTGATGGAAAGAAAATTTTGTCCCGAATACGAAAAAGAACAAATGGCAAATAAATTTCTGAATCATCGGATGATGGGAGTAGACTGTCGAGGGTATACTTCGACATTCTTTGAATATGCTAGAGTAGTACCAACATTGGCTTCGACAAAACCGGTACTTATTTCTCGTTATATTTGGGGATTTATTGGCGAAATCCGTAATATCGTTAAAGCTGCGAGACCTCGCACTATTGACGATGCGGTAGAATTATCTAACACCCTAACTGACGAGCTGGTACGCACAAGAGATGAAAATAGGAAAAAGGAACTGGCTCAGAAATTACCCAAGGATTTCATGTGGGTAATAATAACAACTTCAAGAAAAGAGGAACGGGGCAATCCTCCACTCCGCCTTTCTGCAAGAATTGCAGAAAGAAACATTTTGGAAAATGCAATGTAACCTGCAACTTTTGCAAAGTTGTAGGACATCGTGAAGAAGACTACAGAAAGAAAATAAAGGTCTGCTATAACTGTGGAGAAGCGGGACATTTCAAACCAGAATGCCCTAAGTTAATTAAACCAGCAGACAACAAAGCCAAGACGGCCGACATATCTACTAAGAAGAATGCAAGAGCATTCCAGCTGACCACTCAAGAAGCAGAACTCATTCCAGATGTAATAGCTGGTACGTTCCTAGTTCACAACGTTTATGCAAAAGTATTATTTGACTCTGGTGCAAACCAAAGTTTTATAAATACTTCATTCTGCCAAGCTCTTAACTACCCTTAACCAACCTTAGGCAGATTTTTACAGTCGAAACAACTGATGGGAATTCTATTAACATAGATAAGGTTTTGCAAAAAGAAAAATAGAACTTTCAGGTCATAAATTTCATGCAAACCTATTACCAATGAATTTAGTTGGGTTCGATGTTGTGTTAGGAATGGATTGGTTAGTAGCCAACTATGCTCGAATCCTTTGTGATAATAACTCTATAGAGATTCGGGCACCCACCGGAGAAGTGATCGTGATTACAGGAGATAAGCCACGTAAACCCATGAAGTTCATTTTAGTAATGAAAGTTGCTAGTTATGAACGAAAGCAAGGAATAGTATATATGATTTCAGTAATCATTAGTACTAAGAATAAAGAACTTCAGGAGATTCTTGTAGTCTCAGAATACCCAGATGTATTCCCAGAAGAGTTACCAGGATTACCACCAGATAGGGAAGTAGAATTTAGAATTCATTTAATTCCTGGAACTACACCGATAGCCAAGGCACCTTATCGATTAGCACCCACAGAAATGCTAGAATTGAAAAAGCAATTAGATGAATTGTTAAGCAAAGGATTCATACAACCTAGTTCATCCCCATGGGGAGCGCCAGTGTTGTTTGTAAAGAAGAAAGATGGTTCAATGAGAATGTGTATCGATTATAGGGAATTGAATAAGGTTACAATTAAGAATCGATACCCATTACCTAGGATTGATGATCTTTTTGATCAATTGCAATGAGCTAGATACTTTTCTAAGATAGATTTACGCTCCGGATATCATCAATTGAAGGTACAAGAAGAAGACATACCTAAAACTGCTTTCAGAACTAGGTATGGTCATTACGAGTTTACAGTCATGCCCTTCGGATTAACGAATGCACCTGCAGCATTTATGGACATAATGAATAGAATCTGTAAACCGTACTTGGATAAATTTGTAATTGCCTTCATCGACGATATACTTATTTATTCCAAAAGTCAGGACGAGCATTGTCAGCACTTGCATGCACTCTTAACTTTGTTAAGAAAAGAAAAGCTTTACGCCAAATTCTCGAAATGTGAATTTTGGCTAAAGGAAGTGCAATTTTTAGGACACATGGTGAATCACGAAGGCATTCACGTCGATCCTTCTAAGATAGAAGCGATCACCAAATGGAAGGTCCCACAGTCAGCTATGGAAATTAGAAGTTTTAAAGGTTTAGCTGGATACTATAGACGGTTTATTAAGGATTTTTCCAAAATAGCTATACCATTGACTAAGCTAACCTGTAAAGCAGTTAAGTTTGAATGGGGACCTAGGCAAGAAGAAGCCTTTAAGGTTTTAAAGCAAAAGTTAACAAACGCCCCAATTCTAGCTTTATCAGAAGGAACAGAAGATTTTGAAGTATATTGTGATGCTTCAAAGTTAGGATTAGGATGTGTGTTAATGCAACGCAAAAAGGTAATTGCGTATGCATCAAGGCAATTGAAAAAGCACGAGGAAAACTATACGACTCATGACTTAGAGTTAGGAGCCATAATTTTTGCCCTTAAGATATGGATACATTATCTGTATGGAAGTAAGTTTACTGTCTATACGGATCACAAAAGTTTAAGATATATATTTGGGCAAAAAGAATTAAACATGAGGCAAAGAAGATGGATGGAAATCCTAAGTGATTATGACTGTTATATTAAATATCACGAAGGAAAGGCAAACGTAGTTGCAGATGCCTTAAGTCGTAAGTATCATGAAAAGCAAAAGCGAGTTCATGCTCTTAGATTAAATCTACAGTTAGATTTAATGGAACAAATAAAGGATGTTCAGAAAACAGCAATCCAGGATATTGCTGAAGGAATGAAAGGACGGATAAAAGAATTAGAGCAGGGAGCAGATGGAATTTGGAGATTCCATAAGAAATGAATTTGGGTACCTAAACAGGGAGAATTAAGAAATAAGATTTTAAAGGAAGCCCATAAATCTAGGTATACCATACATCCTGGTAACAATAAGATGTACCAAGATTTAAGGAACAACTTCTGGTGGATAGGAATGAAAAAGGACATAGCTAGATATGTTTCTAAGTGTCTAACTTGTTCACAAGTTAAGGCAGAACACCAGAAACCTTCAGGGCTACTTCAACAATTAGAAATGCATGTATGGAAATGGGAACTCATAACAATGGATTTTGTTACTAAGTTACCCAAAACCAGAAAGGGTAATGATGCTATTTGGGTAATTGTGGATAAATTAACCAAATCAGCTCACTTTCTACCCATGAAAGAAACCTTTAGCATGGAAAGGTTGGCGAAATTGTACATAGATGAAGTAGTATCCTTACATGGAGTTCCACTCTCCATTGTATCGGATAGAGATAGTCGTTTCACTTCCCATTTCTGGACAAGTTTCCAGAAAGCAATGGGAACACGACTAAATTTAAGTACGGCATATCATCCTCAAACAGATGGGCAAAGTGAAAGGACAATACAAACCCTAGAAGACATGCTCCGAGCATGTGTGATAGATTTTGGTGGAAATTGGGATGACCACTTACCCTTAATTGAATTCTCCTATAATAATAGCTATCATGCAAGTATCGAAGCTGCCCCATTCGAAGCACTGTATAGACGTAAATGCAGAACTCCGGTTTGCTGGGCAGAAATAGGAGAAAGTTAATTATCAGGTCCTGAAATCGTGCAAGAGACCACCGACAAGATCACTCAAATCAAGGAAAGACTAAAGACTGCTCGAGATCGTCAAAAGAGTTATGCCGATAATCGACGCAAGCCACTGGAATTTCAAGTCGGAGATAAGGTACTTTTGAAAGTTTCTCCTTGGAAAGGAGTAATTCGGTTCGGTAAGAAAGGAAAGCTAAGTCCACGATACGTAGGACCATTTCCAGTAATCCAACGTATAGGACCAGTTGCCTATCGCTTACAACTACCAGAAGAACTAGCTGGAGTACATGATGTATTTCATGTATCCAATCTCAAGAAATGTCTATCAGACGAATCCCTGGTAGTACCTCTTCAAGACATAGAGGTAAATGATAAGTTAAAATTCGTAGAACAACCACTTCAAATAGAAGACCGAAAGATCAAGTTTCTCAAGCACAAACGACTAGTGCTGGTCAAAGTCAAATGAGATTCAAAGAGAGGACCTGAATATACTTGGAAGCTAGAATCAGAAATGAAACGGAAATATCCTCAATTATTCCAGTAAATCTCGAGGACGAGATTTTTATTAAGGGGGGAGGATGTAACAACTCTCATCAAAAGTCTTATTTATTATTTTATTTTAAACAATAGGAAACCCTAATTAAGACCCCCAAGTAAATCTGCATAACCCCTAAAATTTTCAGAACAATCAGAATCAGGATCCGGGCCCCTAAAACTCAGGGGGGGGGGGTAAATTCCCGTTAGTATTATCTAAACAGTTTTACGTGTAAAAAGAATTCGAACGAACAACCAACTCACCTGAGCTACTGGGACACGGGGCTACCCTATGCTAGGGTGGTACCCCTCGCGCCACGCGAAGGCCCCTCGCACCACACGAGGGCGCCCTTTTTCCAGTATATATTCAGGGGTTTGGCACTTGCAATTACGCGCTGGTTCGACGTTAAAATTCGATTCATGCACTGAGATATCGTCCAAATACTACAGAAACACACACAATCTCGAATTTTTGCCGCGATAACAGGGTAATAACTCGATCGCTACTACGATTCAATGTCCGGTCGATTGAAACTATCCAATGGATGTTTAAGTGCTGCCCGCATTAGGGTTATGCTTTGTCATTCGTCGTGAATTCGATGCATGTTTAAGTATCGCACGTTGTCATTCGTTGTGAAGGTTTTAATCTCGTGAGTTATCATAAATGCTGTATTAGTTACTAACCTAGTTTCGTGTACGTTATTGTTAAATTAGGTTAACAGGCTTATCAGTAGGCTAAACTCTGCCCGAATAAATCTGCAAAGTGAGTCATTCTCTTTTTACCAAATTTGTTTTCAAAAGCATGGTTATTATCAAAAGTTATAATTACAGGGATTAAGTCTTTGTAGTCTTCAATTACAGCCGGTATGTGGGGTTTTGTATACAATACTTGATAACCGTCACCATTGGACAACGGGTTAGCCAAGGGGTGATATGACCATAATCACAGACACCATTGGACAACGAGATAGCTAATAGGTGGTTGAGTGATAAATACCGTGGGTAGATGGTTGACATGTATAAATATTGTAATCGCTCTTAATACTGTAAATTATAACAACGCGTCGTTTTTAGTAAAAAGAATGATTCACCAGTATTTCCCCGCTGACAAAACCTTTTTCAAACCTGTTTCAGGTGATCTGTTGTGATCCAAGAAAAGTGCCGCGAAGCACTATAAGCTTAAGGAAGTGGCTCAATATAAATAAAGAAACATGTTTTGTAAAATAAAGATTTCCCAGTGAAATCACCTTATTGTAAACTATCGGGGTTTCATCCCGAATTATGAAATAAAATAATCGGGCATTTTCAGTTTTAAAAAGACCCTGCTAAAATCTTCTGCTGTTAACTCAATTAAATAAATACCACGGGATTTTCTGTCCCGCGGCTCCTAAACCGGGTCAAACCGGGCCAGGGGCCGTGACAGTAACATAGGTTGAGGTATAGCAAGAGGGAATAGCATAGGGATGGATGACAGGGAATACCAGAAGGTTTTATCATTTCAGCTTAGTAAAGTCAGAAAACTTGAAGACTTTGCTAAGGACCTGAGTAAATCCGTGTCTGAGAGGCCAATAATTCCTGAGCTTCAGATGCAACTGAGGGGTGATTATGTTGAACACACTATGGAGTACAAACCATATAATGCAACCAGAGATCAATTCAAAGACTGGTCATCAGATGCTCTTAGAGAAGAAATTAATAGAATCACACAAATGTGCAATGATCCTCTGGTAAAGCCAACTCCACCTAATTGGAAGAAAGTCAAAACAGTGGAATCAGATGAGGCATTGAAGTTTAAAAGAATGAGAGCTGAGCTTGTGGCTGCTGGTTATAGTTCAGCTAGATCCATTGCCAGATGGTCTAAACTGAAGATAGTGGAGACCTACAAAAAGCTGGAAGAACTTAGAGCTGAAGATCCAAATGTTCCTCAAAACCCAGTGTATGCTACAATTGCTGCTATGTCTCAAAAGACCCATACTCCCAAAAACCTTCTCTCATCATCTGCTTTGTCTGAATCCATCGCAAATTTAGTTAGCAGACCACAATCACCAAATCTTCAATAATTATTTTCCCAAGAAAACCAACTGATCCAAAAATAGTAAAGTGGAAGTCATGCTAAAAAACCCAAGTATTGACTTTGATCAGATCAGATGGTAGTGTTGAAGAGATTAAAATGGATAGTGCATATAATCTGAATGCATACGTTCTCCAAGATTTGTTGGACCTTCAACTTGAAAGGGATGATGAAGAAGACATGTTCTTCCTGGACTTTGAACTACAATTCAAAGGACAAATTAGGAAGATGTTGATGAGAAATAAAGATCAGTAATAAAGAAGGGTTTTGGTATCATCTGTTGTATAAGGAGATTGTTGGATTAGCAGCTGTGACATTGTCTCCAGTAGCATATTTAACCAGGACACAACATGTAGCAAAGGAGATGTTGCTGCCTAACACACTCTTGATTGAGCTTTGATGAAAGTTGTTGAGGCAGGTGATCGTGTGTTCGTAGTTAATGTTTGTTGAAACTTAAGTTGTATTCGAATTCCATTAAGTTTGTTAGACATCTTTTATATGTACTTATGTCTATAAACAGTTTACATTGTCAATGGGTGGATACTCCCTTTTTTGGATAGGAGAATGGAAATAGTCGTATGTAACTGATATATTAACCGATGATCTATGTTTCTTTTACCTATAATAGATAACACGTTTTGGTATAATATAATATCTATATACCTATCTATACTTTCTATTAAAATGTGTTATGCATGGTTTTTTAAAAACCACCCGTGTTTGCACACGGGTCTTAATACTAGTACTATATAATAAAAGAAACAATTTATGGGACACATGTCACTCATTGAAGCCATATATTTTTTAGTTTTCCCACATATCTATTCTAGTTAATTATCAATAATTAATTTAATTAAAAGATAATTATACAATTGCATTTAATATAAATTTAATTATTAATTTCACATTATATTAGAGGATTTTATTCAATTTCACGAATCAAATGTATCACAATACAATTCGATTCCCTTGATAGATTATAAAATTTTCAAATATTATACGGACTAAACGTAACTATATCTTTATTTTTTTTAGAGCAAGCAAGATATATATTGCATCCATCCATTTTCTTTATTACCCATACTAGGTTAGAACATCATGTATTACACGGGTTGAATAAATATAATTTTATATATTAAATAATTAAAAATCCCGTATATTTCACAAGTTGAATAAAACTAATTTTATACACCAGATAATAATTATAAAAAAGTTTTATTTTTAAAACCCCCTTGTATTAAACTGGTTGAATATATGGAATTTTGTATAGTAAATAATAAAAGAAGTTATATTTATAAAAAAAAACTTTGTGCATTACACGTGTTGAATAAATCTAATTTTATAGACCAGATAAAATAATTATAATTATTATCTGGTGTATAAAATTAGTTTTATTCAACTTGTGAAATATACGGGATTTTTAATTATTTAATATATAAAATTATATTTGTTCAACCAGTGTAATACATGGGGTTCTAACCTAGTTTTATATAATGGAAGACCAAGATTCATTAATGTTTGAAGATGCCAAATAAATAATTGTGATTAGGCTTAATTACAAAAAAAAAATAATAATAAATAAATAAAAAGAATCGTTGCCGTGCTTTACAATAGTTACACAAGATGTCCTTTTCTTAAGTATTACAAATATTGTTCCTACCCTTTACACTAAATTTCTTTTCTTAAATTCAATAAGTACTTTTTTTTAATTATTTAATTAGTCACCTTCCTAATAGATTTTATGAAGATATTTTAACCGCTTGTCATTTAAAAAACGGAACAATAATCGCTATCCTATATGCATGCTATAAATTCTTGAGGAAAATCTATATGTATACATGTTAAGAAACATTATATGTTTAATCATGTTTTTAATGGTCATAAACTGATAGTGTGGTATGTCGTTTACTTGTTGGAGCTTGGATAAAGAGGCGTTTGTCATGTTAGATAGTTCTAAATATCTTATTTGAAAACAGTTTTATTGTGTGAGTGTCTATGATCGAAACCGTTAGATTTGAAGGTAGCTGTCATCGATGGTGGTTGCTGACACCCTTAGCAATCAGAGGCGATGGTACTGACAAGGTCGTTAGCTTATATTTATGTATAGATGGCAGATGCAGGAAAGCAAGAAGTGATGGTTAGCATGTATTTTGGTATACATAAGTTGTTAAACAAAAAAAGGTTATAAATTTGTCCCTTTGAGGACTAATTGTGTGTAACCTTGAAGTTCAAGGGACTAAGAAAATCAATCATACAATAAGAAGGTGTATTTGGTAGGGAATCCATATTGGGTGAATACGTGTCTCTATGTGATTCCTTTTGGGCTTTTATTAGTACTTTTAACGGAAATCGTTAGGTTGGAGACAGGTAGGTGGGTATTACTTTACATAAAAATATAGAAGCATCAATCATGAGTGGTGTTCCGTCACGTCACGTCACGTCACGCAAAAAGGGTGAATATGTAAATTTAGAAAAAGGTTGGTGTACAGCACACACAATAACTACCACGTGTCACCAGTACAAATAGGGCCCTGTTTTTTGTCAAGCCTGCAAGTCCCTTGCTCTATGTCGATCATTAAATTTTGATAAGGCCTGGTCTATTCGCACACGCGCGTGGTCTATTTGCACACTCAAAGCGCCCCGCTATGGCCAAAGCGGGGCGCTTTGGTGTAAAGTCAACCGACAAGGACTGACGCGGTCAGACCTTGTCTGTTGCTTTACATCAAAGCGCCCCGCTATGGCCAAAGAGGGGCGCTTTGGTTTTTTTTTTTTTTCCAAAGCGCCCCGCTTTGGCCTAAGCTCGGCGCTTTGGTGTTTTTTTTTTTTTACATTTTGGGCGTATTTTTGACTGGTTTTGGTCCAAATTTTACAATATTTAATTTGTTTGTTTTTTTTTTTCACAGTGGTGGTTTTCTTCGTTTATGGTGTTTCCTTTTTCTTGTTCCCCATGTCAACAGGTCAGTATGAACAGGCTTGCCAGTATGAACTTACCTGTTATTTATACATATATTATATTTTTTATCTAATACAGGGGATGTGACATGAAGATGACCACACAGGGGATGTCTTGACTTTCCTTTTAAGTGATGGAAGTGACATGAAAATGACCACAGTACAATGGCAACAACACAAGACAGTCGGTATTAATTGTTATAATAAGGCCTTCTTGGTTTATGTGTGGAGGGCTTGTTTGTACAAAACTAAAATATCTAAAGCCAGAGCATTGTACAACTCTCAACGCATAAGATACAAGTTAATGTAAGTGTGTATGTTAGAAACCGTTAAATATATGCGTTACATCACGTTAAAAACCGAATGTAAAAAATAAAAAAACAAACAAACGCCGAGCTTAGGCCAAAGCGGGGCGCTTTGATGTAAAGCCAAAATGTAAAAAAAAATAAAAAAACCAAAGCGCCGAGCTTAGACCAAAGCGGGGCGCTTTGATGTAAAGTCAACAGACAAGGACTGAACCTGTCAGACCTTGTCTGTTGACTTTACACCAAAGCGCCCCACTTTGGCCATAACGGGGCGCTTTGAGGTGTTTAAATATACATGGATGTGTGCGAATAGACGAGGCCAAAATGAAACATTGGAGACTGACAAAATATAGTGAAAGATCTTGATCACCGACCTTAGCATCACATTCGAATTATAAAGGCCTGGTCTATTCACACACGCCCTTGGTCTATTTTTGACTGGTGACTGATCTACGTTTAAGTTCAAATTTTACATTTTTGGTCCAAATTTTACAATATTTAATTTGTTTGTGCACATATATCTAAAGGTGATGGACCGATGGTATGCGTGTGGGATACGTATCTTTGCCTTGGGTCTGCACTCTGCAGCATTAATCATGAGCATTGGAAAGTGAATATATATGGGTACACAAAATATATAAATAGAGAAAGAGATGTGAATGCTTTATAAAGGAAAAACATATATTATTAAAAATTCTAAAAAATCATGTTGTCACGTGAAAGAGTTTCTAGAGTGCTAGGATCTGCAAGATATCCATACAAAGATATGATGAGACTTATGATGCACACAGCTGAGCTAGGCCATAGCCCCTATATATTTGAAGAATAAATAAAAATAATACTTTTGTTCCACCTTTTATCTTATACAGGGATCAGATCAACGCGTACGAAATGCAGGGATCAGATCAACGCGTACGAAATGCTTACGTATCGTCCCACTGACCTTAATGTAACCCCATATGTTCAAGATGTATGTTATATGTGTTTAATAATAATCACGTTAATTCTTTTACAATCCAAGAGTACGTTTGTGTTTGTTCAACATATGCGTTACATCACGTTAAAAACCGAATGTCACCGACACGACTCAATCAGATTCAATACGCACTTGTACGACCCAAAATGACAATATACATCATAATACTACAATTAATGAAAAAATACGTCATGTACATGTACGGTAGGCGGCTGATACACATGACACTACTCATAGGAGTACTTGTGCTTTCAAACCAAAATGATACGATATAATGGAATACGACATCACACGTAACCGATTTGATCCGGAACTTGCGCGTATAGTCCATATATATTAAAAAATGATGTATAATGGAAAAAGCGTAAAATTTAGACTATTATCGACGCGTTTGTGAATTAAAAACAATTTTAAAAAAATTAAAAAAGGCCCAAAGCGCAGCGCTTTGACCTAAGAGGGGCGTTTTGCCCCCCCCCCCCCCCCCCCAAAAAAAAAAAAAAAAAAAAAAAAATCAAAGCGCCGCTCTATGGCCAAAGCGCGGCGCTTTGATGTAAAGTCAACCGACAAAGCCTGACAGACTCAGTTCTGGTCGGTTGACTTTACCCCAAAGCGCCCCGCTTTGGCCATAGCGCGGCGCTTTGGGGTGTGAAAATAATTTTCTCCGTGTGTAAATAGCATGATACTAAATAGTAGTTTTAATAAATTCTTGTTTTTAATATCTAACCGGTAATTATTGAAAACGTTATCTAACATTCTTTAACGTTACGTTTACTTTTACAAAGTATGGCTCTAAGTACAACCAATGTTTTAAAAATCGTATCGGGTTAGTCTTATAAATAGTTTAACTGGTTTAACCGGTTGTACTAGGCGGTTCAGCCGTATTGACTAATTAACCCGATAGATCCATAAAACACAATTTCAACTCAAAAAATAATAAAACACTACTTCATTCCAAAAAATATTCCAAAAATTCATCTATAATCAAAATATAACCTAATGATGGTGTGGATTGTGGGCACTAGGTTTTACTAAGAAGATAAATCGTCACCTTTTTAGACCCATAAAAGATTGTAAGTCCAAATTTTAACATTGGCCCCGTACCGGTATACTGGTTTAAAACAGTATAACCCATTAAACTAACGGTACAACTTCTTTGTCATTCGCATAATTTATCGTTATGATTCATGCCAGGCAAACTTCCAGCATCCGGTTTAACCGGTTGATTTAAACCGGTTTCTAAAACCTTGAGTATAACTTTAACATGTTAGCATATAAAATTAAAAATTACACCTCGCTTTCAAAATATATATATATATCACCTTGTCATCGTTTATAGTACAACTACTATAAAATGTATACTATATAAGTCTAACAAGTAATAAGATCCGTGCGCGTTACGGCGCGAGTGCGTTATGTGATGTGTTAACCATTTGAAAACGCACGTTTTGACGTATCCGATTGAACTCAATGTATCCTATAGTTGCATTGTGATTGGATCAAAACGTAGCGTAAATCGAATTTATACCGTACAATCATAACGTATTAAACACAGCTCGACTAACTCGAATTTATATCGTCAAGGCAAAAACTCTTGAGGGGGTCAAAGTGGCATTTACAAAGTTCATAAAAAGTTAAGTGGTTAAAAATTGCATTTCGGAAACTTAGGGGCTAAGAAATGGTAAAGATAAATTTTGATAAAGTTTTGTGGTAAGAAGGAAACTATAACAAAGTTGGGGCTGAAAAGGAAACTACCACAAAGTTGGGGTGTTAAAAGCAAAGTATTTGTAAAATGGAGTAGTAGTTTAGGGACCAAATTTGCCATTTTATGAAACTTTGAAGATATCAAAGTCAAGGGACTAAAACTGCAATATCGTGAAAGTGTGGGGGAGGGAAGGCAAAGCCGGTGGTGTTTCCACCGACTTTGTCTTTTAAGAGTATACTAGATTTTTATCATATGTCGCGCGTTGCGACGGCGAAGCCTTAGTTGTTTATAGACGGCGGCTCGTTATGTAATGTGTTCCTTGATAAAATGGACCAAATAATGTGAAACGAATAGATTTGCGTTCGTTAGATTTATAAAGAGATGAGGATGATAGAGTATGTAAAATATGAAACAAAATTAAACGCATCTAAATGTTGTTTATGATAAAATGAAGCATAACAATGTAAATTTTTTTTAACGACAAAAGTCACATAACACTACTTTTAAATTACCCAAACTTTTAAACAATGACAGGAATTGAACCCTGGTCTCTCCCTAAAAGGCACAAAGCCTCTACAGCACCACCAGTGATGGCGCAGAACCATGTAAATGTTCAATGTTGTTTCCTTGACAACTAAAACAATCAGTTGAACCGATCCACCAATCAAAAGTGTATTAAATCCTCTGCCACATGTTGACGGATCCTAATCTATGACGTTAAAGAGTTGCCATTCAGTTTTATGAACTATAATATTAGATTAGTTATTATATATATATATATATATATATATATATATATATATATATATATATATAGTTAGGTTAACGTACAAGAGACCTTATCCTACATTATGTATGCGATCATCTCAGCCGTCAGATCTTCATCTCACATTGAAGTCGCATGTTAGTTTTTTGTAACAATTTCGTATGTTGGTTTTTTAACATGCGATTTCATCAAAATTACCACATTCAAAATTGTTACAAAAAACCAACATGCCATTTCATCAAAATTCTCACATGCGAAATTGTCACAAAAAACCAACATGCGATTTCATCAAAATTATCACATGCGATTTCACATCGCGTACGTAACGTACGTTAAGCCATTTTGTACAATACACTTTTTCTATATATATATATATATATATATATATATATATATATATATATATATATAGGGGAATGTTCATTTGAGAAGAAAATTTAATTGAGAAGAAAAAGAACAAAGGGTAATTTTGTAAAATATTAAATAGTTTTTTCACTTATCTCATTTATTATCATTTTTGACTAATTAATTAGTTATAAAGACTATTATCCTATTATCCTCAACACTAACTTTTTTTGTCTACACACATCAAAAGTTATCCTACATATTTCGAAATTCATCCTATACATTGAAATTTATCCTACACAACTCGTAATTTATCCTACACTTTAAATTATTTTATTTTATTTTTTTGAAAATAATATATATTTTGAAGATAAGTTACAAAAAATTTAATGTAGTTAACTATTAAAAAGGAAGACTACAAATTAATGACCTATGTAGATTTACCCTTTTAGTAACATTAAATACTTATATTAAATGAAGTAAAATAAAGCATTCTTATTGGTTGAAATTTCTTCTTTTTTCTTCTTAAAAAAAAAATTCTTCTCATTTAAACTCTTCACTATATATATAATAACTAATCAACATTGTGCAATGAGAATTTTATCTTTAAGAAAATTACCATAAGGTTTGCAGTTAACCACAGTTGTTCCTATTATTAGTAGTATTGCAATTACTAAAACATTACACGTATTTTAATATGTAAGTCAACAACTATTCACGCAATGACATACTTTGTTAATCAAACAATACCCATCTCTTGCACCTTCAACACGACAAGTATCGGCACAATTTATAGTATCTGGCTTTTTCTCACGTGGATCACATGTTCCTTTTTATGTCTAATTGCTAGTCCACGGATCACCACATGAAACAGGAGTATTAATTGTTTCTTCGCCAATACTACTACTTTTTGTTATCATTGTAATTTACAAATAACACTTATTAATATCATAAACCACTACCAATCATATGGTGATGAGATATGGCCTTGTAAGGACCTGAGTAAAATCATATGAAAATATTAAATAAATGCAGTAAACTGGTAGATATAGAAAATATTAAAAATCTACTTAAAAAACTACGAAGAGAATTAAAATAGAGACCAGAAGTGATGATGACAAGGACCAAAATAGATATTAAACGTAACAAAAGTAAACGTTTCATCACCATCACATCTCAAGCAAAAAAATTCTTTTCACAATGCTATTGATTGGCTTTCTTAATTAATGGCATTACTTTTGGTTATTTATATTTAGAAGATTGCATGAAAATTAAACGTTTTGGATAACCATAGCAAGACATGCATAAGTAATGACAAGCATCACGTAGTTTACATGAGCCCAAAAAAATAGATAGCTAAGGTGACCACACATGTGATACATTAATTTGGAATTAAAAAATATAAACCATCACTGATTTGATATAATCTGCAAGGTGATTGTAGATCCAAATAAATGTTGTGTAACAAAAGATATATACTATACACAAACATGATAGTGGTGAGATCCGATACAAATAGATTTTAACATGCATTGTATAGAAGTATAGAATCACTACGTCTACATAGGGAACAAATATATAGAAAACCCTCCTAAATTGAAGAAACTCAATCCTAGCTATCCATTCAAATGATCCATAGCTGAGATTAAATGCAAAAATCTGAGTTTATAGATGTCTATACTTTATTTTCTTGAAGTACATAAAAGGAAAAATAGTTGACGTGTGTCGATTTCAAGTTTTAAATAGCTCTTTTTAACTCGTCGATTTCAAGTTTTAAATTTATAAAACACGATATTGTACTATCACTCTACACACGTTAGGGCAAGTGCACCCATCGCGAACGTAGTATAGTGACAACAAGATACCGAGGTCATCCAAGGATACAAGAGCTTTTAATCCCGGCTTATCGTCAACGTCTCATCGAACCAAACTTTGAGAAAAAAAATTTAAACTAATAAAAACATAAAAACATAAAATAAAATAAAATAGATAGACAAGAAAGAATCACTTGGGTCTGACTTATCTTTCATGTACCCTTTTGATGATTTCCGCACTTTGGGCATTTTAAGAGATTATATTAGTTATAGTAGTAGGCCCCTCTTGTGAAGGCGACGTTACCCTCAACCTAGTGGTTTGAGTCAGCAAGGATACAATCCCACTAGGTCGAATTATTGAAAGACAATTAAGTGAGTTATTAATGCAAAATGTGGTGGGCCCCCTTCCAGGCAGCTGCCACCCTCAACCCGTTGGTCTGAGTCAGCAGGGATACAATACTCGCGGGGTTGGTTTAAAGTTTTAATAGTAGTTTATGAATAAAGGGTTCAAGTGGTTTCTTACTCTCAGTCGGGCCAGTCATTCCCGGCCAATCCATGGAGTAGTACTAAACTTGAACTAGGTTCTTGCAGGATCTATACACTGAACGAGACATAGAATTACCCAACCACCCTTCTAACCCCCTTCCAAGTAGTTAACGTGCTTTATATATACCGTAAAGACACGAATATGTGAATAAACGACATATGAAGAATGGTAAAGTAGATTTGCCTTCAATATAAAAAACTAATATTAAAGTCATTAATACATACCCAATTAAAAAGTTGCTAAAGATTGGAAATCATAAAAGAAAATACATAAAAGATATGTCTTCACCAAGTGATGTAAGAATTTAGCCTAGCATGGCCTTTGTTTGACAAAGATTCTTACGATCAATCTTGGATCCCGAGACTACACACACACTCTAAAAGATGGAAAATGGATGATGGTGTTGTAGTGGTGGTGGAGTGGTGGCAAATGAGAGAGAAGTGGTTTGCCAAGGATTAAGTTGAAGTGAAACCAAGCATCCCTATTTATAGCTGAAAACAGAACGTCCACCACGGCCCGTGCCCGCCCGGCACGGCCCCTTGGCCATCAGTCTCTCTCTTCTACATTAACTGCAGTGTCAGATTTGTACTAACATGGCCCCGTGCGTCAATGGCACGGCCTGTGGCCAGTGTACTTGCTATACTTCTTCAGATTCTGGAAATCCAAGAGTTGACCACGCCCCGTGTTGCTTTAGCATGGCATGGCCCCGTGTTGAGCTTGGAACTTGTCTCTTGTTGTTATCTCTTTCTGCTGCAGTGAATTCCCACCGGGAACTACGCATGCTAGGTGAGCACGGCCCCATGCCAGAGCTTCTGTTTTTGTTATTTCTTGGGTTTGGATCTGAATGGGGGCTCGGCAAGTTGCGTCAATCCTTCTTCATTGCATTTTTTGTTGGTTTTTGCTGTCTTTTTGCTTTTTTGTTCTTTTAAGCTCTTTTAACCCTGTTTATTAAAAAGGAACAAAGAAACGAGCTTTTTCCAACATTAGTACTGAAAAAATGGTTGATTTTATGCCGTATTTGATATAATTTATATGTTGTATTTTAAGCACATCAAATACCCCCACACTTGAATCTTTGCTTGTCCTCAAGCAAAACTCTTAATCGTGGCTTACACACCCAAACACAATGGGTAGAAGAGAAAGTTTGGACCTATCTTTAGAGTGTCGGGAATCCAAGTTCTAGTTCATTTTGTTTTTATTTCATTTACATTCTTATTTGGTTATTACTTATTTACAACTCAATTTAAGAAAACTTATTTATTTTTGGGCATAGCATGCCTTTATAAAATTCTTTTTGATTATATACACGTTTTACACACCTCACAAGTAATCACTCAACACTCGGCCGGAAATGTATAAGTGAGAACGCTCGTACCCGATTTGGAAATTACTCCTTATATAGGCTTGACAAGTAATCAAACCTCATCCTTTTTGACGACTTTAATCCTTGTAGGTATCGAGAGGACTTCTAAATGGTAGGCTATGGCTCGGGTATGTGTGTTTTATTTGAAAGTGGCTAAAATAGTAAAATGTCGGCTTTTCTTTTGAAAATTTTATTTTATTGTGACTTAGTTTTATAATCATAATCAATATTAGTTTTGCTTATTCTATTCTAAGAAGCTATATAGTTTTTTTAAGGATAACTAAGTCACTTATTTTGTAATTTTCAAGAAAGCCGTATTTTACAGAAAATAAAGTGTGTAAAAGTAAAACGGTTGGATTTTGGGGTGATGGATGGTTACTTTTGAAAATTTTGTTTGCGGGTTTAAGAAATGAAAGGCTTTTAAGGCTCAAAATGGTTTGTCTAGGGGGAGTATTTTTTTGGGAAAAAAACAAGCAAAAATAATGGTTTTTGGATGAAAACGAGTTTAGTCCTAATGCCTCTGTCATTTACTTACTTGGATTTGCGTCGATAAGAACTTGGGATGTATTGCTTTGGCAAGTTCTAGAGTTGTAAGAACCAAATGGGCTAATCACACAAGAAATGAAAATTTGAGCTATTAGTATAGATGTGTATTTATGCTCATAAAAAGCTCAAAACTCACTTTTTGTGAGAAAAAGGCGTTGCAACCCCCGATCCCTAATCCCAGGGAACGGGCGGCCGCGAGCCAGTTTCGATGGTATCGCGTATTGTCTAATTTGGCAGCGGAATTTTTCATCAGGACCGTAGTTAGGAAATATTTGATCAGAGTAAAATACCACATTTTCATAACATTAAACAAATGGGTTAAAACCCAAGTTCATAGTGCACACGTTTTTATAGGAATAAATCCTATTTTATTAATAAAAACATCTATTTTATTTTAGGTAACTTTATTGCCACTTTTCCAAGCCTTCAGTGCAGTCCAGCTGGCTTCTATTTGGCTTTCACAGTTTGTTACCTGAAACGCGTTTAAAAAAACATTTGTCAGTGGGAAATACTGGTGAGTGAATCCTAGTTTAATCAAGTTTAAATAAAATAAAAATCCCAGTGTATAGTATTGAGGGCGATCCCGCAATTATATTTGTTTCCAAGACATATCAATTAACATCCATGGTACTGTCGAACCCGACTTGTGGACATGTTACTCCTTGACCAGGTGGTAACAAATTTTGTATACAAAACCCCAACATACTCATGATAATTGTATTCTTACAAATACTCAATAACTGTTATTCGCATGGAAAAGTATTTAAGGTTTTGTGTAAACAGTTCACAAAAAGATTTACAAAAAGTGGATCAACTCACATTGTTGTCTTAGATTTTCCGTAAGGGTTTCCTGGTGACAATCTATAATTTACACAAATGCACACGCGTTAGTATAATAACCCATTTTAACATTAGTAATACCCTCCCCGAGACGGCATTCCAACGACTACGTCGGGCAGAACCATGACAGCCGTTACGGAACCCTAGATCAATCGGGCAGCGTATCTAATACGTATCCAGGGGTTATAATACTTACAACGGAGCAGAACTTCACTATTTAGGGGGGGTATAATACCCGTATAATAAAGCCTATTATCAAAATTTGAGAGAAAGAAACGATTTTGAATGATTTCTGATTGAAACCCAATGACCTGCTTATATAGTTGCTGAATCTGGTTCTCTCGCGGCCCGCGTAACACAAGGGCAGGGCCTACGCAGCCCGCGTTGACTCTAGGTCAACGTGTAGCCCATCCGGATCAGCCACTAGACTTGACATGTGTTGGGCCACGTGGCCGCACCGGGCTGTGCCACCTTTTGAGCCTCTCGCGGCCCGCGTAAGGGTTATGGTACCTTACGCGGCCCGCCTCAACTTAATTTTTCTTGTTTTTCATTTATTTTTAATGTTATATTGAATTTTGGGCTCGGTTTTCACATACGGGGTGTATATAAAGACATATTGGGACATTTTAAAATATTTTGGGGTGTCGAAAAATATTCGAGGGTGTCGGTTTATTTAGGATTGTTACATCCTCCCCACCTTGTTTTAGAGCTCGTCCTCGAGATCTACTGGAACAAGTGTGGATATTTCCTTTGCATTTCAGATTCAAGCTCCCATGTATACTCAGGTCCTCTTTTGGAGTCCCATTTCACTTTGACCAGAACTAATCTCTTATGTTTGAGATTCTTGACTTTCCTGTCTTCAATCTGTAGAGGCCTTTCTACAAACTTGAGTTGTTCATTTACCTCTATATCCTTAAGAGGTACCATTAACGATTCATCTGCTAGGCATTTCTTGAGAGTAGATACATGAAATACATCATGTATTCCTGCCATTTCCTCTGGCAATTGTAGCTGATAAGCTACAGGTCCTATTTTTCTAATAACCTTAAAAGGTCTAACATACCTGGGACTTAGCTTTCCCCGTTTGATGAATCTTACCACTCCTTTCCAAGGAGAGACCTTTAACAATATTCTATCTCCTATTTGAAATTCCAACGGTTTTCGTCGGTTGTCAGCATAGCTTTTCTGTCGATCACATGCTGCTTTCAGTCGTTCCTTGACTTGAATGATCTTGTCGGTTGTTTCTTGCACTATCTCAGGTTCAGATAGTTGCTTTTCCCCAATTTATGCCCAACAGACTGGGGTTCGGCACTTTTGTCCATAAAGTGCTTTGAATGGTGCAGCATTGATATACTTGTGTGATAACTATTATTATAAGAAAATTATATTAAAGGTAAGTGATCGTCCCAATTACCTCTGAAATCAATTACACAAGCTCTAAGCATGTCCTCCATTGTCTGAATTGTTCTTTCGCTTTGTCCATCCGTTTGAGGATGATAAGCTGTGCTTAGATTTAACTTGGTTCCCATTGCCTTTTGGAAACTTGACCAAAAATGAGAGGTAAATCGACTATCCCTATCAGAAATAATTGATAAAGGAATTCCATGTAATGAAACAATTTCATTTACATACAATTTGGCTAGCTGTTCCATACTGGAAGTTTCTTTCATTGGTAGGAAATGAGCTGACTTGGTTAGCCTATCTACAATCACCCAGATTGTATCATTACCTTTCTTTGTTTTGGGTAATTTAGTAACAAAATCCATTGTTATTAATTGCCATTTCCACACTGGCATTTCTAACTGTTGCAATAGACCTGAGGGTTTCTGGTGTTCAGCTTTAACTTGTGAACAAGTTAAACATTTAGAAACATAGGCTGCTATGTCCTTCTTCATTCCTATCCACCAGAAATTTTTCCTTAAATCCTGGTACATTTTATCATTTCCTGGATGCATCATATACTTAGACTTATGGGCTTCTTCTAATATACGATGACGTAGGTTTCCTAATTTAGGTATCCACATTCTCAATTTATGGAATCTACAAATTCCATCTGTTCCTTGTTCTAATTCCTTAACCATACCTTTTAGTTTTTCAGCATCATCCTTGATTACTGATTCTTGTGCTTTTCTGATTTGTTCATTTAAATCTACTTGTAGATTTAATTTAAGAGAACGTACTCTTTTTGGCTTTTCATGATACTTTTGACTTAAAGCATCTGCCACTACATTTGCTTTTCCTTCATGATACTGGATATCATAATCACAGTCACTAAGCATCTCCATCCAGCGTCTTTGTCTCATATTCAACTCCTTTTGCCCGAAAACATACCTTAAACTCTTATGATCGGTGAATATGGTAAACTTACTACCATAAAGGTAATGTCTCCAAATCTTAAGGGCAAAAATTATAGCTCCTAATTCCAAGTCATGGGTTGAATAATTTTCTTCATGATTCTTAAGTTGCCTAGATGCATAAGCTATAACCTTTTGGCGTTGCATTAACACACATCCATAACCGAATTTAGAAGCGTCACAATAGACTACAAAGTCTTCAGTTCCTTCTGGTAACGCTTGTATGGGTGCATGGGTTAATCTATGTTTAAGAATTCTAAAAGCTTCTTCTTGTTTTGGTCCCCATTCAAACTTAATCGATTTACAGGTTAACTTAGTTAAAGGAATGGCTATTCTAGAAAAATCTCGAATAAATCTTCTATAATAACCGGCCAATCCTAAGAAACTTCTAACCTCGGTTGGTGATTCAGGGGTTTTCCATTTGGTAATCGCCTCGATCTTTGTTGGATCCACATGAATTCCTTCATGGTTCACTAAGTGTCCAAGAAATTGCACCTGTTCTAGCCAAAACTTGCACTTTGAAAATTTAGCATAAAGCTTTTCCTTTCTTAATAGACTTAGAAGTGCGTGCAAATGCTTTGCATGATCTTCCTTATTTTTAGAATAAATGAGAATATCATCTATGAAGACGATTATGAATTTATCCAAATATGGCTTACATATTCGGTTCATCATGTCCATAAATGCAGCAGGGGCATTGGTTAAACCAAATGGCATGACAGTAAATTCATAATGACCATACCTTGTTCTAAAGGTAGTCTTAGGAATGTCCTCTTCCTGTACCTTTAATTGATGATATCCTGACCTTAAATCGATTTTAGAGAAAAATTGAGCTCCTTGCAGTTGATCGAACAGATCATCGATTCTCGATAATGGGTACCGGTTCTTGATCGTGACCTTGTTTAATTCACGGTAGTCAATGAACATACGCATCGATCCGTCCTTCTTTTTAACGAATAAAATCGGTGCTCCCCAAGGCGACGAACTTGGTTGTATGAATCCTTTCTCTAACAATTCATCTAATTGTTTCTTCAATTCCTGCACTTCTGCGGGTGCCAATCGGTAGGGTGCTTTGGTAATTGGTGCTGTTCCTGGTAACAGATGGATTCTGAATTCAACTTCTCTGTCTGGCGGTAGTCCTGGTAATTCTTCTGGAAATACATCTGAAAACTGAGACACTACTGGAATGTCTTTTAGTTCTTTTCCTTTAGTGTTAGTGATTATAGAAATCAAATACACTATAGACCCTTTTCTTATATAGCTTGCAGTTTTCATCACAGAGATGAATTTAGTGGACCTAGAGGGTTTATCTCCTTTTATTGTGATCTTTTCACCTTTTGGTGAATTTACTTGAATTAACTTTTGATCGCATAAAATACTAGCTTTATTGGCTATTAACCAATCCATTCCTAAAACAATATCAAATCCTTCCAGATTCATAGGATAAAGGTTTGCCCTAAACTTCTGCTTTAAAATTTCTATTCTTGCTCCCTGCAAGATTTCCGAAATCTTAACTGCTTCTCCATTAGCTGTCTCTACGAGACATTGTTGTGGTAGTTTAGTTAATGACTGATTTAGAAGTTTGCAAAATGAAGTATTAATAAAACTTTGGTTCGCACCAGAGTCAAATAATACTTTAGCAAAAACATCATTAACTAAAAACGTACCAGCTATCACGTCTGGAATCATCTTGGCTTCATCTTGATGTGACCTTTTTAGTGTTCCTGTTGTTCACAGCTGGAGCCAATTTTTAGTGTTCCTGTTGTTCACAGCTGGAGCCAATTTTGGACAATTCAGCTTGATGTGACCTTTTTCTCCACAGTTGTAGCATAGTCCATTACTAGATTTTCTCATGCAATCTTCTTCCTTGTGACCTGGCATCTTGCAGAAATTGCAAAGGGTGGAGCATTTTCCCGAATGCTTTTTCTTGCAGACCTTGCAGAAAGGTGCAGAGGTAGAACCCATATTCCTACGATTGTAATTCCCAGAACGGAATTCTTGAGTAAGCCTTTGGGTTAGGTTTCTCCTCTGTTCTTCTTCTCTAGTACGGATTAATTCATCTGTCAAGGTATTCGCTAGTTCTACAGCTTCTTCTATAGTTTGAGGTCTAGCTGCCTTGACTACATGTCTAATCTCTCTGATTAATCCCTAGATGTAACAGGAAATTAATACCGGCTCTGGTGATGCAAGGGATGGTACTATTTTAGCATATTCAAAGAATGTGGTAGTATAACCCTTACTATCTACCCCGGTCATTCTTAAGTTCAGAAACTTATTCGCTATCTGTTCCTTTTCATTGGGAGGGCAGAATTTTATTTCTACCATATTATTAAATTCTTCCCATTCCATGTTGTATACCTTATCACTTCCTCTTGACTGGAGGATAATGTTCCACCATTCTAAGGCTTAGTTCTTAAACAAATTAGAAGCAAACATTATCTTATCTTCTTCAGCACATTTGCTTATTTTTAAAACAGCCTCAGTTTTCTCTATCCAGCGTAGAGCTGCAATGGGTCCTTCATTGCCCGAGAATTCTATTGGTTTGCAGGACCAGAATTCTTTGTAAGAACAACCATAAGGCATGGTTCTTCTTCTTTTGGGAATGGGCGCTTGAAGTACGGGTCCATTGTTCACGCCGTTTTCTGGTTCGATTGGTCGCTTACTGCTATGCTTACTTTTATTATTCGCTTCTTGAATCGTTTGAATAATAAATGGCATTGCATCTATGATTCCTTGTGCCACTATATGCTGAACGGCACTAATATCCATTTGGTTTCTATTGTTATTGATGCTCGGATTCTCATTAACCATGTTAATGTTTCTCTGGTTATCATTATTCAGATTTCCTTGATTTACTTCGTCGGCCATCTGAATTTTAAACATTTACCCCTTATTAATATCACAAAATAATAGCTAATATAGTCAATCACATGACATGCAATTTAGCCAAAAGCGTCGATCATTGCGACTTACTCTATTCATATACTATCTATTACACACCAGTACTGAAATAAAAATTACAATACCAACTGAAATAAATAATAGTAGGCATCCGTACACACATATTTTATTATTATTATTATTATTATTACTATTACCATCTCTACCATCACATTCACGGATATGGATTTATCCAAAAATCCATATTGCGCTCGTCATACTTCCAGACGAGTCGCTCTCCCACCTGTCGCATTCTCTCACTGCTCTCTAAATTTCCTCACCAAATGTCCTAAGTTCTTGTACGTATTCTGCACTCATTGGGGGTGCAGGTTCTAGGACTGGGTTCGGAATCTGGGGTGCGGGTTCCTTGTATGGGGGTGTAGGTGCCTGGAATCGGTAAGGATCTTCTAAGATCTACCTAATGTATTCATCGTGGTAATAGGGATCTAAAGGGTCCATACCTGGATAGGCTCCTATGTTCTGCATGGGTGTGTCTTCATGTATCGGGTAGCGTTGCACATAGTCCCTAACTTCATCCCACCAGGGATCGTAATTTGGGTCTAGGGGGTTTGGTGCTGGTACCCTAGGGATTTCTTCTGGATTGAAGTCATGCATCTCTACTTGGTTTTCAGGGTTTTCTATCTCCATCGGTTGGTCAGGAATTGGTGGCTGTGGTTGGGGTGCTATTAGTTGCTCCAGATTAGGGTCAGCTGCGGTGGTTGCTAGGATGTGAATATTGGCTATACCCCTATTTATCATATCCTGGGCATAGGCATCTATCTCTCTCTTGGCTGCTGCTAGTACCCTCTGGTCTTGTAACTTTTTCATACGCTTTCTACGCTCGTGTGCCCCTCAACTGAACCATCCCCTCTTTTTATGAGGAAATGGCTCTACTGACTGAGCCTTAAACACAAAGATTCCTTCTTCCGTATCACCAGAGTATCATGAGAGGGCAGACTGAGAAGAGGAGGTGCCTTTGCTTCTAGGCGAACCAGACAATTGACGGTACGCGTCAGATGGTCCTTGGTCGCTAATACTGTAAACTAACAGATAGTCAAATAACCCATAACAATAAATACAGTTATGCACGTATTTCCGTAATTTATTTCCTAACACTTTACAATTTGATGTCAGCATAACACCTCTGTGGCTGAATCAATGGCTTAGCTCTGATACCACCTTCTGTCGCAACCCCCGATCCCTAATCCCAGGGAACGGGCGGCCGCGAACCAATTTCGGTGGTATCGCGTATTGTCTAATTTAGCAGCGGAATTTTTCATCAGGACCGTTGTTAGGAAATATTTGATCAGAGTAAAATACCACATTATCATAACATTAAACAAATGGGTTAAAACCCAAGTTCATAGTACACACGTTTTTATAGGAATAAATCCTATTTATTAATAAAAACATCTATTTTATTTTAGGTAACTTTATTGCCACTTTTTCAAGCCTTCAGTGCTGTCCAGCTGGCTTCTATTTGGCATTCACAGTTTGTTACCTGAAACGCGTTTAAAAAAAACATTTGTCAGTGGGAAATACTGGTGAGTGAATCCTAGTTTAATCAAGTTTAAATAAAATAAAAATCCCAGTGTACAGTATTGAGGGCGATGCCGCAATTATATTTGTTTCCAAGACATATCCATTAACATCCATGGTACTGTCGAAACCGACTTGTGGACATGTTACTCCTTGACCAGGTGGTAACAAATTTTGTATACAAAATGTCACGGCCCCCGGCCCGGTTTGACCCGGTTTAGGAGCCGCGGGACAGAAAATCCCGTGGTATTTATTTAATTGAGTTGACAGTGGAAGATTTTAGCAGGATCTTTTTAAAACTGAAAATGCCCGATTATTTTATTTCATAATTCGGGATGAAACCCCGATAGTTTACAATAAGGTGATTTCACTGGGAAATCTTTATTTTACAAAACATGTTTCTTTATTTATATTGAGCCACTTCCTTAAGCTTGTAGTGCTTCGCGGCACTTTTCCTGGATCACAACAGATCACCTGAAACATGTTTGAAAAAGGTTTTGTCAGCGGGGAAATACTGGTGAATCATTCTTTTTACTAAAAACGACGTGTTGTTATAATTTACAGTATTAAGAGCGATTACAATGTTTATACATGTCAACCATCTACCCACGGTATTTATCACTCAACCACCTATTGGCTATCTCGTTGTCCAATGGTGTCTGTGATTATGGTCATATCACCCCTTGGCTAACCTGTTGTCCAATGGTGACGGTTATCAAGTATTGTATACAAAACCCCACATACCGGCTGTAATTGAAGACTACAAAGACTTAATCCCTGTAATTATAACTTTTGATAATAACCATGCTATTGAAAACAAATTTGGTAAAAAGAGAATGACTCACTTTGCAGATTTATTCGGGCAGAGTTTAGCCTACTGATAAGCCTGTTAACCTAATTTAACAATAACGTACACGAAACTAGGTTAGTAACTAATACAGCATTTACGATAACTCACGAGATTAAAACCTTCACAATGAATGACAAAGTGCGATACTTAAACATCCATCGAATTCACGACGAATGACAAAGCATAACCCTAATGCGGGCAGCACTTAAACATCCATTGGATAGTTTCAATCGACTGGACATTGAATCGTAGTAGCGATCGAGTTATTACCCTGTTATCGCGGTGGAAATTCGAGATTGTGTGTGTTTCTATAGTATTTGGACGATATCTCAGTGCATGAATCGAATTTTAACGTCGAACCAACGCGTAATTGCAAGTGCCAAACCCCTGAATATATACTGGAAAAAGGGCGCCCTAGCGTGGCGCGAGGGGCCTTCGCGTGGAGCGAGGGGTACAACCCTAGCATAGGGTAGCCCCGTGTCCCAGTAGCTCAGGTGAGTTGGTCGTTCGAATTCTTTTTACACGTAAAACTATTTAGATAATACTAACGGGAATTTACCCCCCCCTGAGTTTTAAGGGCCCTGATCCTGATTCCGATTGTTCTGAAAATTTTAGGGGTTATGCAGATTTACTTGGGGGTCTTAATTAGGGTTTCCTATTATTTAAAAAAAATAATAAATAGGACTTTTGATGAGAGTTGTTACATCCTCCCCACCTTAATAAAAATCTCGTCCTCGAGATTTACTGGAATAATTGAGGATATTTCCGTTTCATTTCTGATTCTAGCTCCCAAGTATATTCAGGTCCTCTCTTTGAATCCCATTTGACTTTGATCAGCACTAGTCGTTTGTGCTTGAGAAACTTGATCTTTCGGTATTCTATTTGAAGTGGTTGTTCTACGAATTTTAACTTATCATTTACCTCTATGTCTTGAAGATGTACTACCAGGGATTCGTCTGATAGACATTTCTTGAGATTGGATACATGAAATACATCTTGTACTCCAGCTAGTTCTTCTGGTAGTTGTAAGCGATAAGCAACTGGTCCTATACATTGGATTACTGGAAATGGTCCTACGTATCGTGGACTTAGCTTTCCTTTCTTACCGAACCGAACTACTCCTTTCCAAGGAGAAACTTTCAAAAGTACCTTATCTCCGACTTGAAATTCCAGTGGCTTGCGTCGATTATCGGCATAACTCTTTTGACGATCTCGAGCAGTCTTTAGTCTTTCCTTGATTTGAGTGATCTTGTCGGTGGTCTCTTGTACGATTTCAGGACCTGATAATTGACTTTCTCCTATTTCTGCCCAGCAAACCGGAGTTCTGCATTTGCGTCCATACAGTGCTTCGAATGGGGCAGCTTCGATACTTGCATGATAGCTATTATTATAGGAGAATTCAATTAAGGGTAAGTGGTCATCCCAGTTTCCACTAAAATCTATCACACATGCTTGGAGCATGTCTTCTAGGGTTTGTATTGTCCTTTCACTTTGCTCATCTGTTTGAGGATGATATGCCGTACTTAAATTTAGTCGTTTTCCCATTGCTTTCTGGAAACTTGTCCAGAAATGGGAAGTGAAACGACTATCTCTATCCGATACAATGGAGAGTGGAACTCCATGTAAGGATACTACTTCATCTACGTACAATTTCGCCAACCTTTCCATGCTAAAGGTTTCCTTCATGGGTAGAAAGTGAGCGGATTTGGTTAATCTATCCACAATTACCCAAATAGCATCATTACCCTTTCTGGTTTTGGGTAACTTAGTAACAAAATCCATTGTTATGAGTTCCCATTTCCATACAGGCATTTCTAATTGTTGAAGTAGCCCTGAAGGTTTCTGGTGTTCTGCCTTAACTTATGAACAAGTTAGACACTTAGAAACATATCTAGCTATGTCATTTTTCATTCCTATCCACCAGAAGTTATTCCTTAAATCTTGGTACATCTTATTGTTACCAGGATGTATGGTATACCTAGATTTATGGGCTTCCTCTAAAATCTTATTTCTTAATTCTCCCTGTTTAGGTACCCAAATTCGTTTCTTATGGAATCTCCAAATTCCATCTGCTCCTTGCTCTAATTCTTTTATCCGTCCTTTCATTCCTTCAGCAATATCCTGGATTGCTGTTTTCTGAACATCCTTTATTTCTTCCATTAAATCTAACTGTAGATTTAATCTAAGAGCACGAACTCGCTTTTGCTTTTCATAATACTTACGACTTAAGGCATCTGCAACTACGTTTGCCTTTCCTTCGTGATATTTAATATCACAGTCGTAATCACTTAGGATTTCCATCCATCTTCTTTGCCTCATGTTTAATTCTTTTTGCCCAAATATATATCTTAAACTTTTGTGATCCGTATAGACAGTAAACTTACTTCCATACAGATAATGTCTCCATATCTTAAGGGAAAAAATTATGGCTCCTAACTCTAAGTCATGAGTCGTATAGTTTTCCTCGTGCTTTTTCAATTGCCTTGATGCATACGCAATTACCTTTTTGCGTTGCATTAACACACATCCTAATCCTAACTTTGAAGCATCACAATATACTTTTAAATCTTCTGTTCATTCTGGTAAAGCTAGAATTGGGGCGTTTGTTAACTTTTGCTTTAAAACCTTAAAGGCTTCTTCTTGCCTAGGTCCCCATTCAAACTTAATTGCTTTACAGGTTAGCTTAGTCAATGGTACAGCTATTTTGGAAAAATCCTTAATAAATCGTCTATAGTATTCAACTAAACCTATAAAACTTCTAATTTCTATAGCTGAATGTGGGACCTTCCATTTGGTGATCGCTTCTATCTTAGAAGGATCGACGTGAATGCCTTCGTGATTCACCATGTGTCCTAAAAATTGCACTTCCTTTAGCCAAAATTCACATTTCGAGAATTTGGCGTAAAGCTTTTCTTTTCTTAACAAAGTTAAGAGTGCATGCAAGTGCTGACAATGCTCGTCCTGACTTTTGGAATAAATAAGTATATCGTCGATGAAGACAATTACAAATTTATCCAAGTACGGTTTACAGATTCTATTCATCATGTCCATAAATGCTGCAGGTGCATTCGTTAATCCGAAGGGCATGACTGTAAACTCGCAATGACCATACCTAGTTCTGAAAGCAGTTTTAGGTATGTCTTCTTCTTGTACCTTCAATTGATGATATCCGGAGTGTAAATCTATCTTAGAAAAGTATCTAGCTCTTTGCAATTGATCAAAAAGATCATCAATCCTAGGTAATGGGTATCGATTCTTAAATGTAACCTTATTCAATTCCCTATAATCGATACACATTCTCATTGAACCATCTTTCTTCTTTACAAACAACACTGGCGCTCCCCACGGGGATGAACTAGGTTGTATGAATCCTTTGCTTAACAATTCATCTAATTGCTTTTTCAATTCTAGCATTTCTGTGGGTGCTAATCGATAAGGTGCCTTGGCTATCGGTGTAGTTCCAGGAATTAAATGAATTCTAAATTCTACTTCCCTATCTGGTGGTAATCCTGGTAACTCTTCTGGGAATACATCTGGGTATTCTGAGACTACAAGAATCTCCTGAAGTTCTTTATTCTTAGTACTAATTATTACTGAAATCATATATACTATTCATTGCTTTCGTTCATAACTAGCAACTTTCATTACTGAAATGAACTTCATGGGTTTACGTGGCTTATCTCTTGTAATCACGATCACTTCTCCGGTGGGTGCCCGAATCTCTATAGAGTTATTATCACAAAGGATTCGAGCATGGTTGGCTACTAACCAATCCATTCCTAACACAACATCGAACCCAGCTAAATTCATTGGTAATAGGTTTGCATGAAATTTATGACCTGAAAGTTCTATATTTCTTTTTGCAAAACCTTATCTATGTTAATAGAATTCCCGTCTGCTGTTTCGACTGTAAAAATCAGCCTAAGGTTGGTTAAGGGTAGATTAAGAGCTTGGTAGAATGAAGTATTTATAAAACTTTAGTTTGCACCAGAGTCAAATAATACTTTTGCATAAACGTTGTGAACTAGGAACGTACCAGCTATTACATCTGGAATGAGTTCTTCTTCTTGAGTGGTCAGCTGGAAAGCTCTTGCATTCTTCTTAGTAGATCCGTCGGCCATCTTGGCTTTGTTGTCTGCTAGTTTAATTAACTTAGGGCATTCTGGTTTGAAATGTCCCGCTTCTCCACAGTTATAGCAGACCTTTGTTTTCTTTCTACAGTCTTCTTCACGATGTCCTACAACTTTGCAAAAGTTGCAGGTTACATTGCATTTTCCAAAATGTTTCTTTCTGCAATTCTTGCAGAAAGGCGGAGTGGAGGATTGCCCCGTTCCTCTTTTCTTGAAGTTGTTATTATTACCCATATGAAATCCTTGGGTAATTTTATGAGCCAGTTCCTTTTTCCTATTTTCATCTCTTATGCGTACCATCTCTTCAGTTAGGGTGTTAGCTAATTCTACCGCATTGTCAATAGTGCGAGGTCTCGCAGCTTTAACGATATTACGGATTTCGCCAATCAATCCCCAAATATAACGAGAAATAAGTACCCGTTCTGGCGAAGCCAGTGTTGGTACTACTCTAGCATATTCAAAGAATGTCGAAGTATACACTCGACAGTCTACTCCCATCATCAGATGATTCAGAAATTTATTTGTCATTTGTTCTTTTTCGTATTCGGGACAGAATTTTCTTTCCATCAGACTTTTAAATTCTTCCCAATTCATGGCATAGGCCACACTTCTTCCTTTGGCTTGAAGTACTGTGTTCCACCATTCTAGCGCCCCTTCTTGTAACGCCCATAAATTTTCTAAACAATCTTACTATGATTTGCGGAATTTAGGCCCATTTGTATTTAGCTTCAATTTCTAGAAACAATTATAGTGTCATGACTTTCATTTGATAGTTACCATCATTTAAAAACTTACATATTCCATTCCAATTTTTATAAAATTTCGGCATGACCCGTTCGTATTACGGATAACCGTTACGGTAACAAAACCTGTTTACAATCCATTTTACAACTCTAAACTTGAACATAAACAAAACAAGACACTACGTCTGACTCATGAAGCTTACACGATTTAAAACTACCGAATGCCGTAAAAGGCAAGTAAAACATGATGACCCATCTAAGTCGGCGATATAACCTGACGGATGGATGAACTGACATTGCTTACCCGATCTCAGATTTGTCACCAAACCTTGTTCCATTCATCAGTCCGCGAACCTCTAGTTCCCATTATACCTGAAACCCAACATGCACGTTATGAGTTCTATATATAATATATATTAGATAACTCAAATAGGTGGATTCTGATCTATATTTTGCACAAACTTCCAATGAACTCGACTCCTTTAATTTCATAGTCCACTATCGCTTCCAACTTGTGAATCAACCTCCAATAGAATTCACAATCAAGGCACCTGTGATAAAAATCTCATTCAACTATTAGACCATTAATATTCATTTCTAACAGATCCAAAGATTTCATTAATGCTTTACTTAGCCAGAATCCAAATCTTCTTCATTCATGTGGATCAAGTGACCCAAATCAACTTGCTTACCCCAAGTTAAATAATTTGAGACAATAGTTTAACCAGTTACCACTGTAATCTAATCCACTTACTAAATAAACATCATGGTTATGATATTTGTACACAACTTGGAATCATGTGCATATGTACTTATTTAATTCAAAGCATCCCATTTATTAAGATTGTGGTTTGAAAGCCACGTACTATTTTGACTTTTAATAAGTCAACAACCCTTTATTAGATTAACCGTTATCAACACATCTAAAATTCTACCCTTAGTAAAAAAAAACATAATAATCACTGGGCAAGTCATGTACCCATGACTTGAATTCATCTTACCAATTAAATATTTTCAAATCTATAATATAGATACTTACCATACTCATGGGTTATGATTCCCTTGTCCATGGTATTCTCCTATGAATACTTCCAATTTAACATTTCATACTTTAATATTCTCATATAAGTTCTACATTAAACCACAAGATGTTCTACGTATACAAGTACAAGAACCTGCAAACAATAAATGTATATTCATGCATACAACTATTAAGTGCCAGAAGCACTTACCTTGACCCGTAAGTAGTTGATACGTATTCCATATGTCTGTCCCGTTGCCTACCAAGTTCGTGCCCAAAATGGCATGTACCTGTCCTTTCATGTCCACGTTTACATGCATTATTAGCAAACGTTATAACTCATATTATCAATTACTTTATTCATACATCGAGAAATTCTACACATGGTTCTATATACCACATACGTGTGTTATAGTACACATTCCACCATACATTAAATTAAATACATTCATACATGCATAATTACCAATGATTACATAAGAATACATACAATTTACAATTCATAATGCCATAGACCATTACTAGTAGGTTCAACTACCTTTACTTAGAACAATTTCGTCATTTCATTCTAGTTAAGTAATCATTCAAGTATCATCCGGAGATATCATACAACATCACATTTCATGTCTATTACCATAAGATAGCATACAATTTCATCTAGTAGGATAAAATTGGCTTTTCATTAACACTTAGTGTGCACAAAATCATTTAAACACAATGTACAAGTATTTTATACATAGTCTTCCTAGTTCTTGCATAAAATCATGTTTCATGCATTCCAAGATAATTCAAATAGCAAGATTACATATTCGTTATGCTCATGCAACATGCTAAACCAAGATTTGGACATGGGTTTTCACCCATGTCGCCATCTTCATCACCCTCTCTAAGGTTTCACCTCAATCCACCAAATAATGAGTTACCGAGAAATAGTTTAGAACTTCATCCCCGATATTATTTGTACGTCTCATAACATTAAATATTACTGAGTCAACATTTGTACGGGGTCATACCTTTGCGGACACGCTGTCCTAAACCGGTTTGTAAGAAAATCATGTAACGAAATGCGACACAAACTTGTCGAGCCCATAACTTTGTCATCTGGACTCCGATCTGGGTGATTCAGGTGTCCATGGAACCCTATTTTCAAGATCTAAACATAACACTTGTTGTTTCAGCTGGAAACTGTCGCTATTGTTGCCGGAAAGACCAAACAGCCGCCGGAAACCCTTCCAGCAAGTTGTTCTGTTCAGGGCAGTAAATATCCGACCTCCAAGCCTCTAAATGACGATCCCAACGGTCAAAATCTTCGTATATATGTGTAGAAGACTCGATCCAAATTTGAGCTCGATCCAACGGTTAGATCTTCGGGAATCATCTGATCTTTGCTGCTATAAACTTCAAAAACGGGATTTCTCCCTTCTCTCTCTTCCTTAGCTCCCAAAACCGAAAATTATCAATGTGAGGGAGATGGAGGCGGCCCTAACATGTTTTAGGGTATTAAAGTTTACCACTTATCACCCTTGGTCCCTCTTAGTTCAATAGTTTTGACATTTTCAACCCGAAACTTCCAGATTTGCATAAAACGAGCGTTTCTTGAGATGTTTTGTACGAGTCTCTTTAAATGTGCATTCACACTTTTGACTAACACTTCTCTAATAAATAAGTCATTTTATTTTTGTCATGATTTAATCCGGAACCTAATGCAGCACGTCAAGACTTAGAAATTCGGGTGTTACATTTAATCTTTCCATTCATTACAATTTAAGCCCTCATGTTTGGATGTTTATATTATTATGGCCAAAATGCATTCTTTTAGGTTAAAATCTTATTTACCCCTTTAACAATGTTCATAATTCTACTTATCATTCTAACGACAATTACATTCATAATTACTTATTTCGTCATATTTTCATATACGACTTTTGGGGTGTTACAAGTCTACCCCCCATTAAAAGAGGTTTCGTCCCTGAAACCTTGCTCATTCCTACTTGGACAATTCTACCTTTAATCCATTCATCTCTTCATTCATGATGCTCATTACATTCCAAAAACACTTGCGACTTATATAAGGGGTGGGTTTCATTTTCAACCATAAGTGGATATCTTGTTCTCGCTCTATGAGTCAGGCATTGAAATTTCATGCATCTACCATTCGTAATGGGTCATACTATTTCAAACTCACTCATATAATAAAGAAAATATTACATTCTAACATTTGCCCTACCAATACTTATTGTGGTTTTGAACTCGGTGTTCTATCTTTATTAACCTTTCTAGGCATTTCCGTTAACATATAATAATTTGGACCATTTACTTACTCAATCTTTTTACCTGCATTCATTTTGAATTTAACGCTATCACTGGATACTTATTATTATTCCATTCCCGCTTATCTAGGGCAACCGCTACATTCCATTACTAACGTTGCTCCTAATTTCTTTCATATCTTCATAGGAGGTGAGCATATACTAATATACATTACTGTAGACATTCGGATATTAATACACTAACATAACTATCATTTTCATACTCCCTAATCCATACTCGTCACGTGGTTTAGACATTAAGCTACATTTCTACCGTCACTTGAACTACTTACAACTTTATGTCTAACCTCAGATTTAATCATTCGCATTACTTTATTATACTAATCTGGTATGTCGTGCGAGGGCACCATACGAGCATTAACCAATTAGTCCAAATTTTCATTCAAGGCCTTTAGATCTTCCTCTTAATGACATAAGTACTTCCTTAGGCTGACCATTACAAGTCGATTATTTCATACCATACCATAATTAACCTACCATTTATTTCACTCACTCGTACCAATAAATTTACAGATTCTTGCTTATCAATAAGGAATTAAACATTTTACTAACCTCGCCTTCATCGCGTAGATCAATGATCCGGGAGCCAGATCGTTCCGCTTCTTTACAGGTATCTTCCGTACCAGAATTTGGTCTCATTCATTCGTGAAATATGCTCCCACTCGTGAGCATCCTTCCAACAGCTTTATTACTATCATTATACTAATAATTTCGTCATTCGTATCTATAAAAATTAACGGTTAGCACATAACTTTTCATATTTGCATTCCACATGGTGTTTGTTCGCCTATGACTATTTCACAATTTCTTACGTACATGTTTTAAACATATCGCATTCCATTTCTTGCATACAGTCTTTTCATTTTATTGGTTATTTCATCAACCTTTGCAGTTTGACTTTTCAAGGTCAAACTGGCACTTCTTACTTATCGCAGACGTATCGAAGTACACGTTCATCCTTCTTTTCCATTCATGCATACTTGTAAAGACTGCATTACATTATTTCAGTATCCTTGTCAAAACCTACCCTTCCCATCCACTCTTAAGTTATTGTCTAAGTCGTAACCCGTCATTCATTCTTACCCTCAAGAGTCATTTAGTAATATGTCTAATACGTAACATGTTTCAAAGTTTCTTTCTTCCAACTATATTTTGCTACAACAACCGTTTTCAACGGTTATACTCACTTATTTAGGGGGGCAAAAATTTTCTTTCTATTTTTCTATCACTTGCCTTCTTAATTTTTATTTCACTCCGTTTGACTTTTTGGAAGTTTAATTTGTAAATACATCCTTACATATACGTATTAGTTATCTTATTCTGACACATCACTCTCTAGTCGAGCCACAAGATCCTATTAAAAGCATAACCTTTATACATACCTGGCGCAAGTCAAATCCATTGACTCGTTATCCATGCCTTGCGTTGACTATTTCCTTCCAATTTGTGACATTACATGACCATACATTATGCTCACCTACAAATATATGACTTGACCATTTTAAACATTAAATACCAGGTACAAATGGCAAGCACCATTTGACCCGCATAACTCATTTGTCACTCTTAACCATCTTGCACACAACGCATTTGCATAATTATATTTATATATAGTAAAAAGTTTTAAAACATAACTTGGTCAATATCTGCCTTAAAATAATTACCTCTTCGGTCCGCATTTACTTACGAATTCGGACTTTTCATTCCACTTTCCATTCCTTTCTATGTTTTGAATCCGTCTCACGGATTCAAACATCTCATTCATATTCGTCACTCCTTCTATGTTTTGAATCCGTCTCATGGATTCTAACATATCATTCATTCTTTCATTCTTTCATATTTCGAATCCGTCTCGCAGATTCTAACATATCATTCATGCTTTCATTCTTTTCATGTTTCGAATCCGTCTCGCGGATTCTAGCATATTATTCATACTTTCTCATTCCTTCTATGTTTCGAATCCGTCTTGCGGATTCTAACATATCATTCATACTTCTCTTTCGTGTTTGGTACTTTCAATTTCTTGAGAGTCTTACATTTCCTTTCACCCTCACGTCCACCTACTCCCTAATTCTAACGTACATACCTGTAACAATTACCACGGTCTCACGAACGTCATATGTTTCTTGTGTACTGGCCAGGTACACAATCCACATACTAGTTTCGTGTCTTCGTGTGATCGTCACCTTATGTCCGAAGAATTAGGTTTCGGCACGTGTGACATTTTCAAAACTTCATTACCATTCTATTATTATTTTTCATTTAAAATTTTCCTTAACTTGACATTACCAGTTCATGCGCCCACATGTTAAATTTACGTACCTGGGACCAATTTATCTTGTTACGTGCCTTGATGCCGGTCCTAGACCGCATTCACGGGTCATCCACTCCAAGCAATTATGCTTACCTTACACATAACATACTATTAGTTTCCTTCAAATACATACTTAAGTACATACTTACCTTTGCCTCTACCCTTAGATCTTGATCGAGTCTCGGATTGTACGGGTTCCTTGTCATAAGAGCACACAAGTTTGAGTTCAAGTATTTACCTTCTCATACTTGATTTCCCTCAAACCAGGGCTCTGATACCAACTTGTAACGCCCATAAATTTTCTAAACAATCTTACTATGATTTGCGAAATTTAGGCCCATTTGTATTTAGCTTCAATTTCTAGAAACAATTATAGTGTCATGACTTTCATTTGATAGTTACCATCATTTAAAAACTTACATACTCCATTCCAATTTTTATAAAATTTCGGCATGACCCGTTCGTATTACGGATAACCATTACGGTAACAAAACCTGTTTACAATCCATTTTACAACTCTAAACTTGAACATAAACAAAACAAGACACTACGTCTGACTCATGAAGCTTACACGATTTAAAACTACCGAATGCCGTAAAAGGCAAGTAAAACATGATGACCCATCTAAGTCGGCGATATAACCTGACGGATGGATGAACTGACATTGCTTACCCGATCTCAGATTTGTCACCAAACCTTGTTCCATTCATCAGTCCGCGAACCTCTAGTTCCCATTATACCTGAAACCCAACATGCACGTTATGAGTTCTATATATAATATATATTAGATAACTCAAATAGGTGGATTCTGATCTATATTTTGCACAAACTTCCAACGAACTCGACTCCTTTAATTTCATAGTCCACTATCGCTTCCAACTTGTGAATCAACCTCCAATAGAATTCACAATCAAGGCACCTGTGATAAAAATCTCATTCAACTATTAGGCCATTAATATTCATTTCTAACAGATCCAAAGATTTCATTAATGCTTTACTTAGCCAGAATCCAAATCTTCTTCATTCATGTGGATCAAGTGACCCAAATCAACTTGCTTACCCCAAGTTAAATAATTTGAGACAATAGTTTAACCAGTTACCACTGTAATCTAATCCACTTACTAAATAAACATCATGGTTATGATATTTGTACACAACTTGGAATCATGTGCATATGTACTTATTTAATTCAAAGCATCCCATTTATTAAGATTGTGGTTTGAAAGCCACGTACTATTTTGACTTTTAATAAGTCAACAACCCTTTATTAGATTAACCGTTATCAACACATCTAAAATTCTACCCTTAGTAAAAAAAAACATAATAATCACTGGGCAAGTCATGTACCCATGACTTGAATTCATCTTACCAATTAAATATTTTCAAATCTATAATATATATACTTACCATACTCATGGGTTATGATTCCCTTGTCCATGGTATTCTCCTATGAATACTTCCAATTTAACATTTCATACTTTAATATTCTCATATAAGTTCTACATTAAACCACAAGATGTTCTACGTATACAAGTACAAGAACCTGCAAACAATAAATGTATATTCATGCATACAACTATTAAGTGCCAGAAGCACTTACCTTGACCCGTAAGTAGTTGATACGTATTCCATATGTCCGTCCCGTTGCCTACCAAGTTCGCGCCCAAAATGGCATGTACCTATCCTTTCATGTCCACGTTTACATGTCATTATTAGCAAACGTTATAACTCATATTATCAATTACTTTATTCATACATCGAGAAATTCTACACACGGTTCTATATACCACATACGTGTGTTATAGTACACATTCCACCATACATTAAATTAAATACATTCATACATGCATAATTACCAATGATTACATAAGAATACATACAATTTACAATTCATAATGCCATAGACCATTACTAGTAGGTTCAACTACCTTTACTTAGAACAATTTCGTCATTTCATTCTAGTTAAGTAATCATTCAAGTATCATCCGGAGATATCATACAACATCACATTTCATGTGTATTACCATAAGATAGCATACAATTTCATCTAGTAGGATAAAATTGGCTTTTCATTAACACTTAGTATGCACAAAATCATTTAAACACAATGTACAAGTATTTTATACATAGTCTTCCTAGTTCTTGCATAAAATCATGTTTCATGCATTCCAAGATAATTCAAATAGCAAGAATACATATTCGTTATGCTCATGCAACATGCTAAACCAAGATTTGGACATGGGTTTTCACCCATGTCGCCATCTTCATCACCCTCTCTAAGGTTTCACCTCAATCCACCAAATAATGAGTTACCGAGAAATAGTTTAGAACTTCATCCCCGATATTATTTGTACGTCTCATAACATTAAATATTACCGAGTCAACATTTGTACGGGGTCATACCTTTGCGGACACGCTGTCCTAAACCGGTTTGTAAGAAAATCATGTAACGAAATGCGACACAAACTTGTCGAGCCCATAACTTGGTCATCCGGACTCCGATCTGGGTGATTCAGGTGTCCATGGAACCCTATTTTCAATATCTAAACATAACACTTGTTGTTTCAGCTGGAAACTGTCGCTATTGTTGCCGTAAAGACCAAACAGCCGCCGGAAACCCTTCCAGCAAGCTGTTCTGTTCAGGGCAGTAAATATCCGACCTCCAAGCCTCTAAATGACGATCCCAACGGTCAAAATCTTCGTATATATGTGTAGAAGACTCGATCCAAATTTGAGCTCGATCCAACGGTTAGATCTTCGGGAATCATCTGATCTTTGCTGCTATAAACTTCAAAAACGGGATTTCTCCCTTCTCTCTCTTCCTTAGCTCCCAAAACCGAAAATTATCAATGTGAGGGAGATGGAGGCGGCCCTAACATGTTTTAGGGTATTAAAGTTTACCACTTATCACCCTTGGCCCCTCTTAGTTTAATAGTTTTGACATTTTCAACCCGAAACTTCCAGATTTGCATAAAACGAGCGTTTCTTGAGATGTTTTGTACGAGTCTCTTTAAATGTGCATTCACACTTTTGACAAACACTTCTCTAATAAATAAGTCATTTTATTTTTGTCATGATTTAATCCGGAACCTAATGCAGCACGTCAAGACTTAGAAATTGGGGTGTTACATTTAATCTTTCCATTCATTACAATTTAAGCCCTCATGTTTGGATGTTTATATTATTATGGCCAAAATGCATTCTTTTAGGTTAAAATCTTATTTACCCCTTTAACAATGTTCATAATTCTACTTACCATTCTAACGACAATTACATTCATAATTACTTATTTCGTCATATTTTCATATACGACTTTTGGGGTGTTACACTTCTTTAAAAAGATGCGACGCGTACATGACCTTGTCTTCTTCGGCACATTTACTTATCGCAATTACTGCCTCGGTTTTCTCTAACCAACGCAGTGCAGCAGTCGCCCCTTCGTTACCTGCAAACTCAGCTGGTTTGCAGGCAAGAAACTCCTTATAAGTGCAACCAGGCGTTGCAGATTTCATTTTCTTAAGGAGTGGAGCTTGCAACCCATCATTATTGTTATTAATATGGTTGCCTCCTCCGTTTATACTATTAATGAAATTATCGCCTTGTGTGCGTTTGCTAGGAATAATTTGTTGAGATTCAACAAGTTTCTGAGCAGCACCAAGGATTGCGGGAATAACATTGGCTATCCCCTGAGCAACGATATTCTCGATATCTTGTCTATTCAGAAAGTGATCCTCATTGTTATGCTCAGATTGATTAACTTCATTATCTGGTTCATTACCAGCGCGTGCCATCTGGTATTTTAATTTATATAATTGATTAGTATGGAGTAAATAGAAATTATACACAAAACAATCATACAAATATTCACAACACACATATATATATCCAAAATTATCGATTCCTCGATTTCCTTTTTTTATATCATATTATGCATCCGTACACACTGTTATTTTACAAAGTTTTATTTTTATTTTAGAGGATTATATTTTTATTATTTTTATTATTATTATTATTATTATTATTATTATTATTATTATTATACAATCACAGCTACGTTCTCACATTATCCCTTCTGTTGATATTTCAGAAACGGCGCTCCCTCTCGTAGTACTTCCAGGAGATTTGCTCTCCCACTTCCCGAATCCTATTCCCTGCACCTATCAGTTTCTCGCCAAAATGGCGGAGTTCAGCTAAGTTTTCATTACTCATTGGTGGGTTTGGTATAGGTTCTGGGTCGAACTGAGGGAAAAAGGTATAAGGGTTATTTAGGAGGTTTTGAAATTGCCAGTCGTTAGTCCACCATTCGTCCATTTCTCCTAAAGGTTGAGTATGGATTAAAGGTTCTGGGATGGCTGGTTCCAAATTTATTGGAAGTTGAGTTTCGGCAGGATAAGGGTAAAGGTTGGTATTGATAGGTCTAATGATATCACAGCTTGCCAATATGCGATCTAATTCCTCCTGCAATGGCAATTCCTCGGCTTGCTTAGAACTTTCACCAATTTCCATTTCTACTTGCCTGGAATCTTCTCCAAACGCAATTCATTTTCCTTTATCGATGGGATTCTCTATTTTGGGAACCTTTCTAGTTGCTGGTTTCCTCCTACGTACACGCCTCCAGCCTACGAATCTTCTCCTTTTCTTAGGCTTTGGTTTCTCCAGAGGTGGAGCGTGGAATTCCATAGGTTCTTCCACATCGGGTATGTAACCAGTAAAATCTTTGGAAACTTCCACTTTCACAGGATAGAGATTGAGATTCTGAAGGGCTTCAGATAACTTATTCATGTTGTTTAGCATATATGCAAAAATACTAAGTTAAAATTTTATAACAAAATTTCACAGATAACCCTCAAGTATTATTGCATACCGTGTGACTAATTTAATACAAAGGACAACTGACAATTAAAACATACAAAGGTTTATGTAAACTTATTTATTTACTGGGTAAAGTTTCTGGCTTGTAGGTGATATGGGTGCTAGAACTGAGGTAGGGTATTTAAAGATTTGCATTTACTGCTACAGTGGCTAACATATAGAGATCTGCCCATTTTTCATTTAACTTGTCTTCCCATGGTGGGTTACTGCCTAGTTCCTGGGTTTCCTGATTAACTCTCATTTTTTTTGGTTGTGATTTCTTTATTTTCTCCTGACTTTTCCTAATAATCAAACTTCTTTTATTAGGAGAAAATGGTTCCTCATATTGTGCCTTTCGAACAAATATTCCTTCCTCAGTATCTGTTGGGTATTTTAAGGATGAAGTTCCTTTTTCTTTTGGTGAAGTATCTAATTTATGGTAGATATCCAAAAGTCTTTGCTTACCCATACTGTAAACAAATATTCAAACAATAAAACACGTAATCACAAAATGGCAATCAGTAAAATTAAGTATTTTCTAAATACTTAATTGGCTTAAATCAGTGGCTCTGATACCACCTTTTTCTGTCACGGCCCCCGGCCCGGTTTGACCCGATTTAGGAGCCGCGGGACAGAAAATCCCGTGGTATTTATTTAATTGAGTTGACAGCGGAAGATTTTAGCAGGATCTTTTTAAAACTGAAAATGCCCGATTATTTTATTTCATAATTCGGGATGAAACCCCGATAGTTTACAATAAGGTGATTTCACTGGGAAATCTTTATTTTACAAAACATGTTTCTTTATTTATATTGAGCCACTTCCTTAAGCTTGTAGTGCTTCGCGGCACTTTTCCTGGATCACAACAGATCACCTGAAACATGTTTGAAAAAGGTTTTGTCAGCGGGGAAATACTGGTGAATCATTCTTTTTACTAAAAACGACGCGTTGTTATAATTTACAGTATTAAGAGCGATTACAATGTTTATACATGTCAACCATCTACCCACGGTATTTATCACTCAACCACCTATTGGCTATCTCGTTGTCCAATGGTGTCTGTGATTATGGTCATATCACCCCTTGGCTAACCCGTTGTCCAATGGTGACGGTTATCAAGTATTGTATACAAAACCCCACATACCGGCTGTAATTGAAGACTACAAAGACTTAACCCTGTAATTATAACTTTTGATAATAACCATGCTTTTGAAAACAAATTTGGTAAAAAGAGAATGACTCACTTTGCAGATTTATTCGGGCAGAGTTTAGCCTACTGATAAGCCTGTTAACCTAATTTAACAATAACGTACACGAAACTAGGTTAGTAACTAATACAGCATTTACGATAACTCACGAGATTAAAACCTTCACAACGAATGACAAAGTGCGATACTTAAACATCCATGGAATTCACGACGAATGACAAAGCATAACCCTAATGTGGGCAACACTTAAACATCCATTGGATAGTTTCAATTGACCGGACATTGAATCGTAGTAGCGATCGAGTTATTACCCTGTTATCGCGGTGGAAATTCGAGATTGTGCGTGGCGCGAGGGGTACAACCCTAGCATAGGGTAGCCCCGTGTCCCAGTAGCTCAGGTGAGTTGGTCGTTCGTTCGAATTCTTTTTACACGTAAAACTGTTTAGATAATACTAACGGGAATTTACCCCCCCCCTGAGTTTTAGGGGCCCTGATGCTGATTCCGATTGTTCTGAAAATTTTAGGGGTTATGCAGATTTACTTGGGGGTCTTAATTAGGGTTTCCTATTGTTTAAAATAAAATAATAAATAGGACTTTTGATGAGAGTTGTTACACAAAACCCCAACATACTCATGATAATTGTATTCTTACAAATACTCAATAACTGTTATTCGCATGGAAAAGTATTTAAGGTTTTGTATAAACAGTTCACAAAAAGATTTACAAAAAGTGGATCAACTCACATTGCTGTCTTAGATTTTCCCTAAGGGTTTCCTGGTGACAATCTATAATTTACACAACTGCACACGCGTTAGCATAATAACCCATTTTAACATTAGTAATACCCTCCCCGAGACGGCATTCCAATGACTACGTCGGGCAGAACCACGACAGCCGTTACGGAACCCTAGATCAATCGGGCAGCGTATCTAATACGTATCCAGTGGTTATAATACTTACAACGGAGCAGAACTTCGCTATTTATAGGGGGTATAATACCCATATAATAAAGCCTATTATCAGAATTTGAGAGAAAGAAACAATTTTGAATGATTTCTGATTAAAACCCGATGGCCTGCTTATATAGTTGCTGAGTCTGTTCTCTCGCGGCCCGCGTAACACAAGGGCAGGGCCTACACGGCCTGCGTTGACTCCAGGTCAACGTGTAGCCCATCGGGATCAGCCACTAGACTCGACATGTGTTGGGCCACATGGCCGCACCGGGCTGTGCCACCTTTTGAGCCTCTCGCGGCCCACGTAAGGGTTATGGGTACCTTACGCGGCCCGCCTCAACTTAAATTTTCTTGTTTTTCATTTATTTTTAATGTTATATTGTATTTTGGGCTCGGTTTTCACATACGGGTTGTATTTAAAGACATATTGGGACATTTTAAAATATTTTGGGGTGTCAGAAAATATTCAAGGGTGTCGGTTTATTTAGGATTGTTACAAAAGGGGTTGTAGTGTAAAAGCTTATATAAAAACAAGTCAATTTTTACAAAGATTTGTCAGGCCAATTTTTATAATTTCCTTTAATTGGTTCTTTTTATCATGACGTTTTTAGATGTAAATTAATAAAAACATCATTTTTAGAACTTATATACCCAACTAAACTAAGATAAGTAAAAGAAAGAAAAATAAAGATTTTGAAAAAGTTTGGGGTGTTATAGCGGTCCCAAAACGAGTTTTGTGTAAGGCTTGTTTTAGACAAGTAATTCAAGGTTTTAACCTCCCCCCCTACACACTTAAATTACACATTGTCCCCAATGTGTCCCAAAAAGGAGTTATTTTGGTTTAATGTGTAAAAAGAGTAGAAAATAACAAAATTTCACAGTTACTGGGCACTGGACAAAGGGGCGTGTTGGATGAACACGACCCATGCTCAAAGTGCCAGTTACTGGGTTTTTAGAAAACTTACAGTGGAGTGAGCACGGGGTCTTGCCGGGTGAGCACGACCCGTGTCACTGTTTTGTGAAAAACTTTTTGACATCAGTGGACTGGGCACGGGTGTGACAACTGTCAATTTTGCATGTATCCGTACAATAATTAAACAGTAATTTGTATCTTAATGACTGTGCCTTATTTGAATTAATGACATGAATGATTTTCTGATTACTGTCATATACATACAAGTGCATTGCATGTTGCATGATTTCTTATCATTATTGCATGCAACACAATATGATTCAATTAGTGCACGAAAACGAAGTTAGCACAGTTATCAGACAAACTAGAAGTACTGACGGGAGTTCAGTACTCAGACAGACATGATGTTAAGACACAAAATAAGCCCGAAACCAAGAGTTGCACTAGTATAGTGTGTAGGAAAGTAAGGATCATAAAACTGCCCACCTAGTGATAGTTTAAGTGCCAGAAAGTGCCTAAAACTCACAAAAACTGTAGAATTCTGCATATTTCAGCAAAAATCAACATTTTAACAACAAAATACAATGCAGAATTATGGTTTAATGGTCCAGAATACTTTCCTAAGTGTCGGGAATCAAAACTATCACAAAAGGGAACATAAAGCACACTAAACTGCGCAATTCGGCACCTTAACAAACCGGTAACCAACCGAACAACCGGACACTACCCGAAACACCAAATTTTCACTAGAAGCATTGTTTTAGTATTACGAAGCTAGTTATGGTCACCGAACATCATAACATATCCTATAAACACTAAACACATATAACACTAACCGATATACTTTGAATCTAACTAATTTGCTTAACTTATCATCACATCCCAACTAAGAACCCCCCCCCCCCCCACAATTCGACGGTCATCAAGGTGGTCCCACCACCTTGATTTTCTTGCATTTGTTTATTGGATATGTTAATCCCTTTAGAAACATATGAACCACTAGACAATTTGATGGTGGGAACACTTTGTTTAAAACCACAAGTCTACACATATTACTCATTGCACAACTTCAAATAACTACATCCTTCCCTTCTCCTTCTTCTTGCTCACGGCCACCATACACCACCACACTACCTCCATTTTCAACAAATTATCAAGCAATCTAAGGTGATCTAGAGGTGCAAGGAGCTTAGTTAAGAAGCTTTGGAGCTTGAAGGACCTTCACCAAGAGCTTTTATCCACCTCCTACATCATCATCTTCATCTTTGATTCTTCCCTAGCCATTTTGCTAGTAGTAAGCCCTTCACAACTTGATTTTACTTCTCATTTTAGTGGTTAAAAGATTATGTAATATGCTAATCTTAAGAAACTCAAAGAAAGATGAAGATGATCATTTACATAAATCTTAATAACATAAAAATCTAAGTTGTTTTAGTGTATGTGTGATACTTGATTGTTGATTTCTTGTGTTTATGATGTTGATCATCATAAGAACCTTGCTAGATGATGATTAAACACATGATCTAGCAAGAATAAGGATGAATCTTGAGAAAAATCATAATGATCATCCTTTATGTGGAACATGGACTTGACTGTAAGCTTGTTTTTGTGTATGATGATTATTGATACATGTTATAAGTTTTGAAAATGGATGATTTCAAAAATAATCTTCTCAAGAAACCAAAGTTATTTACAACATTTACATGATCATGGTTTTTAAAGAAGTTAAACATGTTTTTAGTGTTAAAACAAGACTAGAAAAATGTTGGTAACAAGAAAAATACAAGAAGAATCATTTTTAGAAAATCTTCATACAAGTTGTGAAGAACTAAAATCTTCAAGAATGAGTTTTATAAACTATAAACCATATTTTTAGGGGTAACTAAACTTACTAAACAACGTGTTAAAATACTACAAATTTTTACAAACTTTCAAGTTCATGATGTAGTGTAAATTTCATATTGTTGGCTCATGGTAAGTCTTGATTGAATTGTTGATGATTGGTGATGAATTTTTAAAAAAATGATATGCTTTTAAAGCATGGAAACCTATATTTTTAAGGGAAAACTATAGCAAAATTTTTGTAGAAATTAAACACTTAGAAAAATATTTTTAAACCAGTGTTTACAAGTAAATTTTGATCAAGGTTTTCATAAAAAAATATTGGAGGTTGATAAATAAAAGTGACTAAGTATATATTTAGGAAAAAATATTTAGATGTCACAATTTGTGTGTTACTTGTATATTATGTGTATTATTTATATTATTTTAGGAACTTGAAAATAATATAACACACCAAAATACCAAAATTGTAATACAAAATATTACCAAAAATTCCAAGAAAATAAATATATAATTTATACCGAATATTGGACAAACCGAACAAGGACTATGGACTATAAATATATAGATTTCGAAAGCAAATTCATATATTTCGACAAGTGTGACAAACGGTATTTTGAGAACCAAAGAAATTGAAAATATGATTTTTACAAGTATTACAAAAATATATCATTTTTGTCAAATAGAAAATATATTATTTTGGGGTGAAGAAAAATATATATTTTCTTAAACAAATTAAGAATATATTATTTGGGGTGAAAATTAGAAATATAAATATTTTCTAAGATAATCTTGAAAATATATTATTTTTGAGGTTTAAATGAAAATATATTATTTTTGCCAAGTAATGTTATAGTTATTTTCCAATAAATATTTTCTTAAAATATATATATTTTGAGAATATAAGTTTGGTGAGTTTTAGTGGTCTAAAAATAATATTTCGGAAAGTTAAATACAAAATTAAGTATAAAAATACTTAATAAATACTAGAAAATACGTATTCTCGTACGTACAAATATACACCGGAATACGCTACCAATACTTGGAAAAATACACATGTCTAAAATTACACAAGTATAATTATACCCATCCTTGGGAAATATTCATGAAGGAATTACAAATGATATAAGTCAAAATATATTATTTTAACAAATATTTCAAATAATGGTTAAATATAGATTAAGTTAAAATAATTATTTTATTTTAACCAATAATTATATACTTTGGAATAATATAATGCTCATCTAACCCATAACTCAAAGGACACTAAGTCTTAACAATCAACTAAGACTAAAAGTCGTTACACGACCTAGCCGTCTAATACAACATAGCACGTGTGTAGGTAGTCGAACGACCTGTGAAAAGGAGCCTTGAGTTACTTGTCAGAAGGACGCAAATCTGTGAGTTCATGTCCCCCTTTTCTTTTAACTGTTTTCAGTTTTATAACTTCGGGGGTGAAATACATGTTACAAATATTTCAATGATTACAAATGGTATGGTTAGCTAAGGAATGAACTGTTAGATCATGTGAATGGGTAGGCGTTAACTTAAGACCATTAATCCTTGTATAAGGACCGAGGGGCATGAGTGATAGATCAATTTGGGTGTTGTGAGCCCCACATATGGGTCCGCGAGTTGACCGCATGTGGTGACTATGTCGTTCTAGCCGGGTGGCCCGGTACGAAATACACAAAGGTTTGAGCCTTTTTGCACCATTGCACACATATTAATGACCTTGGAAATCATTAATTGATCTGTTCATAGAAGCTTTCATATCGGTTTACAAAGACATACTTACAATGATTACAAGATTATACGAGCGTGCATACAAAACACATGAACTCGCTCAACTTTTGTTGATGTTTTCAAATTACATGTATTTCAGGAAACTGATATGGATCTGGCAGGCGTTTCAAAGTTTCACGGAGTATTTACAAGAAATGATGTCATCCTTTTTGGAAGGGTTTGAATCATGTATCTTATCCTTGATAAGATGCTTGAATCAAAACCTTGGTTTATCTATGTCTTTTGTTAAAGTCCTTTATGGAACTTGTTGCATTTAAATGGTTTGTAAGTTAAATTTGAAGTTGATGGTTGGAACTAAACAATTTGGGTTGTATTATTTTGAATCATATTAATGGATGAACATCATGGTTTTAATCATAGTAGTTTGTTATAATTGAATGCAATGATATTAAGCAAGTCACACATCATACGCTTCCGCAAAAGTCAGGGTGTGACAACGGGGGCGTGTTGAGTGAACACGACCCCGTGTTGTTCGTCTGTTTTAGTTAGAAATGCAGGTTTGGCTCTTGTATAATAACCCTCCTAAAAATATTTAGAACGTCCCTATACGCCCTAAAATACACCCCGTATACAAAGAGTGGGCCACAAATACTTTATTTTAATAAAAATTAAATAAAAACAAAATTCGAGGGACTCTGGCGGGGCGCGACAGACCCCCCTTGGTTCGTCGCGGGGCACGAGGGAGTGAAAGGTGGCGAAACCCTGGCGTGCCACGTGGCATGACACTTGGACAAGCTACACCGGTGACTGGCCAAGGCTAGGCCCTAGCCAGCTGTAACAACCCACTTTTTTGAAAGTCAAAGTACAAGTCAAAGTCAAAGTCAAAGTCAAAGGAAGAAAAGATTGCTAATTGCGATCTGTCACTCCTTGCTGGACTAGCGAATCGTACTTTTGACTTGTAATCGACTTATATTATTTATTTTTTTAGTTGTATTATGTGGAGTATCTATAAATAATCAAGGTTTAATCGCATATTAATCGCTAATCGACTTATTGCTAATCACTATCGCATTCGCAACTCGAATTATGTGTTTTGGATATTGTTTTACGTGTGTGTGCTAATTATGTGTTACTTGTGCATGCTATGTTTATGTTGAGGTGTTTAATCGCAATCGCATTTCTATCGCATCGCAATCTAATCACAAACGCTAAACACAAGTTATTTATAGTGATTGTATATTAGATATAGTAGTTAGGTTATTTGTGTAACTAATGGGTAATATTATCGCATCGCTCACTCGAATCGCATCGCAACGCTCAACACGTGAAACGAAATGACAAAACTCAACGCGCCGGACACCTGGATCGAGTGGCCAACCGATCGAGTGGCCATCCGATCGGATTGCCATCCGATCGGTCCTGTCACATCACAACTGTCACATCATTTGTGATGTGACAGCTCCTCACTCGAACCAACCGCACTCAAGCTCTCATTTCTCTCGATTTCTCACGATTCTTGTAAGTTTCCAACCTAAATTTTGTACTTCTATGATCTATACACACTTCTTCATCATTTTCATCTTTGAATCTTAACTTTTAACCGTGAAATCACCGGGTTTAAGGTGTTCTAAGGTGATGTCATCATGGGGTTTTTATGAACTTCAAGGTTTGGCTTCATTCCACCAAAAACAACTTAGATCTGAAGGATTTCCACATGAATAATCAATGTTTTTCGCATAGATCTACACATATTCATGGTTAAAAGGATTGAAAGATGGTTTTCTAACTTTCTTTCAACTCTTTTACACTCAACGCACTCAAAACCAATAGAATCAGAGCTCGTTCTGATCTTCCACTCTTTCTTAGTGATGCGTTAGTTCAAGATCTGAATTCTATCCAAGAGACAACTGATTTCGGGCTAAACATGAACAACCGTCTCGAACAGAGAGCTGATCAGACAAGGGTGGTTCCTGTTCGATCGGATCACTTGGGTCAAGATGGGGTTTCTGTTGTTTAGCACGTTATCACACGGTCTCGATCAAAACTACAAGAACCTTTCAAAAGAATCAAGTGCCAAGACGGTCAGGTCGTTGGGACGGATCGTCATCCGATCGGACAGCCATCCGATCGGCTTGCACTTGGTTTCACACTTAAACATTTTTCCATGTTTAAAAGGACTGGACGTCGAACGGATTACCGTCCGATCGGATTGCCATCTGATCAAACGACCATCCGATCGTGTGACGTTTGGGACTTTGGTACTTGATCAATTTCAAAGAACAGTAGTTCCAATGGATTGCTATCCGATCGGGTTGCCATCCGATCGAGTGACAATCCTGCTGTGAACTTGTTCTCCCTAAGTGACCTGCCAATCGGATCGCTATCCGATCGGACTGCCGTCCGATCGATCGACCTGAAGGGTAGAGATACTTCTCTATTTTCAAAATGATACAACGAAAACTTTAAAGCCATCATACACAAACACATCCTTACCAAACGAGTGTCAATCCAATTGAATGGCCATTCGATCGGATGACCATCCGAACAGATTGACATCCGGTCGACTGGCCATCCGATCGGATTGCCATCCGATCGGATTACCATCCGACACTTGGTACTTTTGCACCATTTTACGCGCCGTTCTTCGCTTATGCTATGGTTAACTGTTCAGGCTAATCTCTCAGCGCTCCCTTCAATCCAAGACAGTGTTTATTAAGTTAAACGCTATCTGTGAGTATACTCGACCCCTTTTTGCTTTATGCACTTTTGGGTGTTACATACGTTACTTATTCTAAATCACACCAAACACATGACGCAAACACTATTTATACACTGACCATTAATGCATGCTATACGTGACTCGATGAATGCCTGTTTGTTATGTTTACACATTAATTGCTGTCTACCTGCCTTAGCAACGATAGTACTATAGTTTGGACTCAGCACCTGTTCACTCAGGGGTGGTTAAGGACAATACTTCACGTGTTCGCAGTGGTGAACATGTGATGCGCACTCGCTACTCGCAGTCAAATCGCTGTCATTGGTATTGATAGGATTTTTGTCGATAACTTACATGCTTCACATTATACATTTGTGTATTGACCTCTATTTGTATTGACCTCTATTTTAACGTATGCGACAGGTGCTTAGGGTGTTTGCTTGCTGTTTGATGAACCAAGCTAGGATGGAGTCTAGAAACAAACTAAATAAAATCTGAGTTGTCGGAATGGATATTTGTCTTTGAGAACAATGTCTGTAAAATAACTGTTTTTATTTTATATGTTTGTGGTATGGGACATGAACCTTAATATATTATAACGAATAATTGTTATGGATTCTCCTGGACAATCTGTTTCGCTCAGTGCCATGCCCCGATGTTTCCGTCATCTGTTGGGGGGTGTGACAGATTGGTATCAGAGCGATATCTATAGGGAATTTGGCAAGACTCGACCTAGTCCGGGTCGATGTCTTAGAAACAACCTAGTCTATAGTCTAAGCACCAATAGACTGACTTGTACATGCCCAGTAGGGGTTTTGTATGAGCTTATTCGCTATTTCTCGCTTACACTTGCTGTACACTACACACTTGCACGAACATCGCATACTACAGTTTCGCGCAAAATCGGCCTTTCCAAAGGCTGAATACCCACACAAACGGATGATCTGGTTAAGATTAGGTGTGAAAACCGTAAACTCTCGACCAGATTATTCGTTCGAATTGCTATTTTTACTATAAACATGAGAAATTGCGTGGAATCAGGAGTGAAATCCGTACTTTAACGCAAAATTTCCTCTCTATTTTATCAAAGCAGGAACGAAGTTGTTAAGTCAAGGGTGGAACCAAAACCTTGACGACTTATTCCGTGCTCTATTTTGGCTCTACAAAACTCTCACCAAGGTCTCAACGGGCTCCAACGACTTGAAGTCACACCATATCTAGAAGGATGCGTGCCGATCGCCCAAATCGAGGCGAGAGCATAGTCCTGAAAGCCAAAAGTGTGTACCAAAAGTCCTTATGAATAGTCGAATCACTTTGGGTAGTCGACGTCTATCAGCCGCAGACAATCTATTCTCGATTTCTATGTGTTTCGATTCTGAGCCCGCAACTGCTGACCCTGATATTTGTCGCTTTTATGTGGATTTTATGTGTTTTATGTGGTTTTACCTGTTCATGAGTTTTGATTTTTGGTGGTTTATACGCTTTTCGCTCCTCGCTTCGATCGACACACGACCCGCACTGCACATTTATCTCAAAACGTTAACAAATTGTTGCTACTCGTGGATGATCGCATGCTATGTTACTCGCTGTGTACCCGCTAATTGCATATCGCTATTCTTAAACACGCGAACTTTGAATGATAGGTGAATACGTGCAACATATAAAATGGTTTCTGTGTTCTGACTGCCTTATTTGCTTCTGTGCCTTACGTGCTCCTGTGCGCTTATGTGTCTATGTGCTATGTGATTCTGTGATTTTGTACTTATGTGAATTTATGAATGGCTGTGTTCCTGAGCCTTATGGTGAATCGCTAGAATATACTAGGAATAATCGAATAGCGTTTTGAATCCTATAGCGCTTCTGTTGTAGACATTGTCGTCATTCGGATCATTCCATTCCCGTTCAGCTCGCCGCAATCACGATGACAAACGCATCGCCGCCCTCATCGCTAAACAAATGGCGAAAGTTATCCCCCAGATTGTTAGTGAGCTGAATGAAAACGCTAGCAAATCTTCTGAAGAATCCAGGACTGATGCTCCTAAAGCTGCTTTCAGCTTCAAGTAGTTCAAAGCCTGCGGCCCAAAAGAGTTTACCGGTGAAGATGGTTCTACGGCCATGTTCTAATGGTTTGATTCTAACGAAGTCACCCTGCGCCAGAGTGGCTGTCCTGATAATCTCCGTACTCTGAACACAACTGGCGTCTTCCAATCCCGAGCGCTAAATTGGTGGACGGCCGAGAGAAACAAACGTGGAAATGATGTAGCTTACGGGCTGACGTGGGATGAGTTGAAGGATGTTATGATGCAAGAGTTCTGATCTCCCCACGAACGCCAAAAGCTGGTGGACGAATTCTGGCATATCAAGCAGAAAGATGGAGACAATGCTGGTTTGACTGCTCGCTTCAAGCAGCTAAGCATAATCTGTCCTAGCCAAGTTACCACGCCTGAAATCACCATCAAGAAGTATATCCGTGCTCTTCTGGATTGCGTGGCTGATTTCGTTCAAGCTGCAAAGACGACGACAATTGAGGAAACCTTCTTACTCGCTGCTGAAATCAATGGCAACCGAGTCAAGTCTGGTTACTAGGATAAAGCTCCCAAGAATCTGCATCAAGCTACCACTGTTTCGACTGCTGGAACCGGCGCCGCTCTGCAGTCTTCGAAGCTCTCACGCCGAAAAAGGAAGAACAACAGCAGTTCATGCAACAAGAACTGTGCAGTTACTGCTGCCCCACTCCAATCAGTTCCTGCTCAACTGCAGCCTCAACACTGCCAAGTAGCGGCACCGGTCACCAACTCACCGCCAGCAAAGCGTGCGTATACTGGCCCTCATCCAGCTTGCCCTACTTGTACCTACCACCACCCAGTGGGAATCACTTGCAGATACTGTGTGCATTGCAATATGTACGACCACTTCACCGCCAACTGCCGTACAGGTCCACATCAAACCCCAGCTCCAACCCAAGGTTAAGCTCCTGCTCCACAAGCTCTACTTACTGCTCCTCAAGGCCATCAAGCGGCTCCTTCACCCGCGATCAATGCTAGAGCTTGCTATGCATGTGGTGATCACAACCACTTCGCAAACATGTGCCCCAATCGAGTGGTGAAGTAAGAGCCATAATAGCAGCAGCCCCAGCAGTAGCCTCAGCAACAGCAGCAACAACCAGCTGCCCGCGGACGTGCCTTCAATATTAACGCTCGCCAGGCTCAAGCAGACAACAATGTGGTCAATGGTACGTTCCTTGTGAATGGTATATATGCTACGTGTTTATTTGATACTAGAGCCGATAACTGTTTTGTATCGTTTGAATTCGAAAAGCTCCTTAATCGTAAGCGCACTCATCTCCCTTCAACGTTTGATGTTGAAGTTGCCACCAGAAGACCCGTCGCAGTCAATTCTATTCTACATGATTGTACGCTTGAACTCAATAATCACGTTTTCCCCATCGACCTTATTCCGATGCAACTCGGTAGTTTTGACATCATAGTAGGCATGGATTTTCTTCGCGAAAACCGTGCTGAAGTTGTTTGCTTCGATAAGATGATTCCTTTCTCGCTCGCTAATGGTGATCTACTTTGTGTGTATGGCGAAACTCATTCGAAAGGTCTTAAACTCATGTCGTGTGCCCAGGCTAGCAAGTATCTCCGCAAGGAATACCAAGCTTTCTTGGCACACATCGTAGTAGTGGAGAAGGAAAAGAAAGGTAATCCAGGAGTAAAAGATGTTACCGTTGTTTTTGAATTCCCCAACGTTTTTCCCGACGATTTACCCGGACTCCCGCCCGCTCGTGATATTGATTTCCAAATCAACCTCATTCCTGGAGCAAATCCTGTTGCTAAAACGCCTTACCGTCTCGCTCCTTCCGAAATGCGAGAACTCTCAGTCAGCTCCAGGAAATTCTTGATAAAGGCTTTATTCGCCCTAACACCTCTCCATGGGGCGCGCCTATCCTTTTCGTCAAAAAGAAGGATGGTTCGTTCCGGATGTGCATCGACTATAGGGAGTTGAATAAGTTGACAATCAAGAATTGCTATCCCTTGCCTCGAATAGATGATTTATTTGATCAATTACAAGGTGCTACGTGTTTCTCAAAGATCCATCTACGCTCAGGCTATCACCAATTATGCATTCAAGAGGATGATATACCCAAAACCGCTTTTCGAACCCGCTATGGTCACTATGAGTTCGTTGTCATGCCTTTTGGTTTGACCAACGCCCCCGCAGTTTTCATGGATTTAATGAATCGAGTGTGTAAACCCTTTCTTGATTGCTTCGTAATCGTATTCATCGACGATATCCTGATCTATTCCAAATCAAAAGCCGAACACTCGCAACATCTACGTTTGGTTCTTGAGTTACTCCAGGGAAACCGTCTTTACGCCAAATTCTCCAAGTGCGAATTCTGGCTGGAGGAGGTCCAATTCTTGGGTCACATTGTCAATAGTCAAGGTATCCACGTTGACCCTGCGAAGATCGAAGTTGTTAAGAGTTGGGTTACACCCAAGAATCTGTCTGAAGTCCGTTCATTTCTCGGACTGGCAGGCTATTATCGCCGATTTATCGAAGGTTTCTCTAAAATCGCTGTGCCGCTTACCTCTCTTACGCATAAGGATAAACCTTTTGTTTGGGGAACTAAACAAGAGGAAGCCTTTCAAGCTCTCAAAGCTATGCTTTTCAATGCTCTCGTGCTCTCACTGCCCGACGGAAACGTTGATTTCGTAGTCTACTGCGATGCCTCGAACCTTGGTCTTGGTTGTGTTCTCATGCAACGAGATAAGGTTATCGCGTATGCTTCTCGACAGCTCAAGATCCACGAGAAGAACTACACCACACACGACCACGAGCTTGACGCAGTTGTTTTTGCATTAAAGATTTGGCGACACTACCTTTACGGTACCAAGTGTACGATCTTCACCGATGATAGGAGCCTACAACGTATCTTTGACTAGAAGGAACTGAATATGCGTCAACGCCTGTGGGTAGAACTGCTCAACGATTATGACTGTGAGATTCGTTACCATCCATGCAAAGCAAATGTCATTCCCGATGCTCTCAGTCGACGAAGCTATTTGCATAGCGCTCGTAGTATTCAAGCCCAGCATCATCTCGAAACCCTTATCCGCAACGCACAGCATGCTTGTTTTACCGAACAAACTTTGATAAAGGAAAGGATATTAAACGATGACGCCCAACTTGAGAATAAATCAAATGGTATCTTTCATTATTTAGACCGAATTTGGATTCCCAAGCGTACCAACTTACGACAACTCTTGATGGACGAAGCCCACAAATCTCGATATTTTATTCATCCCGGTGCTGACAAGATGTACCAGGACATGCGCTACAAGTACTGGTGGCCGGGCATGAAGAAGGATATCGCTATCTATGTTTCGAAGTGCCTGACCTGTTCCAAGGTCAAGGCTGAGCATCAAAGACCCTCTGGCTTACTCGTTCAACCCGAGATCTCAATGTGGAAATGGGAGAGTATAGCTATGGATTTTATAACAAAACTTTCGCGTACCCAATCAGGTCATGATAGCATATGGGTTATAGTTGACCGTTTTAACCAAGTCAGCTCACTTCCTGCCGATATGAGAAGACTTTAAGGTAGAAAAATTAGCCCGAATCTACACCGACGAAATCATTTGTCGACACGGGACGCCTCGTGACATCATCTCTGACCGCGATGGTCGGTTTACCTCGCGTCTTTGGGAAACGTTTCAATCCGCTCTCGGTACTACTCTGAATCTAAGTACCGCTTTCCATCCCAAAACCGATGGTCAGACTGAAAGAACGATTCGCAACCTTGAAGACTTGCTTCGCTCGTGTGTCATAGATTTTGGTGGTATTTGGGACGCGCACTTACCTTTAGTCGAATTCTCGTACAATAACAATTATCATTCTAGCATACAAATGGCACCATTTGAGGCATTATACGGAAGGAAATGTCGATCGCCTATTGTATGGCACGAGATCGGAGACACGCAAATTACCGATTCTGAGCTGTTGCAAGAAACGACTGACAAAATCCTCCAAATTCGAGACAATCTGCTGAAAGCTCAGAGCCAACAGAAAAGTTACGCCGATAGACGCCGCAAGCCCCTTGAATTTGACCTTGGCGATCACGTACTCCTAAAGGTTGCACCTTGGAAGGGGGTGATCAGATTCGGCAAGAAAGGAAAGCTCACGCCTCGATATGTTGGACCCTTTAAAATTCTGGAAAGGATTAGAAAAGTGGCTTACAGACTCGAACTACCAGAGGAACTGAGTAACGTCCACCCGACTTTTCACGTTTTGAACCTCATAAAGTGCTTGGCCGACCAGGAATTACATGTCCCTCTTGAGGATTTACAAGTGGACAAAACATTACACTTCGTGGAAAAGCCTCTCGAGATCGTGGGACGAGAAACCAAGGTGCTCAGACGCTCACGCATTCCCATTGTGAAGGTTCGCTGGGAAGGCAAACGGGGCGCCGAGTTCACCTGGGAACTCGAAAGCGACATGAAGGCGAAGTACCCGCAACTATTTGTTACGACTACTTCATAAATTTCGGGACAAAATTTCCTAAAGTAGGGGAGGTTGTAACAACCAGCTTTTTGGAAAGTCAAAGTACAAGTCAAAGGAAGAAAATATTGCTAATTGCGATCTGTCACTCCTTGCTGGACTAGCAAATCATACTTTGGACTTGTAATCGACTTATATTATTTATTTTGTTTTAGTTGTATTATGTGGAGTATCTATAAATAATCGAGGTGTAATCGCATACTAATCGCTAATCGCTATCGCATTCGCAACTCGAATTATGTGTTTTGGAAATTGTTTTACGTGTGTGTGCTAATTATGTGTTCCTTGTGCATGCTATGTTTATGTTGAGGTGTTTAATTGCAATAGCAATTCTATCGCATCGCAATCTAATCGCAAACGCTAAACGCAAGTTATTTATAGTGATTGTATATTAGATATAGTAGTTAGGTTATTTGTGTAACTAATAGGTAATATTATCGCATCGCTCACTCGAATCGCATCGCAGCACTCAGCACGCGAAACGAAACGACAAAACTCAATGCGCCGGACACCTGGATCGAGTGGCCAACCGATCGAGTGGCCATCCGATCGGATTGCCCTCCGATTGAGCTGCCATCCGATCGGACTGCCATCCGATCGGACTGCCATCTGATCGGTGACCCATCCGACACTTCAGCACTTTCCCTTTATGGAAACCCTATAAATACCCTCCTGTCACATCAGTTGTGTTGTGACAGCTGCTCACTCGAACCAGCCGCACTCAAGCTCTCATTTCTCTCGATTTCTAGCGATTCTTGTAAGTTTCCAACCTAAATCTTGTACTTCTAAGATCTATACACACTTCTTCATCATTTTCATCTTTGAATCTTAACTTTTAACCGTGAAATCACCGGGTTTGAGGTGTTCTAGGGTGATGTCATCACGGGGTTTTTATGAACTTCAAGGTTTGGCTTCATTCCACCAAGAACAACTTAGATCTGAAGGATTTCCACATGTGTCCTGCCAATCGAATAGCCGTCCGATCGATCGACCTGAAGGGTAGAGATACTTCTCTATTTTCAAAATGCTACAACGAAAACTTCAAAGCCATCATACATAAACACATCCTTACCAAATGAGTGTCAATCCAATCGAATGGCCATCCGATCGGATGACCATCCGAACGGATTGACATCCGGTCGACTGGCCATCCGATCGGATTGCCATCCGATTGGATTACCATCCAACACATGGTACTTTTGCACCGTTTTACACGCCGTTCTTCGTTTATGCTATCGTTAACTATTCAGGCTAATCTCTCAGCGCTCCCTTCAATCCAAGACAGTCTTTATTAAGTTAAACGCTATCAGTGAGTATACTCGACCCCTTTTTGCTTTATGGACTTTTGGGTGTTACATACGTTACTTATTCTAAATCAGATCAAACACACGACGCAAACACTATTTATACGTTGACCATTAATGCATGCTATACGTGACTCGATGAATGCCTGTTTGTTATGTTTACACATTGACTGCTGTCTACCTGCCTTAGCAACGATAGTACTATAGTTTGGACTCAACACTTGTTCACTCATGGGTTGTTAAGGACAATACTTCACGTGTTCGCAATGGTGAACATGTGATGCGCACTCGCTACTCGTAGTCAAATCGCAGTCATTGGTATTGATATGATCTTTGTCGATAACTTACATGCTTCACATTATACGTTGTACATGCTAGTTATACGTAAATGATTTCGAACTCTATTATACTATTAAACTTGTATGCTCACCTTTACACTATGTGTATTGACCTCTATTTTAACGTATGCGACAGGTGCTTAGGGTGTTTGCTTGTTGTTTGATGAACCAAGCTAGGATGGAGTCTAGAAACAAACTAAATAAAATCTAAGTTGTTGGAATGGATATTTGTCTTTGAGAACAATGTCTGTAATAACTGTTTTTATTTTATATGTTTGTGTTATGGATTCTCTTGGACAATCTGTTTCGCTCAGTGCCATGCCCCGATGTTTCCGTCATTGGTTGGGGTGTGACAGCAGCCTAGCTTGCGGGCCACGAAACCCCCCCTTATCTCCATCGCGGGGCGCGAGAAACCAGCCGAACAGCCCTATAAATAAAGGGCATCTGCATTCAACTCAAATTCGCTCAAAATCTCAAACTCTCTCTCAAATTCTGAATAGATATAATAATATTCGAGTATTATACCCACTAAAATAGCGAAGCTCTGCCTCTATGTAAATATCATAACCCCCGGTTACGCATTAGATATGCTGCCCGATTGATCTAGTGCTCCGTAATGCATGTCGAGGCTCTGCCTGACTCAGTCGTTGGAGTTTTGTCTCGGGGAGGGTATAACTAATTTAAATTGGGTTATTATACTAACACGTGTGCATTGTTTCATTAATAGATTATAACCAGGAAGTCATAAGGGAAATACCTAAATTAGCAATGTGAGTAATCTCCTTTTTGTTTAAACTTTTTGTGAGTAATTCCTCTTTTTAAACTGTTTTTACAAAACCTCAAATGTTTAAATTATATTTCACAGTGATCAAGTATTTGTAATTCTACAATTATCGTCGGTATGTTGGGGTTTTGTATACAAAATTTGTTACTACACTTTGAGTAGTAACATTACCAGCAATCAGGATTGACAGTACCGTGGGTGGTAATTAAAGTAGATGTAAACAAATGTAATTGCTGGATTACCCTCAATGCTGTAAAAGGATAAAACTTTTCTTGATTAAATTGGGATTCACTCGCTTGTATTTCTTGCTGATAAAATGTTTTTTAACGCATTTCAGGTAACAAAATGTGAAAGCTAATTAGAAGCCAGCTGGACAGCACTGAAGGCTTGGAATTGTGGCTATAAAAGTTACCTAAATAAAAAATATGTTTTGTTTCAATAAATTAGGGTTCATCCCTATAAACATGTTTGTAATGGAAACTTAGGAATTTCCAATGTATGTATTATTATAAAAATGTGGTATTTTACTGTGATAAAATATTTCCTAACTACGGTCCTGATGTAAATTCCGTTGCCAAACTGATAAACACCGATACCACTGATACTGGTTCTCGGCCGCCCGTTCCCAAGTAATTAGGGGCTGGGGGTTGCGACAGAGAGTGGTATCAAAGCTACAGCCACTAATTTCAGCCACAGAAGTGTTCTGCTAACACCAAAATTTTATCCATTTTGTTAGGAAATAATCTACGTGATTACGTGCATATCTGTATATTATTGTTTTGTGTTTTTTGACAATTTGTTAGTTTACAATATGGGTGATCAAGGTCCGTCAGACGCTTATCCTCAACTGTCTAGTTCTCCTAGAGATGGAGGAACTTCTTCCCAGCCTACCCCCTCGGGGTATTCAGCTAACACAGAAGAGGGGATTTTCATATTCAAAGCGCAATCCGAAGAGCCATTACTTACCAAAAAGAGAGGATCGTTCAGTCGGGGAGCTCACAAACGTAGGAAAAGAATGAGGAAGTTATAGCAGCAGAAGGCTTTAGCAGCTGCAAATAGGGAGATGAATGCCCAGACTCAGGATATAATCAATAGACGATTGGCAAATTTCAACATATTAGCTACCACTGCCGCAGACCTAAACTTAGAACAAATCATTGCACCACAGCCACTACCCTTGTTCCCAACTCAACCCATGGAAATAGAACCTAACCCAGGATACTAGATTCCCGTACCTATTTTCGACCCAAACGAAATCCCTAGAGTCACAGCAGCCCGTCCTCCAGATTATGACCATGGGAAGATGATCATATGGATTATCGAGAACTCCACCCACTGGAAGAGCCCATACAAAACCCAATAGCACCCTATCCTAACCTTGACCATCTAGACCCATATTGGGATAACGACCAGTACATTCGGGAAATCCTAGAAAACCCATACGAAGAACCGATGCCCCAGTACCCTAACCCAATACCAGCACCAGAACCACCCATGAGTACCGAGAATGTGCAGGAACTCTGCAAGTTTGGTGAGGAGTTATTAGATGAAAGTGAAAGAATAAGGTAAATAGGGGATAGGCTCGTTTGGAAGTACGACGAGCGTAATATGCATTATTGGATGAACCCCCACTAAGTACTAATAATATATATATATATATATATATATATATATATATATATATATATATATATGAAAGGATCAGGAGAGAACCTCTCAAAGTGTGAGAACGATGAAAACGATTCTCAGCCACAAGATCTTAGTGGTTTGTGGCTGAGATTGATGCGGTGACATTTTTGTAAATAACAGGGGCCTTGTAACTTCTAGGAGGGGTAAAATAGGAAGATCCAAACAAAGGTGCACATGCCATTCACATGCCATTTTCCCCCATCATATTTAAACGACAATAACTTTTTTATACGTGATTATTTTTCAAAAAAAATTACACCATAAAACTCAGTGTTTTTTTATCTTTCCAACGAGTATACTATCGATATACTTTTCGAAAAACAATTAACTGGGTTTTATGGCGTTTTTCTGAACAGGATGTTTTATGGTGTTTTAGACTAGGTATTTTCATGGCGTTTTTCAGAACTAGGTGTTTTTATGGCGTTTTAACTAGTTATTTTCATGGCGTTTTTCTGAACTGGGTGTTTTATTGTGTTTTTACAGTACCAATTATGATTTTTCTTAGCACAAAAGATATTAATTTAGGCGGTTAGACACAAAAAAATGGTTTTTTTGAGCTATATGGCTAAAAAAATAGCTTTTTTTGGCGTGGCGTTTTAACTGAGAGCTTATGGCGTTTTTTGAGCTATATGGCTAAAAAAATTGTTTTTTTGAGCTGTTGTAAATTATAGCTAAAAAATAGCTCTTTTTGTTATGGCGTTTTAATGAGCTAGCTCAAAAAATGGTTTTTTTGAACTGTTGTAAATTATAGCTCAAAAAAATAGTTTTTTTTTGGCGTCGTGTTTTAACGGGAGCTTATGGCGTTTTTTGAGCTATATGGCTCAAAAAAATGGTTTTTTTGAGCTGTTGTAAATTATAGCTCAAAAAATAGCTTTTTTTGTTATGACGTTTTAATGGGAGCTATATGGCTCAAAAAATGGTTTTTTCGAGCAGTTGTAAATTATAGCTAAAAAATAGCTTTTTTTGGCGTGGCGTTTTAACTGAGAATTTATGGTGTTTTTTGAGCTATATGGCTCAAAAAATGGTTTTTTTGAGCTGTTGTAAATTATAGCTCAAAAAAATAGATTTTTTTGTTATGGCGTTTTATTTGAACACTCAGTTCACGTGAGTGGGTTTTTTTTGACATTATTACCCCTTAGTGTAATTTAACATCAATGCCACATGTCACCACCAAAATTGTTCTCACCGTTCTCTCTAAATCCTGACCCTATATATATAAATATAGGGGATGGATCATGAGAAAACTAGTTTAAATGAGAAAACCAACAAACTAACTAAAAAAGCCTAAAAAACATACCAAATTTTTTTTAATAATTTTTATAAAAACATCACAGGTTTTTGTGCATGGAAAAAATTTTCCAAAAAAAATAAAAACAAAAAAAAATGTTTTTTGTTGTATTACACATGTGCACTATTACGGATATAGTGCACATATGTAGTACACATATAATGCACATGTGCTGTACAACAAAAAAAAAAAATTTTTGAAATTTTTTTTATATATGAAAACTAGGGATTTTTTTATAAAAAATTGTAAAAAAAAATTGGTATGTTTTTTAGCTTTTTTTAGTTAGTTTTCTAGTTTTCTCATTTATATGTAGTTTTCTCATGATCCTTTCCCTATATATATATATATGTGTGTGTGTGTGTGTGTGTGTGTGTGTGTGTGTGTAACTTGAAGAAAAAAAATAAAAATCCACTAAAATAGATAATCCAATAGCTACTGATGCATACTAGTATTGTATTTTAAATTCCAGTTGCTGTTTGTAATAGATATAGATATCTATAAAATAGAGTAAATGTCGCAATGCACGACGATTTTGATCAACGTGTTTGTTTGTGTTATGGTTCGTATTAAATATTGTTTTGCGATATTAATACTTGGTAAATGTTTATAATCCAGATGGACAACGAAGTGAATCAAGAAAACCCGAATAACGATAATAACGACAACCAGATAGATAATAGTGCCATCCAACACAAAGTGGCACAAGGAATTATAGACGCTATGCTATATATTATCAAAACGGTTAAGGAAGCGGAAAACAATAAAATAGTGGAAGTAAATGACCACCTACTGAACCCAGTCACAACGTAAACAATGGACCGTTACTTCAATTGCCTATTCCAAAAAAAAAAAGAACCATGTCTTATGGTTGTTCTTACAAAGAATTCTAGTCTTGTAAACCAATAGAATTCTCGGGCAATGAAGGAGCCATTGCAGGTCTACGCTGGATAGAAAAGACTGAGGCAATCTTAAAAATAAGCAAGTGTGCAGAGGAAGACAAAATCATGTTTGCTTTCAATCTTTTTAAGAATGCCGCTCTAGAATGGTGGAACACTATCCTCTAGTCTAGGGGGAGTGATAGAGTCTATAATATGGAATGGACTGAGTTTAAAAACATGGTTGAAAGGAAATTATGTCCTCCTAATGAAAAAGAACAAATTGCTAATATGTTCTTGAACCTTAGAATGGTTGGAGTAGACTGTAAGGGTTACACTACCGTATTCTTCGAATATGCTAGAATAGTGCCAACCCTAGCTTCATCAGAACCAGTATTAATCTCCCGTTACATCTGGGGATTAATCAGTGAGATTAGACATGTAGTCAAGGCAGCCAGACCGCAAACCATAGAAGAAGCTGTAGAACTAGCAAATACCTTGACTGATGAATTAGTGCATACGCAAGAAGAAAACCAGAGGAAGAACCTAGTCCAAAAGCTTACCCAGGAATTTCGCTACGGTAATTCCAACCGTGGGAAAAATGTAGGTTCTACTTCTGCACCTTATTGTAAAACCTACAAGAGGAAACATTCAGGAAGATGCTCCACATACTGCAACTTCTACAAGATACCAGGACACAAAGATGAAGACTGTAGGAAGAAACCCAGTAATGGAGTATGCTTCAATTGTGGAGAAAAGGGACATATCAAGCCAAACTGTCCGAAACTAGCTCTAGCCATGAACAACAAGACTACTAGTAATGCTAGGGCATTTGTTCTGACAGCCGAAGAAGCAAAGATGATTCTGGACGTGATTGCTGGTACGTTTTTAGTTAATGATGTTTTTGCTGAAGTATTATTTGACTCTAGTGCGAACCAAAGTTTTATTAATATTTCATTTTGCAAACTTCTCAATCAACCATTAACGAAACTTCAACAAGAATGTCTAGTAGAGACAACAAATGGGGAATCCATTAAGATTACTGAAATCTTGCAGGGAGCAAGAATAGAAATTTCAAACCATAATTTTATTGCTAATCTTTACCCAATGAATCTGGCTGGATTTTGATACTGTATTAGGAATGGATTGGTTAATAGCCAATAAAGCCAGTATTCTATGTGATCAAAAGTCAATCCAAGTAAATTCACCAAAGGATGAAAAGATCACAATTAAAGGAGATAAGCCATCTCGATCCACGAAATTCATCTCTGTGATGAAAGCGGCCAGTTATGTAAGAAAAGCATCACTAGTGTATATGATTTCCATAATCATTAACACTAAAGGGAAAGAATTGAAAGATATTCCCGTAGTATCTCAATTTTCAGATGTTTCCCAGAAGAATTACCAGGACTACCGCCGGACAGGGAAGTTGAATTCAGAATTCACCTGCTACCAGGGACAGCACCGATTGCCAAGGCACCTTATCGTTTGGCACCAGCAGAAATGCAAGAGCTGAAGAAACAATTAGATGAACTTTTAGAGAAAGGATTCATACAGCCAAGTTCATCTCCATGGGGAGCATCGATCTTGTTTGTCAAGAAGAAAGACGGGTTAATGCGTATGTGCATTGATTACCGAGAATTGAACAAAGTCACGATAAAAAATCGGTACCCATTACCGAGAATCGATGATCTGTTCGATCAATTGCAACGAGCTTGATTCTTTTCTAAGATCGATTTACGCTCAGGATATCATCAATTAAAGGTACAGGAAGAGGACATTCCTAAAACTGCCTTCAGAACAAGGTATGGCCATTATGAATTTACCGTGATGCCATTTGGTCTAACGAATGCCCCAGCCGCATTTATGGATATGATGAACAGAATATGTAAGCCATGTCTCGATAAATTCATAATTGTCTTTATAGATGATATTCTCATTTACTCTAAGAATAAAGAGGAACATGCAGCGCATCTGCATGCACTCCTAAATTTGCTGAGAAAAGAAAAGTCTTATGCTAAATTTTCAAAATGTGAATTTTGGTTAGAAAAAGTACAATTTCTTGGACATTTAGTTAATCATGAAGGAATTCATGTAGATCCCACAAAAATCAAGGCGATTACTAAGTGGAAAGTCCCTGAATCACCAACGGAGGTGAGAAGTTTTCTAGGACTGGTAGGTTATTATAGAAGGTTTATCCGAGATTTCTCTAGAATAGCCATTCCCTTAACGAAACTAACCTGTAAATATGTTAAGTTTGAATGGGGACCAAAACAGGAAGAAGCCTTTAGAATTCTTAAGCAAAGATCAGAGTTATGATCATTTTATTGACATAACAGCTGGTGGGAATTTCAACTCTGATCCTCACTCATCCAATTTTGCTTTTACAGCAAATTGAGAAAGCCAGAACTCTGATAATCTGTGCTTTGAACTCAATGATTTACAGCATTTTGATCCAACTGATCTTGAAGAAACGGACATTTTGCATCAACTGGCATTGCTAAGTGTAAGAACTAGCAAGTTTTACAAAAGGACAGGGAGAAAATTCCCAGGGTTACATGGGAATCTAAAAGTGGGGTTGGATAAGTCTAAGATCAAGTGCTATAAGTGCAATAGGTTAGGTCATTTTGCTAGGGAATGCAGAAGTCAAACCACTAGTCCAATTATCACACATCCCAACTCAAATCCTAGACCACCAAATAACCAAAGCACTGTGCACTGTGCACTATGCCCAATATACCCCTGCTGCCCATGTTAACACTGCTCACTATGCACATCCTACAACCCCTGTTCCTGTGAATTATGTTCAAACCACTGTTCCCCAAATTCAGTATGCCCAAGCCCCTGCTCCCCAGGTTCAGGTGCAACAAGTTGCACCTCAACAAACTGCACCAACAGTGGTTCAACCAGACCAACAAGGCTTTTTCACACAAGGGCTGGTTGACTGGAGCAGTTTACCTGAGGAGTTAGGAGATGAAAATTTTGCACTCTATGCACAAAGCACTGCTTCTGGTAATGATATCTGTTTTGTAGCATTGGAGACCATACAGGAGGAGCTGGAAGCTGAAGAAGAACAGTCAAGTGCTGAAACAGTGGACAAAATAGCTGAAGCAGTGGTTACTGCTGTTGCTGATGAAGTACTGTTGGGTGAAAGTTCAAAACCCCTGTTGGAACCACTGTCCGACCCCTGGTCCAAAGAAGAAGAAGAAGAAGAGAAGAAAGAAGATGAAAAGGAAGAGAAAACTGAAGAAGAAAGTGATCATACATGTGATTGTGCAATGATGGCTGCAACCAAGGTATCACCTCAGGTTCTTAAAAATCTGTGTTTAGACAAATGCATCATAGCATTTGCTAACATTAAAAAGGTGAATGAAAACCTTAGGGATAGGTTATTAACTTCTGAAGTTCAATTTGAAAAGTCATTAAAAGAACTGAAAAACAAGTTGAATGAAAAAGAAAGTGAAATTTGCAGCATTAAACAAGAGCATAGCATAACCAAGGACCAACTCCAAACAATGATAGAAAAATATCAAGTTTGCAAAAAAGGAGTTGGAATCCACCCAAATCACTTGTGAAAAATGGGTGGAATCTTGTAAAGGTTATGAGATCATGCTTGAAAAACAGCTTGAAAGTAATGTAAAATTTGGCATTGGGTTTAGAAAAAATGACCAAGTTGAAAACAATGCTGCAAATCAAGGTGGTTCTGTTGAAATCATACCAACCAACAAGAATGGGCAAGAAGTTAAAATAACTGACAAACCTGGTAACAAAATCACTTTGGAAAGATCTGTGGGGTCCTCAACTTTTGAGGAAATTGAGAAATACCAATTTAAACCCACATGATCTGATGAGTGTGACATCCTTAAAAACTTCAAGCCCATGAACTTCACAACCACTGATGGTGTAAAAGCTCCCAAAGCAAAGGTCATTCCTCTTAAAGACATCCCAACAGTGGTTCAAAACTCTATTGCAAAGGAGTCTGAGAAGAAGAAAAGAAAAGAAAAAGTTAAAAACCTGTTTTGTGATTTCAGTGAAAAGAAGAATCATCTAACAAAAGATTGTTTTCATCTAAAAGCATATGATATCAACAAAACAAGTGTAATTGAACCTGCTAAGAGTTACACCATCTGTGGTAAATCAAACCACAAAGCTCAGGAATGTGTGTATCTTAAATCCTTTGATGTAAAAAAGAATGAGTACACCTCAAAAACATCCTTGAGTTCATCAAAACCACCTGTCAAGAACCAACCACTGTTTGTGCCAATCCAAACAGCTGTTACCAATCAGCTGAACCAAACCTCTGTTAAAAGAGAGGTTCAGGTGACTAATGCATCCCCTGCTAACCAATACCGAAGAGGTATAGGTCAACCACCATACCCCAGGGTCCCACACGTTTATGAAGCCTACAAAAGGCCTTCTAGACCAAGAGTGAACAGACATCCCTTTGGGTATCAACAGCTGATAGGGCAAGACCCCCAATAGTGGTTAGAGAAAAACTGTTCCAAAACTGTCCAAACCCCTGAGCTAACCACTGTCCATCCACCTGAACTTAACCTAGACACTGTTGAGACCCCATCCAAAGCCTTATTGGCTTTGGAGACCCTAATGAACTAACCTTTTACTTGATGTGCAGGGAGCTTCTGCATGCTTATATAGTCTTTGGTATGTAGATAGTGGAGGCTCCAGGCATATGACAGGATGTAGAGCCCTACTCAAAGATTTCAAAACTCATGGAGGGGGTGATATATCCTTTGGTAATAATAGTAAAGGGAAGGTTATGGGGTCTGGTACAGTTCAGTCTGGTAATGTTAAGTTTGAAAATGTCAATATGATAGACAATCTAAAATTCAACCTCCTAAGTGTCTCACAAATGAGTGATAAGGGCTATGGCTCATTCTTCACCAAGAGTGTTGTAGGATTGTTGGACCAAAAATGGTTGAAAAGATTGAAGAAATAATAAAAAATGGAAAAACCCAACTTGTTGCTCAAAGGAGTGGCAATGTTTATGTAGTTGATATGTCAAAAGAGAACCCCAGGATTGATGCCTGTCTGTTCTCAGTTGCCTCTAACAAAGAGACATAACTTTGGCACAGAAGATTGGGGCACACAAATCTCAAGACAATCACTGCTTTGTCAAAACAGGGGTTAGTAAGAGGTTTACCTCAAAAACTGTTCACCTATCCTGAGCATTGTGTTTCCTGCCTAAAAGGAAAACAACATAAAAGCTCATATAAGTCCATTGAAGAGTCCAAAATAACCAAGTGCTTGCAAATGCTTCACATGGATCTGTTTGGCCCAGTTAAAGTCATGAGTCTTAAAAAGAAAAGATATTGTTTGGTTATTGTTGACGACTTTTCTAGGTTTACATGGACTTACTTTTTACACTCCAAAGATGAGACTGCAGGCATTCTGCAAGACTTTGTTACACAGGTTGAAAAGCAGTTTGACTTGCCAGTAAAAGTCTCCAGGAGTGACAATGGCACAGAGTTCAGAAATAAGGAGTTGGATGAGTTCTGTGTGTTAAAAGGAATTGTAAGGCAGTACAGCATTCCAAGAACACCAGAGAAAAATGAGGTTATTGAAAGAAAGAACAGGACATTGATTGACGACTTTTCTAGGTTTACATGGACTTACTTTTTACACTCCAAAGATGAGACTGCAGGCATTCTGCAAGACTTTGTTACACAGGTTGAAAAGCAGTTTGACTTGCCAGTAAAAGTCTCCAGGAGTGACAATGGCACAGAGTTCAGAAATAAGGAGTTGGATGAGTTCTGTGTGTTAAAAGGAATTGTAAGGCAGTACAGCATTCCAAGAACACCAGAGCAAAATGAGGTTATTGAAAGAAATAACAGGACATTGATTGAGGCTGCCAAAACCATGCTTGTTGATTCAGGTTTGCCATTAACTTTCTAGGCAGAGGCAGTAAACACTGCTTGCTATGTCCATAACAGAGTTTTAATCAACCCCAGGCATCAAAAGACTGCCTATGAACTGTTGTATAAAATAAAACCACTGGTCTCATATTTCAAAGTTTTTGGCTGCCCATGTTTCATTTTAAACTTAAAAGATTCTATCTCAAAGTTTGCAGCCAAAATTGATTGTGGTTATCATTTGGGATACTCAACCACTGCTAAGGCCTACAAAGTGTTCAACACAAGGACTAAGACAGTGGAAAAGACTTTGAACGTGAAGTTCAATGAACTCTCTTCAATGAAAATCCCAGCAAATCCTACAGAATTATTTGATCTTGATAAATTCACATTTGAAAATGTTTCTGTCAAGACTAACAGTGCAGGTCCATCAGAAAGTCCTCCATCAGACTATGGATATAAAGTCATCATTCCACAACAAAAGTCTACATCAAATGGAAGAGCAGCAGTTGTTCAAAACAGTTGTCAAAGCTCAACCACTGCTACTTCAACAGTTGTTGACCAAAGTAGCCCATTAACCCCTGCTTCCACATCATCAAGCACTGCTGACAAAGGCCATCAAATAGTGGATAAAAGTCAACATGGTTTCACACCAGTTCCTCCTATTCCTCCACCCCCATTTGAAGCCACTGTTGGATCATTAAAGTCAGCAGTGGTTAGCTCAGATGATTCACATCTAAAGCCTTCACCATTAAATGCCATTGTTCCATACAAAGGAGATCTAATCTTCTTGAAGTCTCATCCACCTGACCAAATCATTGGCAACATCAGTGAAGGGGTGCTAACAAGAAGCCAATCCCAAAACATCTGTCTTTTTACTGGTTTCCTATCTCTCTATCAGCCAGTCAAGTACCAAGAGGCACTAAAAGACAACAGCTGGGTAGAAGACATGCAAGAGGAGCTCCAACAGTTTGGAAGACAACAAGTATAGGAGTTTGTACCACTGCCAAAGGGTGTGAGTCCTATTGGCACAAAGTCGGTCTTCAAAAATAAAACTGATGAAAGGGGTATTGTTGTCAAGAATAAAGTAAGGCTTGTGGTTCAAGGGTTCAGACAGGAAGAGGGCATTGACTATGATGAAACTTTTGCCCCTGTTGTAAGATTAGAAGTTATCAGACTATTCCTGGCCTTTCCTGTCAACCACAACATAAAGGTGTATCAAATGGATATCAAATGTGCATTCCTCTATGGTAAGATTCAATAAGAGGTACATGTTTGTCAACCTCCAGGCTCTGAGGATCCATTTAATCCAAATCATGTCTACAAGCTAAATAAAGCTTTGTATGGACTGAAACAAGCACTAAGAGCCTGGTATGAAACTCTTTCGACTTTTCTTCTTTCCATTGGATTCACAAGAGGTAAAATAGACAAAACATTATTTTGAAATGGTGAGGGAAAGACTTGATGATTGTCCAGATTTATGTGGATGACATCAATTTTGGAAGCACATGTAATAAAATGTGTGAAGAGTTCAGAAAACTCATGATAGCTGAGTTTGAGATGAGTGCAATGGGTGAACTCCAGTGCTTTTTTGGTCCCCAAGTAAGTCAACTGCAAAATGGCACTTTCATCCATCAAGGCAAATATGCCAAAGAACTTTTAAAGAAATTTGAGATGGATGATTGTAAACCATGCAGTACACCCATTGCAACCACAAAAATAGTCATGTTTGATGAAAAGGATGATTTGGTTGATTAAACTCTATATAGAAGCATGATTGGGTCTTTATTGTACCTGACTGCATCTAGGCCAGACATCATGTTTGCAACATGTGTTTGTGTAAGATCCTAATCAGCCCCTAGAAAGTCAAACCTTATTGCTGTAAAAAGGATATTCAGATTCCTAAAAGGTGCTCCCACACTTGGTATCTGGTATCTAGCTGATGGAAATATTAAGCTTTCAGGTTTCTCAGACAGTGACTTTGCTGGATGTGATAAAACAAGAAAGTCCACTTCAGGAGGGTGCCAATTCCTAGGCAGTTGTTTAGTGTCTTGGCAAAGCAAAAAGCAAGCAGCTGTTTCCACATCCACTGCTGAGGCAGAGTATATAGCTACTGCAAGCTGTACAGCCCAACTGTTATGGCTTCAAAATCAATTGTTGGATTTTGGTATCACTCCCCTAAAGACACCTCTCATGTTGGACAGTCAGGCAGCAGAAAATATCATCAAAAATCCAGTATCCCATTCAACCACCAAGCACATTGATATCAGACATCACTTTGTGAGGGATTGCTATGAAAAAGATTTGATTTCTCTGCATCATGTACCAACTAAAGATCAGCTGGCAGATGTGCTAATCAAAGGTTTAGACACATCCACCTTTGAAAGCTTGATCTCTAGGATTGGCATGCTAAACATGGAATAACAAGCAAAATCTTGTTTTTCTATGAATAAAAGCATTAAAATGTTTTCAGAAAATAAAAAATCCATCCTTAAAAATAGTTAAAAATGAAAATTTCATTAATCCTTAAAAGTCTGCCATAACCACTGTTTTTGGTTCAAACATCTGTTTTGATAATATTGTCCACTGCTGAAAGTCAACCACTGTTTTCTTAATTCCTTGTTAATCACTGTTGTTCAAAATCAGTGTTTTAACCCACTGATAGGCTATCCACTGATAGTTATAAAATCAGCCACTGTTCTCATTGTGACCGTTGCAACCACTGATACTTGTTCCATCAGTGGTTTCCTTAACAACTGTCTTCCATTCATCATCAGTAGTTGACACGTGGACAGTACTTGTCGGTCAGACCTTTTGTAACCGCTGCCACGTCAGCATTCACTTTTTCCCTTTATAAAACCCTGATCAAAACCCCAAACAGGGTTTTCACTGTCGAATAGAATTCAAAATTCCTTTCTCAAGGCAATTACCATCCATTTCTCTCAAATCACTCCTGTTCTTCTTCCTCTCACTCTCACAATCAAATCACCATGGCTCTTCCATTCAAAGCTCCTCACAATTACTTGGGTCTATTGACAAAACCAAGTCATACCACCACCTTTGATTCCGTCATTGATGCTCTTTCGTCATCATAGTACAAAACTTTGTTGACTTTTGATGCTCCGGTTTACCTGGAAACCCAACAAGAATTTTGGAAGAATGCGAAACTTGAATCTCAAGATAAAACGCCCATAGCCATTACTTCTTCGATAAAGGGTGTTCCAGTTAAAATCACACCACAAACTCTGTCAGAGGTTTTTGAACTGAATGATCTTCAAGGTAAAACTTCTTTTTCTAAAACAGAGTATCAAACTGATTTTCTAGAAAGAGGGTATGAAGAGGAGATGAAAAAGATACTTTACAAAAAGGGCAGTTTTCCTCCTGCCACAAGATTTTTGTTTCATACCCTCCTAATGTGTGTTTCCAATAAGACCACTTCTCTCAATGAAATTCCATTGAAGATCCAATACCTGGGTTATGCTATCTTGCATAGGGAAAACTTTAACTACACCCAGGAGATCTTCAATGATTTGGTCAAAAATGTTAATAAAAAATCATTTTTACTGTTTCCAAGGTTCTTGAGCTTTTATTTTCAAAAGACATTTGCAAAGGATAATGCTCATGTGCTTATCCAAGGTGAACCTTGTCAAATAAATGGCCTAACACCTGAAACATTTACAAGGCTATCAAAAGTTTCCAAAACACAAGCCGAGGTTCCTGAGTAGACTTTAGCAGCTACCACTGCTCCTCAGGCACCTGCTGTTGAGCCCACTGCTCAAGGTGATCACAGCAGCAAAACAACTGCTGTGAAACCCACACCTAAAACCACAAAGAGACCAAAACAAAAGAAAACACAAAAGCCCCCCAAACCTACAAAAAAGGCAACTCTGGAAGATGAGATCCCAGAGCAACTGCCAGTGACAACACAAAAGTCACAAATAACCACTGCTGCTACTTCCTCACAGCAGTTGGAAGAAAGATCTCAACCTGAGCCTCAAACTCCTCCTGCTTCTTCTAAAAAAGAACAGGTTGTAAGAACAGGGACACCACAATATGATGCTCTGGAATCACTTGATTCTATCATCCACAGCCCACTGCCCGGGGCAAATTCTCTTTCCACACCAATACTCACTACCACACTTCCACCACAAATATTACCTCTATTGGATGCAGTTGATTTAGCCCAGACAAAAATCTGTTCATCTCAATCACCTGTTCATGAGATTATTCCACAGAAAGTGACTGAGTCTGGTGTCTCAATCTCTGTTAACCCACCAATAGTTGAGGAGGTTACACCCCTTGAGTTACATGTAATTCTTGGTGGTAGTTCAAGTGAAGCAACTACTACAAGTGTTGAACCCACTGGTTTACTCTTGGACAATAGTTTCATCCCTAAGACTTCCTTGAAGGCAATATCTTCTTTGGGAACCATAACGCCAACTGGTGGATATCCAATATACACTGGTGAGCTAAGAATGGCAACCTCTTTTGAAGATAGAAGACCCCAGTACCAAGAAAAAGGGGTATCAGTGGGAAATCAGATGATCCCATTAAGTTGGGTGATGGTTTAATGTACCTAGAATTGACGGATAGAGTTGACAAACTTGATACATCTGTTGCAGAAATCAAAGACATGTTGCAACAGTTGTTGAAAGCACAAAAGGTACCATCCACTGCTGCATCAGGTCAAACATTTGTTCCATCATCTGCTCATACTCCAGCTGAACTCAGGAGTTTGTTTTAACCTATGCTCATTCAACAAAGACAGTATGCTGATCAGCAACATGAAATTCAAGTTCAGAAGATCAGAAATATAATGGAAGCTAGGTTCAAGGATACCCAGGTAGATATTAAGGTAATCAAGGCACACTTGCTGAACACCACTGGCACTGCTCCTCCCTCTATCATTTTTATGGACAACCCACCACCTAATGATGCCAAAAAGGGGGAGAAAATGAAGCAGTTAAAGAAAAAGGGATATGAAGATGGGTTGTACATTACACCAGACAATTCTATTATGCTTGCAGATATCCCTAAGCCAGATGGTTTTAAAAGGTTAATGTAACCTTAAATGCCTTAGCTGATGAAAAGACAAGGCTGAAAAAGGATATGGAGGCAAAGGGTAAGTCAAGGTTTGAAGAGGAGAAGCAAGTGTTTATGGCAATGGAAGTTCAGGGTACTTCAGAGCCCAAGGATGAAGAAAATCCTAAGCCACAAAGAAAACAGCCCACTAGAAAAGTGAGGCAACCCAAATCCACACCTTCCAGACTCACAAAACATGCTCCCCAAACTCCCAAAAACTCCTCACATCAAACCTCCAAACCAGCAGATGTTAAAACACCTGTTGTATCAACTGCTGTTGGTACGTCAGTGGTTTCAACAGCTGTTAAACCAATAACTGCCACCACTACATCAACACACACTACAACCACTGCTCCCACTTCAACCACTGTCCCACCAAAAACATCCTCACCACCAAAAACATCCTCACCACCAAAAACATCCTCACCACCACAAAAGTCTCCTACCAAAAAGAAGAAGACAACTGATGACACATCATCAGTTGTAATGACAATAGTGGTTGAAACACCAGTTGTTTCAACAGCTGTTAGTCAGCCACCTTCCACTTCAATCACCACCACTCAAATCACTACTTCTCAACCCACCAAAAAACCACCAACCTCTCCTAAACCAAAAAGGAGATGGATAATCTTGGAAGATGATGATTCTTCACCACCTCCAACTTCTTCACAACCATTGACCCTTGTTACAATTCCTAACCCTGTTCCACTCTCTTCAGTAAAAGCTCAAAATCCAAACACTGCCATTGTTCCTGTGGCTGTTCAGTATCCATTAGATCTTCCAGCAGTTAGAGAGGAGATAAAATCCTTCTACTCTGAAGATAACCCTGCAAAAAGGAACTTGCCATCTCTTCAAGGATATCCAAGACCTAACAATATTGAAGAATACTTGAAGTTAAAAGGTCAACAAGCAGAGGATATCTCTAAAAGAAATACACAGGGAAAATCTGATAAAGAGATTCAAAGATACTACCAATATCTGCTAACTCAAGTCAGAACTTTGGAGCAGTTTTCAAAAGATCTCTGTCAGAAACTTTCAGAAAGAGATGATGAAACCCTGTGAAAAGATTACATTGAGCACATTATGGCTTTCAAGAGATACAAGGGAGAACAAGCTCAATATAAAGAATGGACAGTTGGTGAGCTCAAAGAGGAGTTAGAAAGAATTGAAAAAATGAATAAAGAGAAAGTAAGACACACTCCTCCTGTTTGGTCCAAGAACAAGAAGAATGTACCTGAAAGGACCTTAAGGCTAAAGAGAATGAAAGAAGAGCTAATTACAGCAGATTTTGGGTCAAGGAATCAAGTGACAAGGTGGTCAGAGGATAAAGTGTTGGCTTCTTACCAAAAGCTGGAAGAATTGAGAAAGAAAAATCCTAATGTTCCTCAAAAGCCTACTTACCCTGAAGCAGTGGTTCCAGCTAAACCACAAAAACTGCAAGTAAGGAAATCCACTGCTCCACCTGGTGCCATCCTTTATCAAAGAAGAAAACAAAAGCAGATGGATGCAGAAACAGCAGAGGATATAGCAGCATGGGATGACATTATAAAAATGGTCCTCAAGCATATGATAGCTGAGAATCCCGAGCTTGCAACAGCTCAAAGCACTGCTCAACCAGTTATCACCAGGCCACCGATGTGTGCAAAATGCAACATATAAATTACATCAATTGTGGCATAAAACTAACCCTTTTTTAGTACTAATGTTGGAAAAAGTGTGTTTTTGTCTTCCTTTTGTATTTTCAGGATTAAATGAGCTCAAATGAACAAAAGAAGCAAAAATGCAGCAAAATCTAACATAAACACAAGAAAAAGAACAAACGTGGCATACCCGGCCTCCCCGACAGCATCTTCCCAAGCAAAACAAGAGAACAGAAGGCTGAACACGCCCCGTGCTCAATGAGCACGGGGGCGTGCCCAAGTGTCAGCAGAAAAGACAAAGCTGTAGAAGCTTCTATCAACCACCACGGGGTCGTGCTCAGCGGACACGGGGCCGTGGTCAACTCTAAGATTCGCAAAATCTGGGGAAATCTTGATAGTACAGATACGCTTCTGCACACGGGGTCGTGCCCAGCGGACACGGGGGCGTGGTCAACTAATGCAGACAAACTGCAATTAATGAAGACAGAGAAGAAGGATGGACACGGGGCCGTGCCCAATGGACACGGGGCCGTGCCCGAGCTACTGTTTAGGCTATAAATAGGGGTACTTGGCTCATTTGCAAACCATCCCTTGGCACACCACCTCTCTCACACTTCACCCACCACCATCACAACACCATCATCCACCACCATCATCCATCGTCCATCGTAGAGTGTGTGAGTCATCTCAGGATCCAAGATTGATCGTAAGAGTTCTTGACAATCAAAGGCCATGTTTGCCTAAGTCTCTTACATCACTTGGTGAAGACAAGTGTCTAGTGTAATACTTTTTATTTTTAATCTTTTCGCACTTTTTATTTGGTTATGTATTAATGACTTTAATAACTAGTTTCTTATGTTGAAGGTGATTCTTCCTTATCGTTTGTCCGTGGTGTCTTGGCATTATTTTACTGTCTATATAAAATAAAAGATTTTCACCATTCATATCTCCACGGTCTATATGGAGATATGTTGGCTACCTGGTCGGGGGTTAAGGGAACGGTTTGGTAAGAGTCTTGCCTTGTTCAGTGTATAGATCCTGCAAGGACCTGGGTCAAATTTAGTAGGACCTCCTTCAATACCCACTGGTATTGGATGGCGGGGGTCCAAACTCTTTGATCCCCTCATATGTAAGCTACTATTAATACTTTAACCCGGCTACTTAGGACTGTATCCCTGCTGACTCAGACTACTTAGCCGAGGGTAACGTCACCTTCAAAAGAGGGGCCTACCATAATATGCATTAATAACTTAATTAATTATCTTTCAATAATCCGACCCTTTAGGATTGTATCCTTGCTGACTTAAACTACTGGGTTGAGGGTAACGTCACCTTCAAAAGAGGGGCCTGCTACAATAACTAAGATAATCTCTTAAAAAGTGCAAAAGTGCGGAAATAATCAAAGGTTACACTAAACACGAGTCGGAGCCAAGTGATTCATCTTGTCTATCTGTTTTTATTTTTATTTTATTTTTCAGCATTTTAGTTAGTTTCTATTTTTCTAGTTTAAAACCTTTTTTCTAACTTTTGATTTGATTAGACGTTGAGGATAAACCGGTAGTAAAAGCTCTTGTGTCCTTGGACGACCTCGGTATCTTGCCAACACTATACTACGCTCACGATGGGTGCACTTGCCCATATGTGTGTTTGGTGTTAGTAAAATATCGTGTTTTATAAATTTAAAACTTGACTAACGTGTAAAAAGGGCTTAAAATATACTTAAATACCTATCACACTTTACGCACATCACCACCATCTCCAAACTCATTATCAATAAAGCCTCTCCCAAGAAACCTACTGATTAAAAAATACTAAAGTGAAAATCTGACAAACAGACCCACGTATTGACTTTGCTCAAATCCAGTGGTGAAGTGAAGAACATATCAAGGGAACAAGCATTAGGCCTGGGTGTTGCAGATCTACAAGATCTCCTTGAACTTCCACTGTGCAGGGATGAGGATGACACAAATTCCATGAACTTTGAATTACTATTCAAAGGACAAGTCAGGGAACTGTTGATGAGGCAATAAAGATCCATAATAATGAAGGGTTTTGGCATCATCTGTTCCAGGGGGAGATTGTTGGGATTGAACCCTACCAAAGGAACAGTTGATAAAGCCAAAACTGGGTTAGAGTAGTCGATCCAGAATAAGCAGATGTTGTATCCAATCTTTCCCCTTGAAAGTGGTTCTAATAACTGATGACCTCTATCTACTGCTCGTTTACAACTGCTGATGATTAAAGACTATTGAAGACTATGCACTGATGCTCAATCTACCGATATGGGTCAAGCACTGCTGAAGATATAAAGTACTGCTGGAGTCACAACAGTGGAATGAGAAGCAGTAGTTTAGTTTACTTATTGTATTGTAATGTAATCAGTGGTTAAGATAACAGTGTTTGTATTAGGTCAGTAGTTACAGGTTGTTAGGAAGTTAGATGTCACTTTCATGGTGAAGTCAGCCAAGATGCTTCAGTGGTTTGCTCGTGCCTATAAATAGAACAGTACCCTATACTGTTCTATTAGCTCTTTCATCAATTGTCTTCCTGTACGAACAAACTATTGTGAGCTCAGGCTAAGGGGGAGTTTGTAATACATGCATGTAGTGTAATTGAAGTTTATAATAAATATAATCATTCGATTCCATGAACAAACATGTGTGTTGAAAGCAATTCTCCTATTTGATTGTGTGTGAAAGTTTGTTTCCATTTAGTTTCCGCTGCAATTACTTATTCATATTCTTAATTCTCAAACAAAAACACAATCATAAGAAACTCAGATCCTAACATTTGGCGTCATTACTTGTATGGAAAACGCTGCATGATCTTTACTGATCACAAGGGTTTGCAGCACATCTTTGATCAGAAGGACTTAAACATGAGATAACGAAGATGAATTGAGCTACTGAATGGTTATGATTGTGAGATTAAGTATCACCTGGATAAAGCAAGCGTTGTGACAGAAACCTTGAGCCGCAAGGATCGCACAAAGCCTCTAAGGGTGCGAGCCTTAGAGATGACCATACAGACGAATCCCGCTACTAGGATTCGTGAAGCTGAGCAAGAGGCGCTCAAAACAGAGAACCTACGAGCTAAAGCGTTACGTGGAATGGGAGTGCGATTATTGCCTAAGGCTCATAGGTCAAGGTACTCGATCCATCCTGGATCCGACAAGATGTATCAAGACTTGAAGGATTTGTATGGGTGGCCCAAGTCGGAAGCTGATATAGCTACCTATGTGGGTAACTGTCTTACTTGTGCCGAAGTTAAGACAGAATGCCAGAAACCATCAGGGCTGCTGCAATGGCCTGAGATTCCCATATGGAAGTGGGAATGAACCTCGGACGGCCAGAGTAAACGAACGATACAGGCTTTGGTAGACATGCTACGTGCTTGTGTGATGAACTTTGATGAAAAGTTGGAATACTCACTTGCCCTTAGTGGAGTTTTCCTACAATAATATTTATCGCACCGCCGTTTAGGCCACCTCGTGTGAAGCTTTATATGAACGTAAGTATCGGACCCTTTGTGTTGGGCGGAGGCCGGAGATGAACGATTTATTGGCCCCGAGTTGGGTCCGGAAACCACAGATAAGACCATTCAGATATGTGATTGTATCAAGACAGCACGTGATATACAGAAAGGCTACGCCGACAAGCGGCGGAAACCATTGGAAATTTGAGATTGGAGATATGGTTTTAATGAGAGTCTCGCCTTGGAAAGGCTTGGTACGATTTGGAAAGCGTGGGAGGTTGAACCCACGGTATATTAGACCTTTCGAGATCCTGGAAAGGATCGGAACCATTGCTTACAAGCTGAAACTTCCAGAAGAACTTAGCAATGTTCACGACACGTTTCATGTATCTAGTCTTTAGAAGAGTCTGACTCATGAAATAGTCGTTATTTTTCAAACAAGATTCACATCAACGACAAACTCCAATTTACTAAAGAACCTGCTAAGGTTAAGGACTGGAAGTCCACAAAACACGGAGAAGTATTAAATTTGTTAAAGTTCGTTGGAATTCACGTCATGGCCTGGAATTTTCTTAGGAACATGAAGGCCAAATCAAGTCTAAGTATTCATACCCATTTCACAACTCCCCTTCAATCTATAACATGGTTTGAATTTTGGGACGAAATTCTTTTAACGGGAGGAGAATGTGACAACTGGCACATTACCATAAATTCCGTACAATAATAAACAGTAATTTGTGCTTTAATGACTGTGCATGATTGAATTAACAAGATGAATGAATTTCTTATTACCGTTATATACATACAATGGCATTTCATGTTGCAAGATTTTTATCTTTATCACATGCAACACAATATGGCTTTATTAGTGCACGAAACGAAGTTAGCACAGTTATCAGACAAACTAGAAGTACTGACGAGAGTTCAGTACTTAGACAGACGTGATGTTAAGACACAGAATGAGCCTGAAACCAAGAGTTACAATAGAATAGTGTGTAGGAAAGTAGGGATCATAAAACTGCTTACCTAGTGATGATTTAGGTGCCGGAAAGTGCCAGAAACACACTAAAACTGCAGAATTCTGCAGAAAATAACCAAATTCAGCAATTTTCAGCATTTTAACAACTAAATATAATGCAGAAAAGTGGTTTAATGGTCCAGAATACTTTCCTAAGTGCCAGGAATCAAAACTGTCATTAAATACAACATAACGCACACTAAACTGCGCTATTTAGCACTTTAACGAACCGACCGAACACTACCCGAAACATCTAAATTTCACTAGAAGCATTGTTTTAGTGTTATGAAGCTAGTTATGGCCACCGAACATCATAATACATCCTATAAATGCATAACACATATAACCCTAACTAATTACCTTATAAATCTAACTAGTTTGCTAACTTACCATTAAATCTCAACCAAGACCCCCCCTCCTAAAGACGGTTACAAGTGGACCCCACTTGTTGATTTTATTTCATTTGTTTATTGGATATGTTAATCACTTTAGGGACACAAGAACCATTAGTCAAAATGATGTTGGAGAACTTGATAAATAACCACAAGATTACACCACTTCACATTTCTAACTCACAAACTCACCTCCTTCTCCCTCTACATACTCTCGGCCAAGCACCCCCTCACCATCAACCTCATATCTAGTCCATTCTCAAGTGATCCAAGGTGTTCACAAGGTGTTTCAAGCATAGTTAGAAGGGTTGGAAGCAAGGAGATTGGAAGGACCTTCATGGGGAGCTATTAACCACTTTAAATCTTCATCATCTTCATACTTGTTCTTCCCTAGCCTTGTGCTAGGAGTAAGACTCTCATAACCTCATTTTACTTCTTATTATGTTGGTTAAAAGGTCATGTAAAAGATTAAACATGAAGATCATGAAAGAATAAGAACATAATTTCTAACATAAAGCTTTAAATCATAATAATCTATGTTGTTAAAGTGTTATTATGCTTCTTGATTGTTGATTGTTTGTGTTAATGATGTTAAACATCATATGAACTTGCTAGATTGTGATTAAAGACATGATCTAGCAAGATGAGAGGATGATTATGTTATAAATCAAGATGATCATCCTTATGTGAAACATGAACTTGAAAGGTTAAATGTTTTTCTTGAATAATGATGATCAAAGTGTAATGTAAGCCTTGTAAATATGTGATTTCAAAAATAGTTTTCTCAAGAAACTAAGTTAAAATACAAGATTTATATAAACTTGGTTCTTAAAGAAACTAATCATATTTTTAGTGGTTAATCAAGTGTAGAAACAGATTATTACCAAGAAAAATTCAAGAAGAAACATTTTTAGAAAATTATTTTACAAGTTGTAAACATCAAAAATCTTCAATGATGATGTTTTTAAACAAACAACCACACTTTAAAGGGTAACTAAGCTTACTAAACACACTGCCAAGTTACTACAAATTTTTATAAATTTTCAAGTTCATGAGGTAGTGATCATGGCTTGATTTTGGCACTTGGTAAGTATTGTTTGATTTGTTGATGATTTGTGATGCTTTTTAAAATAAAATGATATGCTTTAAAAGCATGGAAACCTCCATTTTTAAGGGGAAACTATGGCAAAAATTTTCTAGAAATTAAACACTTAGAAAAATATTTTTAAACAAGTGTTTACAAGTGTATTTTAACCATGGTTTTTCATATAAAATTTGCCATAATTTTTGTTGCAAAAATTACAAATATTGGAGGTTGGTTTTTTATAATAAAAGTGACTAAATATGTATTTAGGAAAATATATATTTAGATGTCACCATATGTGTGATTACTTGTATATTATGTGTATTAGTTATATTATTTTAGCACTTGAAATCATATAACTCACCAAAATACCAAAAATTACAATACAAAATATTACCAAAATTCCAAGAAACAAATGTATAATTTATACCCAAAAATTGGAAGAAACCGAACAAGGAATATAACTTACAAAAATATTCCGGAATTAAATTCATGGGTATATTTTGGTAAACGGTATTTTGGACACCAAGAGAACAAAATATGAATTTTACAATTATTACAAAAATATATCATATTTTGACAAGAGTAAAATATATTGTTTTTGAGTAAGAAAAATATATACGTTTCTTGAACAATTAGAAAATATAATATTTTTGGAGGAAATATATATTTTCTTACATAAAGTTAAAAAATATTATTTTTGGGATGAAAAATGAATTTATAAATATTTTCTAAGTTCATCTTGAAAATAAATTATTTTGAGGTTTATATGAAAATATAATTATTTTTTGCCAAGGAAGAATTATAGATAATTTCCTATAAAAGTTTTCTTAAAACATATATATTTTAAGAATATATATGTTGGTTATTTTTATTGGTTAAAAATAATATTCTGGAAAATTTAATACAAAATTAAGTATAGGAATACTTAATGAATACAAGAAAATACGTATTCTTGTACGTCCAAATACACACCGGAATACACCACAAATACTTGACAAAATACACAAGTATACTCATACCTATACTTGGGAAATATCCATGAAAAGAATTACAGAACGAACTAAGGCAAACATATATTATTCTAACAATATTCCAAATAAATGGATGAATACAAATTAAGTTAAAATATTATTATTTTAACTAATAATTATACACTTTGAAATTATATAATGTACATCAAAGATGTAACTCAAAATATACCAAGATTTCCAAAACAAGTCTTAATGAACAACTAAGACAAAGAATCGTTACACGACCTAAACGTCTAATAAAACATGGCACTTGTGTAGGTAGTTGTACGACTCGTATGAGGACCTTTGAATATACGAGACAGCTGGACGCAAACCAGTGAGTTAATGTTCCCCTTTTCTTTTAACTGTTTTGGATTTATAACTCTAGGGGGTGAAATACATGTTACATATGTTTCAATGGTATGATTTGGCTACGAAATGAGCTATTAGATCATGTGAGCATAGGCTGAAAACTGAAATGCCAATAACTCTCATAAGAATCATGGACAAAGGTTAGATCTAACGGGTACGGCCGAGCCCCACTCATGGTCCTTATGTGACCACTAGAGTGCTTTAGTGTCCCAGTCGAGGTGATTCGACAACGGTCAAGAGGATTTGACACGGTCAAGGTGATTTGACGCGGTCAAGGGAATTTGACGCAGTCAAGGTGAATTTGACACAGTCGAGGGAATTCGACACAGTCGAGGGAATTCGACACAGTCGAGGGGATTCGACAAAGACAAAAAAAATCTACTCATAATGAGTACTCCCTATGTCTTCACATACATTAATGTCCTTGCAAAACATTAATTTGATCTGTTCATAGATGCTTTTCATACCTGTTTTCAAAAGAGTCTCTCAAATGTTTACAAGTCTATCAGTTCTCATACAAAACGCATGAACTCGCTCAACTTTTATTGATGTTTTCAAAATTACATGTATTTCGGGAAACAAGTTGGATCTTGGGCGCTGGTGTCATTATTGGACGTAACTTTGAAGTTTAAATGTCATCCACTTTTGTTGGTTTGTAACTTAGTCAAAGGTTATGTTGTTTGAAACTTAAATGACTGGTGTTTGTAATGTTTTGAACTTTATGAATGGATGAACATCATTTTGATCATATAGTTGTACATTATAATCGAATGCAATGAGAACCAATTAAGTCACACGCATACGCTTCCGCAAAAGTTAAAGGAAGCTCGACCCCAGCCAGGGGCTCTGCCCCTTGGACCCCGCCAGGGGCTGCCGCCCCTTGGTGTAACAACCGTCAAAAATCCAGGTATCCGTACAATTAATTAATATTGATTAGTGCTTAATGACTGTGCTAAATTACAAATAATGACTTAAACTGCTTTCTGATTTCTGCATCATACTTACATGTGCATCACATATTGCATACCATGACATCATTTATCACATACAAACTTTAGTGACATAAACGATGCACAAAGCACAGTTAGCACAATTAGCGGATAACTCAGAAAAATGCTGACGATGTCAGTACATAGACAGACAGTGTTTTGAGACCCCGTATGGGCCAGAGACAAAGTACTACACTAGTATAGTGTGTAGGAAAGTAAGGATCACAAAACTGCTATACTAGGTGATAGTTTAAATGCCGGGAAGTGCCTAAAACCCACTTAAAGTGCTGAATTTAGCACATTTCAGCAAAATTCAACATTTTAATAAACTAGAAACATGCAAAAATATGGGAAAATGGTCCTGAATGCTTTCCTAAGTGTCGGGAATTAAAATCGTCACAAAAGGGTACTAAAAGATCACTAAATGGAATAGTTTGACACTTTAACGAACTGGTATCTAACCAAACAACCGGACACTACCCGAAACACCAAAATTATACTAGAAGCATTGTTTTAATGTTTCTGAGCTAGTTATGATCCCCGAACACCCTAACACACTATATAACATATCATATGCATGATCACTAACTAATACACTTAGAATCCTAACTAAACACTTAACTAATCATCAAAACCCAACTAATACCCCCCCCCCCTTCACATTTACGGTCACCAAGGGAGTGGTCCCACCCCACATCTTCTCTTGATCTCCTAGATTTCATTTGATCTTGCCTAGATTTGATAAGATCATGTCTTGTACTTAACCAACACTTAAACCATTGGGTAATAACATTGGATGGATTATAAGAACACTTGAGCTCACACACTTCACCACAACTCACCTCCTCCTCCTCTCTCCCCCCCTCTCGGCCATGAGCACCCACCACCACCATCATCACTTCCACTTTAAGTCCATTCATTCCAAGACCATTCTAAGGTGTAAGGAGCCATACAAAGGAGCTTGGTGCTTGTGGATCCTGAAGGACCTTCATCAATTGCTTTTATCCATCACTTTTGTCATCACCATCTCTTGTGTTCATCCCTAGCCTTTGTGCTAGTTGTAAGACTCTCATAACCTTTGTTACTTCTAATTTTCTTGATGAACAATAAAAGACATATTCATGAATCTCTAACATAAGCTTAACATATGATGAAATATTGATGAAACTATGTTGTTTAGTGTATGAATGATACTTGCTTGTTATTTACTTGAGATTATGATGTTGATCATCATAAGGAGCTTGCTAGATTGTGATTAAACACATGATCTAGCAAGAGAGAGGATGATTATGTGATAAAACAAGATGATCATCCTCATGTGTTAAGCATGAACATGAATAATAAGATGATTTCTTGAAAAATAATAAACAAAGTAAGTTAGTAATCTTATGGATCTAAGATTTATGAATGGTTTTCCAAAAGAACCAAGTTCAAAATGTGATTTTTAGAAGATCTTGGTTCTTACTTAAACAAACACTATTTTTAGTGCTGAAACAAGTGTAGAAACACTTGAGAAACAAGAAGATTTCACAAAGAAACGTTTTTGTAAAATATGTTTACAAGTTGTAACACCTAAATTCTTTAAGAATGAGTTTTTTAAAGAAATAAACACACTTTAAAGGGTAACTAAATCTACTAAACACACTACCAAGTTACTACAAGTTTTTATGAAAACTCAAGTTCATGATCATTATGTAGATAGCTTTGTTTTACCACACTTGGTAAGTGCAGATTGATTGTTGATTGTTTGGATGATTTTTGAAAAGAAAATGATATGCTTAAATAGCATGGACACCTCCATTTTTAGGGGAAACTATGGCGAAATTTTCTAAAAATACAAACACTTAGAATAATATTTTTAAACAAATATTTACAAGTATGTTTTAAACTATGGTTTTCAATATAAACTTTGCCATAGATTTTGTTACAAAAAAATACAAATATTGGAGGTTGGTTTTTATTAAATAAAAATGGATAAATTTGTATTTAGAATATATATTTACATTAATAACACATTGTGTGTGATTATTTGTATACTTGGTGTAATAGTTATGTTATTTTAGGATTTACAGTAATATAACTTAACAAAAATACCAAGAATTTACAATCCAAAAAAATAAATATATAAGTTACATGCTTAATATTGTGAAATCGAACGCAAGAACATAACTTATGAAATATTCCGGAAAATACCATTATAAATATATTTTTGGTAAATATTATTTTGGATACAAGAAATAAAAATATGATTTTTGTAAGTATTACAAAGTTGTACCATATTTACGACAAGGAGAAAATATATTATTTTTGGGAAATAAAATATATTTTCTTGGTATATTTAGAAGATATATGATTTTTGAGAAAAAATATATATTTTCTTGAGAAACATTATTTTTGGACAAATAAGTTTAAATATATTTTCTAAGATAGACTAAAAAAATATATATTATTTGGAGACTACCAATACGAGAATACAAAGATACATGTATGAAATACCCCCATCCTTGGGAAGGAAATACGAAAATAAATACTTGAGAAGTATTAATACAGAAATATTGTTTAAACAGTTATTCCAAAATTAAATATAATTGTAAAGTTAAAATAATCATTATTTTAACTAGTAATTATAACTTGGAATAATATTGGGAACATAAGAAACGTAACTCAAACACGTAAATACTAAGGCAAGGCACGGCCCGTTAGTCTAATAGATTAGTACATTGTAGGGAGTCGTGTTCGCTGAGGTGATTTGGGTTACGATTCTGAAGATGCAAAACAGTGAGTTCATGTCCCCCTTTTCTTTTAACTGTTTTCAGTTTATAACTTCGGGGGTGATATACATGTTACAATTGTTTACAAACTTTTTATACATGGTATGATTAGCTAAGGAGGGTTACTTACTGCTTGATCATGTGAAAGGTGGGTTAACACTTAAGGCCATTAAACCTCGTCGTAGGTCCGAGGGACATGAGTGATAGATCTATTTGGGTGTAGCGAGCCCACACCCATGAGGACCAAGGTGGCCCATGTGGTGCCTATGTCCACATATTAATGTCGTGGCAAATTCCGCTAGGTTTGAGTTTTCCTGCAGCATTTCACACATACCAATGGCCTTGCAAACCATTGGTGATCTGTTTTTCCTTATTGCTACATACCAGGGACATACATACATACAGACATATTTTAAAGGGTTATTCATACACTTACACATGAACTCGCTCAACTTTTGTTGATGTTTTTTCAAATTACATGTATTTCAGGGAACTAAATGGATCTGGCAGGTGTTGCATGTTTGTCAAGCTGCGTCATGAATAAAGGATGTCATTCGTAGAGTTTAGGAGATGTATCCTATTCCTGGACGGGATACATGTTTCTAAACTTGGTTTTAATTAAAGTCTTTTGTTGAGTCTTTATGAACTCATTTAAAATGTTGTGTTTTGTAACTTGAATTCGGTGTCGATGTTTCAAACAATTATGATATGTTGTTTTCAAACTTAATTTATGGATGAACATCTACCGTTTTTATCATATAGCATTGTTATGATTGAATGCTATGGTATTAAGAAAGTCACACCAATAATCACGCTTCCGCAAAAGTAAGGGTGTGACAGCTTGGTATCAGAGCTTCGATCGTAGCGAACTAGGATTCTTTCTCGAGTCTAGACTACGATCATTAGGGCTCTCACAAAAATATTTTCAAACATGTTTACATTGCATACACAAAATGTCCAGATCCAGGGAACAAACATTTTTACAAACAAAAAGGGCACAAAACACATTTCGAAGCTTATGTTCATAATTCAGTCTTAGAGACTGGGGAGGTTTAGTCTTAGAGACTGGGGAAAATTTGTCTGAAGGACTGGGAAATTCAGTTTGAGAAACTAGGGAGGTTTTAGTCTGAGAGGCTAGGTAGTTCAGTCTGAGAGGCTGGGTGGGATAGTTTGGGAAGACTAGGATGATTACATGCTTACATTATCACTGCTTACATGCTTATTTGATGATTGTTGATATATGTGCATATGTGTGATTGTTTTGTCACAGACACCATGTCCTCTTCTGATAGTGGAGTATCAGATACCGTAGACCCTATGGCCATAGTTTCAGATTATGAGATAGCCACAGACCCTGAGGTTTTCACCTCTGACACTACGAGTAACGACGATGATGATTTCCAGTCGTTTGCTTTACCAGATTTTGGCGATGATATACCGCTAGCTGATGGTCTTCCTGGCAAGGATCTACTTCTTGTTCAAATCCCTGCTCCTTTTCCTCTTGCTGCATTTCCTATCGAGGATCTGCCTCTTGATGCTATGTCCGACGACGACGTCGATCTTTTTATTGAGGGTCCCCCTGAGGGTGCCCAGGATGATGGAGCTCCAGTTGATGATGACGTTGTCGTTCCACTTGTCTAGATTCCAGTCGCCGATGTCATTGTTGTTCTGCTTATCGAGATCCCGATCGTTGAGATTTCATCTGACCATTCAGGTCCTGATTCATTCGAGTCTGTGTCGTCTACTACTTTACACGCACTGGGATTGCAGCGTTATCCCACTAACACTGATTCCGACACAGCTATGTATGCCGCACGTGTTCCTCCACAAGACTTCGAATTTAATGATGAGTTTGATCCTGTCTTTCCACACGACTTTGACCCTGAGCATGAGATTGAGTTTGTCCCCGATGATCATCCTTTTGAGGCACCTGCCGTTCCTGACGATCAGCTCTTTGATATACCCGCTGATCTTGAGCTTGCACCAGCTGACCCTGGGCCTGTGATTGCACCCGAGCCTATACCAGCTAACTATCCTCTACCTGAGCATGACCCTGCACCTGTTGACATACCAGTTGTTGCACCACTGTTACCTGACCCTATACCTGCAGCCGTTGATCATGCTCCTTTTTGTTGACCATCTAGACCCCAGATATGCATTCACCCATAATGGGTGGATCGAGGACGACGATGACTTACCTCCTTTTGTTAGACCTGTTACTCCCCCACCTGCACCCACACCTGCACCCATTAATATCGCCCCGTTTCACCCACATGTGTCAGATATGCACCGCACAGATTTGCCGATCACATTCTTGCAGGATATCCCTCCTCCCCGCCCAGGGGAAGGTCCATTGAGTCAGCAGCCCAGTCATATTCCTCCTGTGTCAGCAGCCGATCCCTTCATGTCACAGTTTTCACACAGTGCTCCATTTGCTTCAGCACCATCGGGCGAGCCACTTATTTGGTTTCCGCCCAACACGATGCCTATTTCTGACCCATATCATCCTTCACATTACACTGGGTACACGAGGGATGATCTGCTTTTGTCGTTACAGCTCCAGCAGGAGTTGTTATGCTGTAGAGTCATGGAGTTAGAGAGGATTCCACGTCCTCCGCCTTGTCCTTGCCAGTCACCATTCGTGACTCCACCGGTTCCTCTTCTGCCATACCCTGATTTTGACATTCGTTTTCTTACTATGGAGCAGTAGATTAGTTACCTGCTGCGTACCGTTTATGCTCTTGAGGAGGAGTTAGCGCATTTGCGCAGTTTGCTATTCGTTCCTCCACCTCCTCCTCCTCCACCATCAACGTAGCAGTTTTTTGGTTTTATGCAGGTAGCATACTTTTGATGAGAGTGCAGCTATTGAGCCCAGATTGCACAGCCTTTTTGAAGACCACTTTTTGACTTATTGACTTTTGATTGTTGTAGTTGGTTAGACGATTTGGACAAGGGTGATGTGACCCTATAGTCCCTTTTGATGTATGATACATTTGATGAACTTGTAAAACTGTATTGTGGTCATTGACATATATAAAGCTCAATCGCAACATTCTCATTATATACGTTGTTGGATTACTTGTTTGTGTTATGACATGGGATTTTATGTGTTTACTTGCGTTGATAAATATTGCTACGTGTGCATGCCATATACTTACTATACTTATTATGACTTGACCAATGCGATCTTCTTATAGAAGATGCCTCCATGAAGAGAAACTCGTTTGCCCACTACAGAGGCTGAGTTACAAGCGCAGATTTCATGAGCTATAGCACAGCACGAGGCCCTGCGCTCTGAACATAGCGGGGGTACCTCTGGAAACAACCCACCTCATGGTAATGTTTAAGTCACTAAGGACACATTACGTTACATTTAGATATTCCATGTGCAATCGCTAATGCTTACTGTGAATGATGTTACTTGTACAGGCTGTACCTATAAGCAGTTCTTAGACTGTAAGCCTCTGAATTTCGACGGCACGGGGGGTGCTGTTGCCTTTGTCAGATGGACAGAGAAGACTGATTCAGTGATAAGAATGAGTAAATGTGCTCCTAAGCACCAGGTCACCTACATCTCGGGACTTTTTCTTGATGGTGCCCTATCTTGGTGGAATCTCCAAGTCCAGACCTTGGGAGAAAAAGCTGCTTACGCCATGGTATGGGACGAAATGAAGGAACTCATGTGAAAGAAGTACTGCTCAAGGGCCGAAATTCAAAAGTTGGAGACTGAGTTTTGGCACCTCAAGATGGATGGTCCGAAGATTGTGGAATACGTGCAGAGATTTCACGACTTATCTCACGTCGTTCCTTATATGGTTGATCCTGAATTCAAGTGCATTGAGCGTTTTATTTGGGGATTGGCGCCCCAAATCATGAGTATGGTGACGACATCGAAGCCCGCTACGATCACTAAGGCTATTGATCTAAGTGTGGCACTGACTAAAGAGGCTATCAGGTTGAACAAATTTTCGATCTCTGACCAAAAGAAGAAGGAGACTCACGTTGAGTCATCTGGCGAGAACAAAAGGAAGTTCTCAAATTTCAAGAAAGGTACTAGCAGCAGCAACAAGAAGAAGAATGTGAACCCATCAGTCGAGGTCAAGACTGGTGCCGAAGTCAAGGGAAAAGGATATATGGGCACTCTGCCCAAATGTGATGTCTGCCAGTACCATCATGCCGGCTAATGCAGAGTTAGGAAATGTGAATCTTGTGGGAAGGTTGGCCATTCAAAGGAGACATATTGGGTTGGTACTGGTCGTGGTAACAATGGTCAGAGAGGTTATGGAAATAACAACCTTGGTGGGAATGGGTATGGAAACCACCCACAAGGAGGAAATGGCGGAAATGGTAACCGTGGTAACTTTGGGAATCAAGCTGGTAGTGGAAGCCGTGGAGCAACCAACGCTCAAGGTGGTAATGGAAATGGAAATGGTCGAGGACCAGGTTGTTCTAACTGTGGAGATGTGGGGCACTTCAAGCGAGAATGCCCAAAGCTCAATCAAGCTCAAGGAATAGTTTTCAACATCGGAGCGAGGGAAGCTCGCCAAGATCCGAACGTAGTTACTGGTACGTTCCCTATCAACCAACGCTTTGCATCTGTAATGTTTGATACTGGTGCCGATTATAGTTTTGTATCCCTAGAATTTAAGAAAATACTTGAGTTGGTAGCTAGTAAGCTAGATAATCCATATTCGATAGAACTAGCTAATGGAAAGCTAGTAGAAGCGAATGAAGTAATTAGAGGTTGCGTGATAGAACTGGGAGAGCACGAGTTTTTGCTTGATCTTCTGCCCGTTGAGTTGGGAAGCTTTGACGTGGTAATCGGAATGGATTGGTTGTCGAGCAACCAAGCAGAGATCGTTTGTCACGAGAAGATCATTCGCATTCCGATGGCGAATGGAGAAACGGTCATAGTGCATGGAGAGAAGCACGATACGCCCTTAAGTATCATCAGTTGTTTGAAGGCTCGAAAGTGTTTGCAGAAAGGATGTGTTGCCTTCTTGGCACACATTGTGGACAAGGAAGCCGCTGAGCCGAAGTTAGAAGACATCCCAGTTGTAAAGGAATATCCTGAAGTCTTCCCCGAAGACTTGTCAGGATTACCACCGTAGCGACAAGTCAAATTCCATATTAACTTAGTTCCAGGAGCCGCGCCTTTAGCTAAGGCACCCTATCGACTTGCACCGTCAGAAATGCAGGAGTTGTCGACGCAACTTCAGGAGTTGTTGGACAAGGGATTTATCAGACCAAGCTTCTCGCCTTGGGGAGCTCCAGTTTTGTTTGTTAAGAAGAAGGATGGTAGTTTTCGCATGTGTATTGACTACCGTGAGCTGAACAAACTGACCATTAAGAATCAGTATCCTTTGCCAAAGGATTGATGACCTGTTTGATCAACTGCAAGGTTCGAGTTTTTACTCCAAGATCGATCTTCGATCAGGTTATCACCAGTTGAGAATACAAGAGGAAAGTATTCCAAAGACTGCCTTCAGAACTCGATATGGACATTACGAGTTCCTGGTTATGCCGTTTGGTTTGACAAACGCGCCAGCAGTGTTTATGGATTTGATGAACAGAGTCTGCAAGCCATATCTCGATAAATTTGTGATCGTGTTTATTGACGATATTTTGATCTACTCGAAGACGAAGGAAGAACATGAGCAACATCTAAGAGCCATCTTAGAGCTGCTTAAGAAAGAGAAGTTGTACGCAAAGTTCTCAAAGTGCGAGTTCTGGTTGCGCGAGGTTCAGTTCATTGGTCACGTGGTTAACGGAGATGGAATTCATGTGGATCCCATAAAGATCGAGGCGATCAAGAATTGGGAGACTCCGAAGACGCCAACCAAGATCCGTCAGTTCCTAGGTTTGGCTGGTTACTATCAAAGATTTATTGAAGATTTTTCAAAGATCGCATAACCATTGACCTCCCTCACTCAGAAAGACAAGAATTATGAATGGGGAGATAGGCAAGAAGAAGCTTTTCAGCTGTTGAAGAACAAGCTTTGCGATGCACCGATCCTATCCCTACCCGAAGGCACTGATGACTTCGTGGTATATTGTGACGCCTCGCGTCAGGGATTAGGCTGCGTATTGATGCAGCGTCAGAAGGTTATAGCTTATGCATCACGCCAATTGAAGGTACATGAGAAAAACTACACCACACATGATTTGGAATTAGGCGCGGTGGTGTTTGCATTGAAGATCTGGCGACATTATTTGTATGGTACTCGTTGCACGATCTTTACCGATCATAAGAGCCTGCAGCATATATTTGACCAGAAAGAGCTTAATATGAGACAGCGCCGATGGGTGGAGCTGTTAAACGATTATGATTGTGAGATTAAGTATCACCCAGGGAAGGCGAATGTGGTAGCAGACGCATTGAGTTGAAAGGAAAGGATCAAGCCCATAAGGGTTAGGGCTTTGGAAATGATTATTCAAACGAACCTCTCATTGCGCATTCGTGCCGCACAGAGAGAAGCACTTAAGGAAAGAATCTCGAAAATGAATATCTCCGTGGGATGGAGAAACAGTTGGTACCAAATGAGGAAGGAACGTTGTGCTTCATGAAACGAATTTGGGTACCCCTCTTTGGTGGTCTTAGAGAAGTAATCTTCGATGAAGCTCACAAGTCACGGTACTCGATCCACCCAGGATCGGATAAGATGTACCAAGATTTAAAGTATTTTTATTGGTGGCCGAGATTGAAAGGCGATGTTGCAACGTATGTTGGCAAATGTTTGACTTGCGCCAAGGTAAAGGCCGAATACCAGAAGCCTTCAGGTCTCCTGCAACAAACGGAAATACCCATGTGGAAATGGGAGCAGATTTCAATGGATTTTATAACGAAGTTACCAAAGACACCCAGAGGTTATGATATGATTTGGGTAATCGTAGACCGACTGACGAAATCTGCACATTTTCTTCTGATCAAGGAGAAAGAAAACACTAGCAAGCTTGCTGAGCTATACCTTAGAGAGATTGTTGCAAGACATGGAGTGCCTCTCTCGATTATTTCTGATAGAGACGAGAGGTTTGTGTCAAGGATTAGGCAATCCTTCCAAGAAGCCTTTGGTTCTCAGTTAAATCTGAGTACTGCTTTTCACCCGCAGACAGACAGCCAGAGCGAATGGACGATTCAAACGCTAGAAGACATGTTACGAGCTTGCGTAATGGATTTGGGTGGTAGTTGGGACACCCATCTACCTTTGGTTGAGTTCTCATACAATAACAGTTATCATGCAAGTATTCAAGCCGCACCGTTCAAAGCTCTCTATGGACGTAAGTGTCGACCACCGTTATGCTGGGCAGACGCGGGTGATAGACAGCTTGTTGGTCCAAAACAAGTCTTAATGAACAACTAAGACAAAGAATCGTTACACAACCTAAACGTCTAATAAAACATGGCACTTGTGCAGGTAGTTGTACGACTCGTATGAGGACCTTTGAATATACGAGACAGCTGGACGCAAACCAGTGAGTTCATGTCCCCCTTTTCTCTTAATTGTTTTGGATTTATAACTCTCAGGGATGAAATACATGTTACATATGTTTCAATGGTATGATTTGGACACGAAATGAGCTATTAGATCATGTGAGCATAGGCTGAAAACTGAAATGCCAATAACTCTCATAAGAATCATGGACAAAGGTTAGATCTAACGGGTACGGCCGAGCCTGACTCATGGTCCTTATGTGACCACTAGAGTGCTTTAGTGTCCCAGTCAAGGTGATTCGACAACGGTCAAGGGGATTTGACACGGTCAAGGTGATTTGATACGGTCAAGGGAATTTGACGCAGTCAAGGTGAATTTGACACAATCGAGGGAATTCGACACAGTCGAGGGGATTCGACAAAGACAAAAAAAAATCTACTCATAATGAGTACTCCCTATGTCTTCACATACATTAATGTCCTTGCAAAACATTAATTTGATCTGTTCATAGACGCTTTTCATACCTGTTTTCAAAAGAGACTCTCAAATGTTTACAAGTCTATCAGTACTCATACAAAACGCATGAACTCGCTCAACTTTTATTGATGTTTTCAAAATTGCAGGTATTTCAGGAAACAAGTTGGATCTTGGGCGCTGGTGTCGTTACTGGACGTAACTTTGAAGTTTAAATGTCATCCACTTTTCTTGGTGTGTAACTTAGTCAAAGGTTGTGTTGTTTGAAACTTAAATGACTGGTGTTTGTAATGTTTTGAACTTTATGAATGAATGAACATCATTTTGATCATATAGTTGTACATTATAATCGAATGCAATGAGAACCAATTAAGTCACACGCATACGCTTCCGCAAAAGTTAAAGGCAGCTCGACCCCAGCCAGGGGCGCTGTCCCTTGGACCCCGCCAGGGGCTGCCGCCCCTTGGTGTGACAACCGTCAAAAATCCAGGTATCCGTACAATTAATTAATATTGATTAGTGCTTAATGACTATGCTAAATTACAAATAATGACTTAAACTGCTTTCTGATTTTTGGATCATACTTACATGTGTATCACATATTGCATACTGTCACATCATTTATCACATACAAACTTTAGTGACAGTGTTTTGAGACCCCGTATGGGCCAGAGACAAAGTACTACACTAGTATAGTATGTAGCAAAGTAAGGATCACAAAACTGCTACACTAGGTGATAGTTTAAGTGCAGGGAAGTGCCTAAAACCCACTTAAAGTGCTGAATTTAGCATATTTCAGCAAAATTCAGCATTTTAATAAACTAGTAACATGCAAAAATATGGGAAAATGGTCCTGAATGCGTTCCTAAGTGTCGGGAATTAAAATCGTCACAAAAGGGTACTTAAAGATCACTAAACGGAATAGTTTGACACTTTAACAAACCGGTATCTAACCAAACAACCGGACACTACCCGAAACACCAAAATTATACTTGAAGCATTGTTTTAATGTTTCTGAGCTAGTTATGATCCCCGAACACCCTAACACACTATATAACATATCATATGCATGATCACTAACTAATACACTTAGAATCCTAACTAAACACTTAACTAATCATCAAAACCCAACTAATACCCCTCCCCCTTCACATTTACGGTCACCAAGGGAGTGGCCCCACCCCAAATCTTCTCTTGATCTCCTAGATTTCATTTGATCTTGCCTAGATTTGATAATATCATGTCTTGTACTTAACCAACACTTAAACCATTGGGTAATAACATTGGATGGATTATAAGAACACTTGAGCTCACACACTTCACCACAACTCACCTCCTCCTCTTCTCTCCCTCCTTCTCGGCCGTGAGCACCCACCACCACCATCATCATTTCCACTTCAAGTCCATTCATTCCAAGACCATTCTAAGGTGTAAGGAGCCATACAAAGGAGCTTGGTGCTTGTGGATCTTGAAGGACCTTCATCAATTGCTTTTATCCATCACTTTTGTCATCACCATCTCTTGTGTTCATCCCTAGCCTTTGTGCTAGTTGTAAGACTCTCATAACCTTTGTTACTTCTAATTTTGATTGGTTAAAAGATGATATACATTGATTATCTTGATGAACAATAAAAGACATATTCATGAATCTCTAACATAAGCTTAACATATGATGAAATATTGATGAAACTATGTTGTTTAGTGTATGAATGATACTTGCTTGTTATTTACTTGAGATTATGATGTTGATCATCATAAGGAGCTTGCTAGATTGTGATTAAACACATGATCTAGCAAGAGAGAGGATGATTATGTGATAAAACAAGATGATCATCCTCATGTGTTAAGCATGAACTTGAATAATAAGATGATTTCTTGAAAAATAATAAACAAAGTAAGTTAGCAATCTTATGGATCTAAGATTTATGAATGGTTTTCCAAAAGAACAAAGTTCAAAATGTGATTTTTAGAAGATCTTGGTTCTTACTTAAACAAACACTATTTTTAGTGATGAAACAAGTGTAGAAACACTTGAGAAACAAGAAGATTTCACAAAGAAACATTTTTGTAAAATATGTTTACAAGTTGTAAACACCTAAATTCTTTAAGAATGTGTTTTTTAAAGAAATAAACACACTTTAAAGGGTAACTAAATCTACTAAACACACTACCAAGTTACTACAAGTTTTTATGAAAACTCAAGTTCATGATCATTATGTAGATAGCTTTGTTTTAGCACTTGGTAAGTGCAGATTGATTATTGATTGTTTGGATGATTTTTGAAAAGAAAATGATATGCTTAAATAGCATGGACACCTCCATTTTTAGGGGAAACTATGGCGAAATTTTCTAAAAATACAAACACTTAGAATAATATTTTTAAACAAATATTTACAAGTATGTTTTAAACTATGGTTTTCAATATAAACTTTGCCATAGATTTTGTTACAAAAAAATACAAATATTGGAGGTTGGTTTTTATAAATAAAAATGGATAAATATGTATTTAGAATATATATTTACATTAATAACACATTGTGTGTGATTATTTGTATACTTGGTGTAATAGTTATGTTATTTTAGGATTTACAGTAATATAACTTAACAAAAATACCAAGAATTTACAATCCAAAATAATAAATATATAAGTTACACGCTTAATATTGTGAAATCGAACGCAAAAACATAACCTATGAAATATTCCGGAAAATACCAATATAAATATATTTTTGGTAAATATTATTTTGGATACAAGAAATAAAAATATGATTTTTGTAAGTATTACAAAGTTGCACCATATTTACGACAAGGAGAAAATATATTATTTTTGGGAAATAAAAGTCAGGGTGTGACACTTGGACCCTGCTACCAGGGGCGCTGCCCCCAGACCCCCGTCAAGATCGTAAAACGCAATGACTAAATCAAAAACCCAAATCGTAAAAATGAAATTAAAGAATTTCTTACATGGATTGAAGCCGATTTCTTCAACGATTGACGAAATTTGAATGATAGAAACACTTATCAGCGATCGAATCGAACGGATCGAGTGATTACCTTCAAAATCACGGGAAAAAAGAGATTTTGTATGAAATTAAACTGAGTTTTTTTCAAAAAAGATGAAGAACACGTTGATCGGGTGTTTGAATCATTGATTGGTGATGAAAATTGCACTTGATTATTAAGATAGAAAGTGAAGAAATGGTTGAAGATGGTGGGTTTTGAAATTGGTGGGTTTTGAAAATGGTGGATTTTGAAGTTACTAGGGAGAAGAAGGAAGAAGAAAGTATATTATTGACTAAAATACCCTTGCTCTTTATTTTAAATTTTGCCACACGTCATAATCCTATTGCTTTCTATCATTTCTAGCCAAAATAAACTTTCTATTTGATCCTCTCCCTTCATTGTAAAGACATTAATTTCGGCTTGGATTTTGAAAAGTAATATATAGGGTTGATTATAAAGGTCAACGCATAAGGTTTTGACTTTTGAGCAAACCTGGCGGCCTTTCTTAAGCATGTAATCAGACAAAATCAAACTCAAATTCAGAAAAAAAGATGAAGAACATTTGAAGGATAATGAGCTTGAACCGCCATAGTAATGGATTGATATTATTATAGGATAATGAGATGAGTAGGTGCCCAAGAAGAAACACAGACTGCCAGGATGCTTTGTACAATTCATTTCACATTGCTTTTATGCATATATAGGGTAATGTAGACAGATGGAGATATTTTTTAATCCATTGTTGGAGGATGCAAAAGTTGTGCTCAAGATGGAGGTAGCAAAATCGTATGACGCTCAAAAGTTGTTCTTATCATAAGTATGTAGGGTGACCGATAAACCTGAGAAGTCATCACGAATAATCTTTATTTGAGGTGTATATTTAGTAGTGGAATATGTTGATGTTTCTGTCAAACCACTTCTACTTTTCATGTCAACGAGTCTAAACCCAAAACCACCATTATTATCTAAGAGATGAATTTCAAACTCAAGAGCTTTGTATGTTTGATCCCACCATGTAGCGTGTCTCAGTGAAAGAAATGGAACATACCACACCCATGTTCTATACTTATAACCATTACTCTCCACCCAAACCACATCATCTTTGTATGTGTGATCCCACCATCTAGGGTGCGACATCCATACCAATGGAGGACTATAGGAGTCTTCTGGGTAAACATTACACATTAAAAAACTTGAAAAGTCTTTGCGCCAGTTCTCTGGAAGTTGCAATCTACGTCTTCTCCCACCACGAAGACAAGGTATAAACCCCTTTGCAACCTCAGCGCCTTTAATTTCGAGTATCAGAGGGCAATTTTCTTTAGAAGTACATACATCAAGCATGGATTCTAATAATCTCTCGCCGTCATTTATGACTCTCCCTCATGTAATTGAGACCTGACATAACCCTATATAGTTTTTGTAACAATCTCCAAAGCTTGTAAGTGAACTGCATTTGTCTGCATTAAGAATAATTAAACTTGATGGGAGCTTAGGCAATTCTCGCAGCCACACAGGTTGAGCAGTTTGAGCTGAGTAAATTGCACCAGGTTGAAATGAATTTGTGAAAATTCATTATGAGCTAGACTAAGCTCTTGTAAGTTGGATGACTCAACAATACCAAACGGGATTTCTACATCTTTGAAACTATATGCACCAAGATCCAGCTTTTGTAATCTGTGTCGAATTGAGGGAACAATTGACACATCCTTGTCTTCACAGGTGTTTTTATACCTTGTAAATGAGGGCAATCTCGTAGTTCTAGAGTCTTGAGGTTTTCCATGTGACCAATTTTCGGAAACATTCTAAAGTTGGGACAATAATTTACATTTATGTGTTGAATACTTGTATGTTTTCCAAGTGATGAGTGAATCTATTTTAACTTAATACAAGTACTGAGCGTCAACTCCTCGAGACGTGGGAGTCCTTCAAAATCAGGTGTGCTGAGTAGGTTCCCCATCTCCATGAGTTTAAGGACTTTCAAATGCGGTAGCTCCTATAAAGTAAAGACAAGAGGATTAGTATGATTTTATTAATTACATCTTGTCCTGGGAATTCAGGCATTCAACAAAAACATACGACACAGCCGGATGAAGTCTCCACAGGTGTTCCGATCAAACCTGTACAACAGCCTATGTCAAATGTTGAAGGCGTGGCTCCCGGAGATATACAATACAACAGAATGGACAATCAGGGTGCTGGCTTTCAAGATCCAAATTGCGAAGGAAACACCGAGGGGGGTGCTCTGGTTCAGGTGGGAGACTGGATTTTACAGGAAGAAATGACCGACACAGTTGCCGTCGGTGCGTCGGTTGGGTTCCAGCTCGGTGGTTTCAACAAACAGGTAAGTGAGCTTATTGCTGGTGAACAGTCTGGTTTCCATTGAATTTTTTGTCTATCAATCTAAGGGGGGTCTGGGACCAGAGAAAAATTGATTGGATCAGGGGGTTAAAAACGTCTCATGGGGTGCATTTTTTAGCAATACAAGACACGAAGATGGGGGGTATCACAGATTTCATGAATAGAAAATATTGGGGGAGGTCAAGGTTCGATATGGCTTATGTGGATGCTATCGGTAGGTCTGGGGGTTTAGTAAGCATATGGGATCCGTCTGTTTTTTAATGTAAAGATATCATTAAAAACCATAGGTTCATTTTGGTGCAAGGTTGCTTAAAACACACGGGGGAGTTGTTGAATATAGTTAACGTTTATGCATACAATGATCCGATTGAGAGGAGGTCCTTATGGGAGGAGTTTCTTACTCTTAAACGATCATTACAAGGCATGTGGGTGTTCGGTGGGTATTTTAATGATGTTAGAGAACCGGGCGAGCGGTTTAATTCAGATTTTGTGGTGTTAAATGCGGCTTCTTCCAACCACTTCATCGACTCAGCAGATCTGGTAGAATACAAAATGGGGGGCAGCGAAAATTCACCTATCATTCAGATAATGGCATTCATAAAAGCAAACTTGACCGTTTTTTTGGTGTGTAGGGGATTTCGTGATAAATGGCCCGCAGCTTCAGTAGTTGCTTTATCAAACGTGGTCTCGGACCACTGCCCGATTCTTATGTCAATAACGTCACCAGATTTCGGTCCTACACCAACCAGAATTTTTAATTCTTGGTTGGACTTACCCGGTATTATGGATTTCATCCAGCAATCCGTGGCGACTTTCTCATTTGAAGGACCTACAGATTTGGGTCTTGTAGTTAAATTGAAATGGATCAAATTTAAAATTAAGGAACGGGTTAATGCTATAAAGGCTGAAAAGGAGGCAGTGTACAAGGAAAAACTAACAGTTTTGGAGGCTTTGGAGATACAAGCCGAGGAAAGGGTACTTTCTCCAAATGAACTGGATATCACATCTGAGTGCAAAAAAGTAATTATGGAGGTGGATCAGTTAAAAGTCATGGATTTAAGGCGGAGGTCTAGGATTAAGTGGGCCTTGGAGGGGGGTGAGAACACAACGTTCTTCCATAACATTGTGAATGCCAACCAAAGTTCTAATCAGCTAAATGGACTCATGATCAATGGGGTATGGGAGACGGCTCCACCACTCATTAAGGATAGGGTATGCTCTTTTTTTGAAAAAAAAATTCAAGGAACCGGTTGATGTACGACTAGGGTTGTTGTGTCCAAACCTGAGCCGGATCTTAGAGGTAGATGCTGAGGTTCTGGAAGCCCCATTTTTTTTGTTGGAAATCAAGGAAGCGGTATGGGATTGTGCGGGGGATAAAGCACCAGGCCTGGACGGGATAAACTTTCGATTTATTAGACACGGTTGGGGATCTCTGCAAGCTGATTTTGTAAAGGTGTTTGAGGAATTTACGTTGAATGCAACCATCTCTCTGGGTTGTACTTCTTCGTTTATTGCTCTAATACCAAAGTGTACTGACCCGAGTGGTTTGGGGGACTATAGGCCAATAAGTCTCATTGGGTGTATAAATAAGGTAATATCCAAAGTATTGGCGAATCGAATGAAATTAGTTATTAACAAACTAATTTCGGAGGAATAAACCGCATTTATCGCAAATAGAAGCATTTTGGATGGGCCTCTGGTTTTGAACGAGTTAGTTCCGTGGATGAGGTCGAGCAAAAAGGAGGGTTTCATTTTCAAAGTGGATATAGAAAAGGAATATGATTCACTCAACTGGGGGTTTTTAGAATCCATTATGGATCAAATGAAGTTCCCAGTGGTTTATAGAAAATGGGTCATGGCTACAGTTACAAATGCTAGGGCGTCAGTGTTAGTGAATGGGTCACCAACACAGGAGTTTGTGTGCTATAGGGGCTTGAGGCAAGGTGATACTTTATATCTCTTTTTTTGTTCATTATTGCAATGGAAGCATTAACAAGGGTGATGAAGAAGGCGTGCGACCTTGGCCTTTATTAAGGAGTTCGGTTTGTGAATCACGGCTCGGTCCTTTCCCACTTTTTGTACGCAGATGATGTTATCTTTGTCAGGAATTGGTCGATATCTAGTGTGCATAACTTAAGAAGAATATTACGGTGCTTCTTCTTAGCCTCGGGGCTTCGGGTGAACCTTGCAAAAAGTAGTGTGATTGGGGTGAATGTGAGCGATGATAGAATACAAAACATAGCAAACACATTGGGGTGTAAGGTGGCGTCGTACCCTTTCAAACATTTGGGGCTTCAAGTGGGTGCAAACATGAATCTGATTAAGCACTAGCAGCCGGTTATTGACGTATTCAGGAAGAGATTAGCTATATGGAAGGAAAATACACTATCATTCGGATGAAGATTGACTTTAATCAAATCGGTGCTTAATGCACTTCCTACTTATTACTTTTCGTTGTATAGAGCTCCCGCGCAAGTAATCGATAAACTTGAGAGATTACGGCGGGAATTTTATGGGGAATAACACCCGAAAGGGGAAAGATGAGCTGGGTTGCTTGGCATAGTGTCATGACTCCAAAAGAGCTGGGTGGGGTTGGTTTCTTGGAGGATGCGAACCTGGCCATACTTGCCAAATGGTGGTGGAGGTTCAAGACGGATCCCGAAAGTTTGTGGCGAAAGGTTATTTGGAGCATTCACCATAGTGAAAGGACATGGAATCTGGTACCAGGGAAGATGTCAATAGCTGGGCCTTAGAAGCAAGTTGTAAAGGTGTCAAAAGATATGGAAAATTACGGGATAAACCTGACTAATTGTTTTCGGGTCATCCCGGGAGCTCGGTTTCTTTTTGGAAGGAACGATGGTTAGGAGGCAAGAAGTTGCAAAGCAGATTCCCAGGTTTGTTCGCGTTAGAAAGGTCCAAAAACGTCATGGTGGCGGACCATGAAGGTTCTAAACGGGCTGGTGGTGCTGAATTTCAGCTTGATGCGGCAACCGTTGATGCCGGACGAAATGGCAGACTTGCAGAATCTGTCTCAGCAGCTGTTCTCTGCGGCGCTGGGGCATAGTGTAGACCGGTGGAGCTGGGAATTGGATGACTCGGGTATCTTTTCTATAAAAAGCCTTAAAAACAGTTTACAAACCGCTTGTTTCACAGATCTGGAGAATGACTTTGTGTGGAACAACTGGAATCCAGCCAAGGTAAATTTTTTAGCTTGGAGAATATCTCTAAATCAGGTACCAACGCTTGCAGCGTTAGCCCATAGAAATGTTTTTACGGGTCAAATCCGCTGCAGATTATGTGATCAGTATGATGAAGATGTGGACCATTTGTTTGTGAGTTGTGAAGTGGCACAGTTTGTATGGAATTTTGTGTCACATTGGAGCAAGATGTCAAGTATTTTTACTTTTAGAGTTAAAGATGTGCTGGATTGGCATAAGCATATTTAGGGGTGTAGAAAATGGAGGAAATTGGTGTACGCAATCATGCAGGTGGCACTGTGGGTAGGCTAGCGAAGTAGGAATGATTTGGTTTTCAATGACAAACAAATAAACCTTGATCGGATGACGAACGAGATAAAGCAATTGGGGTTCTTATGGATTGGTAGTCGCTCGGGACTAAAGGAGATAACTTGGGAAGAATGGTGTAATTTTGATATCTCAGGAAAATGTGTGTAGCTAGACACTTTTAAATTGGTTGTATGTAACTTGGTGTGGGCTAACATTTTGTTGGCCCTTTGATTAATAAATAAATTTTTGTTGGCCATTATAAAAACAAAAGCATTGGGTGAGACAAACACGAGATCTCCCTCCCAGCCCAAAAAATAAAATAAAATACACTACCCTTTGCAATGCTTTCTTTTAAATCTTTTTATTTGCACATTAACATTTTTATTCTCTTAAAGAACTATGATTACTCCCATTACCTATTATCTTCTAATCAATATGTGATAAATAATATCACACGACTAAGCATTTGTATTAAAATGTTAATTATTAAATTCATAACTTTTATGTGTTTAATTAAACAAATTACCTTGCAACCCTTTGAGAGTTCTTTTTGCTTGCTCCAACTCAATTTTAGAACAACAAGATTCATTGGTTTGAAATGTTGGATATTATGTCTGGTTCAATAAGTCAACGCTGCCGACCGTGTCTTGACTCGTAAGAGTTACACCTTGGGCAACAAACTAAAATCCACTTAACTGGTTTAATTGGTAATTACAAACGATATGAAACAGATCATAATTATATTTATGACTGGGAAGGGTGTGATACATTTCAGTATGAAGAGCGAGTCGAGCCCTGGATATATAGGACCATTCGAGAAAATTGAATACGTCGGATCTATACCCTATAAGCTAAACTTACCTAAGGAGCTTGGTGGAATTCACAATGTGTTCCACATTTGTGATTTAAAGAAATATCTAGCCAATAAGTTGCTAGCATTGTCACATAATGGTGTGCAGATTAGTGAAGACCTGTGGTTGTTAAGAAACCGATATCGATCAAGGACCGACAAGGTTAAAAAGTTCTGACGGAAGCATGTACCTATTGAGAAAGATCAAACGGAATGCCTGTAGAGGCCGCAATTATACATGGGTGGTCAAGTCCATTATGTGACAGAAGTACCCCCCATCTGTCTGAGCAAATCTCGAGTTCAATATTTCTTTTAAGGGGGTGAGGATGTAACACCTCGTAAAATCGTGTCCAATGATGTGTTGACACGTGTACTAAACCCTAATGAAGTCAAACATTGACTATGAGGGACTAATTTTGAAAAAAATCAAAAGCTTTGAATGTAAGGGGACTAAAAGTGTCAACATGCTTAAACAATGCCTCTGAGTGACCTTATACGGTATTCGTATTCTCTTAATAAGCCACTTGTTGGACGAGAGGAGCCGTTTGCGTAATTGTTTGAAAGTTTGTGCATCGAAGGGTTAAAAGTGTCAACATGTTAATTCTTACCTCTTAGTGACCTTTTAACGAACCTGGAGCATCATGATGTTTGATCATACTCTCGGGAATGCCTAACATTGGCCATTTAGGGCTTTTATGCCATTAAGTGATAATGCGCGCAAGTTGCAAGTTAAAGGGGTTAAAAGCGTCAACATGTTATTTTATACCTCTAAGTGACCTTTTAACGAACCGAGAGTTTTATGATGCTTGTTCATACTCTTGGATGTGCCTAATATTGGCCAAAGATGGCTTTTTATACTAAAAATGACAATACGTGAGAGATCGGAAGTTTAGGGGCTAAACATGACAAAATTTGAAAGTTTTTGTGTATGTTTAATCTGGGAAGGCCGTAGCCCTACGCCCAGGTCTGGCCAGCTTCATTTTTTTTTTTTTTGGCTTGGTGGCCACCCCCAAGCAACTTTAAACCATTTAAACGAATCTAGGGGCTTGTGTGTTGTTTTGTACATGTTAGGGAGGACTTGTAATCATCCTAAAGGGCCCCATAACACCTGGCAGTCATCCACAATTCATTCAAACACTATAAATAGGTGATGAATTAATTTGTTCAACTTGCCCCATTCATTCATTCTTCTATACTTCTCATAATTGAAAGATCCTGAGCAATTGGGAACTTCCTTTGAGTTTTCCTTAGTCCCTAGGACCACTTGTAAGTATTCCTTTCGTGGCTAGTTCATTTATTAGGCTTTTAAAGCCAAAAAGTCAAGCGTTTATGATAAACGCTTTGACTTTCAGTCAGACCTTAAATGGTCAAGCCATTGTTCGCAACGAACATGGCTACGTGATCGTAATTAGTTAGGTGTTAATCCCTCAAAAGGGCACCTCCTAATAATCATGTTTGCTTGGTCAATTGACGAGTCAATATATTAATGTTTTAAAAAGTCTACGGGTCAGTTTTTGAAATAATTGCGATCAGAGTTTAAAAGTGTTCTAAAATATGTTTTATCACTTAAATAACTTAGTAATAATTATTAGAACATGTGTAAACATGTCCGGCTCGACAATTCCAGTTTTAGGGTCAGTTCGCAACCGAAAGTCACGAAGGTTGAATTCTACGTTGACTTTCAGTTATAAACCGAATTAATTTAGTTTGCTACTGATTTAAGGTTCCGTTATGATCGTAATATGATGTAGCATAACCCTATAAGGTTATATTACACGATCATAATAGTAATTTGAGTTTTATGCAAGTTACCGTAATTATGCCATACTTTGACCATTATGTCATTTTTAGCAAAAGTAAGATTTTAGACACCAATAAGCTTGCAAATGATTTAGATACTGATATGTTAACATGTTAAACATATTTTGATGTTACAAATCTGATCATAAACTGAGTTTGTATATAATGTCGTAAATTAGGCATTAAAGTGACCAAAATGCCCTTTTGGCGCGTAGATCGGTTTTAAGCATAATTCCTCACACCAAACTCATTGCCTACTGATGTAATATCATAATTAGTGTATTTTGGGATACTAAATCAGTTTATAAACTGAGTTTATGCACAAGCTCTTGAATTATGTTCGTAAATGACAATAATGCCCTTTTGGCGCCTAAAATGGTTTTAAAGCATAATTTTCTTACAAAACCTTTTTACCACTGATATGTTATACTAATTAACATAATTGGATCATATAAACCTGGTCGTAACATCAGTTTTCCTTAAACATCGCACATATCGTCATTTAACAACTTTAACGCCGTTTCGGCGCGTAGTATGGTTTTAAACCATAACTACCAACCAAGACTTGTTACCTACTGATTTTATAAATCATTTTAAATTTTTTTACAGTAGATACATGTTATAAACTCATATTCCCAAATTAGCCGTCAGAACGATGTGTGAAATTACCAAAAAGCCCTTACGGAGCATAGTTTGGTTCTAAACTATAAAAACACATATGTTTGATATCCTACTGATATTATATCATAAATAAAGTGTTTTCATAGAATGATTATGGTCGTAACATCAGATTATACGCAAGTTCCTTTTATATGTCGTAAAATGACCAAAACACCCTTGTGAGGCATATTTTGATTTTAAAACCTTAACGGGTATACAAGTTGATATCCTACTGATATTAAAACTTTTTTAAGTATATTGGCATATGGAACATGTTCATGACTCATTCGGTTACTTGTTATCGCTTATACGCGTACGGTTAGACTTACGTAACTAGTTTATATAAGTTTGCTGAAACGGGTTTAACCTTATCATTTTTACTTCAAAATCCAGAATGTATTTAGTTTACCCATATTATACAAGTCTTCATACTTGTTGGGTCTAAATTACTTTCTATTCCGGTCATCGCTTAATCTAGTGTATCGAACCGTTTTAATACTTTAAGCTAGCATGTCTAGGTCTGTGACTTAAATAAGACCCGTTAGCTTTCTAAATTGGTTACATATTACCATCATTCCAGACTAGAGCCTCCCGGTAAAAGCTATCTACACTTATCTAGCGAATTATACGACTAAGTTATTTAAACCTTCCTGTGAATCGAGTATTAGCTCAGGTAAATACTTTTAACTTATTTTACCTTATACGGGCTTGGGATACGGTAAATTATTACCGCTTGGTTGGGTATGGGATCACTTGGTCGGACTGTGACTAACAAACCCGCATAACCCGTTTTATCCTGTTTTGTTTGATAACTTAAACATTGGGGGTTAACACGACCGTGTCTGGGATATCCTCGACTCATTTAAGTTACTAATGGCCAAGACCTAAGGTCGGGGTGTAGGCATGCACATGTCAGATGAGAATGCTAAAATTAAAATTACCCACAAGTTGGGGATAACTCCTCTGTAGGTTTATAAAAGTGGCGTGTCGGTTAATCATGTCTCAGTTTCTATATCGGGTCCCATATGTATTGACAAACATGTAAATCTGTGTACAAGATTATAAATGTAATTGTCCCATGTTATAAAATATTTTAGTGTCTTGTGCACCTAAACCAATTTTATTAAAATATTTTTCAAATGAGTCAGTTAATTGTATTTACCAGTGTAAACTGACGTATTTTCGAAAGACTAAGTGACAGGTACTATACGCAAATAGGCTGGGAGCTGCTTGGTGTCAATAAAGGATCTTGCAAATCCTTAGGATGCCCTAAAGTCTGTTAAACTTCATTTTGTACATTTTATAATGATCCGCCTGTATTTATATTCCAAGACTTCCATGGATCGGATAAGCGTGCGACTGGTGTGGATGAAGGACCTTTATGGAGCTTATCCTAAAATCATACCAAAGGAAACTATTTTAGACTTCGGAGTTCATACCGGAGGTCCCTGAGGCTCAATTTTTTTTTTAAAAAAAAGTCTGTACCAGTGGAGTCCATACCAGGAGGTCCCGGAGGCTCTCGTATTGAAGATTATTCTAGTGGATGTTATTGATCCTAACTCTTATCTCCAAATTTTGAAATTTTAGACCTGGACTATACCAGTCAAAACCCAATCCGTGATCCATATCATTTCTTTAACCATTGAATCCTTGGATTCTACTACTACAACGAATCCTTCTTTGGAATGCTTACTTTATTCACTGAGGTCTTCAGTATCACTTTCGTACGCAGTGAACAAAGAAAAGAAACAATCGGAATGAAGCAAGGAAGGCGTTAGAGAATCCTTCTTCCATAACATTCATTTCCTTTAAGTCCCCATAAGAGCCTATCTCTTCTGTATAGTCCCTGTGTGGACATTTATATATCATAGTCCCTATGTGGACATAACTTTCGACTTAAGACCCTGTGTGGGATTTTTTGGTTAGTCCCTTCATGGACAAAATATTTCATTATAGTCTCTTTGAGGACATAATATTTTATTATAGTCCCTCCGTGGACATGTTATTTCATTATAGTCCTTTCATGGACATATTGCTTCATTATAGTCCCTTCGTGGACATGTCATTTCATTATAGTCCTTTCATGGACATATTGCTTCATTATAGTCCCTTCATAGACATTTCATTTCATTATAGTCCTTTCATGGACATATTGCTTCATTATAGTTCCTTCGTGGACATATTATTTCATCATAGTTCCTGTGTGGACATACATCTTCTGATAAGACCCTGTATAGACATTTGTCTATCTAGTCCCTTCGTGGACATTATGTTTTAGTATAGTCCCTTCGTGGACATGTTACTTCATTATAGTCCCTTCGAGGACATATTGTTTCACTAATAGTCCCAATGTGGACATATCTTTCGACTTAAGTCCCTGTGAAGACATTTGTTTAATAAAGTCTCTTCGTGGACATGATATATCATCATAATCCCAATGTAGATGTATCTTATAGTCCCTATATGGGCTTATATTCTCCTTTTAGTCCCTGCGTGGACTTATATTACTTTTAAGTCCTTGTATGGACAAAGTAAAATATAAAAAGTCCTAATTAAGGCACTATTGTAAATTTCCTAATGATTTATGGAAAGTTTTAGAAATTTTATATAGGTATTCATTTCATCCTTTATCAAACGATCATCTTGATTTATTCAAACTTTATCGATCCGCTAAATAATTTCAAAAGATCCTCTTAATGGTATAACTTAGCCTATATGTCAATATGAACATGGCTATGATGGTAAAACCCTCTTAAGACAATAAATCTTTGTTAGCATTCAGAAAATGTTAACACTCCTGGCAGTGTGACTTGCGAAACCACACCAGTCGTCAAGGTAACTACGTCCAAGCCTTAAAGCCTATATGATCAAATTAGATCATGGCAATCATCATCAATGTAATGACCATAATATAAACATCTATTAGTGATGAAGTGCCTATGGGCTATACTTGTTTTCCAATAAGACAACGCCAGTTGTGGTCTACGACCCCCTATCTAAAGATGTTGGACTATGTCCAAGCCTAATAGTCTATATGATCAATGCGATCATAACTAATATCATCTAAAATGATGATCACATTATTTAACATCCTTTAATGATGTTTCGCCTATAGGCTATATATTATATTGTCCACTAGTGACATTAACGGTTGTGACCATTATGGTTCACTGTCCAAGGTGGTAGGCGGTGCCCAAGCCTTATAGTCTAAAAGATCGATAAGATCATGACTAATATCATCTATTACAATGATTATATATATATAACATCCATTAGCAATGTCAATTGATTTGCCTATGTGCCAAAATAAATCGTCTTTCAAAGCAATGACAGTTGTAGTCTATGACTCCCTGCCAATGGTGAAGAACTATGTTCAAGCCTTAAAGTCAATGATCAAATAAGATTGCGGCTTATATATTCTATGTCCTTCGTGACGGGCCTATGTGCCATATGTTAATGTGTTTCGAGACGGCCTTTGTGCCAACACCTTAATGTCCTTCGTGACAAGCCTATGTGCTACATCTATATGTCTTCGTGACGGGCCTATGAGCTATTCATAATCGTCTTGCGAGCCTTCGAGCTATTCATAATCGTCAATACGACAATGACATATGTGACTAATGATCCCCTATCTCAAAGGTAATGGACTCGGTCCAAACCTTAAATGCCATTGATGGTCCTTTTGTGACCTAGGCTAATTATAATTAATGTACTTTCAAATAAATTCATTAAGATTGTTAAAACCTGATAGCCTATATGGCTTGATGATGCCATGGCTAATGTAGGATAAGTCGCCAGGTTTGATGACTAACTATTATATTGCAACTAAGCAATTGTTATTATTGGTGATTAGTACCAAGTTTCGAGTATGGAAAACTTAAATGAGGTAAACAGCAGTCGTAACAATAGTGATGCGGCAAATGCAAATGACACTACAAATGTGAACCTCAATGTTAATGGAGTTGATCTCCAAGACATGATCGACGCAGCAGTCGGCAAAGCCATGAATACTTTCATGAAAAACTATAAGGAATCAAGTGCTACTCGCTCCAAGTCCCATTCAAAACCACATTCATCAGCTCACAAGGAGAGCTCAGTTCACTCCTCAAATGCAAATAGTGAACCAAAGATAGTACTTGATGAAAAAACCCGTTCCTCTAAAGGTTGTACGTATAAGTACTTCGTCTCTTGCAAGCTAAGAGATTTTAATGGTGAAAAGGGGCATTCGATGCCATGATATGGCTCGATGAGATGGAAACTGTTGTGGACATCAGCAGTTGTGCTGATAAGGATGTGGTGAAATTCGTTCCACAATCCTTCAAAGTTGAGGCCCTCGCATGGTGGATAGCCATGATATAGTCCACGGGGAAGATTCCCCCATATAACATGGGATGGTCTAAGTTTATGGACCTTATCAGGGAAACTTATTGTCCACAACATGAAGTGGAAAAGGTGGAGTCAGATTTTCTGATTCTCACAGTGAAAAACCTAGATTGTCGTCAGTATGTCACCGACTTCAAATCATTGTCTAGGTTAGTACCCTATTTAATTACCTCTGATCCTAAACGCATTGCGCATTTCATCGGTGGTCTGGCACCGGAAACAAAAAGGGGAATGTTAAGGCTTCAAAGCCAACCACATACAGATCAATAGTGGATCTATCTTTGTCTTTCACTCTAGATATAGTAAGACAAAAATCGTTCAAAACTGAGACCGATGGGAAAAGAGAAAGGGGGGAGGATAACTCCCATAAATCTAAGAAAAAAAGGGAGGTTCGAGTTCAATAAGAACCAACAAGAGCCCAACGAAAAGCCTATGTGCAAGACCTGCAACAAAAGGCACTAGGGGCAGTGTCGAACAGACCAAAAGCCAAAACAATGTGGCATCTATAAAAGAACTGGTCATCAGTATCATGAAAGTAGGGACTTAAAGAATGCGGTCTGTTTCAGCTGTGGCGAAAAAGGCCACATCAGAACTAACTACCCTAAAACTGCCAAATAAGGTATAGCTAAGTATAGAGAGGTAAGAAAGGAAACGCCTAAACTTTCCTGATGAATGTTGGAGGCAATAAATATCAATAATGTCATCAGATACATTTCTTATCATATCAAAGATATTTTGCTAAGAATCCTATTTTAATTCGGGTACTAATAAGTCTTTCATAGACCATAAGTTTAGCAAACTTTTAAATTTACTCATAAGAAGTCCAGATACTAAGTAGAAGGTAGAGCTTACCAACGAAATCGTAGAAACCGTTCCTTCTATTCTCGACAAATAATCCTTATCATGAAAATCTAGAGTACTCTTTCCCCAGATGGAGTACAACAAATTATGTTATTTTAATTATTTATCTCATTGATTTCTATCAACTGCAAATGCCAAACTATGTTTGATAGAAGCGCCATATGATAATTGGCGGTATCCTAGTGTGTCCCATATATTGCTTTCATGCCTGATTAGTATGAAGGTTTAATGCGTGGAACCACTAAGATCTACCAAAGATCATATTGTACTGATATCAACTAATGGTATTCAAAGAGATATCCACTATAGAAATGCCTGAGTAGGTGTCTCTACTTAAGGCATCCATGTGCTCGTAAAGCGAATGTGTCATTTATATGGCACGGGTGACGGTAGATGAACCGAAGCCTGATATTGAAGCTATCTCTATCATCCCTGATTATCTTGATGTCTTCTCCGTAGAACTACCCGGTTTACCTCCTGGGAGGCAAGTGGTTAGGATTGACATCCTACCAGGAGCTGTATCTGTTACAGAAGCTCCATATCGGTTAGCACCAGTAGAAATAGAAGAATTGAGAGCCAATCAGATGAGCTTTTGGAGAAAGACTTGTACAACTTAGCTCATTATTTTAGAAGCTCCGATATTGTTTAATAAGAAAGACGGTTCAATGTGGTTGTGCATTGATTACTATAAACCAAACCAGGTAACGATTGAGAATCGTTATCCGCTGCCCAGGATCGTCGATTTGTTCGACCAACCTCAAGGTTAGCTACTTCTTTAAGATTGATTTGGGTAGTAGTTAGAATGACCATCTCACCCTAAATAAGTTCTCCTATAACTAATAGTTATTATATAAGCATTAAGGTTGCTCCTTTGGAGGCCTTGTATGGAAGAAAGTATCAAACGCCCGTTTGTTGGACAGAAGTTGGGAAAGCCCAATTATCAGGACTTGAAATTGTCCTGAAGATGATGTATAAGATCATACAAATCCGTAATCGTCTGAAAGCAGCCAGTAATCGGCAGAAGAGCAACGCTGACAAGAGACGCAACCCTCATAAAGTTCCTAGTAAGGAACAAGTTCTACTGAAAGTACCACCCTGGGAAGGGTGTGATACGTTTCAGTATGAAGGGCGAGTCGAGCCCTGGATATATATAGGACCATTCGAGAAAATCGAATACGTCGGATCTATAGCCTATAAGCTAAACTTACCTAAGGAGCTTGGTGGAATTCACAATGTGTTCCACATTTGTGATTTAATGAAATATCTAGCCAATGAGTCGCTAGCATTGTCACATAATGATGTGCAAATTAATGAAGACCTGTAGTTGTTAAGAAACCGATATCGATCAAGGACCGACAAGGTTAAAAAGTTCCGATGGAAGCATGTACCTATTGAGAAAGATCAAACGGAATGCCTGTAGAGGCCCGATTATACATGGGTGGTCAAGTCCATTGTGCGACAGAAGTACCCCCCATCTGTCTGAGCAAATCTCGAGTTCGAGATTTCTTTTAAGGGGGTGAGGATGTAACACCTCATAAAATCGTGTCCAATGATGTGTTGACACGTGTACTAAACCCTAATGAAGTTAAACATTGACTATGAGGGACTAATTTTGCGAAAAATCAAAAGCTTTGAATGTGGGGGGACTAAAAGTGTCAACATGCTTAAACTATGCCTCTGAGTGACCTTATACGGTATTCGTATTCTCTTAATAAGCCACTTCTTGGATGAGAGGAGCCGTTTGCGTATTTGTTTGAAAGTTTGTGCATCGAATGGTTAAAAGTGTCAACATGTTAATTCTTACCTCTGAGTGACCTTTTAACGAACCTGGAGCATCATGATGTTTGATAATACTCTCGGGAATGCCTAACATTGGCCATTTAGGGCTTTTATGCCATTAAGTGATAATACGCGCAAGTTGCAAGTTAAAGGCGTTAAAAGCATCAACATGTTATTTTATACCTCTAATTGACCTTTTAACGAACCGAGAGTATTATGATGCTTGGTCATACTCTTGGATGTGCCTAATATTGGCCAAAGATGGTTTTTTATACTAAAAATGACAATACGTGAGAGATCGGAAGTTTAGGGGCTAAACATGACAAAATTTGAAAGTTTTTGTGTATGTTTGACCTGGGAAGGCTGTAGCCCTATGCCCTGGAGAGTAGCCCTACGCCCAGGTCTGGCTAGCTTTGTTTTTTTGGCTTGGTGACCACTCCAAGCAACTTTAAACCATTGAAACGAATCTAGGGGCTTGTGTGTTGTTTTGTACATGTTAGGGAGCACTTGTAATCATCCTAGAGGGCCCCATAACACCTGGCAATCATCCACAATTCATCCAAACACTATAAATAGGTGATGAATTCATTTGTTCAAACTTGCACCTTCCATTCAATCTTCTATACTTCTCATAATTGGAAGATCATGAGCAACTGGGAACTTCCTTTGAGTTTTCTTCAGTCCCTAGGACCACTTGTAAGTGTTCCTTTCGTGACTAGTTCATTTATTAGGCTTTTAAAGCCAAAAAGTCAAGCGTTTACGATAAACGCTTTGACTTTCAGTTAGACCTTAAATGGTCAAGCCATTGTTCGCAACAAACATGGCTACGTGATCGTAATTAGGTAGGTGTTAATCCCTCAAAAGGGCACCTCCTAAGAATCACGTTTGCTTGGTCAATTGACGAGTCAACATATTAATGTTTTAAAAAGTCTACAGGTCAGATTTTGAAATAATTATGATTTGAGTTTAAAAGTGTTCTAAAATATGTTTTATCACTTAAACAACTTAGTAATAATTATTAGAACATGTGTAAACATGTTCGGCTCGTCAATTCTAGTTTAAGGGTCGGTTCCCAACCGAAAGTCGTGAAGTTTGACTTCTTCGTTGACTTTCAGTTATAAACGAATAAAATTAGTTTGCTACTGATTTAAGGCTCCGTTATGATCGTAATGTGATGTAGCATAACCCTATAAGTTTATATTACACGATCATTATAGTAATCTGAGTTTGATACAAGTTACCGTAATTATGCCATACTTTGACCATTATGCCCTTTTTAGCAAAAGTAAGATTTTAGACACCAATAAGCTTGCAAATGATTTAGATACTGATATTTTAACATGTTTAACATATTTTGATGTTAAAATCTGATCATAAACTGAGTTTGTATATAATGTCGTAAATTATGCTTTAAAGTGACCAAAATGCCCTTTTGGCGCGTAGATCAGTTTTAAGCATAATTCCTCACACCAAACTCATTGCCTACTGATGTAATATCATAATTAGGATATTTTGGGATATCAATTCAGTTTATAAACTGAGTTTATGCACAAGCTCTTGAATTATGTTCGTAAATGACGATAATGCCCTTTTGGCACCTAAAATGGTTTTAAAGCATAATTTTCATACAAAAACTTTTTACCACTGATATGTTAAATTAATTAACATAATTGGATCATATAAACCTAGTCATAACATCAGTTTTCCTTAAACATCGCACATATCGTCATTTAACGACTTTAACGCCGTTTCGGCGCGTAGTATGGTTTTAAGCCATAACTAACAACCAAGACTTGTTACCTACTGATTTTATAAATCATTTTAAATGTTTTTACAGTAGGTACATGTTATAAACTCATATTTTCAAATTAGCCTTCAGAACGATGTGTGAAATTACCAAAATGCCCTTACGGAGCATAGTTTGGTTTTAAACTATAAAACACACATATGTTTGATATCCTACTGATATTATATCATAAATAAAGTGTTTTCACAGAATGTTTATGGTCGTAACATCAGATTATACGCAAGTTCCTTTTATACGTCGTAAAATGACCAAAACGCCCTTGTGAGGCATATTTTGATTTTAAAACCTTAACGGGCATACAAGTTGATATCCTGATGATATTAAAACTTGTTTAAAGTATATTGGCATATGGAACTTGTTCATGACTCATACGGTTACTCGTTATCGCTTATACGCGTACGGTTAGACTTACGTAACTAGTTTACGTAAGTTTGCCGAAACGGGTTTAACCTTATCATTTTTACTTCAAAATCCAGAATGTATTTAGTTTATCCATATTATACAAGTCTTCATACTTGTTGGGTCTAAATTACATTCTATTCCGGTCATCGCTTAATCTAGCGTATCGTACCATTTTAATACTTTAAGCTAGCCGGTCTAGGTCTATGACTTAAATAAGACCCGTTAGCATTCTAAATTGGTTACATATTACCATCATTCCAGACTAGAGCCTCCCGGTAAAAGCTATCTACACTTATCTAGCGAATTATACGACTGAGTTATTTAAACTTCGCTGTGAATCGAGTATTAGCTCAGGTAAATACTTTTAACTTATTTTCCCTTATACGGACTTGGGATACGGTAAATTATTACCGCTTGGTCGGGTATGGGATCACTTGGTCGGATTGTGACTAACAAATCCGCATAACCCGTTTTATCATGTTTTGTTTGATAACTTAAACATTGGGGGTTAACACGACAGTGTTTGGGATATCCTCGGCTCATCTAAGTTACTAATGGCCACGACCTAAGCTCGGGGTGTAGGCATGCACCTGTCAGATGCGAATGCTAAAATAAAAATTACCCACAAGTTGGGGATAACTCCTCTGTGGGTTTATAAAAATGGTGTGTCGGTTAATCATGTCTCGGCTTCTATACCGGGCCCCATATGTATTGACAAACATGTAAATCTGTGTACAAGATTATAAATGTAATTGTCCCAAGTTATAAAAGATTTTAGTGTATTTTGCACCTAAACCAATTTTCTCAAAACATTTTTCAAATAAGTCAGTTAATTGTATTTACCAGTGTAAACTGACGTATTTTCAAAAGACTAAGTGACATGTACTATATGCAAATAGGCTGGGAGCTGCTTGGTGTCAATAAAGGATCTTGCAAATCCTTAGGATGCCCTAAAGTCTGTTAAACTTCATTTTGTACATTTTATAATGATCCGTCTGTGGATTATTACATGCTCGTCTGTATTTATTACTTTGGTATTTTCAGACAATTGAGTTGCAATAATATTTTATATTCCAAGACTTCTGATGTGCTATTTTGTGTTTGTTTGACTATGACAATACCAATCTTACATTACGATACTCTCCATTGGGCCCACCGGGCTGAGCTGTAAATATCGGGGTGTGACAGTCACCCCCGCCGCTATACGGGTTCGCACTCGCATTCGTTAGTTCGTATCACTAGCACTTGTTCGTTGAACCTCGGTGTCTCAATCGGTTATTCATTAACCGAGGTATATCTTTCACATCGGTAGCTAAATATACCTTTTCACTGTGATCGTATTTGCATGTAACCGGATCCTGTCGGGTTTCGTTTTGTTGATCACTTGTTTATTTTTCCGTTGCGTTTTATTAATTAACTTGCTTAATTAATTAACCATTATTTCTTGAACTGGGTTTTTTATAAATAAATTTTTTACCGATCACCATGGAAACCCAACATGAAACCGACTACAAAAGGACTTTTCACATGAAACCTATCCCCATCAATATATCTTAACTCATTTGAAAGAAAAGTAAGCTCTTCAACATGCTCAGAAAACATCTTCACTTTAAGATACCTTAACTTTTTTCATGCATGAAACACTTTTGAAGAACTTTGATGAATCACCATACTTAAAGTCTTCAATATAATCATTATACTCTATTGCTTCAATCTCGTCATTTTCCTGCAATAAAAAAGTAAACAATACACTGGTAATTAAGTACCTTTTATTACACATAATATATAATGTATATTTTTTAAAGCTAGTCAGTGTAATCTTTACCATTGTTAAACACATGCTATCGATCTCTTCCCTTTTCTATAGTCTGCTATGTTTCTCAGGATTCTTAAGATGTTCCCCTCTAATAATGTAATGCCCCATATCTTGAATCAGATCATGCATCTTTAACGTACCATTATATTCTGAAACAGTTATTAGAGTCTTTTGTCTCAACACCCTTATCCCTATTTCTAGGTGAAAATCACAAGCTTCTAGTACTTCCATTGCCTCTTTTTTCTCCTTATTTCTCCAAAAACATACAATATCTAAGAACAACTCTTTCTCCACAACTTTAATCCCATCATAGCTAATTTTTAGTTTTTTCACAATTTCCGTTTCTGGAATATTTTTTAGTCTATCTAAAGTACTTATCCACTCCTTCTTCTCTTTGTCACATAGAAAACAACCTAAAACTTTATGTGCCAATGAGAGCCCAGCAGCATAAGAAATTACACGTAACGCAAGTGACTCATAATCTTCTATAGGGTCTTCCTTATTATATGCATGCCTATTAAAGAGTTGTGTTGCCTCTTCGTCTGGTAACAACCTGACATGAGAGATCTTGTCTACCTTGTGGGTTTTCAGCAAATGTACATCTCTAAAGGTGATTCTAATCCGGCTTTCATTACCAAACCAACTATGCGATCCAGCTAACACCTCTAGCTGGTCAAGATGATTGACATCATCAAGAACTATTAACATTTTTCTATTACATAACATAGTTTTTATCTTTCGATTTCCTTCCTTAATGCTAGGTACCGACACTTCTCTTTTGAAAACAGCTGATAACATAGTCTCTTGCAATTTTTTCAAACCATTTTTGCTTGATTCCTCTGTGATATTCTCCAGAATACAGTGACCTTGAAATTGGCTACAAATTTCCATATAGCCAGAAGTAGCAAGAGTAGTTTTACCACCACCCCCAACCCCCCATATCCCAACCATGCGCACACCACCTGACTCAATGTCTAATTGTGATTTCAAATTATGCAAGCGGGTTGATGTGCAAATTATGGTCTATAAAAAAGTAAACCTGCTCTAGACACCCTAGTTTTAAATTTATAAACTAAGACTCTCTAAATGCTAGACCACTGACAGACAAGTGTACCTATCGTACTTAGTAAATACTTAACTGGATTAATTTGTGTTTTTGGGATTTATTTCCTAACTCTACTAAAACGAGTAAACAAGATAACAGAGAAAGCAAGCAAGACGGTGAAGCGACGGAAAGCAGACAATGATGAGAAAGAACTACCCAGGCTTTGAATCCCTATGACCAACCCATGACCTCTAGTCCTGACTAATGGCTAAAGCTCAGAATCTACCCATAAAACCTCCCGCTAAGGATGATCAACCAAAATAGAAGATGGAACAGAGTGATGAAGTGCTAAATTGGAAACGACTCGAGCTATCGATACCGAATCCCTCGACTGTCAGATTAAAAACAACTATGGCGCTAAAATCCTCCGGTCATGAAGTTAAAACTGCGAAATAATTGAAAAGCTAGGAAACCCTAAACGCGAATAAGTAGCCGAATTCGAGCTATCTGTCACCAAAACTTCCAAACAACGCCTAGCTAATAACCTAGCAATCCTGACTCATCCCTAGAGTTGCCAGAAAAGGATGCACACTATACTCAGTTGATTTTAATTAATTTAGTTAAACTTGAATTATCTCTAATCTCAAGCTCTAGACCGAAAACCTAATAGAATAACGAACCTAGAATGATCTAAATAGTTCCAGACCAGACTAACAAGTTCACCTAACCAAACAACCAATCACAACCAAGAGAAGCACACAAATTCATAAACAATCACAGAACAGGAATATGTAAATCATCTCAATTTAATCATTAGTCAAAACTGAATAATCAAAATATTAAATCATAGTTCACCTAGGTAGTATAAAAGATTAGCCAAGAATCATAGTCGCTAAAAAGAAACAAGTTTCATACGATAAACAAATCATATTTAGTAGTTTGTAAAACACAAAGTCTAACAAAACCTAAAAAATAATAAATTGTTAACCAAACCCGAATCTTGAATCTTGATCGCGGCTTGAACCCTCGAACCAACTCTTTTCTTTTCTTCTCTCAAAATTTGCGAACTCTCAATATGTCTTCTGTTTGTCTCCTCTCGCTGCCGTCTGTGCTTCTTTTCGTTTTTCTTTTTCTTTTTACAATTGCCGTAGGTAAATATATACTCCCTTATATTCTCGTTCAGCCTCTGTTTATATTGTATATCTTCTGAATTATGAGCCCACCTCCTAATTTGATTCAAACTTATCTGGGCTTCCATTGGCGGGGCACTAATCGTAATTGTTGGGTCATTAAGTGGGATGTGGGCCTGCTTTAAACTAACTGCACAATTCCATATGGCCAGCTCTTTTAATCCTTGCGTTTCTGTCCAACACTTAAGCCCATTTACTCTTGGAATGCCACTGAAAAGAATCAACATTGAAACAATAGATTAATCATAAGTTCTCTAAATAATTAAAACAGCTTAGATATCAATCTAATTCATGTAGTGCAAATCCAACGAGAATTCTAGTAATTTTATTTTTCTTTATTTGACTTCTTTTTTCATTTATTCATTCTAATTATTTACATTATAAAAATATATACAAATACTATGAGGTTTGATGCATATTAATCGTTTTGCCTTGATATCATTTAAAATCATCAAACTTTAAATATAAACAAGAATTTAATAAAAAAATCAACCCACAAACTACTCTAAAGTGTAGGAAATATTATATAAAAATAAGTATATTTAGAGCACATCAAATATCCCCACACTTTACCTTTTGCTTGTCCCTAAGCAAAATCCCAAGCACCATGTCCAACTTAAACACTTAACAATAACGCAAGTCTCAAACAAATTATAACGCGAACTACGAAATCATTAAACACAGCAGTTTCGCAAGACTTACAACGTTCAAAAGGTTGATGAATCATAATATTTAAATGAAAACGGGTCTACCTAATCAAGTTTTTCTTACCTTCAAGCAATCAATCATGCACTGTCAACACCTCTCACAATGTCACTCATCTCTCGGCTAATATATATGTAATTTTGAGTGAACTCTCAAAACCGAACTATGAAACATACTATCATAAGCTTGTACGTCAATCAGATCTCCACCTAATTGTTAGATCTCGACACGGATCAAGAGGGCTTTAATGGGTATGTAAGGGCTAAAGGTAGGCTATTTTTATTTGGGGATATATAGCTAAACACGAAATCACACGATAAACCGGATAAGCACGAAACAAATAATAACATATTGGTCATTTCAACCCACAACTTTATTCTGTTTTTTTCTTTTTCCCTTTTTTTCTTTCTTTTTTTTTTTCTTTTTCTCATTTTGTTTTTTTTTTTTCTTTTTTTTTTTTCATTTTCAAGATAAATATAACAATAACATAACACGATCCGGCTATCGAATTAACAATGGGTAACAAATGAATGGTTTTAGGCTCAAAGTGGTATCTAAGGGTAATGGTGAAACGGGCGAAACACAAAGGCTACACAAATAGGGTGATCCTAATGCCTCTATCATATCCATGTCAAATCCTAACCAAAGGTCTCAAACTGTATCAAAACGCACAAATTCTAAAGTAATGCAACCAGTCGGTAAACACACATGAAACGAAAATAATAATCATATATATATGACATAAAAAGGCTCAAATCTCGCTATCATGTGGAAAATAAGGGCTACTGATATCGACAATGCACAACCAATTAACTCTCCGGCTCCATCCACTATCCTAGGCATCCCAAAATCTTTTACTCCCCAAAAACCGATTCAGTCAACCTACTATCCCGCAACTTAAAGAAACATGCGCTCTCGACTCGTAAATTCGACAATTAAACCGCTTTTGACCGACGCTTTGAAAAGGTTTTTGTTTTCTACGCGCTAAAGGACCGGGACTCGCAACGAACTTACTACTTTTTTTTAATTTTTCAAAAAAAATTTTGATTTTTAATTTTTTGTATTTTTTTAAAAATTTTTATGACTCAAAAACTAAGACACTAAACGATAGTTTCCCATCCCCACACTTCAACTCTACATTGCCCTCAATGTAGGATGGAAACCGACTCAAAAACTAAAAATAAATAAGAACTAAAAATACTAAGGGCATAATTGGAAAGGACTTAGCTGGTAATATAACGTGTAAGCTCCAAAACTCTCATCCAATCCAGCTCGATCGTATAGCATTCCATTCACGATCGGTTTTGACTCTGACTAGTACACTTAGAAAATGCCTTGAAATTTGAAAAGCAGCTTGAAAATCACCCGAATGGAGATTGGGTACGGGTGGTACAACTCAAACCTGCATAAACAAAAACAAGCAAAACCAAAGCAGTACCGGCTCGAAACTACTAAATTAGACTTAGAGTACAAAATAAATGACTCAAAGTACAAGTAAACACGTATCACAAACTACCGAGAATATACCAAATAAATAAAATTACAAAACTTTACAAAACCTCCCCACACTTGAATTTAATCAGGAGGTTTTTCTTTGATCTGGACCCTATCTAACCCGTTTAATTCCACCCGGTCCTCAAAAATAATTAAAACTTCATTGGTGGAATTACAAAATATTTTAAAAATTATAAACGGGTCAGACCACCAGAATTTAAACTTACCTGAAAGAAACCTGATACGATGCATGTAACGAGGAAGATGGTTGTCTCTGCAATTTAGTGTTGCCTTGAACTTCCTTTTGCACCATCTTTGTATCCTCAAACTTTGTCGATCTAAGTTCCTTCGTTGCGCCTTCTCCCGTGTTCTTGTTGGTGTGAGTGGGAATCCAACATCTACTTCCTTCACGGGCCAGCTATCAGACTCGTCAGCCACTTTCTCTTATACGTTCAGTGTATATTTGATCTCCATGGTCGGCGTCTCTACAAGTAATGTTTCTAGATAGGCGAGATCACCAACCGGGTCAAATTCTTCATCTTCAAGAGTTGGCAAACCTACCAACTCATCTTCAAGGCGGAATGGATTTATTTTGTGAGTTTTTTCAAAGTTTTTGGTATTACCACATGTATACGGGCCGTATAACGTTATACGGGCCATACACTATTAAAACAAAAGCATTCCCTGCGCATTCCCATATTCAAAATCATTCTATACAGGCCGTATAATGTTATACGACCCGTATACAGTAGGGGGTGTGAAAATAAGATATAGGGGGTGTGTAAATAAGAGGGGCCTTATGTTCTTTGGGCAAAATCGCCTTTTTACATTAAAGTTAACTAAAAACAGAACATTAGTTACCGTAAAGGACAAAAATAAATAAAGGATATTTTGCATGTATTTTAAAGAGAAGGACAAAGAATGCAATTTAACGTTTATCTATAAAGACAATATAAGCGCACTAAGATCCCTAAATCCATATCCTTCATCTCATGTCGAATCTCTGCAAATAAAATACACAAATAAACCCAAGGTATCATGAAATAGAAACACTAATCGGTTGCCCATGCCATCAACTCAACGAAATTTCAACCATAATTAGTTGATGAATCCATCATGTTTTGTTTTTATTTTATTTTAATTTCTTTTCTCTTTACATTAAAATGGATTTGGTGCACACTTTCAATGGTTTAAATTAATGTTAGTATATTTCGAACTACCTCTTTGTCACTTTGTGGGTTAAACTAACTTTTTAGTGAATTAATGTGAGTATACGTTAATTCTCCAATTTGCTGGCATGAATCAAAAGTCATCAAAGAAAATATAGAATCAGTTTTTGATAAATTATTCCCCTTAAATAAGGATGTTGATGAAGGTCTTGTCGGCATGACTACCCGCTTGCATAATTTGAAATCACAATTAGACATTGAGTCAGGTGGTGTGGGCATGGTTGGGATATGGGGGGTTGGGGGTGGTGGTAAGACTACTTGCCATATTTACAGTTTTTTACAGTTCATCAAACACATTTTTACAGTTTTTTCATTCGTTCTCTTGGTTCTCGCCATATTTAACGTTCTTATTTAAACTCTTCCATGTATATATATTTATGTGTATATATATAAGCTAGGCTAAGGCTATCCTACTTGCATAAAAGGTTATCCATTTAGATGGATTGATTAGGTGAATTCACCGTATTAGTGCATCCATAAGTTAATTATTTATTTATGTACATAATTTTAAATTCATGATTATCTTTATTCAGTTAAATATCTCAAATTTACAACTCAGTTCTCTTTAGTTTGTGGATATAATAAATTATCCATATATCGAATATGCAGGCATGAATCACAATTCATCAAAAAAGTTGTCGATACAATTTTGGATAGGCTCTTCGCGTTAAATTCATGTGTAGATGAATGTCTTGTTGGAATGAGGACTCGCTTCCTAGATTTGAAATCATTATTAGACATTGGATCAGGTGGTGTGCGTATGGTTGGGATATGGGGGGTTGGGGGCGGTGGTAAGACTACTCTTGCTACTTCTGTTTATATGAAAATGTCTCAACATTTTCAAGGTCACTGTATTTTGGAGAATGTTAGAGAGGATACAAGCAAGCATGGCTTAAAGAAACTACAAGAGAATATTGTATCATCTCTTTTCAAGAAAGAAGTGAACGTAGATAGTGTTATCGAAGGAAAACACAAGATGAAAAGTATGTTATGTCAAAGAAAAGTGTTGGTAGTTCTTGACGATGTCGGTCAACTTGGCCAACTAGAGGCGTTAGCTGGAAAACATAATTGGTTTGGTAGTGGGAGCAGAATAATAATCACAACTAGAGATGAACATTTGCTAAGAACCCACAGGGTAGACCACGTCTATCCTATCACATTATTATCGAATGATGATGCTACTCAACTCTTTAAAAGCCATGCATATAATGAAAAAGAACCTATAGAAGATTATGATAAATTTTCTCTACGTGCAATATCTTATGCTTCTGGGCATCCCTTGTCACTTAAAGTTTTAGGTTCTTTTCTATATGACAAAAATAAGAACGAGTGGATTAGTGCCTTGAAAAAGCTAAAAGACATCCCAAATCCAAATGTTATGAACATAATCAAAACTAGTTATGATGGACTTGAATCTTACGAGAAAGAGTTATTCTTAGATATTGCATGTTTCTTTGGACGGTGGAACGCGGATAAGGTAGTTCAGATACTTGAAGCTTCTGGTTTTCACCCTAAGATTGGGATGAAGGTGTTAATACAAAAAGCTCTTATAACAATTGTGAATGACATCATTGATATGCATGATGTACTTGAAGAAATGGGACACTACGTTGTCCGAGAGGAACATCCGAACAATCCTGAAAAACATAGTAGACTCTGGATACATAAAGAAATTACAGAATTGTGTTTTAAGGATGAAAGAATGGTAAAGATTAACCTTTTATAAAACATACATTATGTTATATGTTTACTAAATGATTCTCAATCCACGCATTGTTTCCTGCTTCATTTTAGGAATATGACAAGACCGAAGCCATAATCTATAAAGATGGCGGTGAAGATGATGATACGTCATGCGATGGCAGTGAAGATGATGATACGTCATGCTCATGCTCATGCTTATGTAAGATTGTGTCAAAGATGAAGAAACTAAGGTTGCTTAGTGTGGCTACCGATGGTGATAACAAGAATGTCGAAGGGGCTAATTTTCTTTCAAATGAATTGCAATATATTCACTGGTCCAATTATCCTGCCAGTCCATTTCCACACAATTTTCAACCAATGAAGCTTGCTGTTCTAGAATTGTTTCACAGCAAGCAAAAAGAACTTTGGAAGGGTTATAAGGTAATTCATTATAGTTTTTTGCTTAAAGTATTTTTATCTTTTTTTTTTAACAATGGAAAACTTTATACATAATCATATACAACATTTAAATTTTTTAGTTTGTTATAAATAAATAGTTTAGTTATAAATGAAAAGTAGAAACTACCAAAGATGTATAAACATTTCTTTTTTAAAAACTAACCTATGGTGCCTTGATACATATTTTGACCAAAGATCAAATACAAATAAGCTTATTGTACAAAACGTACGAATAGAGTGAAAAAGTAAAAAAAAAAAAAAAAACACGGTGACATTTTCGTGATTATTTATTCGTAGAGTAACTATGATACACATGTAGAGTAATTTTGAATTTTATATTGTTTGATATCCCGGTAGAGTAATTTTGAATTTTATGTTGTTTGATAAACTTGTAGAGTAAATGTGTTTGTTATTTTTATATTATTTTTTTGATGAACTCGTAGGGTAATTATGATGCACTTGTAGAGTAATAATAATGAAAAGAGTAATTATGATACAATTGAATAGGTAATTTTGGAATTATATGTTGTTTGATGAACTTTGTAGAGTAATTGTGTATGTTATGTTATTTTGATGAACTAGTAGAGTAATTATGATGCATTTGTAGAGTAATTTTGAATAACTAGTAATGTATTAACAATAAACTGGTAGAGTAATATGATGCACTTGTAATTGTATGTTGTTTGATGAACTTGTAGAGTAATTGTTTATCTTATGTTATTTTGATCAATTACTAGAGTAATTATGATACATTTGTAGAGTAATTTTGAATTTTATGTTATTTGATGCACTTTTAGAGTAATTTTGATAATTACGCAACTGTCACCGCATGCTAGTAATTTTCATTACCAAGATGATTGACATCATCAAGAACTATTAACATTTTTCTATTACATAACATAGTTTTTATCTTTCGCTTTCCTTCCTCAATGCTAGGTACCGTCACTTCTCATTTGAAAACAGCTGATAACATAGTCTCTTTCAATTTTTTCAAACCATTTTTCCTTGATTCCTCTGTAATATTCTCCAAAATACAGTGACCTTGAAATTGGCTACAAATTTCTATATAGACAGAGGTAGCAAGTAGTCTTACCACCACCCCCAACCCCCCATATCCCAACCATGCCCACACCACCTGACTCAATGTCTAATTGTGATTTCAAATTATGCAAGCGGGTAGTCATGCCGACAAGACCTTCATCAACATCCTTATTTAAGGGGAATAATTTATCAAAAACCGATTCTATATTTTCTTTGATGACTTTTGATTCATGCCAGCAAATTGGAGAATTAACGTATACTCACATTAATTCACTAAAAAGTTAGTTTAACCCACAAAGTGACAAAGAGGTAGTTTGAAATATACTAACATTAATTTAAACCATTGAAAGTGTGCACCAAATCCATTTTAATGTACAGAGAAAAGAAATTAAAATAAAATAAAAACAAAACATGATGGATTCATCAACTAATTATGGTTGAAATTTCGTTGAGTTGATGGCATGGGCAACCGATTGGTGTTTCTATTTCATGATACCTTGGGTTTATTTGTGTATTTTATTTGCAGAGATTCGACATGAGATGAAGGATATGGATTTAGGGATCTTAGTGCGCTTATATTGTCTTTATAGATAAACGTTAAATTGCATTCTTTGTCCTTCTCTTTAAAATACATGCAAAATATCCTTTATTTATTTTTGTCCTTTACGGTAACTAATGTTCTGTTTTTAGTTAACTTTAATGTAAAAAGGCGATTTTGCCCAAAGAACATAAGGCCCCTCTTATTTACACACCCCCTATATCTTATTTTCACACCCCCTACTGTATACGGGTCGTATAACATTGTACGGCCTGTATAGAATGATTTTGAATATGGGAATGCGCAGGGAATGCTTTTGTTTTAATAGTATATGGCCCGTATAACGTTATACGGCCCGTATACATGTGATAACACCAAAAACTTTGAAAAAACTCACAAAATAAATCCATTCCGCCTTGAAGATGAGTTGGTAGGTTTGCCAACTCTTGAAGATGAAGAATTTGACCCGGTTGGTGATCTCGCCTATCTAGAAACATTACTTGTAGAGACGCCGACCATGGAGATCAAATATACACTGAACGTATAAGAGAAAGTGGCTGACGAGTCTGATAGCTGGCCCGTGAAGGAAGTAGATGTTGGATTCCCACTCACACCAACAAGAACACGGGAGATTATCAATGCTTTGATGTATATCAATCTGTTAACTATTTAATTTTGCTGTTTTAAACTATATGCTGTTTGATTATTTGTTCACTGTAATCTGCTGTTAATAATTGTTTTATTATCTCTGTTTTAAACTATATTGCTGCTGTTAATAATTGTTTTATTATCTCTGCTTGTATTAATACTTGCTGAGTTGGCTGTATAAATACATTATTACTTGCTGAGTTGCTGTATAAATACATTATTACTTGCTGAGTTGCTGTTAGTCTGTTAATACTTAATAATACTTGTTGTCTTGCTGTTAACAGTTAATATATAAATATAATACTTGCTGTTAACAGTAAATATAAATATAATAATTGATGTATAAACTATATAAACTATTGAATTTGTTTAGATTATAGGGATGTCTAGTAAAAATGCAAGGAAGGATCCCGCTTGGAAGTATTGTGTAGAAATTGACGTACCGCCATCGGGTGTAAAAAAGGGTTACAAATACATGAAATGTAACTTTTGTAGTAAAGATTTTAAAGGAGGAGTGAAAAGAATGAAGGATCATCTTGCCGGTACACACAAAGATGTCGCCCCTTATCTTAAGGTGCCCGCTGAAGTGAAAGACGAAATTAAGCAATACTTGAAGGCTTTTCAGGATTCTAAGTTTGCTGCCCAACGCAACTTCGAAGAAAACGTCGAAAGTGGGGCATATTACACCGGTAGTAGCGCTAGTGTTAGCAATCGTAGCGTTAGAGGACCAATGGATCGGCATGTGCATGTGGTGAGTGAAGGAGGATCACAACCGACCGAAACAATGCCACCGGTGAGTGCTAAAGAGCACCGGAATCAAGTTTGTTTGAATATCGGGAGATTCTTTTACGAGAATGGAATCTCGTTTCACGCAGCAACTAGTCCTTCATTTACTAGTATGCTACGTTCGGTTGGTAACTTTGGACGAGGATTGAAGCCTCCTACGATGCACGAGTTAAGGACTTGGATCCTTAAAGAAGAAGTTAAAACAACCACCGAAATGGTGAATGACATCCAGAGATTAAGAGAGGGTTGTATGATGTCATGGAACGACTCGTGAAGGACACCGAAGTGTACATGAAGATTGAAGAACAACTAATTCTTTACAAGGAAAAGAAAGGATTATTTGGTTATAGGGGTTCGTTGGCAACTTATCAAACACGTCCACCGGGTAAAATATTTGCTAGTTATGTTATTATAGACTTATAGTTTGTATAAATGAAAAAATTAACTAACTAATTTCTTAACATATATAGTTTTATGGTGGGGCGAATATGGAGATGATACCCCGGAACTCAAGGCCTTTGCAATGAAGATTTTGGGTCTTACGTGTTCGGCTTCAGCTTGTGAACGTAATTGGAGTACGTTCAATCAAGTCCATACAAAGAGACGAAACCGGTTGACCACCGAGAGGATGGACGATTTGGTGTTCATCATGTACAATAGAAAGCTGAAGCAAAAATTTGTAAAAAGGTCCAGTTTAAAAGAAGATGAAGATCATTTACTTGTTGAAAACGTCATGTCTGATGATGAGTGGATAGCCGACCCAAGAGAGGATGATGATGAAGATGCAATTGAAGATGATGCGGCAAATGTGGAGGAAAATGACGAGGTCATTAGAACAACAAGAGGTAGCGGGGCAACTAAAACACGTAGAGGTGGTGGGATAATTGAGCGAGGCGGTGGAAGTTCCTCATCTAAGAAAAGGAAAGCCCTTCATTTGATTGACGATGATGAGGATTGGGTTGAGGAAGATTGTGAGGATGATGAAGATGATGTTTGTTACGCTATTTGAGTTAATTAGAAACTATTTGTTTTTTTATGTTAAGTATTTGATGAAATTTGAATCTTCTTTTATGTTTTTAACTGCTGATTTGATGAGAAAAGTCATTTTTTGATGTTAAGTATTTATTATTTCATGATATATATAATTTTAATATTTATTTATTAATACCGCCTCAGCCTTACGCCTCGTTCCGCCTCAATACTTACGCCTCGTTCTGCCTCAATACTTACGCCTCGTGAGGCGAAGGGAAAACACCTCGATACTCGTTTCCGTTTTTTTAAACCTTGAGAAGTTTTATGTGATTTGTTATGTGTAGTGAATGAAATGGGTAACGAGAAAGAGATCAAATGAAGTGATATGCTTCCCAGTAACATCATTACATTATATAGAGAATAAAGTTAGGAAATTTCCACTTACTTTCTTCTTATAACTAGTTCAATACCCGTCCGGTGGACGGGTATATTAATGGTATAATGACACGACAATAATCACATTTATAAAACTAATGTAAAAAAAAGCAAAAAAATACATATTGCATAGCATGCACACAGAGTACTCATGTACCACAATTAAGTGTTAGTGTTTCATTTTGGCCGTATTAGGGCTGTCCAAAAAGCTCGCGGCTCGGAGCTCGCTCAAAGCTCGCTCGGATTTAGCTCGAAAAAAGCTCGCTTAATATGGCTCGGTTTGAAAGTGAGCTGAGCCGGCTCGGCTCGGTTAGAAAGGGAGCCTAGCTCGGCTCGGCTCGTGATGAGCCAAATTGGCTCGGTTTGGCTCACCTGGTAGCTCGGCTCGGCTTAGCTCGAATTATTTTACTTATAATATATTTTATTTTTATATACATATAATATATTATAAAAAATGATTATTATTTACATGTATTTAGGCTTTTAGTTTGCTATCTATGACATATTTAAAGGTTGATTGTCGTGCTAATAAACAAATATTGTATTTACTTGAAATATAAAACTTATTTTGCGTTGTAGAACGTGATTTTGGCTTGTAATGTATTAGGTTAAACTTATTTTGAATATGTTCTTTTGAAGTATTGAATAATATTTTAGTATACTGAATTTTGATATCTATGTATTAATTTTTATTTTTAAAATCGAGCCAAACCAAGCCGAGCCGAGCCAACTCGGTTTAAAACCAAGCCGAGCCCGAGCTTAGATTTTCAGCTCGGTTTCAAATCCGAGCCGAGCCGAGCCAACTCTGTTTATAATCGAGCCGAGCACGAGCTTGCCCTAGCTCGGCTCGGCTTGGCTCATGGACAGCCCTAGGGCGTATTCACCTCATAATTTTTTTTTTTACATATAAGCCTGATTAATAGCAATTTTCTTTTAAAAATAAAAGTATTTCCAATATTTACTTTTAAAATGTTTTATGTAGGGTAAAATATGAGTTAAGGTGTTCAAAACCGAACTTTTGTATTTTACTCACAAATAATTTGTCTTTTAATAATTATCTACAATGTTTAGTTTCTGAAATAACATTACCTTTCTATTGGGTGCAACTTCTTTAGTTAAAAGTTGCTATTTATATAGTATAAATTAGTGAAAATTCTATGCAATAAGAGTTGTACAATGTGCTTCATTTGGTTTTATTGAAGAGTTGATGTTTATATTGGCCAGCTTGGAAGGTGGTAAAACCTTTTGTGTTCTTTACGTGTGACATCAAAGATGTTAGATGGTGATGTCACTAATGTGTTATTTGGTGTGTTTGCTTTGGTTTAAAGCTTATTTTCAACTCACAAATGCACAGATCTTCTCTCTCTCTCTGTTGAAATAATATTCTCATACACTTTTACTATACATCATTTTATTATATTTTACTGAATAATTGTTTTTGTTTGTTTTGGTTGAGGAATACAACTTGGGCTTAAATAAAGACTTGTTGTTGGGCTTAGATGTTGGGATTAAAGACTTTGCTCTTAGGCTTGAAGACTGTTACTGTTAGGCTTGAAGACTGTTGACTGCTTGAAGACTGTTGAGTGTTGACTGGTTTTTTGGCGTGGCCACGGTGGATTTGTCTGCCTTCGTCAACGTTGCCGCTTCTGAACTCGGTCGAGGGGTGGTGGCAAGGTAAGTGTTCTACTGTTCCATATGATAGGTTATTGATGTACAATTTGGTATGTTATGTTCATTTGCTGATTTAAGCCAGTCTAATTGTTTCGCATTTTTTAGGGTTTTCGTTAATCATTTTAGGAATATCGCTAATTTGATAACAGCACAGGAATTCAAAGAAGTATTTCATCGCAGTTTGAAAAGATAAGGGGTTTCAGAATGTTGAAGAAGGCAAAAATCAAATTAGCTCAGTTCCCTTGATAATTATTCTTCCTAGTTTTTAGTTAATAATAATTGTTCATTTGTTGTTTCCCTTTGTTGTATTTTCAATTTCAATGAAGGTGTTAACATATCAATGGTTTTTGTAAGTATTCTAATATGAGAGTTCAAAATGGCTATGATGGTTTACTAATCTATAATGAAGGTGTTAACATATGAGAGGTTTTTGTAAGAGAATTCAAAATGGTTATAATTGTGTTCTTTAAAGACGGTATTAACATATGAGAGGTTTTTGTAAACACTTTGCTCAGTTTTCAATACTTTAAAGAGAAATACGAATGTATAATAATAGGTATTTTGTCATAATAATCATATTAATAGTTACATTTTATACATATACTTGTTTTATTTTTTTATTAACAAATAGATAGGTATATGTTTTTCTAATAATACATTCATAATAATATTACAACAACTACTATAATAATCCATTCATAATAATATTACATTTTAGTTTTAATAATAATAATTGTAGTAATAATAATAATATTACATTTACTACATAAAAACGCTTTAGGATTATGATTTATATAATATAATTACTGGATCAAACATTGAGGTACTTATTCTAATGTATTTTATAGGAATTATTTTATGTTTAGTTTTCTGGTGCATAAACTAAGCTTTTAGTGGGCTAAACAGATGGAGTTGCGCACTCGATAACAGAGTAGGCTAATGGCCTGGATAATATGATGACATAGTTGGCCTTGTAAGAGTACACGGGGCGGTTCCGTGATATTATCACGGACAATGTATAACTCGTTATTTCCCACCGCCGGTCCAAACTATAACGCGTTAATCTTTCACGAAAATTGATTTCCGTTATTTTCTTCACGGACGTGATACTTTTTTTGTGAGTGTATTGTTGGTTGGGGGGAAATTGTTGGGTGTGGTGGTGAGTGATGACCACCCCGCCTAAAAAAGGTTGTGAGTGATGGAAAAAAGGTTGATGACATGGCGGAACTTGATTGGTGCTTGTGAGTGATAGATTCTATCACTAGTGAACCACCCCCCTCCCCTAAGGAGATTGTGCTAGTGCAAGTTCACGCCAAACATAATGAGTTAAGTCACAACAGGGTCAGTTACCCAGTCTTAAATTTGTGCTATTTTACATTGTTCTATTGGAGTTATATCTTTTTCATTATCATTTATATATTGATTAACAGTTAATAACAACCACACCCCATGTTCAATATAATAAAAATAGGTGCAACTTTATATAAAAAATTCCATATGTGTGTGTGTGTATGTATATATATATTTGTTTTTTTAGAATCGTTTTTCAATATAAAAAATAGTTACAGGAATGAAAGCTACTTGAATTTAAGTTAACCAGCTTGGGTTGTTTTGACTCTTTAACAGTTTTTCAATCTTGCATGAAAGAAAACTAATTAGATGTTTGGATATAACTTTTAAAATGTGTAACTGTGAAGAAAAGATAAAAAGAGCAAACCTTCCTTTCTGAATGATCATGTCTTCCAGGCGTTTGAATCGTGGTGATCTGCTCGTTGACATTCACATTGGTTCAGCGTTCTACATTTGTAGGTCGTTTCCATATTAGATAATAAAAAAAAAATTAAAAACAAATTCTAAGCTATGTTGGATCAGGTCCCACACTCACACTCTATACACTCACGTATGTATGTTAAATATATAGAAGGAAGAAAGTGAAAGTTGATATGCAGAAGGGTTTGATAAACAAAAAAAAGGGTGTATCTTATTCAATAAACACAGGCCAATATATAGCCATATTACAAACGAATAAAAACAGAATAAACTTATATTCTCTCCTAAAAAGCTGGTACACATCCAGACTAATTCTGCCATATGCAACGTACACTTGCATTGCATGTGAATCGGTCAACACAATACCAGGTCAATCTCTACCACCAGTCCAAATAATAAAACGTGCTGCATGGGTATAATCCCTTTTAAAACGTGCAGCTTATTATTGAACATTTTCGTAACCCGTAAACGGACATTTGACTCGATAACATGCCAACCTATGACCCGCGAACAAACCCGAGTAAACCCAACAAGCTACCACTTCAGACGTAAAAAAAAGAAAAAAAAACATTATGCACTTTAAGGGTTTACAACAACAAAACTTACATTTGAATTATGAAGTGTTTTTTATCGGTATCTTCACACGATTTTGCTTGCAGGTCTGAACAAAAGAAGTAAATACGGGTTTGTGTGTATTGAGAGGACAAGGTCATGATTTTTTTTCTTCACATTTGTCTCTTTAAATAGATGTGTAAATGACATGTGAGAAGAACAACATACTGCCACGTGTAATCCAAGCAACCCACGTTTTTCCCACAATAAAAACTGCAAAAATTAAAAGTAAAACCAAACACGGTGTAAAGAAGATTTATGTGATTTCAGTTTGTTCATATTATTATATGGTTAAATTATTAAGGGTGGAGGGGACATATTATGTACTCGGATAGAGGCAGGTAATTGCGGGATGGGTGGGTACTTGTGGGTGCACCGCCACAACCCAAGCGAGTAAGGGGAGACACGTGTGGGTTGATGATCCGGATCGTGCTTATTGTAGATGTTTTTTTTTTCTGCAGCAGATTCATGAGTTTCCGATTCCGATTCCGCTTCGTCTTCTTCGTCGGAAAAAAAACACCACTGGCGCCACCGTCACCATCATCTTCGACACCATCATCATTATCGACATAACCTGGTCATCATCATCATCGGAAAGGAAGAAAAATAAATCAAATCCCCTGTCGATAACACTTGTAACTTTTGAAAGAAAAGAAGAGATGGAAATGGATTCGGAGACTTACCAGCACATAGCACTTCACCGCCGCTCGATTCCGGTCTGCCTCCCGACGCCGTGCGCCGCCACCCTAGGGTGGTGGCTGGCCGTTCCTGTGAGAGATGAGGAGGTGAGATTTCGGGTGTGTGCCTGTTCAGTATATATACTCCCAAAGTTCCACTTTACCCCTTCAAGTCTTCTTGCTCACCAACTTCAGCCCCTCATAACTCTTTTTTTTCAATTTTAACCTGAAAGTGAAGTATACAAGGTTAATCTCAGTTATTTTTAAGTTTACCTTTTGTGACTTGAGATAACGTTTCGTCAAAATCAGCTGGAATTTGACTTGTTTTATATTTGTTTTAGTGTTCAGAAGGAACTAGTAATATCGAACGGATTAGTCCAAGCGTTATGTGATATGTTAACCATATGAAAACGCACGTTTTAACGTATCCGATTAAACTCAATGTATCATATATTTGCATTGCGATTGGATCACGTAATGTAAATCAAATTTATATCGTACAATCATAACATATTATATGCGACCCGACTAACTCGAATTTATATCGTCAAGCCAAAAACTCTCGAGAGAGTCAAAGTGGCATTTACAAAGTTCATAAAAAGTTAAGTGGTTAAAAATTGCATTTCCTAAACTTAAGGGCTAAGAAAGAGTAAAGATAAAATTTGATAAAGCTTTGGGGTAAGAAGTAAACTATAACAAAGTTGAGGCTGAAAAAGGAACTACCACAAATCCGGGGTGTCAAAAGCAAATTATTTGTAAAATGAAGTAGTAGTTTAGGGACTAAATTTGTCATTTTTTGAAACTTTGAATGTATCAAAGTTAAGGGGCTAAAATTAAAAAATCGTGAAAGTATGGGGGAGAGGGAGGCAAAGCCGGTGGGGTTTCCACCGACTTTGTCTTTTAAGAGTATTAGTAATATATTAGAAAGATGACAAGTTGTTTGCGTGTTTACAAAACTCAAAATGAGAGAAATGCGTGCATCCTCTTAAAATTTGTTACTTGCGTATTTACATAACTCAAAACCAAAGTTACATATATTCTATCCCATAACAAATACCCTTTTCAAAAATAAAAGAACCGATCAGATTTTCACGTCTCATGCCCAAACTGCTCATTTCTTTCGTTGATTACCCAAGATGTGAGTGTTTACTCTATCGATCTTTGTGAAAATCGATTAAAGAGATGATTCCATTATTTAGGTCGATTACCTCTTCCATTATAGATCAATTACATTCATTGTTCAGGACATATGTGTGTATGAATACGTAAATAAAGGTGGGTCTCTAGATTCATGTATTCGTTTTTATATAAACCTTTTTAATCGAAAGGTAGTCAAAAGTACTTTATTTTTTTAGAACAATGACAGTATTAGAAAAAAAAAAACTAGCAAGATCATTACAAATTTCAAAAACAAGAAGAAAACGAGGAATGACATCTATCTTGCCACGTCAAACTAATTATCTTAAGGGAAAATTACCAAACTAGCAGTTGACCAGATTTTTTTTCCAAAATGCCAACCTCATGCATCGATGGAGATGTGCCTCCGACCTGCGATCCTATTGATATAAATTCAAACTTGTTGTACGACTGCAGCGCAGGTTTGAGGCGCCTCTCCACCGACGCAGGAAGTTGACATTTTTGAAAAAAAAAATCTGGTTAACTGCTACTTTGGTAATTTTCCCTTATCTTAACCCTATACACTACGTAAACTGTTACTTAACTGTAAATTTTTTCATGGTCCGGAACCTTATTTGGTAATAGTTGTACACACCTGGGTAATTAGAGATGCCTATAGGTGATTATTTCCTTATTGCTTAGAGCCTTAAACCATGTCGTTTGGCAAACCACATGCATTTTATCGCCATATGTCCATCACATCATTTGAGTCATTTCATATGGTGTAATGCTTCATCCGCCTCTTTAATGATTAATTATTAGTTACCTAACGATAGAGTTATATTTTTTATATATAATTTATTTATAAATTACACAATAATCTTCAAAGCAATATAATAAATAAGACGTTTCATTATACTAGAATTAAAAAGATTACAGAAACTTGTGTTCTCATGTATTTCATAATAAACATTCCAGTAATGTTATCCAAAGTAATGTTATCCAATTGTTTGCCCCCATTTGATGACCAAAGTACGTCAAAATCGCGTTCCATCTGGTAGCATTATTTAGAGGGTGCTTTAACTTCGAAACATGCGCTTAACTCGTTGCCAAAATGATATCCTCTTTCTTAGTCCATTAGTTCGTCATGAAATTGGAAAGAGATAGTGAGTAAGAATGGTGGAAAGGGTAGGTAATAGCATTAAAAATAAAAGAAATTGATTTTATTTATTTATTTAAAGGTAGGTTATGTACCTTTTTTATCAAGCATACGGTGATAAAAATTGACGAAGTGAGCATATTAATATATCTACCGTGTAATTCAACAAAAACTACAACTAATACTTTTGAAAGAAAAGAAGATAAATATTTAGCAACAAAATCAATCAGAGGCGGCTGACAGAATTTTTAAGCTCTTTGATCGAAAAGAAATTTCAACAATTAAACTATATGGATTGGGGCATGAAAGAGTGGTGTTATTTAGAGGATGTCTTAACTTTGTAAGATGCACTTAACTCGTTTCTTAAGAGACATCCTCTTTCTCAATCCATCCATTCGCCATGAAATTGTATAAAGAAATGAAATAGATAGTTAGTGACAATGGTGGAAATGGTAGGTAGTAGCATTAAAAATTAAAAATTTGTTTTTTTTTTTTTTAATTTAAAGGTACTATTTCCTTATTTTGCAAAGCATCTAGTGTGGTAGATATTATTATTAGCTACCCCAGTTTTCCTTTTCTATTTTTTTTTGCTAAACATCCATTGTGGTAGATATTATTAGCTACGTCACTTTTCTTTCTTCTCTATTTTTCTTTAATAAAAGCAAATAATATGCTATCGTATAGATGCTACCAACATGTCTTCCACTATACAACCCTCACTACTTTCATAAAGGAACTTTTTTTTAGGAACCGTTCGCATAAATAAATAAAATAAACAAATTTTATTCACTGATTACAATACAAAGAAATAAAAAAAGCTGGAAAAACAGAACTATTACAACTGAAATAATAGAAATACAAGAAATAAAGATGAAGAAGAAAGACTGAGGCACGTGTTCAACACGCTTCCCTTAAAACAAATTCCGAGTCTCCCAGGAGAACTCGTTTTGTTTCCCATGGTACAACAGCCGGAGCAGTAGTACTGCCGGAGTTCGCCTACAACCCGAAGGTTACCTAGAAAGCTGCAAGAAAAGGATCTGAAGAATGTAGAGAGAAAGTTGGTGTTGTTGTTGTGTAGCTGGTGTTTTCTACAGTGGGTATGGAGGTGTATTTATACAGCTCCAGATTCGAAATTGTCAAAAAGGAATTAAAGGAGAGATTTAAATTGCATTAAACGTCTTCAATGCAATTTAATACGTCATTTAATTCTCAGTCAAAGACCATTAACTCGTCAGTTTCGAAGTTGAACAGTAACTGCACTGTCATTCAATGCTGAAAGCTTCTGCGTGCGCGCGCGCAGACACACTGGTGCGCGCGCGCCGCGTCAACTGTGAGCCTATACGAGCACGCCACACAGTCGCGCCGTATTGGCTCACTCTGGTGCGCCGCGCACGACACATCAGGACCCAAGCACCATGCGCAACCGCGCGCCTCGAACCTACGCCACTTCACCACTTGGTCCTTGCAGCCTCTGTGATTCACCACGCGCACGTGGTCAAAAATACAAAGGCGGCTCGCGGCGATGCGAGCGTACGAAGTGCAAAATGCGTCATCAAAGCACCACATTGCGCCTCATCGCCCACCTGTGCTAGTGCGAGTTAGGGTGCTCCGCACCCTTCGCGAGGACACTTAGTGTGTGCTTCCATGAAACAATAAGGATGGAGAGTTCCACCTTAAATACCCATTTAAGTTCCATCTCTCCTCCGATGTGGGACAAGGTGCTACTTTCATTTTTGTTTCAGCATTCAATGTTTCAAACACCCAACTTTGAGCATTGATATCTCATTCATCTTAGCTCCGTTTTGGACGTGGTTTAGTTCATTGCGAAGCTCTTCCAACATAGAACATAAACCCACAAATAAATATATAAAACCCGCTCATTTTATTATATTTATTTCTAGTCCAAAATAGGAAAAAATCATTTTCCTATATTTGTGAAAAATCTATTTTTCCAACATTTTTATATTCGAATTTACTAGAATAAACAAAGGGGGTTTGGATGAATGTTTTCGAGTGGATATCTTGAACTTTAAAAATTTATATAATTAGTCTTAACATAAGTAATTAAATAAATAAGTTTAAGAATTATTAGATAATATAGAGTATATTGTTTGATGGATTTTGAATAAAAGAAATGAGTTACAAAGTTTAAAAACTTTTTATTGTCAAGAAATGAGTATTTTTGTGGGCTTTTGACCAAAACAATTAAACAAATGTTAAGAAAAAGTGAGGGAAGAGGAAAGAAATGGATGTGTGAGAGAAAACTATGTAAAAATAAAAGTGAAAGTATTAATTAATAATTTAAAGTGAAAAATAAAAGTAAAAGTATCAACTAATAACCTATATATTTAATTATAATAATTCAATACTTACTATATAATAATTAACTAGTATAAAGCGCCACCGCGTTGCGGCGGGGGCATAGACCGTGCCAAGTAGCACTAATGCTACACAACTACAAGCGACCAACAACACCGGAAAAACTCGTAAAAACAAAATAAATAAAAAGGAAAAAATAACATCGAACGAAAAGCATACGTAAAATCGTTGAACCACGTATGCTAGTTGTGACACGTTAATGCGAAAAAATTAGACTGAAATGTAAAAATAGAAAAGAGTAACTAAGTCGATCTAAGACCACGCGCGTTGCGACGAACCTGCCAAACAGGGAAAATAAACGTGTTGTGACAGTCTTGTCAAATAGGAAAAAATAGTAAAAAAAAAAAAACTTTGAAACCCACACATAAAAAAACTTATGTGAGTTGAATCTACTATTCAATTTTGTATAAGTTGCTATAGCTTTGTGTATAATTGAGTAATGCACAATACATCTTCCATCTTGGTTTATTTGTCCACCCACCCATTGAATAATATGTTTCTACTCTTACCAACCTTTAGTTTATGAGTAAGAGTACTTATAATTCAATTTTTTTATAATTTTCAGCCCTATAGTTATTTGTCTTTTACAACTTTGTCATAAAACATTTTGCAAGTTAACATGTCGCAACATGTGTGTGGGGTTCACCGTTATTTGGTATATTTTTCCCATTTGACAGGTTTGTCGCAACACGTTTGTTTTTCCCCGTTCGACTTATTTATTCTTTTCTACGTTTTACGTTTCGTTCTAATTTTTTCGCATTAACACACAATAACAGGCGTGCGTGGTTCAACGATTTTACGTCTGCTTTTCTTTCGTTGTTATATTTTTTTCTTTTTTATGTTTTTACGAACTTTTTCGATGTTGGGGTCGTTAGCAATGGTGTGACATTGGTGCTACTTGGCACGGTTTTACGAATCTTTTTAACCTATTAAGTTTTTTTTTTACATAAAATTTGTTTCGAGTTTAATCATATACTTCCTTTACTTAAAAAAACAATATTTTACGTGCATATTTTTTTATTTAAGTGTCGGTATAAATATGATTTGCTCTATGTTTCGATGTAAACTTTTTCTGGAAAACGAGTCAGGTCAAATATAATAATTTTTCATTCAAAAAACCATTTTTTACGTGCATGTTTTTATGTACTACAAATTTGAGTTGGTCTACGTTTCAATTTGAAAGATGAGTCAGCACAAAAATAATATGTATTCGTGCATATTTTATTTATGTTTCGAACGTTTGGAGTCAAATTGTAGTTAAATTCGATTTACTTTATATTTTGATCAAATCACAATGCTTATATAGGTTATTTCGGGCTCAATCCGATACGTCAAACGCGCGCTTCCATACGGTTCACGCATCACACGACGTTTGGAATAACCTATTCGATGTTTACGATGTTCTCGTGCCACATCACGCGCGGGGATCTTATTGTTAGTTATTATTTATTTGTTTACAAAAGGCTTCTTCAAATTTCATTTGTTAGCAAAAGGTTCCACTAAACATCTAGTCAGTAGTCCTCCTTGTAACTTAAACTTTTCCTTTATTCAATTCCTATCGTTATATTATATGTTTTCATTTTATACGGTTCACGTGGTAATTTTGTCGTAGTGTTAACTTATTTTAATAGTCACATCTATAATGATGATCATGAAATCTGGAGTTTAAATTTCACACATGGTTATGGTTTAATTTATAGAGTAAAGATTGCGTACAAAGTGTGTTATCATACAAAACGTACGAAACGAAGGTTTTTTCTGAAAAAAACATGGTGGCATTTTCGCAATTATTTACTCTACAAAATTACCCTACAAGATCAAAATTACCCTACAAGATCATTTACAAAATTACCCTACAAAATAAAAAGATTACCCTACAAGATCATTTATAGGTTAATTTTGATAATTACTCTACAAGTTTTAATTACGAAAATGTTACAACGTTTTTTCAGCAAAAACTTCACTTCATACGATAACACTCTTTCTCTTTGTATTTGATTTTTTGTCTTAATTTATATTGATTAGAAATTATCTTTAAGTCGCCAGTTGAAATACATTAAATGGGTGAAGAAGATTAAAATGTATCCAGATGTTTTCAATGTACTATGTTGCTTTATTAAATGGTGTAGCTATTTGCACACCCATTTGCCTACTGGTACATCAAAAAGGTGTTTTTTGTCTTATATGCACACCCTGCAGTGTCGAGCTGTGGCCAAAAAGCGACGTTTTGGTCCAGTCAACCAGACAAAGACTGACGAGTGTCTGATGGGTCTGTTGACCGGACCAAAACGCCGAGCATTGGCCGCGTTTTGGTCCTGTCAACCAGACAAAAGACTGACACCCGGTCTGGTTGACAGGACCAAAACGCGGCCAAAGCTCGGCGTTTTGGTCCGGTCAACAGACCCGTCAGTCTTTGTCTGGTTGATCGGACCAAAACGCCGCGCTTTGGCCACAACTCGACACTGCATGGTATGCACATAGGACAAAAAACACATTTTTTGGTTGGCTATCTACACACTTGGTGTGTAGATAGTTTGAGCCTTATTAAAACAAGCGTTAATGAGCTTAAAGTAACTCACTTGACTCAATTTAGAAGTGTTTTTTTAAGGGCCAACAAAATCAATCACGGGCACCCACTGGATAAACAGAGTACTCCGAGAGTAACCCGAGTCCACCACCAATTTCGGGGAAAACCCAGTAACCCACCCGCCCGTAGGCACGACGGTGAAATTACCGGTAAAACCCGTTTGGCTCAAGGATCCAACCCAAGTTTCCTTGGGTCTCCTATCATTGTCCACCAGTGCCTCACTCTGCACCAAGTGGGAGTTGAACCTGCATCTCTCAAGAGAAATGCAAGTCATCCCCCACTTGATCTAAAGATCATTGGCAAGCCTATTTTCACGGAGCCGTTTTAACCCGTCATGATTAGAAAGTAGGCTCTTTTTTCTCCTTCTTAACCCATCATGATCAGTTTTTTAAATGGTAAAAAGTTAAGACGACTAGTTCATGAAAACTTTGTTAGGCAGGAGCATTTATCTTGTAAAATATGCCATGCCCCATTTTCAATGGATGATAGAAATAAGCTTCTGAAAATAGAAAGTAGGTTCTTTTTTCTCCTTCTTAAAATGGAAACATCTTATCGTCACCACAGCCAAGCATTAGCCCACGATTGAACGTTTATTGTACCCCACCCCATATTTCCTTTCTGGTACCCACAAAAGCTATCAACCATTCATCATCTTACTTAAACTTTTTAAAAATAGATAATAATGATGGAACGGTGAAATTTTTAGTACCCTTTTTCTTTTCGTCAAAAGTAAAGGCATCGTTTCCAACCAAAACACGTTTGTTGCAGTCACAATATTGTCAAATTTTGTTATACGTCTTCTTTTTTAGTTTTTTGGTGTTGATGGATATCGAATGGTATTTTCATCTTTTTCTATCAATATTTTTGTTGTCGTTCTTGCAACAATGCTTCAATAGTTTAAGATTAATTGTCTCTCTATTTCATATGTTTTCTTTTTGAATGTATTGTATTGTTAAGCAAAACCCATCGATATAGCTTAAAATTATTAAAGATATAAAAAGTTACATAGCCAAAAATCCTCCAATTCAGTTGTTTTTTCCGACTGATTCGAGTATAAACCTTTGGTACGGTTTAATTGGAAAATTTTACAAACCACTCAACACAGACAAAATTAAGAAACCGACCACGAAACCATAATAAACCCTGGATTCTATGTCTTCTATCTTGACAAGAAAGCTTACATATGCATAACTATCTCCAATAGACTATTTTTTAAACAAATTATAGTCACGTATAGGTCTATCAAAAAATTAAACTATTAATTAATACAAAAAATAAGTATAAACATAAAATAATATTCTTATACCTTGGGTAAGGTTAGTGTAAAAATGACATTTTTCCTACAAAATATAAAAATTCTATGTGGGCATGGTGTTTTATATTCTTTTGATATGATATAACATAGAAAAACATCAAACACAACAATATATAACAGAATCATATGTATTCTATGTATTTAATTTAAAACACACTCTGATTAAATTCTTTGCATGCTGATTTAGATTTCATCCCTGTAATACATTTAATTGTGTTTTAAATTGTTACGTTTGGTGTTTTTCTATATAATACCATATCATCATCATCATACTCAATAAATCCCACCAATAACAAAACTAAGGTAGAGTCTGAGAAGGGTAAGATGTAGACAGTCTTACCTCTACCCCATAAGAATTGAGAGATTGCTTCCAGTAAGACCCCGGCTCGATAATTTAACATATCAAAAGAATATAAAACATCATACCGAAAATTTAAACATCATTCCTACATAGATTTTTTACACTTTGTACGAAATATGCCTTTTTTACAGGAACCCTTACATACCCTTACAATAGAGTTAATTGCCAAAATCGTCCCTGAGCTTTTGGCACGTTTGTCATTTTCGTCCAAAATGACCTTTTTGTACCATTTTACCCCCCCCCCCCCCCGTTTGGCATTTTTTGTCATTTTCATCCAAATGACTAACTTAGGTAAAAAAACACTATTTAATTAGGGGTATGTTTGAAATTTTACATTTATAAGTAGGGGTATTTTGGTCTTTTGTTTTATCATTTTATATTAATAAAAAAAACATTCTTTTTCATCCCTAGTCACCCACCTGCACCTCCACCACCACCCCCCCCCCCCCCCACCCACCAGCCATTACCACCATTACCAAATTTGAAACCTTGCCACAACAGCCATAACCACCATTGTCGGATCTGAAACCCCACCCAATTCTATCAAAATTCGTTCAACAAAATAACAACAATTCAATTTTTCTTCAATTTCCCGTAAAAAAACTGTTGACATCTCCTTGATTTGACTTAATTCTTGAACAAATCCAAAACGAATTGAGCCCTACTAGACTCAATTAAAACGAATTCTAAGGTTTCTAAAACAAAATCAGCATGATGAATGAAACTGAAGCAAACGTAACACCGCTCCATCTGAGCAATTGGGTCAGTTTCTACCTCCTTCACCTCTCCCTTTAACACATCTTTACCAGAAGTCAGATCCACACCCGAACAGAACAACTGGCCCAACCCGGACAATATGATGACCCCCGCAGAGTCGTCGGAGTTTAGAGAGTTGAATGCACGCGCCAGATCTATCATCATCAGCTTCGTCAATGACTTTGGGCAGTGGTAGAGAGGAATCCGATGATGGTAGGTGGTTGGTGGAGGTGGAGGTGGTGGCTAATGACGATGACGAAGGTCGTGGCAGGTAGTGGCGGGGGTGGTGGTTGATGGCGGCGGTAGTTGTCGGGGATAAGTAGGGTGGAGAAGTACTGTCTGCGATAATGAACATTTATACAAAGCATAATAATTTTCCTATACTAATAAATGAAAATCCTTTGTTGACATGTGTCGCTTTCTGGTGTTTTCTCACTTTATTTTCCTATTTATCTCTCATATTAAATAATAATTTTAAACAAAATATTAGATAAGAATAAATATTTAGATAATGATAAAAGTTTGTTTTGTTATGATCATATTAAATAATAATAATAATAATTTTAAATAAAAATTAGATAAGAAATAATGTCAATAATTTTAAATAACAAATTAGATAAGAATAAATATTTGTTTTTTATAAATAATTCTAAACAAAAATTTAGATAAGAATAAACGTTTGTTTTTATTATGAGTAGATATATATATTTTAGAGTTCGGTGATTGAAATTATGGGAAATTGGGAATCAAAGGTTTCCGTTTGATATATACTTAATAATTGTATTATTTTTTTCAATAGAATTAAATAATTATTCTAGGTCGGGCATATGCTTCAATCAAATTGTAAGTGTTTTTAGACGCATCGTTATAACAATGTAAAATGTTATAGCAAGTAAATAGTACATCAATGTTTATTTTTAAAAGATAAATCTTGATAACTATTTGTGTTAACATATGATATTATATTTTATTTAACACGTGCAATATACGAGTTTTTTCTAAAGATATAGCTTTTTTATTATTTATTATATAAAATTACATTTATGCAACATGTGTAATACACGGTTTTCTAACCTAGTATACAATATTTAAAAAAAAATACAAACCACTAACATACATTTAACGATTTAGATTTGCTTTTTTTTTCTTCTTACAAAAATTTAACATTTTGTGATTAGAATGAATCTCACACGTAATAATGTGTATGTAAAAAGTTTCCACCAATTGATGCTTTATAAAAGAATGGATTTGGAATTTTCGCAACAATCCATTGTATCATGATTGTAATAGATTTAGAAAATGAATAAATAATAAATTTAGTAAATGAATAAATGAATGTTGTTGACCTCTAGCTCAAGTGGTAAGAGTACTTGAGTTCTTCTTTGAATACTCAATCTCAATTCTCATTTGGTGCGAAAAAGGAGTGAGGCACTGATGGGCAATGATAGGAGACCCAAGTAAACTTAGGTTCGATCCTTGAGCCAAACGAGTTTTACCGGTAATTTTACCACCGTGCCTACGGACGGGTGGGTTACCAGGTTTTCCCCGGAATTGGTAATGGGTGACTCGGGTTACTCTCGGAGTACTCTGTTTGTTCAGGAGAGTGCTCGGGATTGATTTGCGGCCGTTCAAAAAAATAAAAAATAAATGAATGTTGCTAATTACATTACATATACTGTTAAAGATCAAACACTTCTATAGCGGTTTACGTGTGTTTTAGCCTTGTGTACAAGTCTTAATAAAAAAAACTGTTGAGGTTGGTGTCCACCTCGCTACGCGTCTCGACCATAAATCCTAATCAATCTTTAAGCCTAGGCGTGATTCGCTTTCTCTTTCCTCTCACGTCACCTCCACGTCTTGCTCCAGCTTCCCCATCGCTATCTATCTCTAAATTTGGTGAAATGGACCAAATTATTGGTGTTGATTGTTAATGTTTTTTTGTTTTAGGTGAAAGTGATTGGAACTGTTTTCTTTTTATTTTGTTGGAATAGACTAATCACTAATGATTAGATGTGGTAGTGACTAATGAGGGGAACAAAGAATCTAAGACTAAACGGAGTGGGGCGACTCCCCCTCCGACGCCGCCCCAAGTCGCCGAGAACACCGCCCCCCTAGGCGTCCCCAAGGGGCGTCCCCCTCTCCCCGTCCTCTTCTCGTCGCCTGCTTCATCACACAATTCGAAACCCTGCAGACTACTTCACCATATTTATGTCATTCCCTCCTTTTCTCCTGCTCACTTTTTTCAGTCCCAATGCAATAATCCACCATAATTAATCAAGTGAGGCCACAATATAACACTTTTATATTTTTAACATAAAAAAATCAAAATTAAATGGGTGCCACGTGTCGCAAGACGCCCTACCCAGCAAACTTGCCCTACTCCCCCTTTTTTGCTCAAAATCCTCTAATCTGACGTGACGCCACGTGTCGCAAGACGCCCACTCAAAAGGTTGCCCCACTCCCTTTAGTCTAATAAAGTTACCTTGATGCCACTAAAAAAAATTACAAAATCTTGATGGAATGTGAATATTGCTAATTTCCCTGTAAATTATTTTATCTGCCCAGTCAGTTATAGCATCAAAATTTTTATTTGCTTATTCCAAATTCCTTGTAAATCAATTTTACGCTTCATGTGGATTTCTTTAATGCTCTGTGTAACACCTTTTTTGCTTTTAAAATATTCTTTAAGTTCATCAATGAAAATTAAAGTATCATCATCAATCATCAATCATACCCAGTAAATTCCACAAATAGCAAAGCTACTTATAGGGTCTGGGGAGGGTGGATGTAGACAGACCTTTCCTCTATCCCTAGGGATAGAGAGGCTGCTTCCAGAGAGACCCCCGGCTCCAAAGCGAACAACATACCAAAACATCAAGTCAAAGAATATAGAAAAAGAAGCCACCTATATCAAGAAAGTGAGCAGAGTGGCACAGTATAACGTAAATCATGTATAATGGCATACAACAACATTTGGGCATAAACACAAAAGGTCACTCACCGTTAAAGTCCCTTAAAGAATAAGAAAAACCTACGTCCCTAAAATACACCTAAGACCTTACTGCAATATCTTCTAGAAGTCCTTAACCCTAATCCTACGCCTCCACGAAGTCCTATCTTGGACCATGTCCTCAGACAGATGCAACTCTAGTAAATCATGCCTAATCTGCTCATCCCATGTCAGCTTGGGTATGCCTCTTCCTCTCCTCCCCTCCACAGTAAGAGTTTCCACTACTCTAACTGGTGTCGTCGTTTGCCTCCGCTTTACGTGCCCAAACCATCTCAATCTCCCCTCCCTAATCTTATCCGATATACTAGTCACTCCTAATCTTTCCCTAAAAACCTCATTTCTTATCCGATCTAACCTCGTGTGTCCACACATCCACCTCAGCATCCTCATCTCTGCTACCTCCATCTTGCGCGCTTGTGTCTTCTTGATAGCCCAACAGTCTGTTCCATATAGCATAGCGGGCCTAACTGCTACCCTGTAAAATTTCCCCTTTAGTTTAGTTGGGAACCTCCTATCGCACAATACCCCGCTGGCTGCCTTCCATCTACACCAGCCAGCCTGTATGCGATGGGTTACATCACTATCTATGTCGCCATCCCTTTGTACAAACGACCCCAATACTTAAATTTAGTTGCCTGCGGGACCAATTGATCCTCAATGGTGATTTGGGTGTCATCGTCATCTGCTACACCACTGAAATCACAGTGTAGATACTCAGTCTTAGTTCGACTAATCCTTAGGCCCTTGCTCCCTAGAGCTACTCGCCACTCCTCTACCCTCGCGTTCAGGCACTGTTTAGTCTCTGCAATCAACACAATATCGTCTGCAAAAAGCATGCACCACGGAACTGTCTCCTGAATCACTTTGGACAACTCATCCAAGACAACCGCAAAAAAAAAGGGCTCAACGTAGACCCTTGGTGGAGTCCTACCTCCACAGGAAAAATGAAAATTAAAGTATGAAAAGTCCTTTTATATATAGGAAAGTTTTTGCATTCACTTTCATTGACTTACATAAGATATGAATGAATTAGATTTCGATATAAAATATTTAACATAAAAAATTCTGTTATTATGTAAATGAGGTTTAAAGTTGATACGTAACTAGAAGATTGACCTATGTGCGTTGCGCCGCGACCAATGAAATTGACATATTGTTGATCGGATTCACATTTACAATGTGTTAAAGATGTTTTTGCCGGTTAAGTCTGTATTACTATCTTATACAAATAAGTAATTCACCAAATAAGCTCAAACAATTAATGGTATCATAATTACTATGTTACATGACTTGTATCCATATAAATAACCTTCGTATTAAGCTCCCTGCGTTGCGGCGGGGGCGTAAAACCGTGACAAATAGCACCAATGCCACACTATAGCCAACGACCACCAACATTGAAGTTGTGGCGTCTTAACGTGGAAAAATTAGACCGACATATAAAACACAGAAAATAATAACTAACTCGATTTAGGACTCGCGTTTCGAACTTATTAAACGGGAAAAAAATAGACGACGTAAACACACTGAACCACACACGTACGTTGCCCCGTGTTAACTCGCAAAATTTAGAACGAAGCGTATAACAAAACGTAAAATTGTTGAACCACACACACACATTGTGCCGTGTTAAGTCACAAAATTTAGATCTAAAGGTAAAACGAAAAATTTTGCAAAATATGAAAAACATAGGGGATCAAAGTTGAAAGTAAAAAGGTTGTGAGGTTAAATTAGAAAAACTAAAAACTTTTGAGTTAAAACTACAAAATCAAGTAGTTTGGTTTAAAGTGAAACATCAATTTTTTTTTTTTTTTTTTGAAAACCCTCCAAAACATGGAGTACAACACCCCAATACCTAAATTTGTTGTAAATCTATATTATATAAATAATAATAAAAACGTCCTGGTATGTTTGTAAAAAATCAAAAATATAAGGAATCATTATTATTTTGACACAAGAATTACCCAGATTTATCATCATATATTTAAAATGAAATTTATTATTTTGAGTTCATTTCACATGTTTAACCCCTTTCACACTAGAAATTGGAACAGAGTGGGTCATACTAAATAGTCCCACCATTTTGTGTAAACATTAAAAACAAACCATTTGTAACTAAAGGCAGGATATCCTCACTAATCCTTGCATTGCTACATTATTACCTTTTAAACTCCAACTTTAAGAAATTGCTAACTAAAACCCATAAACTTAGCCCATGGGCATCATAGCCTGTGGCATCTTAGAGGTGTGATAAACTTTAGTGACCATTAGGTCCTAGGTTCGATTCTCACAAAGGGAGGATTTTCCAAAATTTATTGGGTTTCCTTTTGAATTGGTGTATATATGCATTATGGCCTAATGGAGATAGATATGATTGGGTGGTTCTGCTGGTGACATAATGATACTCAAGTGATCCAAATTTTCCGTTAAAAAAATCCCATAAACTTATAGTATAATGGTATAAAGGTTAATGTTTCAAGCTTGTTACGAGATAATGGTATAAATAACGTTATGTTGAGCTTCTTGTTGAAAAAAGCTAGGCTAGACTTCTATCTAGATGGGTTTGTAACAATTTTTTTGTATGAATACATATTCCAAAATAAACATGTGATGTGAGATTTGTTTTACAAAGGTAAAGTGAACCATGATCCTTCAAGACTGGACTACAGCTGGAGTTGTTAACTTAATTCGACATTATTTGAATATTTGTTCCATTTCGAGCTAACAGACAAATAATTGTTTGAATATGAGGTACAAATAAGTGCTACAAATGCCCCTAAAGTTCGGTAACACCACATTATATCTTTGAAGAATCTTGAGAAGTGTCGATAAGAGCTAGAATGGATTAGTATATTAATCAAAAGAGGCAAGAAGAAAGCTATTAGAAGCATGTAGTGTGTTGGGTAATATAAGTATAGAAAGGAATTCAATCCTCCAAACAATACACAAGAATCAAACACACATGTGATGTGAATTACACAAAATATGCACAATTAGAGATTCGTACACAAAACATGATAATAAATGCATATAGATTACTACTGTAATTATTTATTTCACAAATGATATATTATGAAGAAAATACTTTTTTACAATAATAATGCGAGAGGAGAGAGTCAACGGCCGGTTTGGAGTTAATTTTAAGTTAACAAGGGGGTAATTTTGCACAAACCGTCTCTCTCTCTGTATTAATCCGGTAAAAACTTTTTAATTCATAAAAAGTTAATATAAATCTAGGTTTTTTTATACCACCCTTTATCTTTCCTTTTAATATAGTTTCATGTTCGCTATCATATCTAGCAAGATACGCCATTTAATAATATTAAAATATGTCCATGACATTATGGCCTAGTGTCATCTCAGTGGTGAGATAAAGTTAGAGACCATTAGGTTCTGGATTCGATTCTCACAAGAAGGTTTTTCCAGATTTATTGGGTTTCTCATGAATTTGTGTATAAACATATTGCCTAGTGGAGATAGATATGATCGGGTAGTTCCGCTGATAACACGATAATACTCACGCAATCTGTCAGTGATCCAAATTTATTATTAAAAAAATAATAATACTAAAATCCCTGGAACAAAACCCAAAACTAAAAACTTCCCTTTCAATAACATCCTCTTGGCATTCTATCTAAAACTTATTTATGAAACTTTTAGCCATAAGGAGAAACTAGAAGATAGATGTTACAAGAAAACTTTAATGGTCTAAGAGCATTCACATCCATTACATCATATTTTCATTATAAATTACACTAAAAAACACTATATTTTCTCCTTCATTTTCAATTAGATAATATATTTTTATACCTTTATTATCACTTTTTCTCTCTCCTTCACTCACAACTACTTTCAAAATATATTAAGAAAGTGTAAATTGAGATAAATTCAGGGTTCTATTCCAAACATCCATCCTCACCTCAAAAATTAAAGTCAATGACGGTAGAAAAAAGCAAAGGGGGAAAGGGGACCGTGAAATAAAAAGTAGAGAAAAATGTCCGGATAGTTCCTGTGCTTTACTCTATTTTCACCTTTAGTCCATAACTTTTTAAAATTACAGCTATAGTCCTCAACTTTTGCAGTTTCGTTTCCGGATACTCCCTATCGTGAATGGGGGTTAGTTTTTGGTGTTAAGTGGGTGTGAAATGACCTAAATACCCTTATCATTAAAAAACTAATAAATTAAACTTTAAAAGATTTAAAATATACATGTGGGACCCAACCCACCTTTTCCTCTTTTCTTGAGCAGGACCCGTTTCCATCAAAACCACCCTCTCCACCTTACCTGCACAATACAACCACCATACCAGCACCATCAATCCAACCACACCCATCTTGAATCTCATCACAAATCCTCAAACAAATGTAAATAGTCTAATCCCACACCACTTCATCTGCCCAATTTCTCTCCAAATCATGAAAGATCTGGTGACCCTCGCAACCAACATCACCATTGAACCACCACACCACACCCTTCACTCCGAACCGCCGCCACCACATTATTCCGGCGACCACCACACCCTTTACTTCTCCAGCCAAAACCGCCGCCCCACCCTCTACTTCCTTGAAGGCACAATCGGTATTTCTGACATTAGCAAACACGCCCGTCTCTTATCCTGCTCGGTGGAAGGCAAACTCCTCCCCCGAATTGAATACTTCCACGAAAACATCAGAATCTTGTATGACGGCGATGTTGAGGTCGAGTGAGAAGCGGTTTATGGAGAGGCTGGAGGTGTGTTGTAGTTCTTCGATGTCGGTGAAAGATTCACCGTTTTGGAAGCTTACACATAGTGATTACCAATGATATTTTTAATGTATTGACATGGATATTATCGTACCTCATTGTTGTCATTTTGTGTACATATGTTATTAAGATTAACATTCAGGTTGTTTTGGAAAGTTTTATAGAGTATTCAAGTTCTGCGTTGAGGTTTTAAACTGGAATTTATACCATATTATTTAAAATAAATAAATAAATAAAAGATGGTTGCAGGCGGTGGTTATGGTGGAGGTGGGTGTTGATACGATGGTTGCAGGTGGTGGAAGAAGGGGGGAGGGTGGGGGAGGGGCCATAAAGCTTCTTTTTTATTATATTGTTTTATTTAATTATGGGACCTGCTATATTTTAAATGTTTAATTCAAATTATATTTTAGTGTTTTAATTTTTACTTTTTATTAGTAAGGGTATTTTAGTCATTTCGCACCCACCTAACACCAAAAAGTAACCACCATCCGTGCCAGGGACTATCTGGGAACAAAATTGAAAAAGTTGAGGACTATAACTGTAACTTTAGAAAGTTAGGGACTAAAGGTGAAAATAGGCAAACCACAATGACTATCCGAGTATTTTTCTCATAAATTTACGTAGTTAACTAGTGACCGCCTGACAGGTTATATTAAATAATGAGACAATTAAATTTTAATAAACTGAAGACACTCTTTAATACTTATTAGATTTTCTTTTTTGAAAGGCTGAATTTTATAGACAAACTAGCAGAAGCTAAGTACAGCAAGGGGATTTACACAAATGAAAAGTTGCACCATTTACACCAATCTATTGATATCGATTTTGCTATACTTTTAACCCATAAAAAACCGACGACCTTGACATCCTCCAGAATCTTGTAAACTTCCACCCTCTTGCTCAAAAAAATTACTTCATTGCGATGTTTCCAAATTAACCAACAACCAAGCAGGATGATAGTCTGGATCATTTTTTGCTTCGGTTCCGAAACATTAAGATGTATATGGGCATGAAGTAGGTCCAAGACCGAGAAGGCATACAAAGGTGGGATCTTGGCCAAGCTGCGAGGCGTTGCCACACCACAGAACAGACCATGCATGTTGTGAAGAGGTGTTCCACCGTCTCGTCTTTTTCTCCACATAGAGGGCATAAGGTCGATGGCATTTGAATATTCCTCCTGAGCAGTGACATCCTTGTAGGTAACCTGTCCAGGTTCATCCTCCAACCGAAAACGTTTACCTTTCGCGGTAGCCAGTTATTCCATACGAAAGGCAACACAACTTCACCTGGGGGAATGCATGGGGAGAGTTTGTTGCGAACCGAATTGACTGAAAAGACCCCTTTTGAATCCGCTTTCCAGCTCCAACCATCCTTGGCATAAGTCAGTGTAAAATGGAATCCAATTCTTGACTTGTGGCAGGAGTACGATTCCAACACCAGCTAATGCTGGAACCCGTATCTTGAAGCCTAGCACAAACGCTGCATCCTTTGACCTTCTCGAGTGCGAAAAGTCTCGGGAATTTGTGTTGAAAGGGCACATCCAGCGAGCCTTTGATAAGGTGATTTAGAAGCACATTATTTTTTTTTTCAGAATCTGCTCCTTTTTGTAGATGTTATTCCAGACCCCGAGAGGCCTTTTTTATAGGAAGAAAACTTCCGTTTTTGTCGTTGAAATGTAAAGTCGAGATTACCTTCCTCCATAATCTTCCGGTTTTGGTTTTGTACCTCCACGCCCATTTTGCAAGGAGTTCACTGTTGATGTTTTTAAGTGACCCCAAGCCCAAACCCCCGTTTTTAACCGTGTCAGTGGCTTTGCCCCAGTGAACCCATGCCATTTTGTTCTTGTCTATCGAGCCTCCCCAAAAAAAAAATTATTCTCAAACTTTCTAACTTGTTAATCACATTCAATGGTGCAAGGTATAACGAAAAGTAATAACTTGGAAGCGAATCTAATACCGATTTGATGAGAGTTAACCTTCCACCAATTGAGAGTGTTGAGGCTTTCCAAAGTGAAAGTCTTGACGGGAAGGTTTCAATGACTGGTTTCCAGTTTACATACTGATTCATGTTGCCGCTTACTTGGAGCCCGAGGTAAGTAAATGGTAGTGCCCCTTCCTTACAATTGAGTCTTCCAGCCATATTAAGTGTTTCACCCCAAGTGGTTCCAATACCAAATAGACAAGATTTTCGAAAGTTAATTTTTAGCCCCGATACGAGGTAAAAACACCATAGAAATCTGTGTATATTTAGTATAGAATGAGACGACCACTCTCCCACTAGCATGATATCATCCGCAAAGATGAGATGCGAGGTACTACTACCGTTTGGTAAAGTAACCCCATTGATGATACCCAAGGCTGAAATGCTAGTTATGAAGCTAGAGAAAGCCTCCATAGCTAGAATGAAAATAAAAGGCGAAAGCGGATCGCCTTGTCGAACCCCTCTATGACATTGAAATTCTTTCGTCGGAGACCCGTTCACAAGAACTAAAGATCTAAATGATAGAAAGATGCATTTGATCCATTTACGCCAAAGAGGTGGGAAGTTCATTTGTTTGAGAATCGAGTCTACAAAACCCCAATTAATAGTGTCGAAAGCCTTTTCAAAGTCAATTTTGAAAAGAAAGGCTTGTGATTTGTTCCTTTTTAACCAAGAAATTAGTTCACTAACGATTAACGGTCCATCTAAGATGTTTCGATCTGATAAGAAAGCCGACTGTTCCTCCGAGACTACCGAACCGATCACCAATTTTAGTCTATTAGCAAGGACCTTGGAGATAACCTTGCTAATACACCCGATTAGGTTGATTGGTCGGAAGTCATTAAGTCCAATAGGGCCTTTACATTTGGGGACCAAAGCAATAAACGATGAGCTGCAGCCTTTCGAGATAGCCCCGGTTTCATGGAAATGAAGTAGGATCTTATGGAAGTCAGAACCCAAGATATCCCAGAAGTGCTTAATGAAGGTAAAATTGAACCCGTCGAGGCCACGTGCCTTGTCCCCACCGCAATCCTAAACCGCATTCTTGACTTCGGCAAAACTAAAGGTGGCAACGAGGCCTATACCTTGTTGATCTGTGAGCTTCTTAAGATGGTGACAAGTGAAGGATGGTCTTATATGAAGTAGCTCTTTAAATTTTTCTTCAAAAAATCTTTTCACCTCGCTTTTTACTAACGTTGGAGTATTGCACCAATCCCCATTGATCATCAACCCATTGAGGCGACTTCTCGAGACCCGACTGTTTATATATCCATGAAAGAAGGTCGAATTCTCGTCTCCTTCCGAGGCCCACTTGACCCTCGATTTTTGTCTCAAGTCTTTCAGCTTACCATCTTTAATCGTTGTAACTGTCCTTTTGTGTTCGAGACATATGGCTCGTTTGATATCCGAGAGGTTTCGTGATTCGCTAAGGTGTAACACCCCAAAAACGGGTTTGGTAATCAAACCACGTTAATACTAAAAGACGGGTAAAGTACCGTTAATGGTAAAAGTAACCCGGTAAATATTAGGATTTAATTAAAAAAAACCTAATATTAAATAAAAAGTGAACAAATCCTTTTGAGGAAATTAAAGTGGATAAAAAGGCTTGAGTGAACGGGACTTAAAATAAACCAAGTCATAAATTCCCTGAACCCACTAAGGTAACTAGGAATATTTAACCAAGTTAATAAGTGGGAATGTTGTTAGAAATAATAAGGTTGTGGCCTGCTTAATAACCAACCAAACACGAGGGACCAAAGTTGGATAACTGGAAAAGTTATTTCGATCAGGAGAAAGCTCCCATGGAGCAAACCCTAGTTCTTCAACATAATCTTCAAATTGGAGGATCAATTGAAGGCCAAATTCGGATTTGAATACATAGAAACGATCACCAAGTCAAGGGGATCGTAAGGTATGTCGAATTTCTAACATTCATGAAGTTGTAAAAATTTGATAATCATCCTAATCGCGAATTAGGCATGGATTAGAGAAGCTATGGCTAGATTAGTGATGTATACTTGCTTAGGAACGAAACCCTAAGTGAAAATCATACATAACATGCTATGAATTGAAGGATTTGATGAATTAACACACTTAGATAAGTGGGTTTTAATGTTATGATGAAATTGATGATATAACTATGCTTAGAATCAACATGCATGATAACAAATAGAAGGTGTTCGATTAAACCATGAATTTGGGTACAAGATCATACTTCTCACGAAATGGGTTTTGTATGATATAAGAGAATTGATGTTAAGATCGTGATATAGATGCTTGAAATCAAGTTACCTAGTAGTTAGTGTGTAAAATTTGATTTCGTTAAGAGTTCGGATGAAATGCCTAAACGAAATTCAATAAACCAAATGTGCATTGAATTAGTTGATAAGTCGATTGACTTTAAAAAGTCAAACCGACCAAGTGTATGATCGAATGATAAATTCGATATAAGAAGCGTATGATGGAATAGTCGTAAATGATCATAACTAACCTAACCATCTTACAATTGCAATGATAGTTTGACGCGTGGCAAGCTAGGTGAAAGCTTGGGGAAGGAAGCTGGTCAAACGAATCAAGAATGAAGGAAAAGCGTAATTCGGATGGAAGGTAAGTATAGCTTACACTAGTCACATATGTTGGAATATTCTTTGTCGTATTGATTACCAATAAGACAAATACCTAATTAAGATATGGTGTTCCGGCGTGTAGTCGTACGGAACAAGATAATCAAATATGATAAGAAACCATAGTGATGGCTAAAAATGAGTTAAATCGGTAATTCGATCATATTATGACGAATGAAACATGTACTTTTAAGGGTTACCATGTAAGGTAAATCATAATAACCAATAAGGGTAAAATTGTAATTTGGTCACTCGTTGACAATAATTGTTGGTTTTGAAAGATACTTTATTTCGAAAGCCTTGATAGGCCAAAAAGCGTTAAGAAGTGATTTATAATTAAAATGACCACACAATGTAAACTGGAGCAAGTCGTGTAGGCGAGATAGCAATAAGCTTCATCTCGCCAATATAATCGGTTAATTAAATCAAACGGGTCAAAAGGGTGAAAATATCACCCTTTGACAATATCGACTAATGGTTTGTCGAGTTGTATGATTTCAGGAATAAATATCAAATGGATACTTATATCGCTATTACTTAGCGGTTACTAAGGTAAGGTATCGAAACGGGTTAATATATATATTGATCCGAGTCAGGTATGTATAACATAGATTAACCACTCAATAGGAACTAGAGGCTCCTTGATAGTTAAATGCAGTCATATAGACATTTGGTTACCTTAATAAGCAAACCGAATGATTCATATGATGATCGTTGTGTTTTGAAAACATAATGACCTTTTGAATCAAATGCATAGTTTAAAACAGGGCTTTTGGGTCGAAAATGCTTTTAAAAGTCCTCTATGTTAATGAAAGGACTAAATGGACCAAAATGCCCTTGTAAGCTAAATCAAGCGAACGACCCATAAAGGTTGTTCGGAAAAGAGTAGTATGCATAATTAAACACTTAGAATGAGTATACAAAAGCGAAAGATGTGAATCCTTAGTCATTTGACTCTATAATAGTCTTTGCCGTAAAATAATGATTCGAAGGGTAAAACTCGGAGTTTAGGAATTTCCACACTTAATACAACACAAATACAGTTGTGGTGGAAGATTACTTGGTAAGAAATGTGGAAATATAAAGCTAGGTACGAATGAAAACGAATCATGTTTAAAATATACTTAAACACCCTTAACGGGTCAAAATAAGCATACGAGCGAAAACAGGTTTAATTTGTGTAAGAAACCTGTGATTAGAAACTAACATAGTAGATAACATTAATTTAAAGAGGTGCATGTGAAAAAAGGATCCAACAAATATGTTTGTTTGATAAAATGCATAAACGGGTTAGAATTCGGTAAAAAGGCAATGAGTCGAGGGCTTAGAAGTCTCAAAATTTATTATGTCGGATGTTGGATTTTAACTCCATAAGATGGAGAATTAAATTACGGACTCGTAGAAAAACGAATCAGGTCAAACGGATAAAAAACGAGAGAGTTATGCTCGTTTCCGTGAGATCGAGTCATGCTGGGAATTATGCAGCCCCAGCTGCAACAGTCTGTTGAAAACAAGCCGTGGCGTCGCGTGACGGGGAAGGCCCCAGGCCGTGGCGCGACGCGAGTGGGTGTCAGTTTCGCGAAAATCGTTTATTTTAACCGTTGATGCATTGCGAACCAGTTTAAATACGTTCTAAGTTACGTATGACTAATCAAACTCATGTTTTATGAGTTTCAGGTAAAATTTTAGCACCGGAGGACGATTAAGCACAGTGAAGAACCGAACACGATCAAGAAATAAGCTTCCGCATGACGTTTCGTTGTTACTTTTAATTGACGAACTTAATTACATTATGTTCTAAACTTTTAAATCGTAAAAGGGTTTAATAAACCCGTATTTCCGATGTACATGTAGTCTTAATTACATGATTGTTTTCGTAAAAGATACGTTAAACCTTGATTTTTAAGAACTGGTGTTACAAGTTGGTAATCAGAGCTCAAGGTTAAAAGAATAAAGTGTTCGGTTCGAGGCTTGATCGCAAATTCGGTAAGTACATGTATATCAATGGTTTAGTATGATTAAAGTGTTGAGAACAACACATATGGTTATCGTGTAATACACGTTATACCAATAAAAACGATATAGAGTAGATATAGTCAACGAAATTACACGCATTGATGCATATAGTAGAAAAGCCTTGTATTATAATACGGGCATCCATTAATGTCGAAATTACTAACTGTTGTAAATGTTTTAGTTGAAGGCACTCGCATATGAAGATAGCGAGAGTTTAACAAATCGCGGATTTGATTGAGGGACGGTCCAAAGAGTATGCTCAGCAAGGACCTAAAACACGTAGCGATCGCAAACAAGGCTAATGGCAAAAGAAGCCCGTTAGGGTAAGCATTACCAGGTGCACATTTTAAATTTAATTGCATAAATAGTAATATGCAACAAATACGTAGAGATTGAAAGTTGCATATGTAGATTGAAAACTTGGAAAAACCCAAAAAGAAAACCTATCTGGGATATTGTTTCCAAGAGAAACAAATAGAGGCATTACTTACATGGGTTGTAATGTGAAAATTATAAAAAGGTCATGTATACCAGGTATTGATCGCTTACTCTGGCCAAGTAAGTGGTGAGCACGTGGCACCATGAACTTTTTATGATGGACATGCTTACATCCGATGTAGTAAGGACGGGGTGAGTGGGACAAATTAAAAAGTACCCAACTGAATCAAATGAGCAAAATATTTGATAATAATGTAAACGCACAGCCGGGTGACGGAAGCGTATTACATGAGAATAATGAGCCCGAGTGAAGGGACAAAGAAACATGTAAAACGATTAAAGTACGTACTGGGAGGGGGTGTACTTACACTCGAACCCGGAGAATGCAAACATGTAAAACGATTAAAGTACGCACTGGGAGGGGGTGTACTTACACTCAAACCCGGAGAATGCAAACATGTAAAACGATTAAGGTACGCACTGGGAGGGGGTGTACTTACACTCGAACCCGGAGAATGCAAACATGTAAAATGATTAGGATATGCATTGGGAGGGAGTGTATTTACACTCGAACCCGGAAAATGAAATATGCCTCTTAACGGGCCGTTTTTGGTAAAACGTCAAACTTGAGGACAAAGTCGGAATATAAAAATGAAGCGAGGTCTTAAGGCGTACCGGGAGGGTTGCAATAATAACGACTTCGGTAAAACACCCGGATGATGGGTAAGAATTAAACACATGCGTAGACCGAGAAACGGGAACTTGGATGGAAAGTTAAAAGACTCGGGTTTTGAGTCATAACTAAAAGACGACAAGATAATGTAAATAGAAATTTTCAATAAGTTATGTTCAAGTATTTTAAAGTTGAACGGGTTGAATACAATATCATGTCGGACGGCATGAGTTAACGCAAGCGGGATAATGGTAGTGTTAAGAGCAAAAGAATAATGAGCCCTGTAATGGGGCATAATCAAATACGAATGTATGTAAATTGGATGATGGTGAGCATAAGATAAACCGACGCATAAATGACGTGAGAAGTCATAAAGTCAGAAAATTTGTCCGAAAGGAAATGAATGTAGCCCTAGACTACGGTCAAGGTCAAAGAAAATACCAAGGCGAAAATAAATAAATTTAAACAAAAACAGGATGCCTTGACACCAAACATGTATTTTAAGAATGACATGAGTAAGGAATGATCTACGGGATCAACCTATGCCTTGGGGTTCTAAACAATGGAAAGGTCTACGGGACTAAAACGACCCACGAGTCATGACTAGAAAGAAATAGATTATAAGGACTTCGCCTTGAAGAGGTGAAGGTCTAATAAATAACCCATAGGCTAAGTGATAAAACCTACAGGTTAATTAGACAAGGCGAAGGAATAAATTGAAAATCCTCGCATAAAATAAAGACTGTAAAAGAATAAATTTTAGACTGTCAATATCCCGGTATGGATAATTGACAAAAGTTAAAGAGAAGACGCTAAACTAAAACTTCGGTTTTGGTAAGAAATAACGTTTTTACAAATATGAATTCTGATAGACGTATAAATAGTAAACATTAAAGATATAAGTCTTGACACTGACAGGTGCGAGACGATATATTCGATAATGAAAAGTCGACATAAACTTAAACAAGACGTGATGTGATATGATCACGGTCACAAAAAGTGATACAGAATATAACCATGTCGTAACGTGAGTTACGAGATATGAAATTAGAAAACACACGAAAGGCCGGGTTGGCAATAAGATATACCCGAATGACGGGGTATAAAGTGACGGCGACTAATCAGTCTAGCCGGTAAAACCTTTCAAGGTCAGAATAGTGTTACGACTTATACAAAGCGCTTGTCGATATAAGATTATCTTGAAGTAAACATGTTGGAAATAAATGTAACCGAGTGATCAGAGGACAACTCGGTCAATTAAGTGACTAGAATAAGAAATACAAGAAGAAAGTATCGGCCTATGAGGCCATACACGTAAAAGACGCATACGCTTTAAAACCAAACACATATAACCACATTAGAGTCGAGTGATGAATATTGCTAAGTAAATTAAACTAGTGGAAATAACGAGATTACGTTATTTCAAGTTGTCTTATGTCGTATAAGATATGTAGATGATTAATAGCCAAAAAGATATTACCATACTTTTCTGGTAATACTAACAATTGGTTAAAATATGAGCAATGCTCAATTGATTATCGAGAGCAAATGCATGGAGTTAAACTCGATAAATTATGTAAGAAAAGGTTTCGAGGACGAAACCTCTTTAAGGGGGGGTAGACTTGTAACACCCCAAAAACGGGTTTGGTAATCAAACCACGTTAATACTAAAAGAAGGGTAAAGTACCGTTAGTGGTAAAAGTAACCCGGTAAATATTAGGATTTAATTAAATAAACCTAATATTAAATAAAAAGTGAACAAATCCTTTTGAGGAAATTAAAGTGGATAAAAAGGCCTGAGTGAACGGGACTTAAAATAAACCAAGTCATAAATTCCCTGAACCCACTAAGGTAACTAGGAATATTTAACCTAGTTAATAAGTGGGAATGTTGTTAGAAATAATAAGGTTGTGGCCTGCTTAATAACCAACCAAACACGAGGGACCAAAGTTAGATAACTGGAAAAGTTATTTATTAAAACAAAATAAAACACACACACACATAATGTGTGCGTGTATACGATCTGAAGAAAGCTCCCATGGAGCAAACCCTAGTTCTTCAACATAATCTTCAAATTGGAGGAGCAATTGAAGGCCAAATTCGGATTTGGATACATAGAAACGATCACCAAGTCAAGGGGATCGTAAGGTATGTCGAATTTCTAACATTCGTGAAGTTGTAAAAATTTGATAATCATCCTAATCGCGAATTAGGCATGGATTAGAGAAGCTATGGCTAGATTAGTGATGTATACTTGCTTAGGAACGAAACCCTAAGTGAAAATCATACATAACATGCTATGAATTGAAGGATTTGATGAATTAACACACTTAGATAAGTGGGTTTTAATGTTATGATGAAATTGATGATATAACTATGCTTAAAATCAACATGCACGATAACAAATAGAAGGAGTTCGATTAAACCATGAATTTGGGTACAAGATCATACTTCTCACGAAATGGGTTTTGTATGATATAAGAGAATTGATGTTAAGATCGTGATATAGATGCTTGAAATCAAGTTACCTAGTAGTTAGTGTGTAAAATTTGATTTCGTTAAGAGCTCGGATGAAATGCCTAAGCGAAATTCAATAAACCAAATGTGCATTGAATTAGTTGATAAGTCGATTGACTTTAAAAAGTCAAACCGACCAAGTATAAGATCGAATGATAAATTCGATATAAGAAGCGTAGGATGGAATAGTCGTAAATGATGATGACTAACCTAACCATCTTACAATTGCAATGATAGTTTGACGCGTGGCAAGCTAGGTGAAAGCTTGGGGAAGGAAGCGGGTCAAACGAATCAAGAATGAAGGAAAAGCGTAATTCGGATGCAAGGTAAGTATAGCTTACACTAGTCACATATGTTGGAATATTCTTTGTCGTATTGATTACCAATAAGACAAATACCTAATTAAGATATGGTGTTCCGGCGTGTAGTCGTACGGAACAAGATAATCAAATATGATAAGAAACCATAGTGATGGCTAAAAATGAGTTAAATCGGTAATTCGATCATATTATGACGAATGAAACATGTACTTTTAAGGGTTACCATGTAAGGTAAATCATAATAACCAATAAGGGTAAAATTGTAATTTGGTCACTCGTTGACAATAATTGTTGGTTTTGAAAGATACTTTATTTCGAAAGCCTTGATAGGCCAAAAAGCGTTAAGAAGTGATTTATAATTAAAAAGACCACACGATGTAAACTGGAGCTAGTCGTGTAGGCGAGATAGCAATAAGCTTCATCTCGCCAATATAATCGGTTAATTAAATCAAACGGGTCAAAAGGGTGAAAATATCACCCTTTGACAATATCGACTAATGGTTTGTCGAGTTGTATGATTTCAGGAATAAATATCAAATGGATACTTATATCGCTATTACTTAGCGGTTACTAAGGTAAGGTATCGAAACGGGTTAATATATATATTGATCCGAGTCAGGTATGTATAACATAGATTAACCACTCAATAGGAACTAGAGGCTCCTTGATAGTTAAATGCAGTCATATAGACATTTGGTTACCTTAATAAGCAAACCGAATGATTCATATGATGATCGTTGTGTTTTGAAAACATAATGACCTTTTGAATCAAATGCATAGTTTAAAACAGGGCTTTTGGGTCGAAAATGCTTTTAAAAGTCCTCTATGTTAATGAAAGGACTAAATGGACCAAAATGCCCTTGTAAGCTAAATCAAGCGAACGACCCATAAAGGTTGTTCGGAAAAGAGTAGTATGCATAATTAAACACTTAGAATGAGTATACAAAAGCGAAAGATGTGAATCCTTAGTCATTTGACTCTATAATAGTCTTTGCCGTAAAATAATGATTCGAAGGGTAAAACTCGGAGTTTAGGAATTTCCACACTTAATACAACACAAATACAGTTGTGGTGGAAGATTACTTGGTAAGAAATGTGGAAATATAAAGCTAGGTACGAATGAAAACGAATCATGTTTAAAATATACTTAAACACCCTTAACGGGTCAAAATAAGCATACGAGCGAAAACAGGTTTAATTTGTGTAAGAAACCTGTGATTAGAAACTAACATAGTAGATAACATTAATTTAAAGAGGTGCATGTGAAAAAAGGATCCAACAAATATGTTTGTTTGATAAAATGCATAAACGGGTTAGAATTCGGTAAAAAGGCAATGAGTCGAGGGCTTAGAAGTCTCAAAATTTATTATGTCGGATGTTGGATTTTAACTCCATAAGATGGAGAATTAAATTACGGACTCGTAGAAAAACGAATCAGGTCAAACGGATAAAAAACGAGAGAGTTATGCTCGTTTCCGTGAGATCGAGTCATGCTGGGAATTATGCAGCCCCAGCTGCAACAGTCTGTTGAAAACAAGCCGTGGCGTCGCGTGACGGGGAAGGCCCCAGGCCGTGGCGCGACGCGAGTGGGTGTCAGTTTCGCGAAAATCGTTTATTTTAACCGTTGATGCATTGCGAACCAGTTTAAATACGTTCTAAGTTACGTATGACTAATCAAACTCATGTTTTATGAGTTTCAGGTAAAATTTTAGCACCGGAGGACGATTAAGCACAGTGAAGAACCGAACACGATCAAGAAATAAGCTTCCGCATGACGTTTCGTTGTTACTTTTAATTGACGAACTTAATTACATTATGTTCTAAACTTTTAAATCGTAAAAGGGTTTAATAAACCCGTATTTCCGATGTACATGTAGTCTTAATTACATGATTGTTTTCGTAAAAGATACGTTAAACCTTGATTTTTAAGAACTGGTGTTACAAGTTGGTAATCAGAGCTCAAGGTTAAAAGAATAAAGTGTTCGGTTCGAGGCTTGATCGCAAATTCAGTAAGTACATGTATATCAATGGTTTAGTATGATTAAAGTGTTGAGAACAACACATATGGTTATCGTGTAATACACGTTATACCAATAAAAACGATATAGAGTAGATATAGTCAACGAAATTACACGCATTGATGCATATAGTAGAAAAGCCTTGTATTATAATACGGGCATCCATTAATGTCGAAATTACTAACTGTTGTAAATGTTTTAGTTGAAGGCACTCGCATATGAAGATAGCGAGAGTTTAACAAATCGCGGATTTGATTGAGGGACGGTCCAAAGAGTATGCTCAGCAAGGACCTAAAACACGTAGCGATCGCAAACATGGCTAATGGCAAAAGAAGCCCGTTAGGGCAAGCATTACCAGGTGCACATTTTAAATTTAATTGCATAAATAGTAATATGCAACAAATACGTAGAGATTGAAAGTTGCATATGTAGATTGAAAACTTGGAAAAACCCGAATAGAAAACCTATCTGGGATATTGTTTCCAAGAGAAACAAATAGAGGCATTACTTACATGGGTTGTAATGTGAAAATTATAAAAATGTCATGTATACCAGGTATTGATCGCTTACTCTGGCCAAGTAAGTGGTGAGCACGTGGCACCATGAACTTTTTATGATGGACATGATTACATCCGATGTAGTAAGGACGGGGTGAGTGGGACAAATTAAAAAGTACCCAACTGAATCAAATGAGCAAAATATTTGATAATAATGTAAACGCACAGCCGGGTGACGGAAGCGTATTACATGAGAATAATGAGCCCGAGTGAAGGGACAAAGAAACATGTAAAACGATTAAAGTACGTACTGGGAGGGGGTGTACTTACACTCGAACCCGGAGAATGCAAACATGTAAAACGATTAAAGTACGCACTGGGAGGGGGTGTACTTACACTCAAACCCGGAGAATGCAAACATGTAAAACGATTAAGGTACGCACTGGGAGGGGGTGTACTTACACTCGAACCCGGAGAATGCAAACATGTAAAATGATTAGGATATGCATTGGGAGGGAGTGTATTTACACTCGAACCCGGAAAACGAAATATGCCTCTTAACGGGCCGTTTTTGGTAAAACGTCAAACTTGAGGACAAAGTCGGAATATAAAAATGAAGCGAGGTCTTAAGGCGTACCGGGAGGGTTGCAATAATAACGACTTCGGTAAAACACCCAGATGATGGGTAAGAATTAAACACATGCGTAGACCGAGAAACGGGAACTTGGATGGAAAGTTAAAAGACTCGGGTTTTGAGTCATAACTAAAAGACGACAAGATAATGTAAATAGAAATTTTGAATAAGTTATGTTCAAGTATTTTAAAGTTGAACGGGTTGAATACAATATCATGTCGGACGGCATGAGTTAACGCAAGCGGGATAATGGTAGTGTTAAGAGCAAAAGAATAATGAGCCCGGTAATGGGGCATAATCAAATACGAATGTATGTAAACTGGATGATGGTGAGCATAAGATAAACCGAAGCATAAATGACGTGAGAAGTCATAAAGTCAGAAAATTTGTCCGAAAGGAAATGAATGTAGCCCTAGACTACGGTCAAGGTCAAAGAAAATACCAAGGCGAAAATAAATAAATTTAAACAAAAACAGGATGCCTTGACACCAAACATGTATTTTAAGAATGACATGAGTAAGGAATGATCTACGGGATCAACCTAAGCCTTGGGGTTCTAAACAATGGAAAGGTCTACGGGACTAAAACGACCCACGAGTCATGACTAGAAAGAAATAGATTATAAGGACCTCGCCTTGAAGAGGTGAAGGTCTAATAAATAACCCATAGGCTAAGTGATAAAACCTACAGGTTAATTAGACAAGGCGAAGGAATAAATTGAAAATCCTCGCATAAAATAAAGACTCTAAAAGAATAAATTTTAGACTGTCAATATCCCGGTATGGATAATTGACAAAAGTTAAAGAGAAGACGCTAAACTAAAACTTCGGTTTTGGTAAGAAATAACGTTTTTACAAATATGAATTCTGATAGACGTATAAATAGTAAACATTAAAGATATAAGTCTTGACACTGACAGGTGCGAGACGATATATTCGAAAAGGGATATATTCGATAATGAAAAGTCGACATAAACTTAAACAAGACGTGATGTGATATGATCACGGTCACAAAAAGTGATACAGAATATAACCATGTCGTAACGTGAGTTACGAAATATGAAATTAGAAAACACACGAAAGGCCGGGTTGGCAATAAGATATACCCGAATGACGGGGTATAAAGTGACGGCGACTAATCAGTCTAGCTGGTAAAACCTTTCAAGGTCAGAATAGTGTTACGACTTATACAAAGCGCTTGTCGATATAAGATTATCTTGAAGTAAACATGTCGGAAATAAATGTAACCGAGTGATCAGAGGACAACTCGGTCAATTAAGTGACTAGAATAAGAAATACAAGAAGAAAGTATCGGCCTATGAGGCCATACACGTAAAAGACGCATACGCTTTAAAACCAAACACATATAACCATATTAGAGCCGAGTGATGAATATTGCTAAGTAAATTAAACTAGTGGAAATAACGAGATTACGTTATTTCAAGTTGTCTTATGTCGTATAAGATATGTAGATGATTAATAGCCAAAAAGATATTACCATACTTTTCTGGTAATACTAACAATTGGTTAAAATATGAGCAATGCTCAATTGATTATCGAGAGCAAATGCATGGAGTTAAACTCGATAAATTATGTAAGAAAAGGTTTCGAGGACGAAACCTCTTTAAGGGGGTAGACTTGTAACACCCCAAAAACGAGTTTGGTAATCAAACCACGTTAATACTAAAACATGGGTAAAGTACCGTTAGTGGTAAAAGTAACCCGGTAAATATTAGGATTTAATTAAGTAAACCTAATATTAAATAAAAAGTGAACAAATCCTTTTGAGGAAATTAAAGTGGATAAAAAGGCCTGAGTGAACGGGACTTTAAATAAACCAAGTCATAAATTCCTTGAACCCACTAAGGTAACTAGGAATATTTAACCTAGTTAATAAGTGGGAATGTTGTTAGAAATAATAAGGTTGTGGCCTGCTTAATAACCAACCAAACACGAGGGACCAAATTTAGATAACTGGAAAAGTTATTTATTAAAACAAAATAAAACACACACACACATAGTGTGTGCGTGTATACGATCAGGAGAAAGCTCCCATGGAGCAAACCCTAGTTCTTCAACATAATCTTCAAATTGGAGGACCAATTGAAGGCCAAATTCGGATTTGAATACATAGAAACGATCACCAAGTCAAGGGGATCGTAAGGTATGTCGAATTTCTAACATTCATGAAGTTGTAAAAATTTGATAATCATCCTAATCGCGAATTAGGCATGGATTAGAGAAGCTATGGCTAGATTAGTGATGTATACTTGCTTAGGAACGAAACCCTAAGTGAAAATCATACATAACATGCTATGAATTGAAGGATTTGATGAATTAACACACTTAGATAAGTGGGTTTTAATGTTATGATGAAATTGATGATATAACTATGCTTAGAATCAACATGCATGATAACAAATAGAAGGTGTTCGATTAAACCATGAATTTGGGTACAAGATCATACTTCTCACGAAATGGGTTTTGTATGATATAAGAGAATTGATGTTAAGATCGTGATATAGATGCTTGAAATCAAGTTACCTAGTAGTTAGTGTGTAAAATTTGATTTCGTTAAGAGTTCGGATGAAATGCCTAAACGAAATTCAATAAACCAAATGTGCATTGAATTAGTTGATAAGTCGATTGACTTTAAAAAGTCAAACCGACCAAGTGTATGATCGAATGATAAATTCGATATAAGAAGCGTATGATGGAATAGTCGTAAATGATCATAACTAACCTAACCATCTTACAATTGCAATGATAGTTTGACGCGTGGCAAGCTAGGTGAAAGCTTGGGGAAGGAAGCTGGTCAAACGAATCAAGAATGAAGGAAAAGCGTAATTCGGATGCAAGGTAAGTATAGCTTACACTAGTCACATATGTTGGAATATTCTTTGTCGTATTGATTATGAATAAGACAAATACCTAATTAAGATATGGTGTTCAGGCGTGTAGTCGTACGGAACCAGATAATCAAATATGATAAGAAACCATAGTGATGGCTAAAAATGAGTTAAATCGGTAATTCGATCATATTATGACGAATGAAACATGTACTTTTAAGGGTTACCATATAAGGTAAATCATAATAACCAATAAGGGCAAAATTGTAATTTGGTCACTCGTTGACAATAATTGTTGGTTTTGAAAGATACTTTATTTCGAACGCCTTGATAGGCCAAAAAGCGTTAAGAAATGATTTATAATTAAAATTACCGCACGATGTAAACTGGAGCGAGTCGTGTAGGCGAGATAGCAATAAACTTCATCTCGCCAATATAATCGGTCAATTAAATCAAACGGGTCAAAAGGGTGAAAATATCACCCTTTGACAATATCGACTAATGGTTTGTCGAGTTGTGTGATTTCAGGAATAAATATCAAATGGATACTTATATCGCTATTACTTAGCGGTTACTAAGGCAAGGAATCGAAATGGGTCAATATGTATATTGATCCGAGTCAGGTATGTATAATATAGATTAACCACTCAATAGGAACTAGAGGCTCCTTGATAGTTAAATGCAGTCATATAGACATTTGGTTACCTTAATAAGCAAACCGCATGATTCATATGATGATCGTTGTGTTTTGAAAACATAATGACCTTTTGAATCAAATGCATAGTTTAAAACAGGGCTTTTGGGTCGAAAATGCTTTTAAAAGTCCTTTATGTTAATGAAAGAACTAAATGGACCAAAATGCCCTTGTAAGCTAAATCAAGCGAACGACCCATAAAGGTTGTTCGGAAAAGAGTAGTATGCATAATTAAACACTTAGAATGAGTATACAAAAGCGAAAGATGTGAATCCTTAGTCATTTGACTCTATAATAGTCTTTGCCGTAAAATAATGATTCGAAGGGTAAAACTCGGAGTTTAGGAATTTCCACACTTAATACAACACAAATACAGTTGTGGTGGAAGATTACTTGGTTAGAAATGTGGAAATATAAAGCTAGGTACGAATGATAGCGAATCATGTTTAAAATATACTTAAACACCCTTAACGGGTCAAAATAATCATACGAGCGAAAACGGGTTTAATTTGTGTAAGAAACCTGTGATTAGAACCTAACATGGTAGATAACATTAATTTGAAGAGGTGCATGTGAAATAAGGATCAAACAAATATGTTTGTTTGATAAAATGCATAAACGGGTTAGAATTCGGTAAAAAGGCAATGAGCCGAGGGCTTAGAAGTCTCAAAATTTATTATGTCTAATGTTGGATTTTAACTCCATAAGATGGAGAATTAAATTACGGACCCGTAGGAAAAAGAATCGGGTAAAACGGATAAAAAACGAGAGAGTTATGCTCGTTTCCGTGAAATCGAGTCATGCTGGGAATTATGCAGCACCAGCTGCAACAGTCTGTTGAAAACATGCCGTGGCGTCGCGCGACGGGGAAGGCCCCAGGCCGTGGCGCGACGCGAGTGGGTGTTAGTTTCGCGAAAATCGTTTATTTTAACCGTTGATGCATTGCGAACTCGTTTAAATACGTTCTAAGTTACGTATGACTAATCCAACTCATGTTTTATGAGTTTCAGGTAAAATTTTAGCACCGGAGGACGATCAAGCACAATGAAGAACCAAACACGATCAAGAAATAAGCTTCCGCACGATGTTTCGTTGTTACTTTTAATTGACGAACTTAATTACATTATGTTCTAAACTTTTAAATCGTAAAAGGGTTTAATAAACCCGTATTTCCGATGTACATGTAATCTTAATTACATGATTGTTTTCGTAAAAGATACGTTAAACCTTGATTTTTAAGAACGGGTGTTACAAGTTGGTAATCAGAGCTCAAGGTTAAAAGAATAAAGTGTTCGGTTCGAGGCTTGATCGCAAATCCGGTAAGTACATGTATATCAATGGTTTAGTATGATTAAAGTGTTTTAGAATTTCCAAAGATCTTTCAAGGTCCGCCTCCTCCTTTTTTCTATCATAAATCCATTGTTCGATAGCATTTTTAATGGTTAATACTTATTAGATACAACATCAGAGCTAACGTCAATTTACTTAAAAAAATATACTATTATTCAACTATGACATAAGAACATTTTTTTTTAATCTTCAACTGATATCTGTTATATGATTGTGTAATTTTGTTTTTAAATCCTTAAAAATTTTAATTGTGATACATAGAACTTTTAATATTCTATTTTTGTTACACAGTTTTCTTTATTTTTTGAACAGCGAGTCCGCAAATTTCTTTAATCATGTCATATCATCTGTAGGATTTGAATTCAAGACCTCTAAACTTAGATGTTTTTAAAGGCTTTGCCTTCACCGATAAGCCACCAGCATGACCTTCAAATTCTAGCTTTGTTAGATTACATGGTTTAACGTAATTATTTCTTAGTTTGATGTAAAAGACGAAAAACTAAAGACAATAAATACAAATCATGACCATGTAAGAGTTTGGGTAGTGGGGCGTTATATGCCCACATAAAGCCTCTATAAAGCCCCAAACACCACTACGAAGGGCTTTATGAGACAAAAAAATGGGGGTGGCGCTATATGCAGGGCGCCGGTATGGGGGAGGTTTCAAAGTTTGGACCAATAAAAAATTAGTTATTGTTTTTATAATTAATTAATAAAAACGAAAATTAATAATTAGGTATTGATGGGTAGGGGTTTTATGACTACGGACTCTAGTGATATAACGTCCCATAAAGCCCCTGTGTGACGTGGCACGACACGTGTTGCATAACGCCCCACAAAGGGCTTTATGACTACGGATGACCTAATAGTGATGTGACTACTTACACATAAGAAATGATTTGGCTCCATGCCTCCATATTTTTTGGCTTTCGTGATAATGGCTTTTAATAAATTGACACCATCCACAAATATTTTTTGGTTCGCATTTGTATAAGATGTCAAATGGGCAACATGGTTGCCTAGCATTGGATAAAAAAGGGTAACTGCACGGTACCCCTGACCGCGGAAGGGATCCCCCTTCCCAGTTCACCACCCGACAAGGATCCCTGGCGGCAAATACCCATAGCCATCAAAGAGGGGTAAGAAACATGTTTCGAACCCGAGACCTCGAGTGTCCTCGGTCCGGCTTAAAGCGGGTGTCGGTGGCCACCAAAGTGACACTAATGGGAATTGAACTTGGGTCTCCATTGGAGAACCCAAGTCACTCCACCACTAGGCCACTTGTGGTGGTTCTAGTATTGGATAGAGAATAACCTAAATGTGAGGTCGGGTCGGGCTTGTTTTGATCAAGAAGCAGAAAAACGGATATGCTAACATGTTTTTTTAGAAGAAAAAAATACTACTCATACTCTACTTTAAATTAACAATTCTAGCTAAACTATTTTTTAACCTAGGTTTAAACATGATCCCCACTCTCTGAGACCGGAGGGTGTGGGGGCGCCACCCTTGCCAACTCAACATCAATGGCACCTGGGTGGTGGCGCCACCTCACACCATGTGATTCAAGGAGGAGCGCTATAGGTAGCTCCCCAACATGGTAACGAGGAAGAAGCATGTATTTAGGTGGGGCCCACTTGATTTCATCCAATCAAATCTTTTTTTTTTAATTTTGTTTAATACGGGGCTTTATCCCACACCCTGCAAGTTAAGGGAGGGCGTGATAAAGCCCCCTGGCTAACGTGGATCCTACGTGGCGCTGACGTGTCCTGATAAATCCCAGAAGGGCTCCATCCCACACTCTCATAGCCTAAGAGATATGTGTCTCTAACAAGTGGACTACTCTCACATTAACAATGTAACATGTCAATAACATATCATAATGAGCATTGGTAATTTATAGGAGTCAACACCAGTGGCAGACCCAGGAAAATTTTTATGGGGGCGGGAATTTTTAGTGGTCGTTTCTCTTTTTTGGTCCGGTTTGGGTCGGATCATATTAAAAAAGATAAGCAAACTAAATTTCGTATAATCAACAAAAGTGCGTCAAATGTCATTAAAAATGGCGATAAGTGATGTTTTGTTTTGTTTTTTTTTTTTTTGGTTTCTTTGTGTTAATGTATTCAAAATCCATGTGTTACCACTTGAAGTTCATATTTTCACAAAAAAAAAGTTAGTTTTCTCATAGAACTCATTAAAAACATAGACTAAATACTAAGCGTTTGAACATTAGGCCCAAGGGGTGAACTCATTAGAATTTTTAAAAAATTGACTCAACCCTTAACATATTATGTTAGGGACGAAATTGGGCTTAACTATATAAGTTATGTTAATGTTTAATTGATAACTCCGTTCAGAAAAAAAATGATAATTATTATTTCTATTCAATTTATATTTTGAAAATTTATAAATTTCAAAATTTTTACACGGATTATAAATTTCTAATCTATAAAAACCTTACCGAAAAGTGTTAATTTGGTTGTAAACTAAATAATATACCTAAAAATTTAAATTTAATTTAAAGTTAAAGAAAAACTAATAAATGAAGATGAAAATAATATACTTTGAGAATTGAAACCATTTGTCTACCAATTTGCCAATTTGCATTACCTTTTGTGTCAGAAAAAGCAAAAACATATACCAACCAACAATTTGTTTATTTAATTAATTATTTTTCAAATCATTTTTCTCACTCTTCTTTTTTGTATGAAGATGGAGTTATGGAGTCATTATTTGCTAATAAATATTCAGGTAATGATTGTTAATTTCTCTAATTCTTTTTTATTTTAACCATCAGAGAGTTCAAGGGGGAGCGACTGAAAATTTTTCTGGGGTGCGCTCAAGACTTTGACGGATATATTACACTAAAAAAATATTTTTAAGAGATGCGCCCGCCCGCCCAATGGTGGTTGTAGGTCCGCTCCTGGTCAACACTCAAGACATGTCACTTAACATTTTTAGGAGTATTTTTTGGTGATAAATTTAGTTTTTTTTTTTTTTTGTGATAAATTTAGTTTTTTTTCGTGATAAATTTAGATATAATTAATTATGGATATAACTATAAGAATAATAATCTTAATATTTTGAGTAGTATCAATTTATTAAGTTACAAGTATAAAAGAAACTTTGATCACTTAAAATTTAATCATGGATTCACGGTCTTGTTACATCTTATATTTCGTTTAATCGGTATAAAATTATACAATTGGTTTTTCTATAACGTAAAATCAAGGTTTTAGTCAAATTGGTGTGATCCAAAAGATTATTCACCTAATGATGTGGTTTTAAAAATATTTACCAAATTATTATTTTTTTCAACAAATAAATACTTCTCTTTATTGGATAAAAAATAAACAAAAAGTTATAATAAGTGGATTGCCAAAAAAAAAAAAAAAAAACTAACAAAGAATAAAGAGAACTATGATAAGTTAGTGAAAAAATAGTTTGATATATATCTTTAAAACAACACCATCTTAATAAATATAATTAATGTATACCACTTTAATTTAATAAATATTGTTTAAAACAACACCATCTTAATAAATAGTTTTACAATCAACATTGCTTTAAAAGAAACTAAGAAAAACATATCACTTTTAAAAATTATATTCAAATCCACATCCTAAACTAGATGAGGGGTTTCAAGTAATCAAACTTATAATCATTTTAACCCATCTTCAATTACATACAAATGATTTGTGACTTGAAACCACATAACCCAAATAACTCCACAAATATTAAAATGACAAGAGGGCATAAAAATGTTAGGAAAGAGGAATGGACCTTCCCCATGTTATTGTGGGAACAAAAGCACAATGGTTGGACACTAGAAATTTTTCTCACACGAAATCATCACTAAATCACTTACAAGTATTAAAACCTTTTCAAAGATACGATTTTATTAGATTATAGCTATTTAATATCACAAACGTCACCAAAGTCGTTTAATTTCGGCTCATATTTTTCAATAATATTTATATTTTTGCAAACTCGAAGTTCTGATATTTTAACGAAAACATCATGGTTTTATCCAAATTACACCCGTAAATGGAATCAACAATTTTTTTGTGTGTATAATTGAAAAGTAAAGAGGCAAAATCATAATGGTCTTGAATAACATGATCTTTCATGATTCATCATCAAACATTACATCCTTTTCATCAAAGACATTATACATTTTGCCAATGGCCTACAACACTAATTCTAGAAAGAAAAGTCCACTCAAAAAGGTACATAAGTTCTATGTTGAGATATTGTCAATTCCAAGTGAAATTTAATTCTTGGCACTAAGCTTTTGCATCATCCAAGTTGTGCAATTGCACTTTGTTGACGTTTAGATTAAATATATTTTCTTTGCATTTTAGGTGGTGGTATGATTCAAAACTTTTCTTTTTTAGAAATTGAAATGTATAGACATCCTATTATATGCGTTTTGAACTCACTACAACTACCTAACCAGTTCACTAGACCCACTTCAAACCAAGTTGTGCAATAATTTAAGCAACTTGCACTTTTTCGATGTTTTGATTCTTTGCGTTTTAGGTGGTGATATGATTCAGAACCTTTATATTTTTAGAAATCGGTATATATAAATATTCTATTATTCATGCGTTTTGAACCAACAACAACTAGTTAGCCGATCTAGCAGTCCTGGTTAAAACCAAATGGATGGTAGACCACCAGTTGGTTCATTTCGGTTTCACTTTAGTAGTTTGAGATAAGGTGTTTAAAGACTCAACTTTATGTTGTTTCCTTAGATCTAGTGTTTTAGGAGTTTTAGCTAGAGTGACTTAAAACTTAACGGTTAAAAGAGTTGCATCATAATAAAAAATTCATAAATTTTTAATACTAAAATTGAATTTCTAAGGGCTATTAATAATATCCCACAATTCTTGTAACATTTTATCTTTTGTATTGACAATAATAAAGTCTCCCCCAACTCATTACTAAAAATTTTTATATGATGTTTTAGTTGAATTATATTTTTTATTTTATTTTGAGATTTTGTAAATTGACGCCGTTCTTGGATAAAAGAGTAAACGGTGGAACATGTTGTAAAAAGCGAAAAAGAATACAAAAGGCGCACACCACACCATCTAACATATTCTTTGGGTAGAGCTAAAACAACTAAGGGGATGTTTGGCAACTTCTAAATGGTTAAGTGCTGAACCAGTAAGAGGTCTGAACCATTAAATGCTGAACCATTAAGAGGCCTGAACCATTAAGAGGCAGTATAATGCTAAACCGTTTAGAGGCAAATGTCTGGTCAATTCAGATTAGAGGTCTTAACCATTCAGACTTAGTATAATGCTTAACCATTCAGAGGCAAATGTCTGAACCATTCAGACATGTGCTCGCGAAACAAACAGTTTGAACTATGAAATGCTGAACCAGTAAGAGTTCTGAATCATTAAGAGCCTCGTTAAGAGGTAAACAAATAGCCCCTAATGAAAACAAAAATAAGATTGTCTAGTCATCCAAACAAGACTGTATGGCCAACTGACTACAAACGGAAACAAAAACACAAACAAAGATGGTCATTTAAGCACTCTTACCTATAAGTGTGTTGTACACTTATAAGGCTGATGTGTGGTATAAAGCCTTTAGGGGCTTTATCAAGCCACATCAACGTTATGTCACATAGGGAGCTTTAAAGCCCCTACTTTAACTTGCATGCAATGATTTAAAACCCCATATTAAACAAAATACAAAAAAATCAAAAGATTTGATTGATTGAAAAAAATGGGCCTCACCTACACATGTCATTAGCGCTCGTTACTGCAATTTCACATTGCTGATTTGGACAGGGACGCTATACCACACCCCTGGCCTAACCCAATTTCACATTCGCTACTAAGATTCGCAATGTTCTATGAAGAGGATAACTCGATAAAGATTAATCACAATTTTTATAACACATTTTTATTTTAAAAATAACTTCAAATCATATAAATGTGAAAAATAACGAATATCATAAAGTATGAAAATAATATATTTTAAAAAACAATCTAAAGATAAAATATTACAATAAGAGTATCGGCTTTAGTGAGTTGTGTATGCGTTCACTTTTATTCAAGCATTTCAGGATTGGGTTTTCTGATACTACTTTCGGGCTTGGCCCATGATCGCTTTTGGCCATTTAACACATTTTGTTTTGTTGTAATTTTTAAATATCACAAAACCGGTCCAAGTTGGTTTTTAAAATCTATGATGTTTCAATACTAAAGGGAGAATTAACTTCGCTTTCTTCAACTTTCCAGGTTTCTGAGTTATATTTTGTACACCGGTATCCATCCTTTCTGAGTTATCTTTTGGTTGCTATAGCAAATGACATTACCATAACGAACCAAATTAACGCCAATATATTTCATTTTTTTTTTGTTTTGAATTCGATTGATTTGGTCACATTCAATTTTAATTGTTGATATTAATAGATATTCTTTTGTTAGTGTGATACTAAATCAACCCATGTTTTCATAAAAGCAACAATTTTCATTACACATGTCATATATTGATACTAAAATCAACATCCCGACACAACACGTGGGTTGACATTAACTCGTTATGTGCAAATGTAAATTGTTAATTATGCCAAACCTTAGATAAGAAAAGCAACATTTGAAAAAATAAGTTATTATGATTTATATTTAAAACAAACACTTTATTGTAACATACATAAACTAGTGTGAACATTTTTATCATTCTAAATTTAGTAGTATAAATCGGTGATAGGTGACTTGTACATTATCCTTTTATTTAATTTACGTTTATGTATAAAATAATACATTTAAATATATGATCGAGACAATATTCTATTGAATCATCTAAACCGAACTTATAAGAACATCACATACACAAGGTATGCAAGTAAGTCTCGTGTAACTAGACCACTTTTACAGCTCTAAGAACACTTGGTCATAGGTATTCAAGTCTGGTGTATGTATATACAAATTATTATTATTAATATGGTTATATGTTATATTTTACATATTATATTATAGGCTCTACGTAATATGATTTTATTATTGTTAGTATTTGCAATTGCAATGTTCTATTCTCCCTTCAATCACCTAATTTCCAATCAAAAAAGTAGCTTTATACTAAATAGTGATTTGGTTCTGTCAAAATATAAAAAAGAAGGTTTAAATTACAATATCCCAAACGGACAACCCTCCGACCGAATGGTCATCCGTCCGGACGGTCATCCGACCGGATCACTATCTATCACTCATCTCTCCCGATACACTGTTTAACGCACTCTTCAACGCTTACACTATCATTATCTGATCAGGCTAATCTCTCAAGCGCTCCCTTCAATCCAAACTTGTGTTTATTTATTAAACATGAACTGTGAGTATACTCGATCCCTTTTTGCTTAACGCACTTTTGGGTGTTACATACGTTACTTATATCAAATCACATCGATCACACAACGCAAACACTTTTTATACGCTAACCGTTCTCGCATGTTATACGTGTTGCTTGATGAATGCTTGTATGTTATGTTTACACAGTGATTGTTTCCTGACACCTTAGCAACGATAGTACTATAGTTTGGACTCAGCACCTGTCGTGGAAAGGGGTTGTTAAGGGTATTTGTTCACGTGTCACAGTGGTGATATGTGTTGCGCATTCTACAACTCGCAGTCATGTCTGTGCATATTTCATTGTCGATAACTTACTTGCTTCGCATTACTACGTGTTACATGCTGGTTATGCGTAAATCGCTTTCGCTGCTATATTATACTATTAAACTTGTATGCTTACCTTTACACTATGTGTATTGACTTTTACTTTAACGTATGTGACAGGTGTTTAGGATGCTTGCTAGGTTCGCTGAACTCTGTGGAATCAAGCTAGGAGAGTCTAGTAACAAACTAAATAATTTATGAGTTGTCGGAACAATATTGTCTTTGAGAAGACTATGTCTGTATTAACTGTATTATTTGATATGTTATGGTATGGGACGTAACATTAAATATCTGGTAATTATAGTTGTTATGGATCCTCTTGGACAATCTGTTTCGCTCAGTGCCACGCCCCGATGATTCCGCCATCGGTTGGGGTGTGACAGCCGCCACCGCCAGTAGCCGACCACCGCCACCAAAACCTTAAAACATAGTCTGAAAGACGAACCCCCATTGATTTGCTATCAATTCTCCGACGCCACCAGCCAACCGCCCCAAATCTGTCAACCGGAACACTTCCAGATCTGCATAGGCCCCAAACATGTCAGAGAGCGGCGGCGGCGGGATTTCATTTGATTTGAAACCGTTCAGATCTGTGAAGAACAAAAATGGTAAGTTCAAATCCGGTTGGTGTTATGATTTTGCAGGTGGTCACATAAGGGTTACGAAAAAGTTTGTTTTTTTAGGCAAAGGAGGTCAGATTTGGGTTGTGAAAGTTGTTGTTACAGAGATAGAGAGAGTTTTTAATGGTGATGGTCAGAACGGTGGTGGTCAGATGGGGGTGGTTCTGGTGGTGATTGTAGGATGTGGTTGTGGTGGTGGTTCTAGGAGATGGGTGTCGTGGCAGGGGTGAATGGGGTAAAGACCAAAAAAATGGATTTTGGAAATTAATTTAAAATTTTATATGTAAAATTACCATAATATTAGGGCTGGCATATCGGGTCAACCCGATCTGTTAAGACACGAACACGATAAGACACGAACACGAAACCTGTAAACACGAACACGACACGAAATCTTATCGTGTCAGATTTTCCAAACACGAACATGAACCTGTTAATAAACAGGTTACACGATATGACCTGTTAAGACACGAAAATGTTGCCAACATATCATATGACTTGTTTAAGCCACAAACACGACCTGTTAAGACGCGAACACGACCTGTTAAGACACGAACATGACCTATTATTCCATATTTGAAATTAGCAATTAAGAAACCTGTTTAATGAAAATTTAGTCTCCAAAGGTTCACAAAAGTCATAAAAAATGCATAAACACATAATGTCTTAACAAACTTAAAACGAAATCCATAAAAGTCTAATCATAACATCCAAATAGTTTCAAAATTCAAGTTCCCATATGTCTTTCTTTCTCAAGATCTTCAATTCCAAACATTCAAACCTACACACAAATAATTACAGTCATATTAGGTATGGACAATTTGACATAAACTCATTCATATAGTTTTATCAAGCAACATTTCTAGAAACATTTGAAGTGGGTACCTTGAGATGTTCTCGGATTTTTAACAAGCAACACTACTTGAAGCATTTGGAGTGGATACCTTAGGATTGTTCACGGAATTTGAAGCATCTGATTCACGGCTAATGTCAAGCGAAATTATATCTTCTGTGAGCTCATCTACACTAACTTGGTTCGAACCTACAAAGTACAAACAAATATACATAATAATATTAAAAGAATACCATGCAAAAAAAACATAAAAAATCAAGAGAAAAGACATTACAATAATCTCCAAATAACCAATCTTTTGTGCATATGAGAGCTTTAACGGTATCTTTGCTAAGTGAACTTCGATGTTCATTAAGGACTCTTCCACTTGCACTGAATGTAGACTCCGATGCGACAGTAGATACCGGAATGGTCAAAAAGTCTCTTGCCATCTGTGACTGAAGTGAAGGGTTGAGCGGCCGGAACGACTTGAAAGCGGCGCCGTTGACTGAAGTGAAGGATTGAGCGGCCGGCGAAGAAGGTGAGCAGCGATGAAGGGTTGCGCAGCGGCCGGGGATTAACGAAATTTAGGGTTTATTTGGTGTGCACTGAAGGGTCGTGAACTGTGATTCTGTGAGTATGATTTCAAAATATTGGGTGTAAGTTGTAAGTTAAATACCGCCTCTCCATATGTATTTCATATATTTTTTAATTTAAAATTATTAACATGTCATTAACGGGTCTTAACAGGTTAACGGTTTTTAACCTGTTTAGACACGAAATTTAAACAGGTCTTATCGTGTCGACCTGTTTAGACACGAAACCTGTTAACTTCGTGTAGGTTCATGTCGTGTTATCGTGTTCGTGTCAGAATTGCCAGCCCTACATAATATTCTTACCTTTAACAAAAATTTTGGACGGAGTTAAAGGAGTGGAGTGAAATAGAGATAAGTTAAATAGACCAAGAAGTAAAATTGCTATTTTTAAAGGATTGGGGCAAAATCGTTAAAACGACCAAACCACAGGGAGCAAAACGAAAATTTACTCTAAACATAATATCAAAATAAACCACCCCTATTCAAAAAGAGTTAAATTCGAAGTTTTTAGCATTATCAATTTAGGAATGTATTTTAAGTTTTTAAACACAATTATTTATATATTTGAAGAAATCAAAATGATAGATGATGAATACTTGTACTATCGACTCCCACATGATGTAGATTGCTCATCATGTAGATTTGTCACGTCGTCACATGATGGTCCAAGACGTGTTCACAAAAAAGTTAAGGTTTTTAGTTAATAATTCAGTCAAGAAACATCACTTTTGTCCTTTAGGACATCCCATGTGAAATGAGAGAACATTTAGGTATGGAAAACGATTGGTAACGAGTCACCTTCCAACACCTATCATATATTATTATTGTATGTTGGCATATTTTTGTGTATAGTGAATTTTACATAATCTTTTGTCCACCCCTATTTTGTTATCTATTGTCGTACATCTTTGTTGGAGTAGGATCAAATTACATTGTATGTGTTATGTTACATTGATTTGTATAAACGGATATCCAGAAATCCAACCCGTTTTGAAATCCGAATCCTAACCTTTGAACCTCGGAAATTTTTGCGAAAATAAATAACCACTGAAGGGATTTTACAAGAAACAGAGCATCCCTCTACGGAGAAATTTGTAGAAGATGACAAACTTATTCTTTCCAGAGAGGGATTGTTAAGTGTTCTTATGCATGCGTAATGTACAAGACCTTACCTGAATGAGAACGGGTTGTTGATATTCTTCTAGAGCTGGATATGTCATGCATAGCTAATTCTACCTTTTCTTATACATAATAATAATGTATAACAACTTAATTAATGCATGACAGTTTGGATTTGTAAAATTGTTACCAGAAAGGAAAAGGAGTAACTAACTATGACACATGACATGTAAAGCCTATTTTGTATAGTGTTTCATAATTATATTAAGTAGGTTTAAAGAAGTTTGTCGCGTTGCGGCGAATTTCTTTTGTTATTTAGTTTTAGTTTACATGCGTTTTGAAATCACTACGGGCGCGTTGCGAACGGAACTGCTGACAAGAATAAAAAGAAATTGTAGAAAAAAAACACTAAAAGATAACCGAAAGAAAATCAACCAAAAAATTTGTATGTTAACGATGTTGTTCGTATGAAACCCGTGGTCAGAGAGATGAGAAAATTACCAAATTTGCCGAACCGAAAGTCTTAAGTACCTATTCGGTACCGACTTTTGGCGATCCTGGTACTGGTTCACTACCGTTTTTTACCATCATATACCGATACCGTAACCGGTATTTTCGGTATCAGTACCGATTCTGTATCGGTTGACACCGAACACATCCCTACCCCTGAAACTAAAAAAAGAAAAAAATTAAAAGTTGAAGAAATTCAACAAAAAAAGTTGTACGATACAGTTGTTGTTCGTACGGTACCCGTGATCAGGGATGAGCAAATGGTACCGGGTAACAGCACTGAATTTCCCGAACCAAAAGATTTTCAATATCAATTCGGCACCAACTTTTGGCGTTTTATGTACTGGTGCCGGTTTTTACCTTCATGTACCAATACCGAACAGGATCGTACCGGTATTTTCGATACCAGTACTGGCTCGATACCGGTTGACACCAAGCTTATCCCAACCCGTGATATTAAAAAAAGATTAAAGTTAAAAAGTAACGAAAATAACTATTATTATAATATTAAAATAATAAAAGTATTTAAAAACTATATATTATTATAATATTAAAATTACTATTCATTAGCTTGTAATGTACGGTACCCGTGATCAGGGATGACCGACCAAATGGTATCGGGTAACATTGCTGACTTTCCCGAACCAAAATATTTCCAATATCAATTCGGCACCAACTTTTGGGGTTTTCTGTACTAGTGCCGATTTTTACCTTCATGTACCGATAACGAATAGGATCGTACCAGTATTTTCGATACCAGTACTGGCTCGACACCGGTTGACACCTTGCAATAACTAAAAAAACCATTGAGCTGAAAATTCAAACAAAATACCTTTGAAATAATGAATGATATCACCAGTCATCACCATATTTTTTTTTAGCATCATGAGAACTTACAAACACTCTGCAATGATCTTTGATCTAAGAAAACATGGAAGCTTATGAAAATTTGATTGCATTCACATTACAAACCCTAATCCAATATAACAGCACATAATAAAAGAGATGAATTAGGTTTTGATTAGCATGAGTTGGCAAAATATGACTTTAAACAACCTAAAGCGTGACATCTTATCTACACCACATGACTAGACAAGCAATTATGGATGGCCATATTAAACATCAGTAGATTTTGAATATTAGGTACTAGGTTTAAAAACCCGTGTATTATACGGGTTTGATTAATAAATTATTAAATAGGTATTAATAAGCCGGAAAAATATATGTTGCAGTTTAAAAATAATAATTAAATAAATGAAATATTCATACTTAGTTGAAAAAATAAGTGTTTTTAACATTTGACCCCCTAGAGATCAAACATAACTCAAACAAATCTATTCATAAAAAATTTGTTGAAGTTATCACATCTACAATACATATAAACATATGCAAAGAGCAAAAATAAGCCATGATATAAATCGAATTGGGAATAAAAAATATTAATTACTTGAATACTTTCGGCTATAAGGGGGAAGGGGCATCCTCAGTTAAGGGTGCTCAGCTTCGAAGCCGCATACGAAACACCCCCGCCACCCCCTCATTCGGGTAGGGGAATGGCTAGGGAAGCTCGGCTACTCTTTATTGAAGGTGAAGTGGGGGGTTTGTGACCTTTTAACAATCATATGACCGTTAAATTTATTGAAAAAAATAATTTATTTATTTTAAATCATTATAAATACCCATCTCACCATTTTTATTTTGATAGCATTCACAAACTATCAAACCTTCCACCATATTCTCAAATATCCATTTTTATTTATGACTAATTTCTCAAACAATGATCTCGGCATGTAATGTCAACGGGCACTTATACAAACGTGGGTACTATTTAACCAATGGGATCTGGGCTGCCTAGTCAACGTTTATGAAAACGTTTCCACATCCAACCGATAAGGTTGCAAAGACGTTTAAGAAATTGCAAGAAGGGACAAGAAAAGATGCGGAACACACTTTTAGTGTTCTAAAGGGAAAATGAGACATACTTAGGCGACCCATGCGGACCACAAATGTTGACAGAATTAGGAGCATTACGGATGCGTGCATGATATTGTACAACACGATTTTTAAGGACGACGGGCATGTCTTCTCACCGGTACACATAAGGGATTCTTTAGTTTAACCCGTTTTGGACAAAGATGCCCTTGGTGAGATTATGGATCCACATACGCATTTCTGACTTCGCATTGATCTTGTGACACATATTGCAATTTAAGATCCACATTATTTAGAAGATTCAGACGAGGAATAGTTTATTTTTATTTTGTATTATGTTGAATAATTTATTTATATATGTATATATATATATTTTTTGAACGGCAAATTTGGATCACTGACGGACCACTGGAGTATCATCGTGCGACCAGCGGAACCACCCGATCATATCCATCTCCATTAGGCATAATGCCTATACACCAATTCAGGAGGAAACCCAATAAATATGGGAAAACCCCCATTGTGGGAATCGAACCCAGGACCTATTGGTCTCAAAGCCTTATCCCACCACCAAGATGCCACTAGGCTATAAAGCCATGGGCATTTATTTATGTAGTTGAATTATGTTTATTTGGTATTTATATGTTTAATTTATTTTATGTTAGAAAAGTGTTTCGGGATACTCTAGAGTATGTGTCTCTAGTGTTTTTAGGATACTTTAAGGTAGATTTAATGTATCAGTGGAGGATTTGGTATTTAATTGTTTAATTATTTGTGATTTTAGGATATTTAAGGTAGAGTATCTCACAGTGCAAGATTAGCTAGTCTTAGACTACTTTAGGCTTATACCTCTTCGCGTAATTATAAGAGAAAAAAATACAATAGAATATGTTAGAATCATATACTAAAAACTGTTCTATTAATTAATCTAGATACAATAGAACATGTTAAAAATCACATGCTAAAAACTATGCTATTGATAAATCTAGACGGATATAAATTAAATATGTGTGATTTTGTTTTTCTAGATACAATAGAACATGTTAAAAATCACATGCTAAAAACTATGCTATTGATAAATCTAGACGGATATAAATTAAATATGTGTGATTTTGTTTTTCTAATTAATATAAATTTAAATTAATGCAACGAATTGTTTTTAGATATTTTGTTTTTCAAAATAATTTAAACTAATGCCACAAATAGTTTTTAGATATATTATTTAACTAAAATAGTGTAACATAATCTTAAAATTCTTTTTAAATATTCATATTGTTGTTGATGATGATATCTTCGATATTTTTTAATTTTAATTTAATTTTAATATCATTATTATTAAACATAGGAGATAAGCATAAAAATTATTATTTAATAGGAAATAAAAAATTGAAAAATAATGACAAGAGGCATGAGAAAGTGACATGTGTTCAAAAAAGATTTTCATTTATTAGTATAGTAAGATTGTGATATACACATTCAGGGCCGGTTATCAGCAAGTTCAGAGTGAGCTTGAGAACAGGGCCCAAATAATTAAAGGGCCCAAAATTTTCATGTTTTCTTTATATATATAGCCCAAATTTTTTACAGGCCCCAAAGTTTGGTAACAAATCCAATCCCTTAACTGATTATAGGCCCAAACCATTGTTAAAATACAATCGGTCGCTGCTTGCAGGAAATCAAAAGTCGCGTGGTTCTTTGCTTTGACCAGGGATTTCTGATCAAAGTCATCAAACGCTGCAGGAGTGCGATTCAGGAATCATCAACATCCGGAGACATCCGCAGAATCGCGATTCAGGAGGTATTTGTTCAATTGTTTGTTGTCTTTTGATTTTTGTTTGTTGATTGATGTTACTGTAATACTGTTGTTCCGAAAAAGATTCAGATTAAATTAATCTGATTAATGATCATCATCTGGATATCCGCAGGTTCCAAGTTACATCTTGATTTCGATTTTCAAAAAAGATTCAGATTTCAGAATTCAGGTTAATGATCTTACTGTTGTTTCGAGTCTGATTTCGAGTTTACGAGTCGCTAAGTGTTTCATATCCTGATTTCGATAATTAGATTGATTAAACTGTTATGAATGATTGAATGATTTCTAGTTTATTTAGATAATTTTGATTGAATGGATTTTATTCGTTAATATGTAGAAATTATGCCTCCCGTTCCTAAATATAAACACCTATCCGGCCATAAAAAACGTAAGAGGAAGAAGCTAGAGGAAGAGAAAAGAAAGGCGGACGAAGTAAAACAAAACTGAATACACAAGTTTTTTTTCAAAAGAAACTCAAAGTTCTAGTTCTAACTTGGGTGATGATAATGTGGGTGAAGACAATGTGAAAGAAGATGAAGAAGCTAATGTGGGCGAAGACAATATGAACGTAGATGTAGACAACGTGAACGCAGGTGAAGATAATGTTAATGCTATCGTAGATGAAGAAGCTACTATGTGTGAAGATGATGTTAATCCCGTTCCGGATATTGATATTTTTGATCCTAGAAATTGGGGTGGGCTTAGTAATGACATGATTAAAGAGTTGGTTATGAAAGGTCCAAAAAGAGATAGGGATGTTGTTAAGGGCCCCGTGGATAAATTTGGAAGACATTTTTCTAATACTATGTACACCAGAATTCTATCAAATAGGGAGACGTGCGATAGAGAATGGCTAGTGTATTCGAAAAAACTTGACAAACTCTATTGTTTTTGTTGTAAAGTTTTTAGAACGGGGCATCCGAAAGGTGGGTTGGATGATGAAGGTTATAACGATTGGATACATGCCAGTGTAACACATTGTGTAACTTGAATATTGGTTATATCATATTAAGCCGGTTTACATGATATTGGTTCATAAACGATTCATATTTTATTTTAATTTGAGTAGATGGTTAAGACTTTTTCTTATTATATGGTGAAACCAGATTTTCAACCTTAATTTTTTTTTTGTATATTGTAATTTAAACCTTCTTTTTGATATTTTGACGGAACCAAATCACTATTTAGTATAAAGCTACTTTTTTGATTGGAAATTAGGTGATTGAAGGGAGAATAGAACATTGCAATTGCAAATACTAACAATAATAAAATCATATTACGTAGAGCCTATAATATAATATGTAAAATATAACATATAACCATATTAATAATAATAATTTGTATATACATACACCAGACTTGAATACCTATGACCAAGTGTTCTTAGAGCTGTAAAAGTGGTCTAGTTACACGAGACTTACTTGCATACCTGGTGTATTTCCATGACTTCACCCCCAATCAACTTAATTGGACTTTTGTGTGTGCATAAGATTAAATAAATATATTTAATTAAGGACAGGTTGCTTCCTATACTATCACATACACATAGTATGGAAATCGCATAAACCATTACATAAACATTTATTTTAATCTCTGTCTGAAATATGATTTTTCTTTTTATTTTAGGCTAAGGTCTAAACTTACAACCTCTTTAATTATGATTTTTTACCACTAGACCTCAACCCCTAATAATGAATAAAATTAAACTGCAATTGCGTCCCTGACGAATGAGGCCGCATTCAACTCGCGTCCCCAATGTGAAAATTATGCCCCATGAGTCCTTGTATTCAGTTTGCTACGATTTAAGTCCATCTGTCAACTCCCTGAATACCTAAATCTCATTTTGTAACATTCTGAGTCCAAATTTTAAACTCCGTTAGAATATTTTCTTAGTTTTTCTTGAAAAGACTAAATTGCGCTTAACATTTAAAAACATAAATATAAATTAAAGAGTAAATTGCCAAATTGTCCTTGAGGTTTGGGCATGTTTGTCAGTTTCATCCAAAACAATTTTTTTTACCATATTGCCCTTCACTTTTGAAAATTTGTTGCCATTTTCATTCAAACGTATAATTTGTGTTATTTTTTTTGGCAGAATTATGGATGAAAATGGCAAAAAAAAAAAAAAAAAAAAAAATTCCCAAACCTCAGGGACGATTTTGGTAAAAAAAAGTTAGACGATTGGATGAAAATGACAAATTAGCCCAAAAGTGAAGGGTAATATGGTACAAAAAAATTATTTTGGATGAAACTAACAAGCATGTCCAAACCTCAGGGATGATTTTGGCAATTCACTCTAAATCTATACTATATAATAAAAGAAACCATATTTGGGACACTTGTCATCATATTAGGCTATGTATCTATTAATTTTCTTATTATTTAGTTTAATTTTTTTGTAATTAATTATAGATAACTCTCCTACTAAATATTATTTAGTTTAATCTCTTATGGATAATTAGCATTTAGTTTAATCTCTTCTAATTAATTATAGATAACTCTCCAACTAAATATTATTTTATTTAATCTTTTCTGAGTTAAGTGTCATTTACGTCCCTGTGGTTTGTTCACTTTTGATATTTCAGACCAAATTTTAAAATTGCACCGTTTTCCTCCCTAACATTTTGGAAACGTGCTATTTCAGTCCAAAAAAAATAACCACAGTTAAAAATTCAGGTAGCTTATAGGGGTAACCACAGTCAAAATTGCAGCTTGGCCGGGATCAAACCCTTGACCAGCTGCTTAGAAACAAACGAATTTTACCCCTAGGCTAACTGAATTTTTTAAATGTGGTTATTTTTTTGGATTGAAATGACACGTTTTCAAAATGTCAGGGAGGAAAATGGTGCAATTTTGAAATTTGACCTGAAATGGCAAAAGTGAACAAACCATAGAGACGTGACGTAAATGGCACTTAACTCATCTTTTCTACTTAATTATAGATAACTATTATTTAGTTTAAATTTAATGTATACTTGTCATTTTTTATTTATAATATACAAATTTACTCTTAATTTTTTCGATGATGTAATTTTCTCTAATAAACTCTAAACTTTTACCATGGCATATATAATGCTAAAGATAAAACCGAACCAAATTATTTATCATCAAAACCAAACTTTGTATTAATATATATATTTTTTCATTATTAAAAATTATTATATCGATTTTATTACATAATTTTTAAACACATTGTATATAACTTTCAATATTACTTTATATATAAAATTAGATTTATTATGAGTTTTTTAAATATAATTTATATTTTATCACTTAAATGACTGCTTATTTGCTTCTTGAATAACATGTATGGTCACTGTATCTTCTTTTTAATATTCATCTCCGCAATCACCATATCTATCACGTACCGAGTATATCCATTACGTTTTTATATATATTTTTCTTATTATTTGGTATATAAAATCATATTTATTCAACCCGAGTAATACATGAGGGCTTTTTAAAATATAACTTTTTTTTATTATTTGGTAAACAATACTACATTTATTTAACCCGTGTAATACGCGTTGTTTTAAAGATATAACATTTTTTATTATTTGGTATATAAAATTACATTTATTCAACCCGTACAATACATATCGTTCTTATAGATATAACATTTTATTATTTAATATATAAAATTATATTTATTCAACCCGTGCAATAAAAAAGGTTTTTAAAGATATATTGTTTTATTATTTATTATATAAAATTTATTTATTCAACCCGTGTAATACACGGGGTTATAATCTAGTTAAATAATATATAAACCTACATCTACTCCCTCTCACGCTAAGGGGGGGCGGGGCGGTTAACTAGTGATGGATTCTATCACTCACAAGCACCAATCAAGTTCCGCCATGTCAGCAACCATTTTTCCATCACTCACAACCTTTTTTAGGCGGGGTGGTCATCACTCACCACCACACCCAACAATTTCCCCCCAACCAACAAATACTCTCACAAAAATAAACCATAACGCGTTGCCATGATCACGGAAATCGGTGGCCGTGATACTTTAACGCGTTAAACTTTGGACCGGCGGTGGGAAATAACGAGTTATGCAATTTCCGTGATAAAATAACGTTACCACCCCGCCCGGCCTAATCAAATACACACACACTCTCTTTACAGAAAACAACAACCACCATCACCACCACCACCATAAATTTCTCATATCAACATCGCGAGGAATAATCCCCATTTCACTGATTCGACATTGATGCTCTGTTCCATGACATGAGATTTTAGACGGGTACCGTACATCTTTAAATTCTTTAAGCACTCATCATTGTGCTTGAAACTACATGGTGTGACCTCTAACCCAACAACGATATAACCAGGAATATAAGATTCCGGTTTGTAAACAGTAGGAATCGCGCGTTTCAGCCGCATCCCCTGCACCCATAACACTAGCCACACTTGTTTCTTCATACTTACGAACAAAAACCGTAAAGCTCAAGTGATTAGACACATAATAAGTATCTTGAATCTTGACCCCGAGTGGATACCCAGTCTACCTCACCAAGAAATCATCCTTCTTGGTATACTGAATCGCTGGCAAATTATGAAGAATCACATTGACTTGGTACATTTCATCGATCCTACTCGTTAAAAGGTTAAGATCATCGCTCGATAAGGGCTTAGATTGACAAAGAAAGATCTCGGTTTCATTCGTGTGTATCTTGAACTTATACGACGAGTTTGGATCCTATCTCCCATTAAAAGCTCACCAAGATTCTAATGACTATCTTTAACACCCTCTTGGGGTTTACAAAAACTATAAGGGATTTCAATCGCAAATGAAGTCAAAGAGTCGATTACAGACAATGTATCACCTGCAATATATTATGGTACAATGGTTATAGGCGAACATGTGCATGTATTCAATAAGAATTGTAAGTTGGTTTAGAATAAACAACTCATTGTTCCTATTTATAGAAAGGGTATCTTAATCATAATTATCAATATTTACAAATAACTAAAATCTTATTTCATTCTAAAATCATTTGCTCCTACAAAATGTTGATTTTGATGTTGTTAGTCCACATATATTTGAATATCCGGCCCACATATTAAAGAAAATTATGGGGCCTAGCTTGTGTTAAAGATAATTGGGACCCATTTATATATGTAAACCCACCAGATTCCAAACAACAATAACATCGCGGTTTGGCGGACTTCACATATTATTGCAACAGACTGCAAATCATAGGCTCATAGCCTACCATCCACAAGGAGGTTGGAGTTGTGTTGTGACTCACCTACCATACACTTTGGCATATCTTGTCGCTAACATCATGGTTTTATGAGAAGTGTTTTAAGCACTTAAATCTTATAGTTAATGGTTTAGATCAAGAAGTGCTTAAAATGTAAATTATGTTTTTTTTTTTTTTACTAATTTGACTAGATTAGGGATAATACTGTCTTTTTATATTGTATTTTTAAGGAGAAATGGATTTTATCACCCTAAACTAAGCAAAATTGGCCAATACAACTCCCAACTTTCATTTTGGCTCCCACCACCCTCTACTTAACATTTAAGAGGCTGTGTCACCCTGGAGTTAACCAAATACTAACTCAGTTAGTTTTTTTTTATCCTACATGGCTTTTTATGTGATGTGGCAAGGTGACGTGGCTTTTTTTTAATCTACGTGGACTCACCCTTTATAAAACACAATACAGTCAAAGAAACTAACTGTGGCTTTTTATATGCCCATAACACTTTGAATCAGATAATCATATTGACTCTCACTGGGGAAATGAGAAGGCAATGACTTATGAAACTTTGTTGATGATCGATCATACAAATGCTGAAAGGATTACCGCCATAATGAGATTATAGGGATGCTGATTCCGGAATCATCTAGTTCTCTCTCTTACACCACCGCCACAATCAACTCCACCACCTCTTCATTCCCTCCACCACCGTAATCTCCACCAACCACTACCATATCTCAGCAGTACACCACCGCCACCCTCACAACTCACACCTGAAATCCGACTTTAAAATCTATCTTTATTGCTTAAAGTCGGTTTTTAAAATCTATGATGTTTCAATACTAAAGGGAGAATTAACTTCGCTTTCTTCAACTTTCCAGGTTTCTGAGTTATATTTTGTACACCGGTATCCATCCTTTCTGAGTTATCTTTTGGTTGCTATAGCAAATGACATTACCATAACGAACCAAATTAACACCAATATATTTCATTTTTTTTTTTTTGTTTTGAATTCGATTGATTTGGTCACATTCAATTTTAATTGTTGATATTAATAGATATTCTTTTGTTAGTGTGATACTAGGAAACATGAATGGACCTTCCCCACCCACCCATCCACCATGTTATTGTGGGAACAAGCACAATGGTTGGACACTAGAACCACAACATTCTAGCCATTGAAATGGAGACAATTTTTCTCACACGAAATCATCACTAAATCACTTATAAGTATTAAAAACTTTTCAAAGATACGATTTTATTAGATTACGGCTATTTGATATCACAAACGTCACCAAAGTCGTTTAATGTTGGCTTTTCATATTTTTCAATAATATTTATATTTTTGCAAACTCGAAGTTCTGATATTTTAACGAACACATCATGGTTTTATCCAAGTTACGCCCGTAAATGGTATCAACAATTTTTTTTTTGTGTGTATAATTGAAAAGTAAAGAGGCAAAATCATAATGTTCTTGAATAACATGATCTTTCATGACTCATCATCAAACATCACACCCTTTTCATCAAAGACATTATACATTTTGCCAATGGCCTACAACACTAATTCTAGAAAGAAAAATCCACTCAAAAAGGTACATAAGTTCTATATTGAGATATTGTCAATTCCAAGTGAAACTTAATTCTTTGCACTAAGCTTTTGCGTCATCCAAGTTGTGCAATAACTTAAGCAACTTGCACTTTGTTGATGTTTAGCTTTAATATATTTTCTTTGCATTTTAGGTGGTGGTATGATTCAAAACTTTTCTTTTTTTAGAAATTGAAATGTATAGACATCCTATTATATGCGTTTCGAACTCACCACAACTACCTAGCCAGTTCACTAGACCCGTTTCAAACCAAGTTGTGCAATAATTTAAGCAACTTGCACCTTTCGATGTTTGGATTCTTTGCATTTTAGGTGGTGGTATGATTCAGAACCTTTATATTTTTAGAAATCGGTATGTGTAAATATTCTATTATTTATGTGTTTTGAACCCACAACTAGTTAGCCGATCTAGCAGACTTGGTTAAAACCAAATGGATGGTGGACCACTAGTTGGTTCATTTCGGTTTCACTTTAGTAGTTTGAGATAAGGTGTTTAAAGACTCAAGTTTATGTTGTTTCCTTAGATCTAGTATTCTAATAATTTTAGCTAGAGTGATTGAAAACTTAACGGTTAAAAAGTTACATCATAATTAAAATTTCATAAATTTGTATTACTAAAATTGAATTTGTAAGGGCTATTAATAATACCCCAAAATTCTTGTAACATTTTATCTTTTGTATTGACAATAATAAAGTCTCCCCCAACTTATTACTAAAAATTTTTGGATGATGTTTTAGTTGAAATATAATTATTTTATTTTAAGATTTTGTAGATCGACACAAACGGAAATAAAAACACAAACAAAGATGGTCATTTAAGCACTCTTACCTAAATGTGTGTTGTACCCTTATAACCCAATTTCACATTCGCTACTAAGATTCGCAATGTTCTATGAACAGGATAACTCGAATAAGATTAATCACAATTTTTATAACACATTTTTGGGTGTTATATCGTATCGTATAGTATCGTATCGGGTGTTATTTTCCTTTTTTTATAAATAAACAAAGGAATACACAAAAAAAAATACAAAAATGGAGCTTTATATACGCTCCTTATAGATCACTACGCAGCATATAAGACAAAAATGACACAACTACCCTTGTATTTGGCTTCGTATAGCCTCAATACAAGGGCATAAATGACATTTTCAGACCTTTATATACGCTGAGTATAGGTCAATACACAACGTATATAAACTTTGTGAAAAAATGATCCCTCAAACCTACCAAAATGACCCAAAAAAGTCTAATGGTTTATATACGCTGCGTAGAGAGCTATACGCAGCGTATATAAACCTTGTTTTCTGTGCAATGATTGGTTATTAGGCACTGAGATCCATGGTTTATATACGCTGAGTATAGGTCAATACGCAGCGTATAGGGTTAACCATATACGCTGCGTATTGACCAATACGCTGCGTAGATAAACCCTAATTTTTGGTGTGCCAATAGGCACACCCAATTAAAATGCCATGAATGGCAGCCTTCTAAGTCACGAGTAATCCCATCCGTTTGCCAAGAGTGCAACTGACCTGAGTTATGTACCTGCGAACAAACTAACATACATGCAAAAGTCAACTACGCTGGATGAGTTCTAATAGTTTAGTTTAAAAATAAATGACACGTCAACGCACGTTAATTAATTGCCAAAACACGGTATTTATAAAATAGTGACATCACCTTTAAAACACATTAACACTAGGCTTGCCACCTACAACCACTCCTCTATACTCATCTCATCAAAATAGTACAAGGAGAATACCCAGTACAAATCACCACACTATTTAACATCGTATCACGATTACACAACATACCCACCGGTTCATCTAACACGAACACATAAAACACATAAGGTGGGAACCTAACACAGAATATGGCCACATCACCAAGATGAAATCGATCCCTGCGACAGCCTTGGTGTCACCCCGAAGGTAACCACTCGTCGCCACCCCGAAAATAACAGCAGTATGGACATGTCGACCCCACCACTTGGATTGACGGTCCCAACTCGTTGACCCGTCGCCACCCCAAAGGCAACGACCTCATCAACAAGTAACCTGCATCAAACGCCTCTAGGATGCTATATCACACAAAATCCCATCAACACAAACACACAACATCTATAAGCTCGTTGTCACCCTAGACAATGGAATAACCCCGTCATCGACAATTATAATACCACATATACTTCAATCGTAGCATCACTAATACCTCACGCCTAAGTAAGGCTATGAAAAACCCTATCAACTCACACACCAAGAAATCTACCCGACCATGAGAAAATATTTAATAAACATTTTTACTTCAAAACTCGTTATTTAATTTAGCAAGAAAGCTCGTATAAAAATGTACGTAATAACACGCAATTACGCATGTATGCGTCACACCCCGCCGCAGCGGAAGCCAAGCGAGGTTTTTAAGCAAACATTTGATTAAGCAAACATCTATGTGATTAAAACGTAATCATTGATAACGAATAGTTTTAAGAGTTACAAGACTCGAAAAGTACATGTTCAAAAGGTTACAATTTACATCGTGTAACGCATGAACTTTCCGTCAAATTTGTATAGTGTGTATAAGAAAATGACAAAGACTCGCATTGTAATTAGTTGAAACTTTGGGGTGCATCATCTTTGGGAACAAGTCATCGCATCATAAAACTTGGAGGGTTATTTTGAAACCTCTAATTAAATCATCATCCTTAAATAACCAACTCTTGCCAAACTGCATGCGATACTTTCACACTCTCAAAACCCTAAAGCCACAAACAGAGAAGAAAAACGAACATAACTCGCCTACTCCATCGACTCTTATTAGGTAATTCTCGCGAGTGCGGTAATGGATCACATGTGATCCATGGCAGCTACGGTTTAAGTTGTGAATTTGAAACCGTAAGGTTGTATTGCATGCATGTTGGAGAAAAGGAAAAAAATAATAATAATAATAAAACAACGTTTTATTTGAGGATGCGATGGAGTTGATGATCTGGTTTGTAAAACCATAATTAAAATAGTAAGGTTTGACTTTGGTGATCATATGATGGTTTTATAAAGAAAAAAATTGTGCATACATACATTACTAGTGGGAAAGCACGCGCGTTGCGACGGGTGTCCCGACTGATATTAGATTCAATTATCATGCCTATTACGAACCACAACCCATTCCAGGTTTCTAACATTTTATTCCATTCAACGAAAAAATAGCCGTAGAAGTTATAGACACTTTTGTAACTGGTATTAATATATATTTACAACTAATTGGATGAAAGATTATAAAATTCTTGATTTTATGATATAACTTACTTAAAATAGTGAAGTATATAAAAAAATGTATGCATAAGTAAATATATATCCAACGCTAGTTTACAACATTGTGCTTGTTTTCCGTTGTTTCGAATATCTTGTTTCTAACAAGTTAAGTACAATCAACTTTTCGATGATATCGTTTAAAAGAATTAACTGCTAAGAAGATTAAGAAATAAACAAAAACCACTGACTAAGCATAAGAAAGCATGCTACTCGATATACTGAAAGAGCTAACTTTCAGTGGAGTGGAGTGGCAACAATCAGAGGAGCTTCCGATAGATCACTAACTGCAAATTTCTCGTGCATGAAACGACTATCAACAATTGAGTCGTCTTTAGGTGTAGCAATAGCAGCTCTAGTCCCACTTAATTTATGTAGCCTTCATGAGACCCGTCCTTCACCTGGTGGAAGTTCCATTTCACACTGAATTTGCCCACTGACAACCAGGTAGTGCTTTGCTTCCCATCTTAAGTGACCTATGTCATTCACTAATTTTCCCATAAAAAATCAAAAGTTAAACTGTAGATTTCTTGTATAGTATTGCATAAAACTGACTATCAATAATGATAAATGTGTACAATCATCAATAATTATCTTACTGAACCAATATTGCAATCACCTTAAAATATAAATAAACAACATAACACTAATACCCATATGCCAATGATCTCTAGATCAAGTGGTGGAGGGTTTGCATTTCTCTTGAGAGATGCAGGTTCAACTCCCACTTGGTGCAGAGTGAGGCATTGGTGGGCAATGATAGGAGACCCAGGGAAACCTGGGTTGGATCCTTGAGCCAAACGGGTTTTACCGGTAATTTCACCATCGTGCCTACGGGACGGTGGGTTACCGGGTTTTCCCCGGAATTGGTGGTGGACTCGGGTTACTCTCGGAGTACTCCGTTTGTCCAGTGGGTGCCCCGAGAGTGCTCGGGATTGAGTTTGATGGCCGTTCAAAAAAAAAAAAAAACACTAATACCCATATATAAACTTGTATCTTGACCCGTTGTGTGACCGAGCTATTTGCCTCAGAGCGCATATACTGAAAACTAAGTAAAACAAATGCCATACCCACAAACTCTAACCATACCGATGAAAGTGAAATTTCACATAAATTCACCAACTTTAACCACACTCAGAAGTCTCTTTCCGTCAATTCAATTGGCTAAAAGGGGTGGGTTTTTACAAAAATAAAAAGGAAATAAAATAGGCCCATGGTTCTCACACAAAAAGTTCCTAAAAATGCACAGCTAATTCTTTATATAACTAACCACCACAGCATAAGTCACCGTTATATCAAATCGTAAATGGTTAGCTTAACCAATTCCACAAAGATGATTAATAGATCAAAGCAAAAGTATGAATAACACATTAAATAACCAATTCCACAAAGATGTAAACGGTTATCTAGCCCATATACTAAACGAATCATGCTTGGGCTGGCCTGTTTAATCAAACAGGTTGTGTTCGAGTTGACCTTTTTAACCCGTTTAGTTATACATGTCAAGCCACCAACCCATTTAACCCTCTTTTTAAACCCACAAAGTTGATAACTACCTTCGAACCTGTTTGACAGGTATAGATAAACCAGGTCGTTCAGGTTACACCCGTGGTTAATGTTTTTCACACGAATAAATTGTTAATTTTTTTTAAGTGTGTCCAAGACAAGGTTAATGTTTTTCACACGAATAAATATAAGGGTCGTGTTCAGGTTGAACAACTCGATCCGCCGACCCAACATGGTTCACACCCGTGGTCAAAATTACACAGAACAAAGTTTATTGATCAAAAACTTGTATTAAGTTAATATGTACAAACCACTCTCAAGGCAAATCTCTAGTTCATATAATATATCAAAAACACCTGCAAATAATAAGGGAAGGTGAATGTGGATATAATTATATTTTTTTTAACAAATCAAATATTCTCAACTTTTTTTAAATATAATTTATTTATTATAATGCCACCTATACATAAAACAGAACTTATATAACTGTTAATAAAAGAAACTAATAAATCTGCAGAGTAAACAACAACAAAGTGTTAAATTTCATAGTAAAAATTCATGAACCTGAGAAATCAGAGAGTAAAGGGAATACATACTTTATCAGTTGTAGCCATGTTCAGCTTCAACGAATCAATTGCAGTGATTGAAACATAATAAATATATTTCAAATGGAAATGACTTTCTAACAACACCCATTCACAACCCTAACCCTACACACATCTTTAAATCATAACAAGCAAGTAAAGGCAGCAACAGAAAACCTTACCAGACCAGGTGCAGTCCCCTGCCACCGCCGACTATTGAAACCATAGACCATCGTCGGCGCTGCCTATGCAGACCCAATTGTGAGCGCTGATCTTTATTGAGTGGTTCTTAACAAGGGATGCCATGGAAACAGAGGGGGATCAACGTAACGACATGGATGAAATATAAAAAATGGAAGACAACCCGTCATTTGATCTCTAATTGGTGGTGGTTGTTGAAGAAATCAAACGGTGTGTTGTCTGCCATTTTTTATATTTCATCCAGGAAGTCAATGGGCATTCATACGTCCGGCCAGGGCCTGCTGGGTTCGATAAGTTTTGCCGCACTCAGCTGTATTCTTTTGCCTCTTGCGGCAGTGGTGTGGGGTGGTGGTGGTGGTGGTTAAATGGTGTGATTGTCTGAATTTATACAAGGAATTGATGGGATCATCTAGAAACAAGTGTAGGCTTTGTTGTAATGATCTCATGAGATTTAAGGTCCTATATAAGAAACTTAGGGCAGCCCTGGGTGGGTGGGTAATACTTTACATAAAAATATAGAAGCATCAATCATGTGTGTTGTTCCGTCACGTCACACAAAAAGGGTGAATATTTAGAAAAACGTAGGTGGACAGCACTCACAATAACTACCACGTGTCACCAGTACAAGATAGGGCCTTGTTTTTTGTCAAGCCTGCAAGTCCCTTGCTCTATATCGATCATTAAATTTTGATAAATACTAAATAAATAGGAGTTTTAATAAATTCTTGTTTTTAATATCTAACCAGTAATTATTGAAAATGTTATCTAACGTTCTTTAACGTTACGTTTACTTTTACAAAGTATGGCTCTAAGTACAACCAATGTTTTAAAATCGTATCGGGTTAGGCTCAGAAATAGTTCAAATGGTTGAATCGGTTATAATGGGCGGTTCAGTCGTATTGACTAATTAACCCGATAGATCCATAAAACACAATTTCAACTCAAAAAATAATAAAACACTACTTCATTCCAAAAAATATTCCAAAAGTTAATCTATAATCAAAATATAACCCAATGATGATGTGGATTGTGAGCGCTAGGTTTTACTAAGAAGATAAATCGTCACCTTTTTAGACCCATAAAAGATTGTAAGTCCAAATTTTAACATTGGCCTCGTACCGGTATACTGGTTTAAAACAGTATAACCCAATAAACTGACGGTACAACTTCTTTGTCATTCGCATAATTTATCATTATGATTCATGCCAGGCAAGCTTCCAGCATCAGGTTTTGTCGCAACCCTCGCCCCCTATCTGTCCCGTGAACGGGCGGCCGCGAACTCGGTGTTGATTATTATGTAGCTTTAAGAGATTTATTAAGAGCTAAAGAACTACCAAAAATCTTTGCACAGTAATTACCTCATACACGTAAACATTTAAGTTGGATTTGTTCGGTAAACTGTGCTATGAGGTAATTACTATATATTTACCGAACAAATCCAACTTAAATCTGGAAAAGAAGAAGGTGGTAGTTCTTTAGCTCTTAATAAATCTTTGCACAGTAATTACCTCATACACGTAAACATTTTCTTTTTTCTTTTTGTTTTTCTTTGTCATTATCTAATACAATAATAATCATATACTAATTCAATAATTTTAGCTTTTAATCTTTCCTAATTACATTAAAGTTATTTAAAATGGTAAAAATGTATTAGAAAATTCTAACAAGTATTTTTAATAAATTAACGGGTATACCTTACACATACAAAATAGAAAATACTGCAATACTTATATATATAAAGTGCCGCTTCATAATTAGAGCCTTAGTGTTAAATCGATTGCGGCTGCAGGACCGTTTGCAGCATCTGTTGTAGTTGTCTTCTCAGCACGACACTCCCCTCTGTGCGCGTTCATGTGTCCAGCTAGAGCCTGTGGACTTTCGTAAGTTTTCCTGCAGTAACGGCAGTTGTATTCTTTTTCATCGTGCAATTTGTAGTTAGCGATGAGTACCATCCACACTCTCTCTTTTTATCCCTCAACTGTTTCTGAAGCACGAGAGCCTGTGCCTCAGTAAGGTTGGTTGTCTGGGGCTTAAAAACGAGTTTCATCTCGTTTCGAGCCCCGGAGACGTTGTAGGGGGCGGTGGCAAATGCTGACACCCGGTTCCTATCAATGTCGCGCATGGTCAGGTTGAAACTCACCGTGTCCGGAACCAAGTGAATAAAACCAGTTTTTTGTTAAAACAGCCGAATTGTACATCTTGGCTGCTAAAGTTGCTATGGAATTTCCGTCGGTGGTAAGGTTCACCACCTGATTCTTCAGGCCGACTTTCTCCTCCATCACTTCACCGAAGTTGATGAAGGCACGGGCGCCTAATATGTAACACCTCGTAAAATCATAACCAATAAAATAAAGACACGTGCCATGTAAGGCAAACGTGTTATAAACCCGGATCAAGTTAAAAGATGTATGGTGGGATTTAAAAGTGTCGACATGTTAATTAATACCTCTGAACGACCTATTTATAAACCCCAAACCTTAATGTGTTTTATAAGCATCTGATATATATATACACAAATCCGGTTATCCTTAGTGGTAATTAATTTAAATCTCAAAGAAATGGATTCTATGAGTGTTTACGACAAATTTTACATTCAAGACCTTTTTCAAAAGAATCCAAGGCAACATAAGTGCATGGTAACACTCTCAAGGGCATGCAAGGCCTGATTCATGGTCCCCTCCTACTGATAATGGCTGAAGATTCAAGTTATAAAAGATTGCATGGTCAAAGCTTAAAAGTTTGCAAGTTTTTGTCTTCTGACCATCGGTTACGGACCGTATGAGGTTCAGCTTACAGTCCGCAAGGAGTGCAACTTGGCGATTCAATTCAAGGTTGGTTACGGACCGCATCCGTCTAGACTTACGGTCCGTAAGAGGTGGATACGGACCGCAAGGGTTTCTTACGGTCCGTAAGACTGTCGCTGGCAGTTAAAAATTGGCAGTTGCCTGTTATAACCGGTTACACCGCCTTAGTTGCATCGGTTTCGAAATACAGGAGTTGGGCCAATGGTTTTACATGCATAGGGACACATGGGATCATCTAGAAACAAGTGTAGGCTTTGTTGTAATGATCTCATGAGATTTAAGGTCCTATATAAGAAACTTGAAGTTGCAACATTTGGACTTGCCATTTCAAAATTATTTCAAGCTGATCTCTGGAGCTTCTCTGGTCTTCAACAAGTTTCCTTAGGACCCATAATCGTGCTTAGGACCTTTGTAAGTGTCCTTAACTTCCTAATTTCAGTTTTAACTAGCTTAATGACCATAAGTCAAACTTATCATAATTAAGGTTTGACTTCGTGATTAATCACTAATGGTTCAGTCATTAGTTAAATTAAAGGTAGTTATAAGTGGGTAATTATGTAGGTAATAAAACCCTAAGAGGGCACCTACTGATTATCACCCTAGCTTGGTCAAATGTCGGGTCAAACCTAATACTAAAAAGTCAACAGAAAGCTAATTTTCGAATAAACACATAATTAGCAATGTAGGAGCTATGGAACCTGTTTAAACACTAAAATAACTTGGTAATTAATGTAAGAACATGTTTAGACATGTTCAACCCGACAATTTCTGAGTTAGACCCGGTTCGCAACCGAAAGTCGCAAAAGTTGACTTTTGTCTTGACTTTCAGTTCTGACCCAATGTAGCATATTTTAGAAATTCCTTAGAGCTCTATTAGGACTAGGTTATAGATTAGTGTAACCCTCTGGGGTTATACAACTTGGTTCATTAGTTATTCGATTCATGTGCATGTTTCTGTTATATTCCTAAATGTTGACCATAATGCCCTTTTGACCTTAAAACGAGATTTTTGAAAATATGAGACGACAAAAACCTTTATTATTGATTTATAAACTTGTCCTAAAAATTTGACATCAGTTTGAGGTCTAGATTAGGAGTTATGCTCAACATCGTAATTAAGAAGCTTTTTATTAATTAAACGACGTAATTAGCATAAAGCCTATCTAAACCCAAATTTTGACACCAAAATTTTTACCGACTGATGTAATATAATATTTTGGGATTTTTTAAGATTTTTATTTATTTTTAAGTTGAGCATAACATAGGGTTCTTACTTTAATTCGGTAATTGTCGGTTATGCCTTTTTCTTGAATAAAATGAGTTTTACATAATATTTTGATACCAAACTTTTTGCTACTGATTTTATATGATAAATAAATATTTTGAACTTTATAAACTGATCAAAAACTCAGATTTCCTATTTAAACCCGAAAATCGCTTAAAACCGACTTTTAAGCGTTTTAAGCGCATAGTATGGGTTAAAACTATTTTTAAAACAAAAGACTTGATACCTACTTATGTTTTAAGTAAATTTTTATAATTAAAAAGTAAGATAAAGTTTTAAACTCAGATTTCCAGATTTGACCTTTAAAGCTTATGTGAAATTACCAAAATGCCCCTACGGTGCATAGTTTGGTTATAAAAGACAAATTTCACATATATGAAATACCCTACTGTTATGACTTATAAAAATAAATATTTTTACTGATTACATCAGACCTGAAACTCATATTAGTATTTAAACTCTTTTATAACCTTTAAAATGACCAAAATAACCCTACGGGGCATAATTTGAGTTTAAATCCATTTTGGGCATAATGGAAGGTATCTTACTAATATCACAACATATTTAAGGCATATTAACTTAGGAAACCTGTTCATGACTCATTTGGTTACCCGTTACGTATTTTTCTTATTCGGTACGGTTTATGTAACTAGTTTGCATAAATTAGCCGAAACGGGTCAAACCTTATCATTTTTATCTCAAAATCCAGAGTGTGTTTAGTTTACCCATATTATACAAGTATAAAAACTTGTCGGGTCTAAACCACATTCAAATCCAGTCTTCGCTTAATCGTGCGTTTGAACCGTATATCTTCCTTTAAAACTAACCGGTCTAAGTTTAGGCTTAATTAAGACCCGTTAGGAATCTAATAGGTTATTAAAACTTCGTTCCAGATTAGGAAGACCAGTAAAAGATACTTGCACTCGCTGATTTTGATATATACTTGCTCAGGTAAATACTTTTAACTTATTTTCCCTTATACGGGCTTGGGGTACGGTATATAAAATACCGCTTGGTCGGGCATTGAATTTTTAATCGTATGAAGGTTAATTTATTGAGATGACCCGTTTAATCTGCTTTGTTTATTCTAAGCCTTTGGAGGGTTAATGACCATGTCCTGGTTATCCTTGGCATCATTCATTGAAATGGCCACGACCTAAAGCACGGGGTGTAGGCATACACCTGCCAGTGCGAATATAAAAAGATATAACCGCTATTCGAGAATAACTCGTCGCGGGACTATATCATGTGGTGTGTCTATTAATCTTTAACCTGGTTTTCAACCCGGACTACTGAACGCATAATAAACATGTAATTCTTTAACAAGTTTATATATAAATAATTATCCCAAGTTATAAAAGAATATTTTGTGCCTTATGCATTCAAATTAATTTCTTAAACATTTTCAAAATGAGTCAGTTAATTATATTTACCAGTGTAAACTGACGTATTTTCCAAAAAGGCTAAGTGAAGGTACTAGACGGAATAGGCTGGCTACTCCTAGCATCAATAAAGAGTCTTGCAAGCTTAGATGTTATTAAATCTGTTGAACAATGATCCTTTAAACTTTGATCCGCCTGTGGATCCTTACAGCCATTTTGTAATACACTTGATATTACTTTTATTCGGTTTGTGATGAATTTATCTTTCGACTTCCGCTGTGTATTAAACTGTGATAATTTAAATTGTCTATGATATCAACTACGTCACAATACTCCCCACCGGTAATACGTGGAAATATCGGGGTGTGTCAGGTTGGTATCAGAGCCAACATTGAGTGAATTAATCACTAGTCTTTTTGTGTTTAATCTCAATGACACAGTTTACACATTCCTCGACTTCCGAGTCTAGGCAAAGAACTTAGGACTAATCCAAATCTGTTTTTTTTTTTAATTTTGTCCTTTATTGTTTTCCTTTGCTGTGTCCTTTGTTTGTTTTGACAAGTGCAAAAAGATGCCACCCAGATTTCGCAGAGGAGGAAAAGGAAAGGGGCCACTCAACGCCCCAAACGACCACGAAGCCGGACCATCTCACCGGCGAACACCGTCCGTTAACATGAGCACCAGTCCTCAAGAGGACTGGAGGACCTATCTGGAGCCAGCGAGGCGATCTGTCTCGCTAAGTTCGTCACCTTCATACCTTCACTCATTTGGGCCGCAGTCGGAAAACGAGCCCCACAACTCACAACCTTCTTTCATCCCTCTCCAACGCTCGAACTCACACCACTCCTTCAATGACCCAACACCTTTTTTCCGGAGCCGGTTCAACCCGGCAAACCTAATTGAAGAACCAGTGGGTCATAACCCATTGGGCCCAGAAGACCACTTCCCTGAAGCTCAGGGAATGGACATGGATGAAGACACGGATCTCGCCGAACCACCGACCGGGACACCTACTCACCCCATCGAGATCTGAGATGGGTCCTCATACCATGGATCACCTTATCGTGGTCCAGACAGCTACCAGGCAAGATTTGCCCAATATGACTAGGTGTTTACACCTAGTTATCACTCAGAGCAACAGCAGCAGCAACAGCAGGATCCCTCGGAGGATTCACGCTTCGTGGCGGTTACTCCACCGCCACCATCACAAGTGCAGCAACCACCTCAGGAGCCACCGAGGCGGAGAAAATCAACCGCACGGATGTCCGTGCGAGGGGGAGTCCGCATCAGCACCCCTCAACCTTCCAGTGGCAGTCATTATCCGCCACTGTACGAAGACTCACAGATGGGTGAGCCTTCGAACCCTGTTTCTGAGGTGCAGTCTGCGTCGGTCGCACCACCACCAGTGGGTTATATAACAACCCAATTCCTACGTACGCCGGTTCAGCGGCATACAACCCATTTGAGCAGCCGGTCCACACTAACTACAACTACGCTGAGGCTGACCCATACCTTGTAGCGGCGAACTACAACGCCCTCCACCCGGAAGGACCCTATGGAGGCCCCTGGCAGACTGGGTACCCGGCTTATGGGTACCAATACCCGCCACCTCCTCGACCTTTGCAGCCGCAGCCACCGCAGGTCCAGCCGACACAGCAACAGGAGATTCTCCAAAGGCTGAGCCAGGTGGAAAGGGAAGTCCGTGGGGACCGACGAAGCAACCGGGGATTCCTTAAAGGGTTGGCGAGCTTAATTAAGGGGAAGAGCAAAAAGGATCATTAAATCCTTTATTTGTTTAATTGTATTTCTTTAATTTCAATCAAGTCCCTACGTGGACATCTGTTTCTGTAACCAGTCCCTGCAAGGACTTGTAGTTTCTGTTTAGCCCCTGCGTGGGCATGTCATTTCCATTTAGCCCCTGCGTGGGCAAGTTATTTCAGTTAAAAGTCCCGTTTAGGGCAATCATGTACTCTTTAATTTAGTAATGGAATGTTTAAATTTAATTTTTTTCCTTATATGCATAAATATAAAATGTATGAAATAAATAAATAAATTCAAAATATGTCATTCCTTTTACAAAATTTGCCTTTAATATTAAATAAGTATCTTAAGGGGTATAACCTAGCCTGTATGTCATTATAAGACCTGGCCAAGATGGTAAAACCTGTTTAAAAAGATTCAAATCCTTGTTAACATCTGAAAACATGTTAACACTCCTGGCAGATGTGATTCGTTAAAATCACGCATGTCATCCTTACATTGGATTATTTCAATTCCTTCTTTATTATTTAAACATCCATTTGTGATGTAATGCCTGGGCCATAATCATTGTCATATAAGACAAAAGACAGTCGTAGCCTATAACTCCCTGTCAAGAAAGGTAATGAACTATGATCCAAGCCTTAATACCTCGATCCTAGAAGATCTTGGCCTATAAATTGACAATGTCCATGTGACTTGGCCTTTTGTGCCATTATTTTATTTAATTATAACTAGGGATTATTAATGAAAAATCCTAAATGAAATACTTAACAAAATTAACCAAAATGGTTCTTTAATACCATGGTTAATAAATTAGTAAGATGACAAATCTAATATATACCTCTAAGAAATTATTGTCATCATTTTATGTAGCAATCAAGTTACATGGCTGAGTCAAAAGAAGTCAACAGTCATCCAAGGGAGAATCATGATACTACCAGGATCAACGTAATTGGTGCAGAACTTCAAGCATTGATTGATAATGCTGTTACCAAGGCCATGGATAGGCAGTTTAACGAATCTAGTGGTACTCGAAGCAGGACCTTATCTGCACCCCATTCTAAACCTAAGACTCACTCTGAGGCTCATAGTAAGCCACCTTCTAAACATGATGGATCAAGGAGGGATGATGATCATCACTCCTCAAATCAGCATAGTGTTCCATCGAAGAAGATTGAGCTCAAACAAGAACCACGTGGTAAGTCTTGTACATATAAGTATTTCGTCTCCTGCAAGCCTAGAGACTTCACAGGGGAGAAAGGAGCCATCGATTGCATGACTTGGCTCGATGAAATGGACATTGTGGTTGATATCAGTGGTTGCGCTGATAAGGACGTTGTGAAGTTTGTATCTCAGTCATTTAAGGGAGAAGCGCTAGCTTGGTGGAGGTCTCTGATCCAAGCTACTGGAAAAGTCCATTTGTATGGCATGTCTTGGGAGCAGTTCGTTACTCTCATCAAAGAAAATTACTGTCCTCAACACGAGGTTGAGAAGATCGAGACCGATTTCCTGACATTGGTTATGAAGAATTTAGACTATCAGGCTTATCTTACGAGTTTTAATACCTTGTCTCGATTGGTTCCATATTTGGTGACACCGGAACCAAAACGGATTGCCCGTTTCATTGGGGGTTTAGCCCCGGAAATCAAAGCAAGCGTAAAAGAATCTCGACCTACTACCTTTAGGTCTATAGCTGATTTATCCTTGTCTCTCACCCTTGATGCGGTCAGGCAGAGATCACTGAGAAATTCTGATATTGTAAAGAGGAAACGTGAGGATGAAAACTCACACCGTTCAGACAAGAAGCACAAAGGAAACTCTGACCACAGCAAGAGTTCAGGGTTCAAGAAAGATGATCAGTAGTCGGGTGAAAAGCCCAAGTGTAAGATTTGTAAGAAACGTCATCTGGGGAGATGCAGATATGAGTCAAAATCCCAGTCACAGCCGAGAGTTTGTGGGATTTGTAAATCAAATGAGCACAAGATGATAGAGTGCAAGAAGATAAAGGATGCAACGTGCTATAACTGTAACGAGAAGGGGCACATCAAGTCCAACTGCCCTAAGTATGCCAAAAAGCCTGAAGAGGCCAAAAAGACCAATGCTAGGGTCTTTCGAATGGATGCACAGGAAGCAGTTCAGGATGATAATGTGAGAACAGCTACCTTCCTTATTAATGATGTTTATGCAAGGGTACTATTTGATTCGGGTGCGGATAAGTCATTTGTAGATGATAAGTTTTGTAAATTGTTAAATCTGCCTGTTAAAACCCTAAGCATGAAATATGAAGTAGAGTTGGCCGACGGTACCATAGAAACAGCCTCAACTGTGTTAGATGGATGTTTTATATCCATTAGGAACCACTCCTTTCCGTTATCCTTGTTTCTTTTAAAATTAGCTGGTTTTGATATAGTGATAGGCATGGATTGGTTATCTCATAACCAAGCCCAGATTATTTGTGACAAAAAACAAGTGGTGATCAAGACTCCGTATGGTGAGCCACTTACCATACAGGGAGACACTTAGTATGGGTTGCCTAAGCAAGTGTCTATGCTTAAGGCATCAAAGTGTATGAAGAAAGGTTGTGTCATCTACATGGCACAAGTAACTATCGATGAACCAAAACCCAAGGTTGAAGACATCCCTGTCATCTCAGAATATCCAGAAGTATTCCCTGAAGAACTACCTGGTTTACCCCCAGATAGACAGGTGGAGTTCAGAATCGACATTATACCAGGAGCGGCACCTATCGCTAGAGCACCATACAGGTTAGCACCAACAGAGATGAAAGAGTTGAGAACTCAACTGGATGATTTATTGGCAAAGGGATTTATTAGACCTAGTTCGTCTCCGTGGGGAGCACCGATCCTGTTTGTAAAGAAGAAGGATGGATCGATGCGTCTATGCATCGATTATCGAGAGCTTAATAAGGTCACGATCAAGAATAGATATCCATTGCCCAGGATCGACGATCTGTTCGATCAATTGCAAGGGGCGAGTTACTTCTCCAAGATTGATTTGAGGTCAGGCTACCATCAACTGAAGGTTAGAGATGAAGATGTGCACAAGACTGCATTTAGGACTCGTTATGGTCACTACGAGTTCCTAGTGATGCCCTTTGGGCTCACCAATGCACCAGCAGCGTTCATGGATCTCATGAACCATGTCTGCAAGCCATACTTGGACAAATTCGTTATCGTCCTTATTGATGACATTCTTATTTACTCAAAGAATCAAGCTGACCATGAGAAGCATCTTCGTTGTATTCTTAAACTTCTCCAGCATGAGAAGCTCTACGCCAAGTTTTCAAAATGTGAATTTCTGCTTCGTGAAGTCCAATTTCTTGGACATGTGATTAGTGAGCGTGGCATCCAAGTGGATCCCGCTAAGATTGAAGCTATCATGAATTGGAAAGAGCCGAAGACGCCCACAGAGATTCGCAGCTTTCTAGGTCTAGCAGGATACTATAGGCGATTTATTGAAAATTTCTCAAGGATTACTGCACCCCTAACTTCACTAACTCGCAAGAATATCAAGTTTGATTGGGGTCCTAAGCAGCAAGAATCTTTTAACATTCTTAAGCAGAAGTTGAGCAATGCACCTGTGTTAACATTGCCAGATGGATAGAAGAATTTGTGGTATACTGCGACGCATCACACACCGGTATGGGGTGTGTGCTCATGCAGAAGGGCAAGGTAATTGCCTATGCTTCTCGCCAGTTAAAGGTGCACGAGAAGAATTACACCACCCATGATTTGGAGTTGGGTGCCGTTGTATTTGCACTGAAACTGTGGAGGCATTATTTATATGGTACCAATTATGTGATCTATTCTGATCATAAAAGCCTTCAACATCTGTTTAATCAGAAGGACTTAGACATGAGACAGCGTCGGTGGATGGAGACTTTGAATGACTATGATTGTGAAATCCGATACCATCCAGGCAAGGCGAATGTGGTCGTCGATGCTTTGAGCAGAAAGGAAAGGGTTAAGCCCATTAGAATCAATGCCAAGAGCATTGAACTGAAGAACAACTTGAATGAAAGATTGCTAGCCGCTCAGAAAGAAGCTGTATTAGAAGCCAACTATCCGAATGAAAAGTTGGGAGTAACTGCTGAACAGTTATCATATGGTAAAGATGGAATTTTAAGATTAAAGGGATGGATATGGGTTCCAATTTATGGAGGACTTAGGGATGTGATCCTTCAAGAAGCCCATAACTCCAAGTATTCCGTACATCCTGGGTGTGATAAGATGTACCAGGATTTGAAGGCAAATTATTGGTGGATAGGCTTGAAGAAGTCTATAGCCACTTATGTGGCCAAATGTCTGACATGTGCTCAAGTTAAGGGAGAGCACCAGAAGCCGTCAGGTTTGCTGCAACAGCCTGAACTTCCCACCTGGAAGTGGGAAATGGTGACTATGGATTTTATCACCAAGTTACCGAAGACAAAGCAAGGAAATGATACTATTTGGGTTATAGTGGATAGATTGACTAAGTCAGCCCACTTCCTACCTATTAAGGAAACACACAGCTCAGACAAGTTAGCTCAGTTGTACGTGGATGAGATTGTATCTCTCCATGGAGTGCCAGTATCTATCATCTTTGATAGGGATACGAGTTATACATCGCATTTCTGGAAAAGTTTTCAACAATCCCTAGGCACTCAATTGAACTTCAGCACAGCATATCATCCTCAGACGGATGGTCAAAGTGAGCGTACTATTCAATCACTCGAAGATATGCTGCGAGCTTGCATTATTGACTTAGGAGGAAGTTGGGATGATCATCTTCCATTGATCGAATTTTCATATAATAATAGCTATCATTCCAGTATTCAAGCAGCCCCATTGGAAGCTTTGTATGGAAGAAAGTGCAGAACACCCGTTTGTTGGGCAGAAGTTGGAGATGTCCAACTAACAGGACCTGATATAGTCTTGGAGACAACAGATAAGATTGTACAGATACGAGATCATCTCAAAGCTGCCAGGGATAGGCAGAAAAGCTACGCAGATAAAAGCATAAACCTCTAAAGTTTGAGGTTGGTGACAAAGTGTTACTTAAAGTATCACCCTGGAAAGGGGTAGTGCGGTTTGGTAAGAAAGGCAAGTTAAGACCAAGATACATAGGTGTCACGACCCCCGACCCCACCCTGGACGGAATCGGGAGCCGCGAATCGGTTCAGTGGTACCGGTGGTTATTTAGAAAAGTAGTGCAGCGGAAATTTCATCAGGACCGTGAGTTAGGAAAAATTATCAGAGTTTAGAAAACACCGGATTTTATTTATTAAATAGATGGGATAAAACCATGTTTTGAAAGGTAGCTTTAATATGGGATAAACCCGAATACATAAAACAACTTTTCTTAATTTAATTTAATTTAATTGATAAATCAAGCCACTTCTGTAAGCCTTTTTGGTGTCGTATCCAACTCTTATTCCGATCTACTGTAGCTACCTGAAACGCGTTTTAAAAAGGTTTTGTCAGCAGGAAATACTGGTGAATCATTCATTTTGCACAAAACGACACACATTTATAAATTACAGCATAAGAGCGATTACAATGGCTTTTATCTTATTTTTATCTGGCACCGTGTCACCTGGTGACGATGGTCATACCACTATTGGGTCTTTCCCCAAGTAGTGACGTTTATCACTGTTAGGATTTATTAGCCTAACCGTGAGAATTTAGTAATGTGCACAATACCCCACTAGCCAGTGATTAAGATAACCACGACTTAATCCCTGTAATTATAACATTTGAAAATGGAGTATTGTAAAACATTTGATAAAAGAGAATGACTCACATTATAAGCATGCAGTATTGATTTAACAAGCTTCTTGATTCTGCTCCTTATGATAATTAAGCGTATACTTTATTGTTTTGAACCTTCTGATGATTAAGCATCCATTTTGATTGTGAGAGTATGGTGTAGAGTTTCGGGTAGTTAAACATTTAGTTTAACAGAGTGGAATACGTATTAGTGTAAAACCACATCAAACCTAACGATGGTGTCACACCCCAATATTTCCACGTATTACTGGTGGACCCGGTGGGGAGTATCGTGACGTAGTCAAACAACACAATTTAAATGCACAGCGGAAGCAAAATATATAAAATCACATTACAACCCGAATCAATAGTAGTATCAAAGTATTACAACGGACTGTAAAGGATGGATCCACAGGCGGATCTTAAAACATAAACATTGTTCAACATACTTTAGATGCCTAGAACTTGCAAAATTCCTTATTAACGCCCTGAGCTTCTAGCTAATTACGTTCAGTACCTGTCACTTAACCTTTTTGGAAAATACGTCAGTTTACACTGGTAAATACAATTAACCGACTCATTTTAAAAGAGTTTAAGAAAATTGATTTAGATGCACCAGGCACAAAAATATCTTTTATAACTTGGGACAATTATATAAAAGTAATCTTGTATACAGATTTACATGTTCGTTATACGTTCAGGGCCCGATGTAGAAACCGAGTCAAGATTAACAGACACGCCACAAGTATAGGCCCACAAGAGAGTGAGATACCGTTTCCCTTATGCATCTGTCAGGTGTATGCCTACACCCCGTGCTTAAGACGTGGCCATTTTATTATAATGATGCCAAGGATATCCGGGACATGGTCATTAACCCCTAAAGGCTTTTATTTCAAACAATACAGATTAAAACGGGTTACCTCAATAATTTAATAACAATACGATTAAACATTCAATACCCGACCAAGCGGTATTATTATAATACCGTATCCCAAGCCCGTATAGGGAAAATAAGTTATGAGTATTTACCTGAGCTTAAAAATGAAATTTATACTCAGCCGTATATCCTAATCAGCAAGCACAAGTACCTTTACTGGGGCTCTTAAATCTGGAACGAAGGTTTGATTAACCTATTAGATTCCTAACAGGTCTTATTTAAGTCGTAACTTAGACCGGTTAGTTTTAAAGAAAGATACGGTTCAAAACGCATGATTAAGCGAAGACCAGATTAGAATGTGATTTAGACCCGAAAAGTTTGAAGACTTGTATAATATGGGTAATCTAAACACATTCTGTATTTTGAGATAAAAAAGATAAGGTTTGACCCGTTTCGGCTAATTTATGCAAACTAACTACATAAACTGAACCGAACGCGCAAGAAGCGTAACGGGTAACCATAAGAGTCATATACAGGTTTCCTAAGTTAATATGCCTTAAATATGTTGTGATATCAGCAGGATACCTTCCATTATGCCAAAAACGAGTTTAATCTCAAATTAAGCCCCGTATGGGTATTTTGGTCATTTTAAAGATTATAAAAGAGATTAAATGAAATTCAGAGGTTTAAGTCTGAAACAATCAGTAAAACAACTTAATTTAATAATTTATATCAGTAGGGTATCAAGTCTTACGTTTATAAAATGGTCTTGATACATACTATGCGTTAAAAACGCTTAAAAGGCGATTTGGAGCCATTTCCGGGTTTTCAAAGGAAGGCTGTTATTATTCCGGAAGGCTCAAAATATTTTATTTATCAAATTAGATCAGTATAAAAAGGGTTGGTATTAAAAGGATTAGTAAAACTCATTTTATAGACGAAAAGGGTATAATCGGTAAGGTAATAACCCTATGTTATGACAAGTTTAAAAATATTCAAAAATATAAAAATATAAAAATATTATATTACATCAGTGGGTAAGAGGTTTGGTGTCAAAATTTGGTTTAGATAGGCTTTACGCTAATTATGCCGTTTAATTAAAAAAAGCTTTCTAATTACGCTATTGAGCATAACTCCTAATCTAGACCTCAAACTGATGTGAAATTTTTTAGGACATGTTTATAATTCAGTAACAAAGATTATTGTCCTTTTACATTTCCAAAATTCTCGTTTTAAGGTCAAATGGGCATATTGGTCAACATTAGGCATTTAACGGAAACATCGGACAATCGACGAGTCAAGTAGTATAATCGCAGAGGGTTATACTATCATACAAGCTGGTCCTAACGGAGTTCTAAGGCATTTCTAAATCATGCTAATGGGTCAGAACTGAAAGTCAAAGCAATGGTCGATTTATGCGACTTTCGGTTCCGAACCGGTCCTATACTGAAAATTGTCGGGTCGGACATGCTTAGACATGTTCTTGCATTGATTACCAAGTTATATGAGTGGTAAAACAGGTTACACGTCTTCTACATTGCTAATTATGTGTTAATTTGAAAATTAAGATTCTGTTGACTTTTTCGGATTAAGTTTGACCCGACATTTGACCTAATTAGAGTGGAATTCAGAGGGTGCCCTTTTAAGGGTTTATTGCCCACATAAATACCAACTTATAACTACTTTCAATTCGACTAATCACTGGACCATTAGTGATTAATCGATAAGTCAAACCTTAATTACGATGGTTTGACTTTTAAGCTATAAACTAAGCAAAACACGATTAAGGAAGGTTAAGAATACTTACCAAGGTCCTAAGCACGACTAATGATCACTAGGAAGAGTGCTTGAGCTCCAAGAACCTCCAGAAACCAAGTTGTGAAGTTTTCAAATGAATGTGATCAAATGTTGCAATAATGGTTTCTTATATAGGAGTTCTTGATGCCTTTAGATCATTACAAACAAGTCTACAAGTGTTATGGGATCATCCCAAGTGTCCCTAGGTCCTTCTAAATCATTAAACAAGTCCCTAGAATCAAGAAATGGCAAAATAAGGCGGTGTAACCGGCTGGAACAGGCAGCTGTAAATTCTCTGATGCTGGCACATGCTTACGGACCGTAAGGTCCAGGGTATACGGTCCGTAAGGACCTGGTCAGCACATGCAAACTTTCCTTTGTTGATAGTTTTGGTCCCTGCATTTCCAAATGTCCTTTCTGACACATCTAAGGCCCGTTAAATCATTTTTAAGGCTCTGAAATGATGCCTAAACATGGGGAACATGAAAAATGCTCAAAAACATGTCGGATGTCGGTTCGTTTGGTCGTACGGTCACGTTGTTCGGTTAATTACGACGAAACACGGACGGACGCGAAAAACGATCCAAACAACGCGACGAATGGAATTTTATCAAGCCAAGCACTAAAATGAAATATTTTAGTGCTTAGATAAATTTTTGGGTGTCCGGATATATTCAGATTGTGAGATATGCGCGAAAATGCAAACTTGTGCACTTTTTGACACTTTTAGTCCCTGCATGACTTAAAAGTTTATTCTTGCGCACTAAACACCTCTAAGCCTATATCTAAGCTATATAAAGGATAATTAAGGCATGTTTAACTTATGATCATATTCCGGAAGGTCCGATAACATATGAATCGACATACTTTTGCAGTTTGACGCAAATAGTCCCTCTAATGCGCAAACTTGCGCATATCATCGTTAAATAGCATTGAAACCTTATTTAATCCATATTAGGAATTCTTGAAAGTATTACTAAACATCACGATGCTTCGGGTTCGCTAAAAGGTCATTCAGAGGTATAATTAAACTTATTGACACTTTTAGCCCCTCTGACTTGCAAATTTACGCGTAACTTCACTTATAGGCATAAAAACCTTAGACGGCCAATAGTTGGCATTCCCGAGAGTATAATAAAATATAATGAGGCTCTCGGTTTGTTAAAAGGTCACTCAGAGGTAAGAATTAACATGTTGACGCTTTTAAACCTTTATTGCGCAAACTTTCAATTAATTACACAAACGGCTACACTTGATTAACAAGTGGCTCATTTGTGAATATAAAACCGTAAAAGGTTATTTAGAAACTTATTTTAGGTATGTTAACACTTACAGTCCTTTCATAATCAAGGTTTTTGATTTTTCGAAAAGTTAGTCCCTTAAATTCAACACTTGACTTCATTAGGGTTTATTACACGTGTCAATACTTCATTGGACGTGATTTTACGAGGTGTTACAGATGGTCACGAGATTCGAACCTTAACGAATTTCACAAAGTATAGTATTTTAGCATCCGTTTAACGAACTCACAAAGTATAGTACTTTGGCATCCGTTTGACGAACTCATAAAGTATAGTACTTTGGCATCCGTTAGTTGGTTCCTGAATCGATCGGACAGAACATCGCCTTGGTGATTATTGGTTAGAACACCGACGTATAGTGAGAAGAAGAAAAGAAATGAGTAAAGGAAATGAATTCTTAGGCTTCCTATTTATAGGTAAGAAGTATGAAATTTCTAGGAAGTTTCCTTTGTATTTCTAGGAAATTTCATATAGCTTTTCTAGGAAGTTACCTATACATTTTCTAGGAAGCTTCCTACCCATATATATATCTTCTTATACCTTCCTCGCACCTTCCTTTGATATTATCTATCTCATATATATATATATATATATATATATATCTATTTAGGTGTTTAATTTACTTACTTAATAAATTTTACTTAGCTTCATTAATTCCGCTTAGCCTAATTAATTTCGCTTAACTTAATTAATCTTGCTTAGCTGTTAATTAATCTTACTTAGCTTAATTAATATCGCTTAACTGATTAATAAATCTTAATTAATCTTAATTAACCTTTCTTAACTTAATTAATTAATTACTTAACTAATTAATTTATCTTAACTCTTATAATTTGCTTAATCGATTACTTAACTTAATTAGCAGATTAGTTAATATACTCAACTAGCTTAACTGCTAAGTTTCCTTAACAACTAAGTGGACGTAATTAGTAAGTTTACTAAGTTTAATTTATTACTAAGTTTACTTAGTTGCTAAGTATTCTAGCAGTTCCCTGATTACGAGTTCTAATTTCTAGACACAATAGAACTTGTATTAGTGTAGTAACTCAATCCAACTTTAACGATAATCACGAGATAAAACCCTCACGACGAATGACAAAGTGCAATACTTAAACATCCATCGAATTCACGACGAATGACAAAGCATAACCCGAGTTTGAGCAGCACTTAAACATCCATCGAATTGGTTTCAATCGATCGAATAAAGTATCGTACCAGTGATTAGAGCTATTACCCTAATAACAGGCAGAGTTTTCGGGATTTAGAGTATAATACCCAAGCTATAATTTTGCTATAATAGAAGCTAAAAGAAGAAAAGAATTGAACGAATTTCAACTGAAACTATCGATCTCTATTTATAGGCTGAAACTGGGGTGCCTCGCGGCCCGGGTAAAATCAAAGGAATACTTACACGGCCCGCGTAGGTGTCTGATCGACGCGTGTCATGCATGGTCGACGCGTTTCATGCTACGTGGTCTTCATGTATCTCCGGTGACCTACAAGCTTCCGCGGCCCGCGTAAGCTTCTCTTAAGTCTTACGCGGCCCGCGTGACTCCAATTTTCTTGTTTTCTTGATTTTTCATGCACATTAGGGTTTCAGGGGTCCGGGTTTTCACTTAAGGCGCGTTTTAGGACATTTTTATGCGAGTCGTTACAATAGGACCATTCGAGATCATCGAATGTGTCGGAACAGTGGCCTATAAGTTAAACCTGCCTGAAGAGCTCAGTGGTATTCATAATGTATTTCACATCTGCAATCTTAAGAAATGTCTAGCTGACGAATCACTAGTCATACCACACACGGAAGTGCACATAGATGAGAGCCTGAAATTTGTTGAAAAACCTTTGTCGATCGAGGATCGACAGGTTAAGAAGCTTCGAAAGAAGCATGTACCAATCGTAAAGGTTAAATGGGATGCCCGAAGAGGTCCCGAGTATACGTGGGAGGTAGAGTCTACAATGAAAGAAAAATACCCTCATTTGTTTCAGTAAATCTCGAGGTCGAGATTTCTTTTAAGGGGGTGTGGATGTAACATCTCGTAAAATCATAACCAATAAAATAAAGACACGTGTCATGTAAGGCAAGCGTGTTATAAACCCGGATCAAGTTAAAATATGTATGGTGGGATTTAAAAGTGTCGACATGTTAATTAGTACCTCTGAACGACCTATTTATAAACCCCAAACCTTAATGTGTTTTATAAACATCTGATATATATATTCGAATCCGGTTATCCTTAGTGGTAATTAATTTAAATCTCAAAGAAATGGATTCTATGAGTGTTTACAACAAATTTTACATTCAAGACCTTTTTCAAAAGAATCCAAGGCAACATAAGTGCATGGCAACACTCTCAAGGGCATGCAAGGCCTGATTCATGGTCCCCTCCTACTGATAATGGCTGAAGATTCGAGTTATAAAAGATTGCATGGTCAAAGCTTAAAAGTTTGCAAGTTTTTGTCTTCTGACCATCGGTTACGGACCGTATGAGGTTCCGCTTACGGTCCGCAAGGACTGCAACTGGGAGATTCAATTCAAGGTTGGTTACGGACCGCATCCGTCTGGACTTACGGTCCGTAAGAGGTGGATACGGACTGCAAGGGTTCTTTCTTACGGTCCATAAGACTATCGCTGGCAGTTAAAAATTGGCAGTTGCCTGTTATAACCGGTTACACCACCTTAGTTGCATGGGTTTTGAAATAAAAGAGTTGGGCCAATGGTTGTACATGCATAGGGACACATGGGATCATCTGGAAACAATTGTAGGTTTTGTTGTAATGATCTCATGAGATTTAAGGTCCTATATAAGAAACATGAAGTTGCAACATTTGGACTTGCCATTTCAAAATTATTTCAAGCTGATCTCTGGAGCTTCTCTGGTCTTCAACAAGTTTCCTTAGGACCCATAATCGTGCTTAGGACCTTTGTAAGTGTCCTTAACTTCCTAATTTCAGTTTTAACTAGCTTAATGACCATAAGTCAAACTTATCGTAATTAAGGTTTGACTTCGTGATTAATCACCAATGGTCCAGTCATTAGTTAAATTAAAGGTAGTTATAAGTGGGTAATTATGTAGGTAATAAAACCCTAAGGGGGCACCTACTGATTATCACCCTAGCTTGGTCAAATATCGGGTCAAACCTAATACTAAAAAGTCAACAGAAAGCTAATTTTCGAATAAACACATAATTAGCAATGTAGGAGCTATGGAACCTATTTAAACACTAAAATAACTTGGTAATTAATGTAAGAACATGTTTAGACATGTTCAACACGACAATTTCTGAGTTAGACCCGGTTCGCAACCGAAAGTCGCAAAAGTTGACTTTTGTCTTGACTTTCAGTTCTGACCCAATGTAGCATATTTTAGAAATACCTTAGAGCTCTATTAGGACCAGGTTATAGATTAGTGTAACCCTCGGGGGTTATACAACTTGGTTCATTAGTTATTCGATTCATGTGCATGTTTCCGTTATATGCCTAAATGTTGACCATAATGCCCTTTTGACCTTAAAATGAGATTTTTGAAATGTGAGAGGACAAAAACCTTTATTACTGATTTATAAACTTGTCCTAAAAATTTGACATCAGTTTGAGGTCTAGATTAGGAGTTATGCTCAATATCGTAATTAAGAAACTTTTTATTAATTAAACGACGTAACTAGCATAAAGCCTATCTAAACCCAAATTTTGGCACCAAACTTTTTACCCAATGATGTAATATAATATTTTGGGATTTTTAAAGATTTTTATTTATTTTTAAGCTGAGTATAACATAGGGTTCTTACTTTAATTCGGTAATTGTCGGTTATGCCCTTTTCATGAATAAAATGAGTTTTACATAATATTTTGATACCAAACTTTTTGATACTGATTTCATTTGATAAATAAAATATTTTGAACTTTATAAAATGATCAAAAACTCAGATTCCCTATTTAAACCCGAAAATCGCTTAAAACCGACTTTTACACTTTTTAAGCGCAGAGTATGGGTTAAAACTATTTTGGGCATAATGGAAGGTATCTTACTAATATCACAACATATTTAAGGCATATTAACTTAGGAAACCTGTTCATGACTCATTTGGTTACCCGTTACGTATTTTTCTTATTCGGTACGGTTTATGTAACTAGTTTGCATAAATTAGCCGAAACGGGTCAAACCTTATCATTTTTATCTCAAAATCCAGAGTGTGTTTAGTTTACCCATATTATACAAGTATAAAAACTTGTCGGGTCTAAACCACATTCAAATCCAGTCTTCGCTTAATCGTGCGTTTGAACCGTATATCTTCCTTTAAAACTAACCGGTCTAAGTTTAGGCTTAATTAAGACCCGTTAGGAATCTAATAGGTTATTAAAACTTCGTTCCAGATTAGGAAGACCAGTAAAAGATACTTGCACTCGCTGATTTTGATATATACTTGCTCAGGTAAATACTTTTAACTTATTTTCCCTTATACGGGCTTGGGGTACGGTATATAAAATACCGCTTGGTCGGGCATTGAATTTTTAATCGTATGAAGGTTAATTTATTGAGATGACCCGTTTAATCTGTTTTGTTTATTCTAAGCCTTTGGGGGGTTAATGACCATGTCCCGGATATCCTTGGCATCATTCATTGAAATGGCCACGACGTAAAGCACGGGGTGTAGGCATACACCTGCCAGTGCGAATATAAAAAGATATAACCGCAATTCGAGAATAACTCGTCGCGGGATTATATCATGTGGTGTGTCTATTAATCTTTAACCCAATTTTCAACCAGGACTACTGAACGCATAATAAACATGTAATTTTTTAACAAGTTTATATATAAATAATTATCCCAAGTTATAACAGAATATTTTGTGCCTTGTGCATTCAAATCAATTTCTTAAACATTTTCAAAATGAGCCAGTTAGTTGTATTTACCAGTGTAAACTGACGTATTTTCCAAAAAGGCTAAGTGCAGGTACTAGACGGAATAGGCTGGCTACTCCTAGCATCAATAAAGAGTCTTGCAAGCTTAGATGTATTAAATTTGTTGAACAATGATCCTTGAAACTTTGATCCGCCTGTCGATCCTTACAACCATTTTATAATACACTTGATATTACTTTTATTCGGTTTGTGATGAATTTATCTTTCGACTTCCGCTGTGTATTAAACTGTGATAATTTAAATTGTCTATGATATCAACTACGTCACAATACTCCCCACCGGTAATACGTGGAAATATCGGGGTGTGACATAATACGTACCCCACAAACAAAAGGATGGGTACAATTTCCCAGAAGAATGATCTCGAAACCGCGGTAGAACCGGGCTGGGCTCGAGGAAGAACCGCACCGTCTTGAGCACTGGTCTGGTGTGGTGTGGTTTGCAGAAGAAGGAGGAGGCGGTGGTTTAGGTTTGAGACAAAGTTTTAATAATTGAAGAGAAGGAATAAATAAGAGGGTGGTGAAGTAGTGAACTGAAGAGAAGGAATACTGAAAGTGAAAATACTGTGATACTAAGATAGGCTGCCATGGAAGGCTTTTAAAGAAAGTCAAGTTTCACATTACCCCCTTTACTTTAAGTATATTAACAAACTATCCTTTTAGTTTGATATGAATTTTGAAGAACCATAAACTCTAATATCTCATATTATACATATTAATAAATGGTGATGATGAATAGTGCTTTTAAGTTAATATTATTTTTTCTAAGTTTTTATTATTTTATTGTTTTCTTATTACTTTAATGTTTTCTTATTACTTTAATTGATTGTAAGAATATATTTTTTTTCTCATAAAAATAATACATACCGGTACGATGTTGTTTGATTCAGTTTGATATGGTTTGTAGCGATATGTTATGAGTCTATCGAAAGCAGAAAATTTTATTGTTTTGTTATTACTTTAATTGATTGTAAACGTATATTTTTTTCTCATAAAAATGATGCATAATGGTACGAGGTTGCTCGGTTCAGTTTGATACGGTATGGTAGCGATATGTTATCAGTTTATCGAAAGCAGAAACAATAAAGATAAATACGGGTGCCGATACAGATGTTGTTCACTCGGTTTGGTACGATAGCGACACGATGTCTGTTTTCGAAAAAATATATATAACATAATGTTGAAATAAAATAAACATAGAATGCAACGAACTGAACCTATATCAACTAAACAAACTCGGTACCAGTATCGATATTTGTTTCTAATTGATGTAATGTTTTTTTTAATGTTTTCTCTTTCGATTACTATAATGAACGTCGGTATCTAACGAACCGAGCTGATACCGACTGAATTCCCGCCGCAAAGCGCGGGGGAAACTCACTAGTTAGGTATTAAATTAAATTGGGTAGACAAATAATGTGTTTTGTTATAGGACTAGTTGTAGGACCCGTGTGACCACACGGGTAGGTTTAATAAGCATAAAAATAGATTATAATACATCATTGAAATTGTTTGTATTTAGTTACATATCTTTATAAAACAATGTTAAAGACAATATGTGTTAGGAAATTAAAATTTTATTACTGTGTTACGCAAAAATTATTAGTTCACGTTTGATATAGAAAATTAGCTAACTAATTGATAATATGTTGTCTAAAATGAAAGCATGACCTAATTTATGTTGTGTAATAATTAAAACATGAACTAATTTAAATAACCAAATGATATTGAACAATATAAAAAAAGCCCTTATATTTGATCCAATTAACCTTACTAACGGGTTAGATTTTGAAGGTCCATTAAACCCTTATACCAAATACGGCCCCAAATTCTAATATTTCATTTACCGCTCCATCTGCCTCTCCGTTCTTCAAAGGGCGACAACGAAACGACTGGAATTGTTCAAGATTTTCGCTTATCAACAACTGGTAATTTAATACGTATTGATTCGATTTTGTTCTTCTGAAATCTTTGCTTGATGTAATTTTTTATACCACACTTGTATGTTTGATTTTTGAACAAAGGTTTGTAGTTGTATATGAACTGTAATTTGTGATCATATTTGTTTATTTGATTTGTTATACTTCAGATTTCATCATACGAATGTTCGTGTTGTTGTTCGATTGAGCTTTTTACTTTTGTATTGATGTTCTATTTAGCGTTTTTATATTTAGGGCTATGTTAAAAATGTTTGTTTATCAGTACTTGTGTTATAATTCTATTTTTCATATAAAGATTTTATAAGATTATGATGTTTAGTTTAGTTATATAATTTTAGTCTTTCACAGATTGACTTGTAATATTTTGGATGTTTCATATGTTATGTATGTTCATATGTTGATTACTTATGGTAGTTTAGATGATACATTTGTATTTTCAAGTCTTTGTTTATGACATGTCAAGCTCCCCTGATGCTTAATAAGAAGTAATAATGACGGTCCAAATCAAATGTCTTTCTTTTTCTCTTTAGGATAAAATGTGTGTAACAATTTGCAATGACTTATTAAGCATCATAGAACCTGAATATCACACTTACGCATTCATCACAGCCTCAAACGTACATGATTTGATCGTCAGTAGTCGTCAACAAACCAAGGACTTAGGATTTCATATCAGAAACAACAACAACGAATATTGAAGGAAATAGTAACAGCCCGGTTTGGGGTTTTGTATCACACTGTCAAAAATAGAAGCAAGATGAACCCTTAGAAACTCTCGGCATCGAAAACAACATTTGTTCTTTCACATTCTTGACATTGAATATATAAAATAACGTTTTAAAGTTATATAATATTTTAGTCTATTAGTTATACTCTTTTTAATTGCAATACTTAGAATAATCTTTTAACGTTTTACTCTGTTATTTATTAATGATATTCATATTATTTTCTCTGACAATTCAAACTTAGAAGGATGTATGGGTTTGCTTCTTACATGACCGACAACCAAAGGAAATCTTTGGTTAGTATTTTAATCTCGGTTATGGCGAATTTATTTTCTTTATAACATCATGTTAGACAGTTTCTGATTTTAATATATTTATACATAGGTTCTGCCAAAAAAATATAAACAATGGATACAAGAGTTTAACTATCCTGTTGGCTTTGTCAAAGTACGGACAACTAATGGGCAAGTTTTTGAAGTCAAGATAAATGATTTAGGAAACTTCTATTATCTCTACAATGGGTGGTATTCCGTAGTTGAAACTTTGAAACTACAATCTGGATCGTGGCTCGTATTTCAGTATGAAGAAGCATTACAAAGTTTCCGGATATTTTATTTCTATGACAATATTGCATTTCCCTCCATCTGATTATTTTTACTACAGACCTAATGGCGCTTTTGATAAACCTGATGCTATGGTATGTAGTTCGCAATCTGGGTTAGGTATATTTATTATCGTTTCTTATTTATTGGTTGCTAGTATATGAAACTACTAATATTATTGTTTCCTCGTTGTAGCATATCAATCGTTTATTTGTACATCATAAGATGGACAATACCATTCCAAATTATCTGGTTGTTATTAGAGGTCCTGGGAAGCATAAATTTTTGGTTCGAATGGATGTTAGTGACAATCAGCTTTACATAACAACTGGATGAGATCGGATTAAGAAGAAATTTTCACTAAGTGATGAACGTCTTCTTGTGTTTGAAATGATTGATCTTCACACTTTTGATATGCCCATTTTCAATTGTTCCAAGGATGCTGATTTAGTGTTGCCACCAGAATTATATGCTGCTATTAAGGAAGAAGTGGTAGAAGAGGTTATCAGTATCTCTGATGGTGAAGATGAGCATGACATCACTAAGGTCAATGAAGCTGAAATGGTCGATGTAACTACGAACAACGAAACTGTTCCAGTAGTTTTCCGTGTGGACAATCATTTTGTAAGTTTTTGTAACCAAAAAGTAGTAACAGGACCTTACATTGTATTAACCATATTATAAAACTATCTTTCTAAACATTATCTGTTGTTTGTTACAGCGCATTAAAAAAGTTCTCGCTAAAAAACTTGGCTTGGATAGGAAAAGGACTTTAAAGATTGTGGATGCTGCTGGAAATGTTTGGGATGTTCGAGTTGGTATCGAGTCCCCTGATGGTCGGTTTTACATAAAAAACATGAAACAGTTTGTGAAGGATAAAAACATGGTTCCTCGAGAAGAGTTTACCCTTAAGTTCATCATGGGTAAAGGTATTTTCTTGTTTGTCTGAATTGTTGTGGGGCTTTTGCAGATAATGTCATTATGCATGGAAACAATGTTTTTTGTTTGTGGTTGTTAGTTTGCTCAAAACTATTTTGTAAAGGTTGATACTTTAGTTTTGACCCTGGTGGTATTTTGGTGTAGCTACTCAAAATTTTGGGTTCATATGTTACTGAATCACTGCAGACTATATATTAAGAACATGAAGTGTTCCTAATGACTAACGGTTGAAAGTATTACTTGCATTAGTTATTTCTTGTCTTCTAGATATATGTTATTGTTATTTACCTTTCATTGTTTTATATTTGTTAAAGGTATCATTTTTTTTAAAATGTATACTATATTTTAAAACATCCATTATTAATAGATAAAAGGAACATGTTCATAGGATGTTCAAAACATAATACCAAATAACTTCAAACATTAAAAGACTTTTGTTGAAAATGCTAATTCTACAACGACTATAGATTTTGTAGAACTTATTTGTAGACCACGTTGATTGTGGTTTTACACACTTGTTTTCTCCTGTCACATATCAAGATCTTCAAACCCTTCCTGCTCTTTACTCGAGACACAGCAACGTATAGTTGTCCGTGACTAAAAACCGGCCGTGGAAGATATAAGCCTACACGTTCAAGTGATTGTCCCTGGATTTTGTTGATGGTCATTGCAAAGCATAGAGATAATGGGAACTGTCTTCGTGCAATTTTCACCGGTAATCTTTTATCAGACGGTGTCATTTTCAATCTTGAAATCAAAGTATGATGACCTATATTATTTCTGGCAATAATCTTTGCTTCGATTACAAGTTTTCCAAGTTTTGTACTTGAAGCTGTGTACCATTACACAGACCATTTGTTTGATCAATGTTTCTAAGTAACATTACCGGAGCTCCAACTTTGAGAACCAATTTATGGTTAGGTAATCTTGACATATGCAATTTGTTTAATACATCCGGAGGAAACAATGCCATGTTAAGGTCGGTATGATCCTCAGACTCACATAAAGTATCTGAACTGAGATATATCTTTTCTTCACCAGGCATACTATTTAACAGTTCTGTATTTATTGAATCCACAACTTCATTTGTGGGTGCAAGAATGGCTCTTTGTAGGAAGTAATTTGAATCGCATAAAAAGTTTTGCATATCCGGATATGTGAAAGCGATCAATGAAGATATAGGATTGACTGGATCGAGTATTAGTAAATCATCTGGAATTTCAATTTCTGCTTCTCCATCATTTGGACCACCAAGTAGACCATCACCAAGCCTTAAAATCTATTCAGCAAATTCCTTGGTCTCGTTAAAATTACTTGGTTTGGTACCGATTTTTAACCTCATGTTTTCAGTTAACTTGAGTAACTGACAATCCTGCCATATATAAGAAGAATTCAATGAAGAATTTACAATCATGCTTCTGGTACCATTTGGAATGACTGGAAGGATTTGTCTAAACTCACCGCCAAAAAGCACAATCTTTCCACCAAAAGGTTTGTTCTGCAAGGACGGATTACTGGAAAGGGCTATATCTCTCATTGTTCTATCCAAAGCTTCAAAACAATGCTTATGTGTCATTGCGCTTCATCCCAGATTATCATCTTAGTTTCTTTTATTAAGCCTCCTAGCTCACTGTTTGGTTCTATAGAGCATATAGAATCCTCGATAACATTTATCGGAATTACAAACCTGGAATGAGCCGTTCTACCACCATCTAATATAAGTGATGCAATACCACTGGATGCAACATTCAACACAACTTCACCATTGGAACGTAACGCAGCTGCAAATGTTTTCCACATAAACGTTTTACCAGTTCCACCGTAACCATAGAGAAAGAAAACACCTCCACTTCCTTTACCAACTGCATTCATGACGGTTTGATACACTTTTCGCTGTTCATCAGTTAAAGATTTTAAGAAAGCTGCGTGTTCCTTTTTTAAGATAGCCCGATCATACGAAAGTTCCTTCATTATCAATTGATTGTTTACTGCTGAAATGTAGTTGTCAGGAACATTTGGCATGTCAGAAAAGTTGCTTAATGTACTTCCATAACCAAGTAATAGTTTTTCGATATGTGATAAGCAAATATTTTCAATCTCTTCCTCTGGAAGAACCAAATCTAAAAATAAAACAGATGTTTAGTAATTAGATTTTTTAAATACTTGATTAAACTAAAATGGAATCTGAAAATTTATTTAAGTTATTTAAATTACCAGGAATACCAGTAATCCTCCATTGCTGATATAATATATCTTCACACAATAAAGATTTTGTTTGCATCCAGAAATTACCCGGCCTAGAAATGGAGTTTGACATCAACAGCATTACAAAAAATGTACGCAAGAAATCAGAAGTGGCCCATGTGCTTGCTTCATTAATGGCCATTAAATACTCCTTATCATCGTCCAACAGACCGCGAGCGAAACATGCATCTTTAAAGGTATCATATATTTTTCCATCAACTGTTTTTATATCATTGAAACTCATTGGTCCTATAACGTGATTCAATAACATTCTGAAGAAATAACAATCACCAAGTGATGGAGGTACATAATGTATCCTACCAACTGCACCAAAAGGTTTTTTTCTACGTACCCACTTTCATTCTTTGCGTATCCATAAAAAGTATCTGGGGAACTCTATATACTTTAACGTTCTAGCAAATGCATCCGTTTGATTACATTTCATCCATTCTGTGAACATAGACATTTTAACAGTTGGGTTACTGACCACGTCACACAAGTTTGAATTATCGTCATAAACAATAGCCTGACCATCTTCACAGTGAAAAGGTAATATTTCAACAGATGGAAATCAATAGTGTATGTCAAACTTAAAGATTCTCCAAGCAGCTTCACACGCTGAAATATATCTACAATCAAGATATGCTTTAACTTCATCTACTTATGTTTTGTTTGACAGATTTTCATTATTTGTCATTTCCTCGTTTTGAGGGTTCACATTAGCAGTGGTGGTACTTTCGTAAACAGAAGCTGTCACTCTATCTAGACCCTTATTAATGTATTTGAACATATATTTGATGGATCCTGTTTGGTTACACCACTCAACATTTATGTGGCACTGATACTTTTTGAGTAGCATAGCATTGTATGGAACTACAAACCTATTGTCAAGCAACACGCCACCTTTTTCTACTGTGTTGCATGATTGACGACGACGGTTGTAACATCCCGAAATTTAAAAAGGCTTATTATTAGCATTATATAAGTATAAAATAGACGGGAATGAGCTAACTAGGAACAAATAACCTAGTTAGTTAGTTACCTCGTTTTAAAACATGAATGAATTTAAAAGTGCCAAAGATATAAACTAAATAAAAGTGGAGGGGCCTATGTTGTTAAAATTGAAACTTATATTATTAAGTTTAATAAAATAAAAACCAAACACCCCATTTGAATGTCTGGTTCGATCACAGGCAAGAGAAGGGTGACCCCCACTCTCAAAACCCTAACATTCAATAATCTCACAAATTGAAGGATCAAACCAAGTCCAAAACGAAAATCGAGCATAGATTAATGATCCCCATTGCAAGGAGATCATAAGGTATGTAAAATATGACAAAAATTCTCTACTTGAAATTCTCATGAATTTGGAGAACTTGAAATCTGGTGATGCATGTATGAATTGTAGATGAATTAAGAACATTAAAATGTCTAAGAGTAAACCCTAGACAAGTACATGTTGAAATTATGCTAAATTCTAGTGAAACCCATGGTCACCATTGTAGGTGACTAGTGGGTTATGTAGAACTTGATAAACACTAGGAAAATTGGGGTTGTTCTAGTGTAATTTGACATATGTAAAGTTATTACAGAATTGTAAAGGCAAATATTTATGTTAGATAGTTTGATTGATAAAAAAATCCGGGTTATATGACAAGTTATGAGCTTGTTAATGAATTAATTAAAATTCTGCCCTTAAGGTGTGTGTATAAATGCCTCAAAGAAGATTTAAACCTGAAATTTTAAGTTAAAACGCATAATTTCGATGTTTTGGCAAATTATGCGATATATGAATTAAAAAGAGTTCTAAACATCATGTGACTGAACTCTATAGGAAAGGACACCGGAACATCGAGTGGACAAGCCGGTGGTGACTTGCGTTTGAAGGGCGTACTTTGAAGGTATGTAACTTGATTCGTTACACTGGGTAAATTTTGATAATTTGCATATGTGTAGTGAATTGTAAAATAAAGGTTGTGTTGGTTTAAAGCGATAATGTTCGCTATGTTGAATAATAAGACAAAGATTGGTTAGAACTCGTTGGTAGTCATCATAATGGAGGATTCCATAGATGAGCCAAAACGGGTCGAATAAGCAATCAATGCGTGGCAAATGCTTCGTAATATAAATAATTTGGTCTTTTGTTATTTTTGATAAATAACATATTAGAACACGAGAATTTAACGTGTTGGTTTGTAAGAATGAGGAAATCCGAGAATTTGGGCTTTTAGTGAAATAAACAAGATCAGTCAAAACATAACATTCCAGGAGCCACCGTAACTTACGGTGTCTACCGTAAGTTACGGTAGAGGCTAAAACCGTTACGGCAGATTTCTTCTGTCTTACGGTAGGTCATAGTTGTCCAAGAGCTACCGTAACTTACGGTGACTACCGTAAGTTACGGTAGAGCCCTGACCTCTATGTTAATTTATGCATATCCTGGTTAATCGAATCCGTTTTTGAGCGTAGTTTCGATTATGTAATATTTCTAAGAACTCTAATACTAATTTTGGTTAAAAATTTCCAGTTTCTAGGTATTGCAAGTATGTGGACGATGATCAAGCATGTTTTGAAGAACCGAACACGACTATTGAAGCTTCCGCGTTAAATTAACCTTGTTTAGACAATATTTTTGGAATGTAAACAGTTTGTTAAACAACTTATGAATATTTGAATTAGTCGGTAGTTGACTAATGTTTGGTCACTTTGGAACTTATCTTTTAACCTAGACGCACTTTATATATAAAATCACATGCATTTTGATTAAAGTTGAGTAGTAATTAGAAGGGTGTTACAAGTTGGTAATCAGAGCTTAAGGTTGTCAACAAAGTGTTCGGTTCAAGCTTGATTGATCGTCTGGTAAGAACTAATTTATTATTTTAATAGATTATATCTTATATAAGAAATGAGAAGTGAATTGATGTGCATGGGAAGAGTGTGTTAATTCACTCAAACCCGAAAAGTGCACCAAATGTGAACGGTTAAAGCAAGTTAGGAACTTGGCTAAACCGAAACAAATGAAGCAATGTTATAAATGAAATGTTTAACGTTTAAGGTTAACATTTCAGTTTCAAGATGTCGGAAAGAATCGATGATGATCCGGTGCAGACAAGCACCGAACAAATGAAAGAGATAATTGCCGAAGAAGTAGGAAAGGCAATTGAAGGTAGTCTATCCGGGTTTATAGACAAAATTCAAAGCACGGTGTTGTCACTTGTCGAAGAGCGAGTCAAAAGGTTGGAGGATAGTGTCAACCTTATGAAGGAGAAATCGGGAGAACGTAAAGGGTGTTCATACAAAGAATTTATGGCGTGTAAACCGTCAATCTACAACAGGGAGGTTGACCCAATAATTTGTCAAAGATGGTTGGGCGACATTGAAGGGGTGTTTGAAAGGACCCATTGTGATGAAAGTGACTTTGTTGCTTACGGAACGGGCCAGTTGAGAGGTCAAGCCAAAGATTGCTGGGACAATAAAAAGAATGAAATAGGAGCCGAAGCGGCGAGAGTCATGACATGGGAGGAGTTTAAGACGCCGTTTCTTAAACATCATAGTCCCAAGGCAGTCATAAATAAAATCAAGGAAGAGTTCATGCAACTTAGGCACAAGGGCAAGACCATAGACAAGATTACGGCGATGTTTATGGATAAGATGAAGTTTAGTAGTGAATTGGTGACGAATGAAGAACAGAAAATATACTACTACTATAACATGTTGAGCGCTGAATATAGGGAGTTTATGACTCCTTCAAAATACGAGACCCTTACCGAGATCATAAACGTTGCTCGGGAACGGGAAATCGAGTTGAAGAAACAAGTTGAAAGGGGTGAGCGAAGGGCACATGATGTGAATCCAAGCCCTACAAAGAAAGCTCGAACTGGAGAATCGGGAAAGAAGGTGGATACTAAAGGTGGGTCGCCAAGTTGTAAAGTGTGCGGGAAAGGACACAAGGGAGAATGTCTGTTCAAAGACAAACCATGCCCCATATGTAGTAAGACGGGGCGCACGGCGTCGCTATGCCCTGGTAAAGTCTCAGTTTGCTACAAATGTTATCAACCCGGCCACAAAAAGTCCGAATTCCCGGACTTAGTTGGAAAGAGAGACGTTAAAGAATCACCAGCAGAAGCTCCTAAGGCGAAGGCTAGATCCTTCCAACTTACCGCGGCTGAAGCAAAAACAGAACCCGATGTGGTCTCAGGTATATTCACAATTAACTCAATTCCAGCACGTGTATTGTTTGATACGGGTGCGAATAAATCCTTCATTTCGCATGGATTTATTCGACATCCTTCATTTGTATTGAAGAAATTATCTGTGCCCTTAGAAGTAGAAATAGGGGACAACAAAAGTTTTATAGTTTGTGATATTTGTCGAGGCTGCAAATTAAGCGTCGATGACGAATAATACCTGATAGACCTAATCCCGATGTCAATGGGGAAGTTTCAAGTAGTCGTTGGGATGGATTGGCTATCTCAGCACCACGCAAAGGTCGTGTGTTTTCGTAAGGAGATAAAGCTAATATCTCCAAGCGGGAAACACGTCACTATCTATGGCGAAAAAGGAGGTAACCCCATAATATGCTCAATGTTGAAAGCTCCCAAGCTTATGAAGCAAGGATGCAAGGCATTTATGATATACGCAAATGAGCCCGAGAAAGAATCACTGAAGATTGAAGATGTACCGGTAGTATGAGACTACGAAGACGTGTTTCCGGAAGATTTACCGGGGATACCACCTGAACGGGAAGTAGAGTTCGGGATCGAATTGATTCCGGGCGCAAAACCCGTAGCTAAAGCACCGTACTGACTTGCGCCATCGGAATTACAAGAGTTAATGTCCCAGATTCAAGACCTGCTCGACAAAGGATTCATAAGGCCGAGTGTGTCTCCTTGGGGCGCACCGGTACTGTTCGTGAAAAAGAAAGATGGAAGCATGCGCATGTGCACCGATTACCAGGAGTTAAACAAACTCACGGTAAAGAATCGATACCCGCTTCCGAGGATAGATGATCTATTCGACCAATTACAAGGTGCAAATTGGTTTTCAAAAAATGACCTTACATCGGGGTATACCAACTAAAGGTCAAAGAGGAAGATGTGCCGAAGACAGCTTTCCGCACGCGATACGGACATTACGAGTTCCTCGTGATGTCATTTGGATTGACAAATGCACCCGCGGCTTTCATGGACCTCATGAACCGGGTTTGCACGCCAATGCTAGATAAATCAGTCATCGTGTTCATCGATGATATTTTGGTGTATTTGAAAAGTGAAACCGAGCATGCACGTCACTTACAAGAGGTGTTAGAGACACTTAGACGAGAAAGGTTGTATGCGAAATTTTCTAAGTGTGCCTTTTGGTTATGAGAGGTGCACTTTCTCGGCCACATCATAAGTGCCGATGGAGTGTTGGTAGATCCGTCAAAGATCGAGGCAGTGTCGAAATGGAATCCCCCGAAGAACCCTTCGGAAATTAGAAGCTTCTTAGGGCTTGCGGGATACTATAGGAGATTCATTCAAGATTTCTCCAAGATTGCATGGCCATTAACCAAGTTAACCCGTCAGGAGGAGAAGTTCACTTGGGGTGTTGAACAAGAAAGGGCGTTACAAATGCTAAAAGAGAAGCTAACTCAAGCTCCGGTATTAACATTACCGGACGGAGTCGAAGACTTAGTGGTTTACTCGGATGCCTCATTATCGGGGCTCAGATGCGTTTTGATGCAACGGGGCAAAGTCATAGCTTATGCATCGAGGCAATTGAAAATACAAGAAAAGAAATATCCAATGCATGATCTCGAATTAGCTGTGGTGGTGTTTGCGTTAAAAATATGGAGGCACTATTTTATGGGGTAAAGTGCACCATATTCACCGATCACAAGAGCCTAAAATACTTCTTCGATTAGAAGGAGTTAAACATGCGACAGAGGCGATGGTTAGAAACGGTGAAGGATTTCGACTGTGAAATACACTACCATCCTGGAAGAGCAAATGTGGTGGCGAATGCTCTAAGCAGAAAAGCAGACTATGTCCCAATACGAGTAAGATCGATGCAGCTTGTGGTGACCTCGGGTATACTTGAACGTATCCGAGAAGCGCAAGTAGAAGCAGTGAAAGAGGAGAACTGGAAGAAGGAAAGAATAATCGGTCAGTTAAAAGATTTATCGGATGGAAAGAACGGGTTGAAGACTCGATCCGGAAGAATACGGGTTCCAAATACTTGTGGGGTGAAGATGCTTCTACTTGATGAAGCTCATAAGTCCCGATATTCTATTCATCCGGGTGTGACCAAGATGTACCATGACCTGAAACAAAACTATTGGTGGCCCGGAATGAAGAGGGATATGGTGAAATATGTGGAGATTTGCTTGACTTGCTTACAAGTCAAGGCGGAACACCAGAAACCATATGGTAAACTGCAACCATTGGATATCCCAGTTTGGAAATGGGAACAAATCACAATGGACTTGCTGACTAAATTGCCCAAAACCAACCGCGGATTTGATGCTATATGGGTAGTCGTGGATAGATTGACAAAAAGTGCTCACTTCATTCCGATTCGTGAGACTTATACATCCGAGAAAATGTCAGAGGTATACACCAATGAAATCATGGCACGTCATGGAGTACCGATATCCATTGTGTCTGACCGAGATACTCGGTTTACCTCAAATTTTTGGTGTGAATTCCAAGAACAAATGGGAACTAAACTGTTCATTAGCACTGCCTACCATCCACAAACGGATGGGCAAAGCAAAAGAACAATACAGACGCTGAAGGATATGTTGCGGCCTTGCATTATCGACTTCGGAGGTAGTTGGGATGTCTATCTACCCTTGGCCGAATTTTCATATAACAATAGCTATCACGCGAGCATAGGAATGGCCCCGTACGAAATGTTATATGGTAGGAAGTGCCGAACCCCGATGTGTTGGGGAGAAGTGGGTCCACGTGAACTAGCACATACTAATATAATTCGAGCTACGAATGAGAAGATCGACTTAGTCCCAACTCACTTAAAAGTGGCGCAGGATTGACAAAAGTCGTATGCGGATAAACAAAGGAGGCCGATTGAATTTCAAGTGGGTGATAAAGTAATGTTGAAAGTATCGCCGTGGAAGGGAATAATTCGATTCAGAAAAAGAGGAAAGTTGAGCCCAAGGTTTATTGGGCCATTCAGAATACTAGAACGGGTTGGTAAGGTAGCATACCATCTCGAACTGCCCGAGGAGTTCAGTGGGATACATAGCACATTCCACGTGTCACACCTCCGAAAATGTCTGGCCGACGAAACTGCTCATATCCACTACGAGGACATCAACCAAGTGAAGGTTAAATGGGAACATAGGAAAGGTTCGGATACCACCTAGGAGTCCGAAGAGGAAATGCAACGGCTCTACCCTACGTTATTTGGTATGTATTTTGGTTTCGGGGACGAAACCCTTTTTAAGGGGGGGTGGATTTGTAACACCCCGAAATTTAAAAAGGCTTATTATTATCATTATATAAGTATAAAATAGACGGGAATGAGCTAACTAGGAACAAATAACCCAGTTAGTTAGTTACCTTGTTTTAAAACATGAATGAATTTAAAAGTGCCAAAGATATAAACTAGATAAAAGTGGAGGGGCCTATGTTGTTAAAATTGAAATTTATATTATTAAGTTTAATAAAATAAAAACCAAACACCCCATTTGAGGGTCTGGTTCGATCACAGGTAGGAGAAGGGCGACCCCCACTCTCAAAACCCTAACATTCAATAATTCACAAATTAAAGGATCAAACCAAGTCCAAAACGAAAATCGAGCATAGATTAATGATCCCCATTGCAAGGAGATCATAAGGTATGTAAAATTTGACAAAAATTCTCTACTTGAAATTCTCATGAATTTGGAGAACTTGAAATCTGGTGATGCATGTATGAATTGTAGATGAATTAGGAACATTAAAATGTCTAGGAGTAAACCCTAGACAAGTACATGTTGAAATTATGCTAAATTCTAGTGAAACCCATGGTCACCATTGTAGGTGACTAGTGGGTTATGTAGAACTTGATAAACACTAGGAAAATTGGGGTTGTTCTAGTGTAATTTGACATATGTAAAGTTATTACAGAATTGTAAAGGCAAATATTTATGTTAGATAGTTTGATTGATAAAAAAATTCGGGTTATATGACAAGTTATGAGCTTGTTAATGAATTAATTAAAATTCTGCCCTTAAGGTGTTTGTATAAATGCCTCAAAGAAGATTTAAACCTGAAATTTTAAGTTAAAACGCATAATTTCGATGTTTTGGCAAATTGTGCGATATATGAATTAAAAAGAGTTCTAAACATCATGTGATTGAACTCTATAGGAAAGGACACCGGAACATCGAGTGGACAAGCCGGTGGCGACTTGCGTTTGAAGGGCGTACTTTGAAGGTATGTAACTTGATTCGTTACATTGGGTAAATTTTGATAATTTGCATATGTGTAGTGAATTGTAAAATAAAGGTTGTGTTGGTTTAAAGCGATAATGTTCGCTATGTTGAATAATAAGACAAGGATTGGTTAGAACTCGTTGGTAGTCATCATAATGGAGGATTCCATAGATGAGCCAAAACGGGTCGAATAAGCAATCAATGCGTGGCAAATGCTTCGTAATATAGATAATTTGGTCTTTTGTTATTTTTGATAAATAACATATTAGAACACGAGAATTTAACGTGTTGGTTTGTAAGAATGAGGAAATCCGAGAATTTGGGCTTTTAGTGAAATAAACAAGATCAGTCAAAACATAACATTCCAGGAGCCACCGTAACTTACGGTGTCTACTGTAAGTTACGGTAGAGGCTAAAACTGTTACGGCAGATTTCTTCTGTCTTACGGTAGGTCATAGTTGTCCAGGAGCTACCGTAACTTACGGTGACTACCGTAAGTTACGGTAGAGCCCTGACCTCTATGTTAATTTATGCATATCCTGGTTAATCGAATCTGTTTTTGAGCGTAGTTTCGATTATGTAATATTTCTAAGAACTCTAATACTAATTTTGGTTAAAAATTTCCAGCTTCTAGGTATTGCAAGTATGTGGACGATGATCAAGCATGTTTTGAAGAACCGAACACGACTATTGAAGCTTCCGCGTTAAATTAACCTTGTTTAGACAATATTTTTGGAATGTAAACAGTTTGTTAAACAACTTATGAATGTTTGAATTAGTCGGTAGTTGACTAATGTTTGGTCACTTTGGAACTTATCTTTTAACCTAGACGCACTTTATATATAAAATCACATGCATTTTGATTAAAGTTGAGTAGTAATTAGAAGGGTGTTACAATGGTAGACAGGATATCCTTCAGTATCAACACAAGTCTCATCTACATATTTTTTCAGAAACTTCTTCGAACATTTTAAATTAACCATGCATGGACAATGAGGATTGTCTGTACCACAAGGACCATGGATCATAAATTGTTTGACAAGTTCATACAGTTCAGCATCCATCTCTTTGTCAGGTATTTTAGCACTAATAACCAAATCGATTTATTTAGTCGTTGGAAACTTGCTCTCGGCACTTAAGAACAAACATATATGAGCATGAGGTAGACCACGTTTCTGAAATTCGATTGTATAAACACGTTTCTGATTGATATTACAACTTGTATAATCACTGGATAAACCGGCAGCACTTCGGTATCCAAAATCACAAAAAGTTACAAATGAGATCGCTTGAAGAACTATATATAGGCCCTATGGTTTCTCTTGAAAGTGACAAGACTCAGTTCAAGCGAAACCTACTTGCTTGCTTTCGCTTGAAACTGACCTACTCTCTTTCAAGCGAAACCTATTCATTCAAGCTAAACCACTATATCTCGAACTACGTGCACTGATCTAACATTCTACGCACAAGACTCGATACAAGACGAAGTCGACAGATGTATGCACTAACAGACTCCCCCTCAGATGTTGACGAGTCTTAAAGTGTCGAGTCTTCGCATCTTCAGTCTTTATCAGTCTCTGGGCTTCACTCTTTCAATCAGCATCAACAGACTCCCCTTAACAATGTGCTGGGATTCCTTTAGTTCTTAAGCATCATTTGCTTCAGGATCGTAATCTGGCTTTCACTGGTTCAAGATCGTTGTCTGACTCAAACTTTGTCTTCAGAGTCCTCAAATATCGAAACTGGCTTTTCAAACATATGCTTCTCAGAATCAATCAACCTAGCTCACATCCAGCCTTTTCTCAAACCTGCACCATCTCTACCTCAAAGTAAATTTTACAATTTTAAACATTAACATGAATATATCAACTCAAACTATCCCTCAAATCAAACTTATGATTTTATCAATAATAATCCTGATGAACCACTTGTAAATTATATAAAAACACATTTGATTAAAAACATAGACTCCCCCTCACAACATGGTCATCATGTCTAGCACTTGGAATTTTGAAAATCAGCTCTCCAACATCAGTTGTCGAAAATCTTTTTAATTTTTTTTCAAAAATTTATGCTAAAACACACTGAAAATCTTTTTGGATTTTGAGATATTAAGAAATACAATAAAGAAATATTTACATACAATATTTTTGTGAGTTTTTGTAAGAGGATCATATCAGTTTATGAGACAAATCACCAATACCGTTAAGCTTTAAACATTTTAAGTTCTAAACGATTCACTTAGATTGTCAGTATACTGATCCACTTAAATTTTCACACAAAGTTCAACTGCTTCGAGATAAGATTAATGTCTTAGATACTTAAACTCAATCGCGTGTCCCACCTCAGAATATACTCCCGTATCCAGATCCCAATATTCAGTCTTACAGGTGAGTATACCACAGATGATATCTGTAAAGGGGTTAAATTGCGAGGGCCGTGAGAGCTCAGGTCGATACTTCCGTATACGCAGAGAGATGACGGCTTCGACTTTTGGTGTGTCCCCTTTAGAGGATCTTTTCTTCAACAGCAATGACTATCAATTTTATTGTTTCATCAATTTGCTGAGGGCTGCGCTATGTTTCAAGCAAGCGGAAAGTATTCTCCGGGGACTAGGCCATTGCTTCCGCAAAATCAGAAGTCCCGGGATAATACCCCAGATATCACTGAGCATAAAGACCTAGTATCTCAGAAAGAGGGACCTTTCAAACAAGATTTCGGGGGTTACCCATATATCCGAGAGATGTTTCCCCACGATATAAGCAAGTTTGAATTTAGGTTTATATCTCGTCACAATCTACTAAATGTGCAAAAACCTACTGGCACATCATCAGTGAGACCGTTTATCACATTTTGACTTTCCAATACTTTAGTATGCTGTGATAGTCCACTGATGTACTATCATTTCCTCTTCTTTGACACAAAAACTCATTTTTCATTTTATCATGTTTTTGTCTTTTTCAAATTTTCAAATGTTTTTGGATTTTCTGAAATTTTTACTCCCCCTAAAATGCAAACACATTTTAGGAAATTTGAAAACAAACTATACAAGCAAATTGACAACTGATATCGAATCACTTCAAATCGCCATCCACTTGGCATAAACAATCAGAACTCCCCCTTACACAAAACTATTTTCTCATTATGATTTCAAAACACTTAAGTTTGTTTTAACCAAAATGATTTTTCCGAAAAATAAGTTTTGTTGGTTTTACCACTTGTAGGTTCGGGGTTTGGTTCATCATATTGTCCATTTAATCTCTTGTATCAGGATTACATCAAGTTCAAACTAATGACGTTGAGTAAGCACTTTGTCAGAATCAACCTCTTACCACTTGTAAGTATGTCCAAAACATATAACCACATGTAGGAATAAAACATCTACACAAACCATTTTACCAATCAAGATGCCGATTCCTGCTTCACACTTACTGACCTGGAAGCTCCGGCAATTCCTCAATCTGTAAAAATTTAGACAATTTTAAAAACTTTTATAAAAACAAGTTTAACAAGAATGATGCCGATTCCTGATCCACGATTACAAACTTGGGATCTCCGGCAAGTCAGATTTTTCAAGTAAAGAACACAGACACCCAAGCTTGACCAGCTTTGGGTGTAACCTTCTCAACTTCACTAGGAGTTGGGCTGTAAGTAGCCTTCTTTGATTCGTAAAATTCTTTTACCCCTTTTACCTTCCCATTGACCATTTTCTCAAAAATGTTTTTAACATTCCCATTAAAAGCTTTCTCGACATCAAATTCTTTCTTCTCAGAATAGAATTGATTCGAAATTTCAACCTTTCCAACCTTTGATTTAAAATTCTCACCTCTCAATGGTGGAAAATGAACATCATCCATTAGAGGCACTGAGTTTTCTGCTTTAATCTCAACCTGTGGCTCATCTGACTTTGTGGAGTAAGATTCATTGCCAGATTTTACATCTGATTTCTTAACAACCCAAGCTTGGTTGTCAAGATTTCCCCTCTTCTTGTAAAACCTTTTCGAACACTCTCCAACTTCATATGTTGAATTTTTTAACACTTTGAATCTTTCAGTTGGAGGTTGAACATCAACAATCTTTTCTTTAAGTTTTGAAGAAACTTCCTGTTTTGTTTGAGTAGCTTTTGGACAATTCCATGCAATGTGACCAACTTCATTGCATCTGTAACAGGTTCTTGTTTCTTTCCTTTGATAAGCTCCATTCTTCATCTTTTCAGCAAGAAACTCCTGGTTTGACTGTTTCCAGAATGAGCTCTTTGCTTCTTCTTCACAACTTGTCCCTGAAACAAATTTTGTATTTTTATAAATTTTCTCATTTTTATAATTTTCAGGTGGAATAAAACCTAAACCTTTCCTTTTGAAATTACCGTTACGGTTTGGTTTCTTTTGAAAACCAGAACTGGAACCGTAATTCTTTTTCTTGTTTAAACGCTGTTGAACTCTTGAAGTGTATTTTTTAGGTTTTCCAGTAAGATTTAAATCTTTTATTTCAGAAATATTAATTTCTGTCATTTTGAAAACCTTTTTGATCATGTCAAAATGAACACTTCTTATTGGAAACTCTTTATCAAAATATAATTTGTCAGAATCATTCAAAGTATAAGCAACTTCAAATGTTTTGTCCTTCAAATTAGATTTTGACAATAAAAAATCTTTACTATACACCCGTTTTCCCGACGATTTTGAACTTTTTCCAGACGAACTCGAACTCTCGACCGACAAACACGAAATTTCAGACTCGAACTTTGACTCTTCATCCTTATCCAACACCTGATCGACCATTCTTTTTATTAATTCGGACTCATGATCTGTGTCGGACGCTGTGAACGTGACGTCAATATTGTCTGGTAATACATTGGTTAACTCGGACTCCAACTTTATATTGACTGCCTTTTGGACTTGTTCCTCATTTGGTTTTCTAGGCGAATATCCTTCCCAAATTGGAGGTGGACACTTGTTATAACAGACACTCTGTTTCTTACCAGTATCTTTTTTCTTCTTTGGCTGTTCGTCTTTAAACGCCTCAAAACCTTCAACCGTTGGATAAATTCTATCAATTATGTAATCACAACTTGTATAACTTCGCAGCAATCTTCTGATTCTTTCATTCTCAGCTTTCTCAGTTTCCAACTCTTGCTTCCATTTTGCACATTCTTCAATGTAAAAGTTTATCTCTTTCTGCTTTGACATCATGGTAGCATTCAACATCTTTAAAGCTTTCTCTCTTTCAGAGTTAGTCTTTTCCAGACTATTCACAGTTCTGTTCAATACATCATATGATTCTTTCAAATTTTTCACATCAAACAACAACTTTTCTTTCATCTTCTCTGATTCACTAAACCTCTCGTCTTTTTCCTCACATTGTTTGCAAGATACTAAACAAGTAAGACATGGTTTTGTGACTTCAACAATCTTTTCGATCTCTATGATTTTTTCAACTTCAACAACTTTCTCAGTTTCAGTCACCTTTTCTGCTTCAATAATCTTCTCATCAACACTTTCAGTCTTCATTTGATTTTGTTCTTTTACTGCACGTCTCTCCTTCAGCTTCTCCAGGCGATCTGCAAAATAAAATTCAAAACTGTCAGAAGATAAATGAGTTTTTCCAACATTTATCTGTTCAAGCTCTTCATCATTACTACTATTATCAGTTGGTGATTGGTCAAACTCTACTGATTTGTCAGAACTATCATCCGAAGAATCAGAATCAGATGGTGTTTGATCAAAAACTAATGCTCTTTCGGAACTTTCATCTGAAGAACCAGAATCAGTTGATGTTTGATCAACAACAATTTCTTCTTCTGAACTTTCATCGGATGAAACGGATTTTTCTTCTTGATTCTTCTTATTCACTTCATTGTTCTCCATTTGTTCTTCAAGCTTCTTAATGAATTGACAAATTGACAATCTAGAGTATTCTCTAGTTCTTTTTAAATCCAACAGAAATGTACCCCATTCTTGTTGAGGTATGGAATTGGCTAATCTCTCAACCCATTCCTTTGGATTTTTCTGAATACCTTTCTTAGACATTGAGCGAACAAGATGGCTATACCTCTCAATGATACTCTTTGTACTTTCTCCTGGACAACCTGAAAACGAATCAAATTCTTTCTTTAATACATTTATTCTATTAACTGTTTCACTAGTCATATTAAAGAAATTTAAGTCCATGATTCGGAGACACGTTTATCGAGACAGTCACTTTCAAGCGAAACCTGATGGAATGTTCAAGAGAAACCTAATGGAATGTTCAAGCGAAACCTGATAGAATGTTCAAGGGAAACCTGATGGAATGTTCAAGGGAAACCTGATGGAATGTTCAAGGGAATCCTGATGGAATGTTCAAGATAAACCTGATAGAATGTTCAAGAGAAACCTGATGGAATGTTCAAGCGAAACCTCAAATTTCAAGCAAACTTAGAGCAACTTGAAGCGAAACCTCAAATTTCATCCGAACTTAGAACAGTTTGAAGCGAAACCTCCAATGATTGTTCAAGCTAAACCACAACCGAAGCCCATTTTATCTATTTTTACTTTGAATTTAGCTATGAAACTTTCAAGGGTTTATCAAAATGCAGTTTTGTACAATCTGTGAAAAATTGATCCAATTTTAACCGTAAAAACTTGTAAATTCTGAAAAGAAGGGGTAGAAAACAGAAATTTCGAGCTGAATCGGTAAGAACTCCTCCTCCTAAGCTCTGATACCACTTGTAGGATCGTGTACTGACCCAAACGAGTCGTTCAGAGAAGTTTTTATCAGTTTTCAGTGGCGGAAACAAAGAAACTGACTACGAAACAGCTAGCAATTCTCTTTAAACACGTTTCTGATTGATATTACAACTTGTACAATCACTGGATAAACCGGCAGCACTTCGGTATCCAAAATAACAAAAAGTTACAAATGAGATCGCTTGAAGAACTATATATAGGCCCTATGGTTTCTCTTGAAAGTGACAAGACTCAGTTCAAGCGAAACCTACTTGCTTGTTTTCGCTTGAAACTGACCTACTCTCTTTCAAGCGAAACCTATTCATTCTAGCTAAACCACTATATCTCGAACTACGTGCACTGATCTAACATTCTACGCACAAGACTCGATACAAGACGAAGTCGACAGATGTATGCACTAACATTCGCTCCACCGGTAAATGAAGATGACAACAAAATTCGTTTTCCACAATTTGACGCATCGCTTTGGCCACTTTCAACACTTTGATTTAAATTCTTAAACGTTTGACTTCTAAGTTTGGGTTGTTGTGTCTTTATGTAAGCTAACCGTGCAAATTCTATCATTGTATAAGCATCAACTAAAAATTGTTGGAATATCTTTTGGGCATTGAGCAACAACGAAAATTGGTTGGCTCTGTCTTGTATTCTGTAACTAAAGTACTCTCTCATTGTGGTGCTGGTTCTAAGTATATCACAATCAACTGAAACACCTCGATGTTTAATACCAAGTCTAAATCCATCTTCTGCATATGGGAAGATAAGTGGATATTGCAATGCAAGATAAGAGGGATGAAGCTCACTAATTCTCTGAAGATCGCCTGATTTTGTTTGAACTATGATATCCCTTTTATCAAATGCTCCATCATATTAAGGCAGCAATTTCTTCAGCAGTGGGCAAGTTAAAAATCCTACCATCCTTATCCCTTACTCCAATGAGCTTGAGTCTTACATTTTGCCAATCATTTTCTTTAAAACAATCTTGTACCATTCTAAATGACTTCACAAGTGGATTACATGAATCCAACATTTTTTTAAGACTCGATATGATGGCAAGATCAAGTTGTTGTTTAGTGTCTGTCTTCTAACGTTGGTCGACACTGTGTAAAAAATGACATTATTATATAGACCAGATATATATAAAACACTTGACACAAATCAGTATCTAGTGAATGCTTAATTTACCTTACAGCCTTTTGACGGTTAAAATCCTCGTTTTGGGAATCATAAATATAAAGCTGTGAAAATTTGGGCTCTTCACCATCATTCGGTAGCAAACTACCAATGCGATGGTAATTTTGTCCTTGCAGTCCAAAAACATAAGGACCTTTGGTGTTTTGAAAAGTTTTAGAAACCTTGCCACCAAGGGATGTGAAGGAAAACATCATGTTATATGCTCGAATATTATTCATGAAATTGCGGCTTTCAGGAGTAACTCTTTTGTAAAATCTTTCGAGCAGTGGAGGAGGAGCAGGTGAGGAAGGCAATTCAACATCTCCGTTCGAACAACAAATAGAAAAAGAGGATTTCTTAGAATCCAAATTACCCCTAAGCATTTCATCTTTCCAAAGCATTGCATGACAGTAAGAACATACAAAAATAGCATCTCCATGATCAACGTATTCTACAAAAATATACCGCAACATATAAAAAAAATGATTATATAAGTGAAATATTAGGGGGAAACTCACTAGTTAGGTATTAAATTAAATTGGGTAGACAAATAATGTGTTTTGTTATAGGATTAGCCAATTGCTTCTTTTAAGTGTGTTGCTTATTTTTGTTTTACGAGTGTTTTTTTTCCATAGTTTTGATTTATTGTGTTCAATTAAGTATTTTATCTTTTTATTCTTCTTAATTTGAGGTTGCTGAAATGAATTACAATGCATCAAAAGTTTTATCTTGGTGTTTTGTTATATTCTTATTTAAAATGTTAACAACAGTTTAGACATGTTAATAACTAGTTATTATTTATTTATTATATCTAAACCTGATAAATAAAATTCTTAAAGGACACATGACACAATTCTAACCAACATTAATATTTTATTTTTTCCCTAAAACGTATACCCATTTTAGTTACACACTGATCCTTACCCATTTTAGATTTACCTGATTTTCTTTTCAAAATTACATTTAATATTACACTCCTTATTTAGTTTTCATCAACCTCACACGTTTTTCATTATTTAAATTTACCTTTTTTATATTAAAGTTTTATTTCATTTATATTTTTATAAATTTAAGAGTTGTGATTTTTATTATCTTATTTTACCAGCATGTTTTTGTCCCTTTTATTTCATTTATATTTTTATAAATTTAAGAGTTGTGATTTTTATTATCTTATTTTACCAGCATGTTTTTGCCCCTTTTACCTTTGACACATTTGGCTTCATAGCGCCAGAAGCTATCAAATTCATAGGGTCCGTCATCTACAACAATTGTTCAGCCTAGGGGGCAGGGTTTTGTCTTTGGTAGATTAGGATTTACAATTCAGTAAGGGGTGGTGGCGCAGTTTATTGTCCGTCTACCTTCTGTTTTGATGTAACTTGACAAGTATGAATTAATATTAGCTTTATAATTAAAAAAATCACTTGATTGTCATGCGGAGTCGCTGACGCCTTTTCTTCAACTCAAGGTTTGCAAGTAATTGGAACATTTTTTTATAGATTTTTAACCTAACAAGAGTTAATAGCCATTTTTTTAAATAACAAGCCCAAAATATGTTTTACCATTTAAAACTCCATTTTTATAAAATAAAAGGACTCCAAAAACCGTTCACACACTTGAAAGCCCTTTTTACCAATTACCCATTTATCCTTGTCAAAAAATTCTAATTGGAATTGTTCTGGCCCATAATCCTAAAGATTGACCCTAGTCCCATGGTACTCAAAAATCACAATCGACCATAATCTTTGCTCCTCGCAAAATGTGCTTTTGCTTCTATAGACTACACGTTCGAAGGTTGAAGTTTTGCTTTCTCCTTCGGCCAGCTTGGGGACTCTTGGTGTTTATGTATGTTTTTTAACATGAAAATTGAAACTTGAAAGTGGAATGCTTTTCATTTTTGATTACTTATTTGCTTGATTAAGTTGAGTCTTGTTTGAAATTTGGATGGTTAAAAGTTCAAAACTTAGATTTTCAACTTTAGGTGATTAATTAAAAATTGTTTGAAACTTGTTAAATTGTATGAAGTATTTTTTTTTTTAATTGAAATAAATTACACCAAGATAGCCGGTAAGCGGGCAACAAGCTGCGCCGCTACCCCTTTTTGAATAGCGAAACCTAACCTAGTAAAGACGAAACCCCGCCCCCTAGGAGACGAAATGTTGCTGTGAACAACCCGTTGGACCCGTTCAAGAAATCTGATGGCTTCTGGGGCTAGCGAGCCAAAGGTATCAAAGGCAAAAGGGATAAAGGAATGTTGATTATCCTCGCAGGCTTTTGCATGTTTGTCATTTTTCTTCGCTGCCGCCCTTGTTAAATTGAACAGGAAGAATATATAGCTTGGTTGAAGTGAAAGAAATCAGCCCCCATCAGAGGGAGTGACACGCAAGGGAAAAAAAATACCCAGACATTATCATCAAGATACATAGCCCACTTTTCTTTTTGAAAAGTGTTGTTTTGATAAAGGTAATGTCGGGCTTACTTAGGGTGTACGGTGTGGGACTCAGCAACGGGCGGCAAACCAGTTTGCCGATCGGCAAACACCGGCGCCGACCTTTTGGCGACGCGGCAAAGCAAAGGAATCGGGGACAGCATGCCGAATCGGGAACCCTGCTTTTTGACCGTTTTTTTGTCTCCAACGGTAATAATACCGTTCAAAGTAAAAAAAATATATATATATTTTTTGTTTTAAAAATTTACACCATAAATACTACCCTTCATTATTTCATTCTGATCCTCATTTTTACATTTCAATCTATAACACTTTCAAATATCTTTCAAAAAATGGAAGGCTCAAAGAAGGGTGAAGGCAAGAAGAAAATGGTAGGGTCCGGTTCGAAGTCGATGGCTCAAGATAAATGTGGTTCGGGTGGTACTAGTGTCCCGTTTAATCCGCAACTTGGGTTTGCGAATCAAACCCAACCTCCATTTTATTTTAACCAACCCATGCATCAACATTTCGGTTATGATACCCAACCCACCCAAAATTGGATGCAATACGGTCCGAGGATGACTCAACCCGGTTATTATGATTACTCCCCAGAAGCGCAAAATGCTTTTGACCCGTTTGCTTTTCAAAACCCAATGTCACAATCACCGAGAGACGTACAACATGACGCCGATTAGGAGTTCGTGCCGGAAACCCAAGAACAAGAGTTAGATGATGATGATGATGATGAAGATGTTGCGGATGAACCGGAAAGAAAAGGAAAAGCCAAACGGGAAAATTGGTCGCCTAGACAAGAAGAGGCGTTGGCAAAGGCTTTTGTTCATTGCACTTTGAATAAAAAGAAAGGCAATCAACAAAAGGAGGATGGGTTTTGGAAGAAAGTTCTAAACCACTACAATGAAACGGTCGGAGGAAGTAACCGAACCCACCACCAAGTTCCCTCAAAATGGATGACGATGCAAACAAAAATTTACACATTCAACGGGGGATATCATCAAGCGGTATTTTTTTTATTCGGTTTATTTCTTAACGAAATATTATTTTAGGATCGTTTACGTCCTAGCGGGAGTGACGATGCTTATGTAATGAAGCAAGCGCTAAAGGATTACAAAAGCAAAGAACATATTGATTTCGCTCATGTTGCGGCTTGGGAGGTTCTTAGAACAAATCAAAAGTGGTCGCCGGTACCTTTGATGAATGAAGAAAGCTCTGGCTCGGGTCGAAAAAGAAAGTCTTCGGATTCGGGAAATTATACACGAGGATCACCGAATGTCGAAATCTCGAGCGGATTCGAAAAACAAAGTCTTCCCGACATAAACGAGGATCCTTCACCACCACCAAGACGACAAATGAGGAAGGAGAAAAAGGACAAAGGGCCGTCTTCAAGAACCGAAGATCCAAGAGATATAATACACAAATTCGAAGAGTACAAGGCCATGAAATAAGAGATAATGGAAATTAAACGTGTACGAGAGGAAAAATACTTGACCTTGGCGGATGAGCAACGAGAGGCGTTGCGACAAACAATGTTCGACAAGGACTTGGAGACGTATAATCGGCATACCGACAATGTTCACCCTGCTATGTTGGCAATCACACTGGCTAGAAAACGTGAGATCGCAAAAAATATGGATGGCCTTGTGATTTTTAGTTAATTTTTAAAGTTAGATTTTATTTAAAATGTAATGTTTTATTTTTATTTAAGATGTAATGCTTTATTTTTATTTAAAATGTAATGCTTTATTTTTATTTATAAAAAGTTTATGTTTTTTCCATTTTATCTTAAATTTAAAAAAAAAAACAGAAAATAAAAAAAAAGTTTGCCACTCAGCAAGTGTTTAAGCCATTGCCAACACTTTTCAGCAAAGTTTAAACACTTTTGACTGATTCACATGGCGCGCTCTGATTGGTCGGTTTTTTGGTTTGCCACTCCAAAGTGTTTAATCACTCCCTACACCCTTAAGGAAAGGTAATTTTTGGTACATCAAGAAAGAAAAGAAAAGGAAAGTCACCCTCATGATCACCATCACATTCTTTTTTTTTTTAACGGCAAATTTGGATCACTGACGGACCATTGAAGTATCATCGTGCCACCAGCGAAACCACTCGACCATATCCATCTCCACTAGGCATAATGCCTATACACAAATTCAGGAGGAAACCCAATAAATGTGGGAAATCCCCCTTATGGGAATCGAACCCAGGACCTATTGGTCCCAAAGCCTTATCCCACCCCCAAGATGCCACTAGGCTATAAAGCCATGGGCAATCACCATCACATTCTACGTCAGTGTCATGTTACTCACCTTTAATCCACCATCCAAAACCAATACCTTAATGGTATGGTCATGATCCAAACCATTATCCCTTTATTTATTTTAATTTATCTTTGCTTAAAGGAGGACCATAGTTGTCATGGTTTAATCCATGCAAATCATGATGGATCATGCAAGGGGGTAGTGTACCCTTCCATTTATGTTCATACGTGACAAATTATGTCCCAACCATGACCCTAGGGGTGTTAATTTCTGACACGACCCGAAAACACGACACGAACCTAACACGAAATTCGCGGGTTTAGTTTAGTCTAAACGGGTTCGGGTCAGTTTCAGGTTGAACCCGTGAACCCGTTTAGCTAAACGGGTTAGGTTCGGGTCAACCAAGTCAGGTTGGCGGGTTAACCCGTTTAACCTCTTTATATTATGTTATATTTTTTTACAATATGTTTTATGTTATAAATTAAATTGGGTGTGTATTTTATGCCATGATTATAACTTTAAAAGAGAAATTCATATAAATTTTTATAAATTAAATGCAATTGTATTATATACATTTGTGTTTTTAAAGTAAATTTTAATTTAATATATTAATTTGTGGCAAAAAAATAAAAAAATTAAAAATTCAGGTTAAACGAGTCGTGTTCAGGTCAACCCACGAATATTCGGGTTCATATGCATGACAAATTTTCAGGTTCGAGTCGGTTCGGGTTCTGTAAACTTTTCGGTTTTGGGTCGGGTTGAACCTGCCAACCCCGAACACGACCCGTTTAGCACCCCTACATGACCCCACACCTTTTTAACCTTAAAAACAACTAAACAAGAGTTTTTTTTCTCATGGTGGAAAACTTATTTATCAAAATTATGATTTTGAAAATATTCAGTATTCACTAAAATAAGTGTGGGGTGGTGGTGGTTGAAGAAATCAAATGGTGTGATTGTCTGAATTTATACAAGGAATTGATGGTGGCCGGGAGAGTGATTTGGAATTTGGCATACGTCATGTTTAGGACGTAGATTGGCTTAGCGTTCATGATGGTACCCCACTCTTGTTTGTATTATTTATTTTAATATTTTTATAATATTCTTTTGATTTTGATTATTGAAAGCGTAGACTTAGTTTTCTATTCTATGGGAGGGGAGCTATTTCGTTCTTTACAAGGAGAAATTATTCCAGAGTTGAGCTTGATTTCTTGCTTAGGCTGATTCTAAATACACCCCCCTCCTGATTATACCCCCTTGTGAGAGGAAAACTACCGGTCCCACACGAGCCTCACCTATAAGTATGTGAGAGGAGGGGGTGTAAAAAGTAATTAGGAGGGTGTAGAAAGTAGCACCCTCTTGCTTATAGCTAGAGCTGTTTATGGAGCGAGTTGAGCTCGGCCAGCTTAAGGTTATACTCAAGTTTGAACTTAAACGAGTTGGCTCCACAAAAAGCTTGACTCACCTCATGGTTTGATGAACTAGCTCATTTATTTTGTTAAATTTTAATGACGTATACATAAAAATCTTTATGTACATGTAGAGATTATAAATAGATTCAATACATGTACATAAAAATCTTTAGCAAGTTTACAATTATTTAAAACTTGAGCTTAAGAAGATTTAAATAAAAATCTTATTTTGGTTATAAATTATAGACATTGGAATTCTGGCTTAATTTAAGTGAGACAAACCATTGAATTTACGTTGACTTGGCTTCAAGTCAATTTACAAACCAAGCCAATTTTCGGACGGGCTTCAAGCCACGAGCTTTTTGAATACCATTATTTACACCCGTACTTTTAACTTTTGTTTTACGTTTTCTATCTTTTTTTGGAACGACAAATTTGGATCACTGACGAACCACTGGAGTATCATCGTGCCACCAACGAAACCACCCGATCATATCCATCTCTACTAGGCATAATGCATATACACCAATTCATGAGTAAACCCAATAAATATGGGAAAAAAACCCCTTGTGGGAATCGAACCCATGACCTATTGGTTCCAAAGTCTTATCCCACCCCAAGATGCCACTAGGTTATAAAGCCATAGACTACGTTTTCTATTATATTGTATAATCTTAAGTTAGTTTAAAACACTTTCATATAATTTTGGTTATAAACATTTTAACTTTGTATATAAAAACTACTGATTTTATCAAATTTTATCTTTACCCTTTCTTAGCCCTTAAGTTTAGGAAATGCAATTTTTAACCACTTAACTTTTTATGTACTTTGTAAATGCCACTTTGACCCCCTCGAGAGTTTTTGGCTTGACGGTATAAATTCGAGTTAGTCGGGTCGCATATAATACGTTATGATTGTACGATATAAATTCGATTTACGTTACGTTTTGATCCAATCGCAATGCAACTATAGAATACATTGAGTTCAATCGGATACGTCAAAACGTGCATTTTCATATGGTTAACACATCACATAACGCTTGGACTAATCAGTTCGATATTTGCGAAGTACCCGCCCTGCAATGCTTGCGGGTCTTATTACTAGTTACTTCTTATTAATATGTTGTTCTTTGCTGTTTGAAGTGTTTCAATTCCGTTACCCACTTTCAACAAGGTGACTTCAAACCATTTGCATGTTTGAAATGTTTTTGCAAATGATGAATCATTTGTGTTGATATCGGTTCATACATTTAATTTCAGTAATTACTAATTATTAGCATGTATCTTCAAGTTTACAGTGGTTCGTCTTGATCATGGTTTTGGCAGTAGGTGGTATATAGCTCTTGACTTCTCATATTTAGTGACGAATAACAACTTGTTAAAGAATGAGTGGCAAATTTGCACCTTTTTGCGGACACCCCTTGAAGGTCGCATGTTCAACACGACTTGCCTTCTATCTGATCTAATTGGTTAGTAGGATACAGGCAAGAAATATGGATAACGTTTAATTAAAGTCTTCCAAGCAAAGGTTGATTGCCGTCTAACTAAAGGCTTTGTAGGTGAAGTGTCACAGATGTCTTGATTGCAATCTAGATAAGAAGATAAGATTCGAGCCCCAGTTTTTGTATACTAGTAATCAACGACTTTAACTTTTATTTCATTTAAGTTGCAATTATTACAATATATTAAGTAATAATCTCATCTTTTGTATCGTTAGAAATGGAATGTTGGCGATTATAATAGAGATAATAGTTGAAAATACACCAGACAAAATCCACGATAAGAGTCACCACTAAATCAAAGGCTCCTACCATCTTTATCTTACAACCATTCAATATGGAGAACATAAGACCGTGGGTACGGTGGGGCTTGGGTTGGGGCATTAGTTGACACGTGGCTTGGGGGGCAGACATGGGGCGACCCACATTTAAACACGGTATGGTGGGGCGGGGGTTTGGGGCGTGGGTTTGGTGGGCTTCGCTGGGTTGACCCGCTGGGCTGTTTGTTTTAAAACAACAAAAATTTTTTTTTTTTAATCAAAGAAAATTACATAAAAAAAAATTCCTAATGTTTATATTTGTTTTTAATCTCATCTCGAAGACTAGTTGCAACTCGTCACCCTGTAGGTGATCAATCGGCTGGGATAGAATTTTCAAATCATCCCGTCTTTGTCTCAGGGGATCTCTAGCGGCATCTCTAGCTTCTTTGCTCCTTCGTTGTTCGGCCCTTTGTTGTTGGAAGACGTTGAATGTATCTAACTTGGATGAAATGTCATCCAACTGATCGCTGTATATTCCCCTACGCAAGCCCAAACTCCCAGCTGAAGGCGAGGCCGTATCAGATCTTGATTTTTGAACACGCCTTTTTGCGACATCTCTTCCATGCTCAGACCGGTTTGGGCTTGGCGAATCATCCAAAAGATCCTCAAACTCTTGATCTCGTGCATCAGATTGGGCTTGGGACGCGGCCCTTGACCTTTTGGAAGACGCGTTACTTTCGCTACCACTGGGGATATTCGCCCACTTTGGATGGAACTTACAAATCTCCCAACAATGCATGAAACGGAAGTCGGTCCGCACATTTGATTTGAATTGAACCAATGCATTCGTCACAATGTCGGCTTCGGTTTCACCACTTTTTGGGTTTTGCTTTGCTTTATTTAAATAACCACTATATTTTGTAAGTTGGGTGTTTATCTCGCTCCACTTCGAGGATAAGCTATCGTTTTCACGATAAACCTCTTTTCCCAATTCTTGATGGAATACTCTACTAACCCCTTGCCACAAATGGGTTCGATGTTGAGAATTTCCTATTTTTAATAAAAACAAAATTTAATATATTACAAAGTTATATAAAAAAATCATTAATAAAAACAAAGTTTAAGAATACCTAAAGTTGCATGTTGAGATTGTTGAAACCAACCCCTTGTCAATGCAAGTTCTTCAGGAAGGGTCCATTTTAGTTGTTTTCGCTTGACGGTTTCAAGTGTTTTATCCGCCTCGGTTTTTTTCTTATGGCTTCTCTTTTTGATGGGTTTCGAAGCGGAAGGACCATCGTTGGGTGGTTGAGTTTCAGGGACGGTTTCGTTTTGTGAAAGGTCGATGGAGGTTGGTGAAAGGTTGATGGGATTTTTTTGTAAACGGGGTAGGTATCGAATCATCGGTGTGTGGGAAGTTAGTAAACAAACGATTCCCAATATACGATGCATAACTCGCTTCTTGGGGCATAAAAGAGTGTATGAAAAATGAACGAGCCATTGGATGATTGGGTGGTGGGCTAGGATTATTTTCTTGGAATGCATACGGGTTGTTCGGGTCAAAAGGACGGTTATGAGGATGCATTTTTTCGTTTTTAAGAAGGAGAATTGAAGATGATTATAGAAGATGTGGTTGAATGAGGTAAAAAATGGAAGAAAATGTGAGTTTTATAGTGAAAATATATATATATATATATTTTTTTTAAGATAGCCGTTGGCCAACGGCTAGTTTGGTTTGTCCAGTGAGAGCCCGCCATGTCAGCTTGGCCAGACCGCCCCACGCCCGGCTTTAAACCCAAGCCCCAAGTGCCACGCCCCAACCCAAGCCCACCCGGGGTGGTGACTTGGGCGTTTCCCTCCAACCCCCGCCCAAACCCCCGCCCCATACCCCATAGTCTAACCCCCTAGACACCCAAATCCCATATATCCACTAATACAAGTTGTTTGCGTATTTACAAAACTCAAAATGAGAGAATTGCGCGCATCCTCTTAAAATTTATTACTTGCGTATTTACATAACTCAAAACCAAAGTTACATATATCCTATCTCATAACAAATACCCTTTTCAAAATAAAGAAACCCTTTTCAAAAATAAAAGAACCGATTCTATTATTTAGGTGGATTACCCAAGATGCGAGTGTTCACTCTGTCAGGACAAATTTATTTAAAGGTATTATTTCCTTATTTTGCTAAGCATCTAGTGTGGTAGATATTATTAGCTACATCACTTTTTCTTTCTCTTCTACTTTTTTTTAATAAAAGTAGAAGAGAAAGATGCGAGTGTTCACTCTGTCAGGACAAATTTATTTAAAGGTATTATTTCCTTATTTTGCCCAAGATGCGAGTGTTCCCTCTGTCAGGACAAATTTATTTAAAGGTATTATTTCCTTATTTTGCTAAGCATCTAGTGTGGTAGATATTATTAGCTACATCACTTTTTCTTTCTCTTCTACTTTTTTTTAATAAAAGCAAATTTTCCCTCAATTATCAACTACTACAAAGAGAAGTGACTTACGTCATTTTTTAATAGTTCAGCCATTCAATTGGCCAAAAAGGGCGGCAGGCTTAACAGTGTCAGGCAGCTGCCTGGCACTCCCCTATTGGCCCAACAAATTTATGATTTTATCCTACTTTAAATTTACGCTTTTGCCATCGGTTCAAATTTATGTTTTCGTCCCCGCTTAAAAATAAATTTACGCTTATGCTCCCAGCTAAATATTTCAATTTTGCCCCCGGTAAAAAATTACGAATTTTACCCGTTTCATTTTACACTTTTGCCATTAGTTTTTTTCCCTTAAATATACGATTTTGCCATCAGTTCAAAGTTATGTTTTTGCCCACGCTTAAAAATAAATTTACGCTTTTACTCCCGGCTAAAAATTCTAATTTTCCCATCGGCTAAAAATTACGATTTTGCCCCGTATAAATTGATACTTTCGCCATTAGATTTTTTTTTCTCACAGCCAGGTTACGATTAATTTTCCCATCGGCAAAAAATTACGGTTTTGCCCCGTATAAATTGATACTTTCGCCATTAGTTTTTTTTTTCTCACAGCCAGGTTACGATTTTGCCCTCAACTTAAATTAACATTTTGCCTTCCTGGTGACATTACAAGTTTGCCCCCAGTGCAAAATCACAGTCGTGCCGGCAACTTCCTGGCACTCGCCCGTTGGTCCATTTAGTTTACGATTTTTCCCTGAATTAAAATTATGATTTCGCCCTCAATTAAAAATTACGTTTTTCCCATCGTTTTAGTTTTTTTTACCAAAACTATAAAGGTTTTTTGTTTTAATTGGTGTACTCGATTTTTTTTTTCGTGTCAAGGTGTTGCCTAACACTGGCTCATTAGTCCTGAAAAATTACAGTTTTCCCCTGAGCTCAAAATTACGGTCTTATCATCGTTTTTGTTTTTTTTTTTCCCTAGCAAAATTATAGTGGTATTTTTTAATTGGTTGAAAATTATTCGGCCATCGCCCCGCAACGCGGGCGGGGCATCTACTAGTTAATTCACAAAAAAACTTATGTGAGTTGAATCTACTATTTAATTTTGTATAAGTTGCTATAGCTTTGTGTATAATTGAGTAATGCACAATAAATCTTCCTTCTTGGTTTATTTGTCCACCCACCCATTGAATAATATGTTTCTATTTTTACCAACTTTTAGTTTATGAGTAAGAGTACTTATAATTCAATTTTTTTATATAATTTTCAACCCTATAGTTATTTTTCTTTTACAGCTTTGTCATAAAACATTTTCTTTTTTATTTTTTATCTTAATATTTTTCCACTTTCACCTTTGGTCTCATATATTTTTCATATTTTACAAATTTGTCATTTTACGTTTTGGTTTAAATTTTACGAGTAAAGACCATACAACGCGAATGTGTGGTTCAAGGTTTTTACTTTATTTTGTTTTGCAATTTAAGTTTAACAACTGTGACACAATGTGCGGGTCCTAAGTCGACTTAGTTATTTTTTTCTATGTTTTACGTTTGAGGTTAATTTTTGCAAGTTAACACGCTGCAATAGACATGCGTGAATCAACGTTACTTTTTATTCGGTTTAACAATCCCGCCGTAAAGCGGGGGTCCTTAACACTAGTTTTTATTATTTATTTGTTAAATTTAGGGGGTCGTAATCCTCCTCATGGGATGATCTTACATTTTCCTTATTCTTGTCATGGGATGGTTCATAAATTATAAATGCTTTTATCATATCAAAGTATTATGTTTGTCTGTATAAATACTAGAAAAACGAGAAACTGTTTTCGTGTTTAGAGGGTTAACATGGTCGTGTAAAATTTTCAATGTGCCGAGTCGTGTTGCTAGATGCATGACAACCATGCATTTATAACTTTGTATTAAATTAAGGGTGTTGCTAAATCTACTCCGTTTTTCCTTGTTTTTACCGCGTGTGCCCCCACCCCACTCCCAATTAAATAAATAAAATCAAACCTTTTATTTTGTAATTTGTTTAAAAATTGTATCTGCTTTAAGTTTTTAATCAATTCAAGTTTTCACTTCAAATCATCCTTTATCATGTCAAATTAAAAAGTTTTAACGTTTATCCAAAACTAATAGCCCTTGCTCATCTTCTCATTATAATCGATATTTAAAAAAATATATGTATCAAACAAAAGATAAACCTGAATTTTAAAATTGTTGTTTCTAATAAATTTTGTCTGATTAAAAAATGATTACGATCGGTAAAAAAAAACAATGTTCACCAACAATTTCTTGACTTAAATCTATTGGACTGGATGATAAATACACAACACATTATATTGTTATTTGATTAATTTCAAGTGTTTTACGTGCAACCCCTCCTTAGCCCTAGTTAGTGCTTAAGTGTTTAATATATTTTGTTTACCTTCTGACTTGATGGAACATAATTTAAAATATTCTGAATGTCTAACTTTCAGACAAATTCTCTTAGAGATGTTGTTGAGCATAAAATTAAAGGGTTGTGCAAAAATTAACTTTTAGAAGGAAGGAAAAGTACGGGCACTACTATACACACCCCCCCTATTACTAACCACACCCCCCCCCCCCCCTCCTCTCACATAACTTACAGGTGGGGCCTGCGTGGGACCGACAGTTTCCTCTCACAAGGGGGGGTGTGGTTAGTAATAGAGGGGGTGTGTATAGAATGGGCCAAAAGTACGGGCATGGGAAAGAAAGAGAGATACGATCAGTCAGGAGAGAAAGGGTGGGCAATAGAGAGAAAAGGACAACTTGCTTTTCAATTAATTTAATTTTTTTAGCTTTAATTATTATGTTCTTTCGTCTTCAAATACATAAAAAAACTACATTCAATAATAATAATAATATTATTATTATTATTATTATTATTAGGAATATTTGATTTTAATAATCTCAACTATTCGCCTTTGGCCACCAACTGTCCTAACTTCAAAAATAACCACTGGCAGTTCCAACTATTGACATATTGGTCATCAATGGACCCTGACTAATAGAATCCTAACGTCGTTAGTCTCTAGTCGCCGGAAAACAGTTTTTGGCCAGGAAAAGGTTTCTAAATTAAGGTCTGATCTAAGTTTAAAAAGAGGGTTGGGACGAAAATGTTGAGTTTCCCGTCCAAAAAAATTGATTTTTCCGGCCACAAAGAAGTTTTCCGGCGACTTCAATAATTGAGGCTTTTACTAAAAGAATGTTCCCAAAGGTTCGTAATAAGGTTACAAAGAGGTTTGAGACAAAAATGTGAAGTTTTCTGGTCAAAAACGTTTTTCCGGGGACCGGAGACTAACGGAGTTAGGGTTTTGTTAGTCAGGGTCCATTGGTAGTCAATATGTTAATAGTTGGGACTACCAGTGGTTATTTTTGAAGTTAGGACTATTGGCGGTCAATGACGAATAGTTGGGATTATTAAAATCCAATATTTCTTATTATGCTATCATGGCTGAAGAAAATTTTAACTACTCTCATGAGATTTTCAATAATATGGTTAAGAATGTTAATAAAAAATCATTTTTATTGTTTCCAAGGTTTTTAAGTTTTTATCTTCAAAAGAAATTTTCAAAGGATAATGCACATGTGCTTATCCAAGGAAATCATATTCAAATAAACAGCCTAACTTCTGAAACATTCACAAGGCTGTCAAAACCTTCAAAAACACAAACAGAGGTACCTGAGCAGAATTTAGCAGTAACAACTGCTCCTCAGGCCCCTGCTGTTGAGCCCACTGCTTCTTGTGATCACAGCAGCACAACCCCTGCTGTGAAACCCACACTAAAAATCACCAAAAAGACCAAAAAGAAAACTATCCAAAAGCCCCCCAAACCCACCAAAAAGGTGACTCTGGAATATGAGATCCCAGAGGTAACACCTGTGACAACACAAAAGTCACCTAAAACCACTACTGCTACTTCCTCACAGCAGATGGAAGAAAGATCTCAACCTGAGCCTAAAACTCCTCCCGCATCAATGATAGCTCTGTTGGATGCACTTGATATAGCCCAGACACAAATCACTTCTTCTCAATCACCTGTCAATGAGAATATACCACAACAAGTGACTGAGTCTGGTGTCTCTATCTCTGCTAACCCACCAACAGTTGAGGAGGCTACACTGCAGGAATTACAAGTAATTCCTGTCAGTAGTTCAAGTAGAGCAGCTACTACAGGTGTTGAACCCACTGGTTTACACCTGGACAGTAGTTTCATTAGTGAGACTCCCTTGAAGGCAATTTCTTCTTTGGGAACCATTGTGTCCACTGGTGTGTTTCCATTATACACTGGTGACCTTAAAATGGTAACCTCTACTGAAGAAAGAAGTCCCTAGTACTGAGAACAAGGGGCATCAGTGGATGATTTTTGGGAAACTTTTCCTAAGTCAACCACTGATACAACCACCACTGGTGGGAAATCAGATGATCCCATTAACTCGGGTGATGGTTTTAAATACAAAGAATTGATGGAGAGGGTTGATAAACTTGACACATCTGTTGCAGAAATCAAAACTATGCTGCAACAGTTGTTACAAGCTCAAAAGGCTACACCCACTGCTGCACCATCTGCAACATCTGCTCCATCCCCTGCTGAGCTATGACATATGTTTCAACCTCTGCTTCACAAACAAAGACAATATGTAGATCAACAGCATGAAGTTCAACTTCAAATGGTCAGAAATGTCATGGAAGCTAGGTACAAAGATACTCAAGTAGATATCAAAGCCATTAAAGCTCATCTGCTTCAAACCACTGACACTGCTCCTCCTTCAATCATCTATGTTGAAAATCCTGATGATGCCAAAAAGGGGGAGAAAACTAAAGGGAAGAAGGGAAAAGAATATGGTTTATACATGCCACCAGATCCAATGTCCAAACTTGTGGTAGAAATCCCAAGGCCAGATGGTTCTAAAAAAGTTGATGAGACTCAAAATGCATTTGCTGAACTAAAAGCAAACATGAAAGAGTCAATGGAAATAAAAGGGTCGAAAAGGTTTGCTCAGGAGAAGAAAGTTTTGATGGAAAAAGAAGAGCAGGGTACTTCTAAACCTAAAACAAGACAACCTACCAGAAAAGTAAGCCAACCCAAAACCACACCTTCCAAAACCACCAAAAAAACTCCTCAAATACCCAAAAGTTCCTCTCATCAAACCTCCAAACCAACAGATGTTAAACCACCTGTTTTATCAACAGTTATTGGTACTTCAGTTGTTTCAACAGATGTTATCCCAAAAACTGCCATCACTACTACATCAACCCACACTCAATCCACTGCCATACCAAAAACAATATCACCACCACAAAAACCACCTGCCAAAAAGCAGAAGACAACAGTTGACACATCAACTGTTGTAGTGACAACAGTGGTTGAAACACCAGTTGTTTCAACAGCTGTTAGTCAGATACCCGCTACTTCAATCACTGCCACTCAACCCACAAATACACCACCAACTTCTCCAAATCACAAAAGGAGAAGGATAACAAACATTGTACTGGAAGATGACACTTCCCCAACTCTAACATCTACACAACCATTGTCCCTTGTCACCATTCTAAACCATGTTCCATTATCTTCAGTTCAAGCCTTCAATCAAAACAATGCCATTGTCCCTGTAGGAGTACGATATCATCTAGATCTTCCAGCAGTCCGGGAGGAAATCAAATCCTTCTACTCTGAAGAGGACCCTGAAAAGAGGAAACTCCCATCTGTTCAAGGTTATCCTTTGCCAAGAAATATAGAAGAATATCTCAAAATAAAGGCCGAAAAAGCAGAGGATATATCTAAAAGAGACACAGAGGGAAAGTCTGACAAAGAGATTCAAAGAAATTTGCAATACCTGCTCACCAAATTTAGAACTTTAGAGCAGTTCTCAAAAGACCTTTGTCAGAAATTATCAGAAAAAGATGATGAAAGCATGAGAAATGACTACCTTGAATACATCATGGCATACAAGAAGTACAGGGCAGAAAAGTATCAATACAAAGAATGGACCATCAGTGAACTGCAAGAGGAGATAGCCAGAATTCAAAAGATGATTTAAGACAAGGTAAAGCAAACTCCTCTGGTCTGGGCCAATTACAAGAAAAATGTACCAGAAAGGGCCTTGAAACTGAAAAGAATGAAAGAAGAGCTGATAACTGCTGATTATGGGTCATGGAACCAGGTTACAAGGTGGTCAGAAGAAAAGGTGTTAGCTACCTACAAAAGGTTGGAAAAGTTAAGGAAGAGAGATCCCACTGCTCCTAAAAAGCCTAATTATCCGGAAGCAGTGGTTCCAGTCAAACAACAAAAATTGCCAATCAGGAGTGTCACACCCCAACCGATGGCAGAAACATCGGGGCGCGGCACTGAGCGAAACAGATTGTCCAGAAGTTTCCATAACAACTACATTTACCAAATATTTAAAGCAACACGTCCCATACCATGTCATAGATGATAATATAGTTATTACAGAAAAGATCTAGTCAAATTGTTCTGTTCCGACAACTTAGATTTTTATTACAGACAATTGTTTATTGTTGACCTAGGTCTTTCCTAGCCTCAATTTCACAGCAAAGTAAGCAAATAAGCATCCTAAGCACCTGTCACATACGTTAAAGTAAAAGTCAATACACACAGTGTAAAGGTGAGCATACAAGTTTAATAATAGCATATAGAGTTCGAAATCGTTACGCATAACCAGCACGTACACAGTGTGAAATGAGGCATGTTAGTTATCGACATGAACCTATCGATACCAATGATTGCGGGTTGACTGCCCAAGGCAGTGCGCGATACATACTCACCACTGTGAGCCATGTAAGTAATTGTTCTTAACAACCCCTGAGTGAACAGGTGCTGAGTCCAAACTAATAGTACTATCGTTGCTAAGGCAGGTAGACAGCATTCCATGTGTAAACATAACAAACAAGCATTCATTAAGTCACGTATAACATGCGGTAACGGTTAGCGTTTAAAAGTATTCTGTAGTGTGTTAGATGTGATTTAGAATAAGTAACGTATGTAACACCCAAAAGTGCATAAGGCAAAAAAGGGATCAAGTATACTCACAACATTTGATGGATTGAAGGAAGCGCTAGAGAGTAGGGTTAGCCTGAACAGATTGATAGCATAACGATAAGTGACGCGTAAAACGATACAGAGTGCAAGTGGGTAGGACAGCAGTTCGATCGGATGGTAGTCCGATCGGACAGCCGGTCGTTCGAGTGACAGTCCGTTCGGATGACCGTTCGAGTGGATTGTTACTTCCTTTGGGAAGGATGTGTTTGTGTATGATGGTTTGACTTTTGAAGTGTTCGTTGTAGTATTTTGAAAACATAGAAGTATCCCTACCTTTCAGGTCGATCGATCGAACAACCGTTCGATCGGGCGACAGTCCGATAGATTGGGCACTTCAGCGAGAACAAGTTCACAACAGGTTGTCACTCGATCGGACGGTTGTTCGATCGGGTGGCATCCCTTGTGCATTGAACATGTTGAAAATTGTTTAAGTGTTGAAGTTTCAAAATATCACATAGTCGGATGGTCGGTCGATCGAGTGGTAACTCGATCGGACGACAATCCATTCGGTGTTCCAAAACTCTTGAGGGTTGATTTGAAAATTTAATTATAGGGCCAAGGTGCAAGTCGATCGGATGACCGGTCGTTCGGATGGCTGTCCGATCGGACAGCAGTCCGATCGGACGACACTCCTTCCTGGTCGACCTGTTCGTCTTACACTTGGTTGTTCTGATTGTTTGTCGTTTTATCGAGACGTTTTGATAACGTATTAAGCAACAGAAACCTTGTCAATACTTGGTACCCCTGATCGGACAGGAATCACCCAAATCCGACCAGTTAACTGTTCGAGACGGTGTTCCATGTTTAACCTGAAATCGGTAGTCTCGTGGATAGAATCCAGATCTTGAACCAACATAACCACAAGAATGAGTAGTAAGTCGGCACAAGCTTTGATTCCATCGGTTTTGAATGCATTGAGTGTAAAAGAGTTGAAAGAAAGTTGGAAAACCATCTTTCAATCCTTTTCATTATGAATATGTTTAGATCTATGAAAGATCTTTGTTTGTTTATGTGGAAATCGGTTAGATCTAAGTTGTTCTTGGTGGATTGAGGCAAAACATGAAGTTCTCAAGAACACATGATGACGTCATCCTAGAACACCTTGAATCTTGATGATTTCACGGTTAAAAGTTAAGATTCAAAAGATAGAAAGGTGTAGGAGTGCGTGTAGATTATGGAAGTACAAGATTTAGGTTGAAATCTTACCGGGATTGCGAGAAATATGGAGAACAGTGGGGAAGATGAGCTGGTCGGACGAGAGTTGCCAAAAGTGGAAAGTAGGATGGTGACAGGGGGTATTTATAGGGTTTCCCAAAGTGGAAAGGGCTGGCCGATCGGGTGGCAGCCCGGTCGAACAGCTGGCCGATCGAGCGGCAGCTCGATCAAACGGCTGGTCGATCGGCTGGTCACCTGATCGATCAGTCGCTTGGTTCAATTGTTTGGTGCGACGAGTTTTTCCGTTTCGATTGCTATTGCGAGCGTTTCGATGCGAGAGAATTTTCTAGTCAAATTACTTTTAATCCCAACTACTATATCAACATACAATCATCCTTATTTCGTATTCGTTTAGCGTTTGCGATTCGATTGCGATTGAGTTCGATTGATTACCTCACATAACATAAATAAACATGTACAAGTAACACATAAGGCACACACACGTATAATCAATAACCAAAATGCGTAATTCGAGTTGCGAGTGCGATTGCGATAGCGGTAAAGCGATTAATCATGCGATAAATAGCGATTACTATGCGATTATTAATAGATACTCCACATAATACAACTAAAGCGATAATAAAATAGACTAATTACAAGTCAAAGAAGTCAAAACAAGAATTAAGCAAGGAGAGACAGATCGCAATTAGCAATCTTTTCTTCCTTTGACTTCAGTCTTGACTTTGACTTTGACTTCCGAAACACGGGGTGTTACAAGGAGACCCACTGCTTCACATGCTACCATCCTTTATCAAAGAAGGAAACAAAAGCAGATGGATGAATTAACAAAAGAAGACAAGGCTCAAGAAGAATACATCATGAAAATGGTTCTTCAGACACGTGTGGCAGAAAAACAAGACTCGGCACAATCTCTAGACATTTTGTAGTTTATAATATTTGTAATCAGTAGTTTAGTAAGCAGTGTTTGTATAGATCAGTGGTTATAGGTTGTTAGGAGGTTAGATGTCACTTTCATGATCGAACGACTGGTCGATCGGCTGGTCACCTGATCGATCAGTCGCTTGGTTCAATTGTTTGGTGCGACGAGTTTTGCCGTTTCGATTGCTATTGCGAACGTTTTGATGCGAGAGAATTTTCTAGTCAAATTACTTTTAATCCCAACTACTATATCAACATATAATCATCCTTATTTCGTATTCGTTTAGCGTTTGCGATTCGATTGCGATTGAGTTCGATTGATTACCTCACATAACATAAATAAACATGCACAAGTAACACATAAGGCACACACACACGTATAATCAATAACCAAAATGCGTAATTCGAGTTGCGAGTGCGATTGTGATAGCGGTAAAGCGTTTAATCATGCGATAAATAGCGATTACTATGCGATTATTAATAGATACTCCACATAATACAACTAAAGAGATAATAAAATAGACTAATTACAAGTCAAAGAAGTCAAAACAAGAATTAAGCAAGGAGAGACAGATCGCAATTAGCAATCTTTTCTTCCTTTGACTTCAATCTTGACTTTGACTTCCGAAACACGGGGTGTTACAAGGAGACCCACTGCTTCACATGCTACCATCCTTTATCAAAAAAGAAAACAAAAGCAGATGGATGAATTAACAATAGAAGACAAGGCTCAAGAAGAATACATCATGAAAATGGTTCTTCAGACACTTGTGGCAGAAAAAACAAGACTCAGCACAATCTCAAGACATTTTGTAGTTTGTAATATTTGTAATTAGTAGTTTAGTAAGCAATGTTTGTATAGATAAGTGGTTATAGGTTGTTAGGAGGTTAGATGTCACTTTCATGGTGACGTCAGCAAAGATGCTTCAGTGGTTTATTATGTACTATAAATAGAACAGTACCATTACCTGTTCTATGAGCTCTCTTCATCACAAAGTCATTCAGTACGAACAATCACTGTGAGCTCAGGCTGAGGGGGAGATTGTATGCATGCATGCACTGTAGTTGAAGATTGTAATAAATATAATCTATCGATTTCATGTTAAACATGTTTGCTGAAAACAATTCTCTCATTGATTGTGTGTTGAAAGTTTGTTCCATTTAAATTCCGCTGCACTTAATTCTATTTCATCTTCCTTATTATCAAACAAGCACAATCATAAGAAACTCAGATCCTAACAATGTTTGAATGCATATGTTATTTCGTTTACAAAAGATTAATAAATTGTATATTTTTGTATTTTTTATACTCTAAACTTTAAGTATTTACCGACTGACTTATTTATTTATTTATTTTATTTATAAGTCTATATAAATATAACTATATTCATCATTTATATTTGTTATGCATGGTTTTCTAAGAAACGACCCGTGTTTGCACACGGGTCTTACCGCTAGTACTATATAATAAAAGAAACCAATGGAGGGACACTTGTCATTATTATAGATCATCATTAGTTGTAGATAATTATTATTTAATTTAAATTATTAAATTTAATTAGTTGATACCACGATTGAATATATATTATATTTAAAAAGTTAAAGTAGATAAAATTTACTGATATTGATGAACATATATTTTATATAGATAATATATGAAAATGTTTAAATAACATTAGCTTTAGATTATTTATAAATAAACGACTTAAGTTATTTTTCTTTTCTAATTAGGTTTGTTTGTATAAACTAAATAATAAAAAGGTTAAAAGTGACATAATAAAAATTATATAAAAATTAGCAATGGTACCGAGTAGTTGCAAAACATGAACACATTATCCACAAGTAAGTTATCTATCAATATATTAGTTAGCAACCAAACTATCCCTAAAAAGATATAAGTAATTACACTGAGTAAAAGAGTGTATATAAGCAATATAGTACTTTAGGTTTAGGGAGTTATGTGGAACAGTGCATTAATTTCATGAATGCTTTATGTAATTCGTTTGGGAAGTAGGATGACGTCAAGACTTTTTTTATAATTTGGTATATAAAATTATATTTATTCAATACGTGTAATGCACAAGGTTTTAAAAAATATGACTTTTTTTATTATATAGTATACGAAATTGCATTTATTCAGCACATACAATACACGAGGTTCTTAAAAATATAACTTTTTTATTATTTAATATATAAAAAAACATTTATTTAATCTGTTAAATAAGGTGTTTTTAAAATATATTATTTTATATAAAATTAAATTTGTTTTGCCCATGTAATACACGGGGCTCTAACATGGTAACAAAATATAAAAAAGTAAAAAAAAAGTATTATAAAGTAAAATAATAGAAAAAAAACACAATTATTACTTTTAACTTTAGACAAATAATATATTAAAGCAGTTAATCATTACCAAATTGACTAATTTGGTATATTAATCTTTATTTTGGGTCTATTTATCATTTATATTTTAGGTTTTACGGTTCGCCCTCTTTAATTATGTACGATACTATAGAAATTAATATTTGTACTTATAAACAAATGGTTGTGATGTACAAGATAGTTGCATAAAACCTTTGCTTTCTCTTAAAACCAACTCATACTCTTAACTCTACCATTATATATTTTATGACGATCACAAGACTTGAAGACTTAGGGTGGTCGGTATCATCTCAGGGACTTTGATCGGGGAGGGGGTTGCCGAGCGGGGTTGGATTGCCAGCTTCAAATCGGTGAGTGGGGAGTGGTGTTTGCAGTGAGTATACACCGATGCGGGAAGCAGAGGGAAGGAGGAGAGGGGGGGTTAATGGTGGGTCCCAACCCCTTTCAAACAGTCACTTTTTTTTAATTCTTTACCACTCTCCATGTGTTTGACCATTGCCAGTGATTGAGTGCAAAATGGGGAATGGAGTGAGGACTTGACATGACATAATATTATTGACTAAACAATAACTCAAACACCCTAATAGTGATTGACCACTCCCTCCATCCTTATAAAGAGTTATCAACTAGTGAAATGATGAACAAAGCTAGTATTAAATCTAAAAAGATAGCACTAGTAAAGTTTTCAGAAAAAACTGTATTCATAATGACCATAGAAATAAGGGTGGACGGTATCATTGCGGTAAATACATGCGGGGAGGGGTTTTACCGATCGATGATGGAGTGTCGGGTGTTGGATCGGTGAGCGGGGAGAGCTTCAGCGGTGACTACTCACCGATGCGGGAAGAGAAGGGTAGAGGAGAGATAGGGGGGGGGGGGGGGTTAAATTATTTATCACTCTCCATGTGTTTGAACCATTGCCAGTGATTTGAGTGCAAAATAGGGAGTGAAATGTGGACTTGACATGACATGATATTATTGGCTAGAGAATAACTCAAACACACTAAGTGATTGAACGACTCCCTCTACCCTCACCTTTAAGAACATTGTCTTTTCCAATAAAAATTGAAAAGCAACACAGAAAGAATTATGAGATACCAAGTATGACTTGACCTAGGGTATGTGTTTTTGTTCTCTCATTGGTTCCTTTCCTTGTGGGTCCCAAGATCAAATGTCCTTCTGGTATCTTCTAATTTTGAGGTAATGTATTGTACTCTCACCTTTTTATGAATTTAGCTTCTAATTCATCATTGTAAATATTCGAAAGCAAATTGAAAGGACTTGGTGAATTGTCCAATCACCAACTATGGTTATGTCACCTTTACTTCGTGTATCAAACAAAGCACTTGATTTAAAATTCCCATTGTGCCTTTAAAAAAGTTCCCATTGTACAATAGATACTGCATGCCTTGTTGATGAGTTTAAACCATATGCGACAGATACTGCATGTCTACATCGCATGTTCCCCACATCTTTTTGCAGATTTAGTTATTAACATATAAGGGTGGAGGGTATAATAAGCGGGGATGTGTGCGGTGACTCAAGTCACCGATTCGGTGACTACACCATGGCTTCCATTGCATTCGGTGACCAAGAGAGAGGAGAAGGAAATCGGTGAACTTTCACCGAAAAGGGGGAGAGTGATGAGAGGAGAGGAAAGAGGAGAGAGAGAGGGGCTCAACCAATCAAGTTTTTTTTTTGAACGGCCGACAAAATATTATTAATTGTAGCAAGAAGCTACCCACCAAAATATACACGTTACCAGTCTTCACCAATAAACATAACTAATACAAATTACATAAGACTAGCCAACGATTACAAACCGGCACCATTTCTCCCAAGTTAGTTCCGCCATCTTCGATCGATTTTTGACCCATAAGTATGCCAATGCTTTGATTTCTTCCAGAATTTTTGTGGTACACGGGTTCGCTTGCCTAAATACCGCCTCGTTCCGCATTTTCCAAAGGCTCCAAAATGTGGTAAGCACCACTGCATGTATTGCCTTCTTTTTCTTCCTCCCATAAGAAGCTCCACCATGTAACTCAAGTAAATCCTTAACATCGAATGCAATACCCGGAGGTAATCCACACCAATCCGCGATATTCTGCCATATTACTTGAGCGAACTGGCACATAGCAAAAATATGTTCACATGTTTCCGCAAAGTATCCGCAGTGAGCACATAGGTTATCTTGTACCATAATATTCCGGCGCCTTAGCGCGCATTTTGTTGGGAGTCTTTCCATTTCCGCCCTCCAAGCTACAAACGCGACCTTCTTCGGGACCCAATTATTCCATTCGAATATTCTTGTGGGAATTTCACGACCAGCCACGCACAGCATATTTTTAATCTTTGCAACATTGAAACAACCATTTTGATCATGTATCCATACCCATTGGTCCGGGCCCAGCCTTATGTCATGCCCACTAGTAATATTCATCAATTCTTGCAGCTGAAATACTTCACTGTTGGTAAGATTTGGTCTACTCCATGCCCATACAAAACTCGGCCCACTTGCACCAAGCAAAAGTCTATCCTTCACCAAGCACTCTTTGAAACTTTCAATCCTAAACAGATCAGGGAATTTAAGATACAAAGGTAATGGATCGGCCCAAATGTCTAACCAGAACTGAATGTTCTCGCCACTAACCAGTTTCGCACACATCGCCAGCCTTAAATCAATACCAGCTGGTAATAAATTATTTCGAATGCTAATGATGTTTTTCCATGGTCCGGAAATCGAAATTTTTGCCGGTATATCGTTCCAACCTCTATTATTATGATGTATTGCCCAGACAACCCTCCGCCACAAACTGTTCTTTTCCGTTTTGAACCTCCACCACCACTTAGCCAACATAGCTAAGTTAGCGTCTCTAATCGAGCCAAAACCCAACCCCCCATAATCAACCGGAGCAATAGTTTTATCCCACGCTACCCAATTCATTTTTGCTTTTTCTTCCGACCCTCCCCAAAAAAATACCCTTCTAATTTTGTCTAAAGCATCCAACACTTTGATTGGTGCTTTAAAAAGCGATAAGAAGTACGTCGGCAAGGCATTTAGAACCGACTTAATTAATGTAATTCGGCCCCCATACGAAAGAGTTTTAGCTTTCCATATTGATAGGCGGTTTTTGAAGACATCTATTACCGATTTCCAATTCCGGGCTAAGTTCATGTTGGCCCCAACAAGCAAACCCAAATGCATAAAAGGGAACGTACCTTGTTTGCACCTTAAACGATTGGCCATACTTATCACTTCTTGTTCTCCCACTCCAATCCCATAAACGCTACACTTAGCCAGATTCACCTTTAAACCAGACGCAAGGTAGAAGCATCTCAATAGCCGTCTTAGGTTATTAATATTTGACAATGACCACTCCCCCAAAAACATTACGTCATCCGCATAAATCAAATGTGAAAGTGTCGGACCACCCTCTTTAATCTCGATGCCTCTAAATAATCCACTGGATACCGCTATCTTCATCATACAAGTCATGGCTTCCATCACAATTACAAAAAGAAATGGCGATAGTGGGTCGCCTTGACGGAGGCCACGGGAACAGTCAAATTCCCTGGTTGGCGATCCATTCACCAGAACAGACGCTCTAGCGGACCGTAGTGTAGCCATAATCCATGATCTCCATTTGCTTGGAAACTTCATTTGGGCCATAATCGAGTCCAGGAAGGCCCAACTGACAGAATCATATGCCTTATTGATATCCACTTTAAAGAATAATCCAACACGCCTATTTTTCTTCAACCAACTCAATACCTCATTCAGAATTAATGGGCCATCCATTATATTCCTACCTGCTAGGAATGCCGACTGCTGCTCCGAAATTAGATTTCCTATCACCAGTTTTAGGCGGTTAACAAGCACTTTGGATATAACCTTATTAATCACACCAATCAGGCTAATCGGCCTGAAGCTAGCAGGGCCGACAGGATCTTTAACCTTGGGGATTAGGGCAATGAACGAAGACGTGCAACCTTTATTAATCGAACCCTCCATGTAAAACTTATTAAACAGTCGGACCAGATCAACCCGGAGACCCTCCCAACACCTTTTTATAAACTTGAAATTGAAACCATCAGGCCCAGGAGCCCGATCACCCTCACACTCCCATACCGCTGCTTTAATTTCCTCCACTGTAAACGGCTGTTCCAACATCGATGCCTCAGAATCTGAGATATAGGCAATTCCAGGACAAACCATATCAGGTCTATTAGTCATCGTCTCAGAGAACTGGATTTTAAAAAATTCGTACAGGGACTCTTTTATAGCCAATGGATTGGTTATCCATTCACCTTCAATCATCAGGCCATTCAATCTGTTAGTACTAATATTAGAATTAATCACAAGATGGAAATAACTTGAATTCTCATCACCATCAACGGCCCACTTAGCCCTGGACTTTTGTCTTAGATCCAGTTGCTTCATCCTATCAAATTCAGCCACGAAGTTTCTACATTCTGCTCTTTCAGCCAATTCTTCGTCCACCAAAACCCTTTCCTCTGCCAGATTTTCTATTGCCGCCAGCCTTGCCTTTTTTCCATCATACATACCAACCCTTCTATTTTTTTCCCGTTTCAGCCATGTTTTGATATTGTTTTTAACCACCTCAATTTAATGGCAAGAGCGAGATCTTCCGGACCCGAGAAATTAAATTCCGCACATTTTAATAACACGTACTCTGGAAACCCCGTATATTCAAACCATGAATTAAAGAATCTAAACGGTATGTGACCAAAATCCGACTGAATCGTAGATAACACAATAGGCCGATGATCAGATACTTCCCTAGCCAATGCAACAACTGTAGCATTAGGCCATCTTTCTCTAAAGCCCAAGCACACAAGGAATCTATCAAGTTTGCTCAATTTTCTACCGTTGTCTGATATATAAGTAAAGTTTCCCCCTCCCATATTATATTCCACCAAACCAGCTGATAAGATGAATTGGTTGAAGGCCTCGGCATTAGACGCTATAAATTCAGAATTCATTCTCTCACAGGCATCACGTACCTCATTAAAATCTCCCATCATGACCCATAACCCCTGCAATGAGTTCCTAAAACCTAGTATCTCAGACCAAACCCCCCGTCTACTGGTTGCATCATTAGGTGCATACACATTTACCAAGTTCATCCTACACCCTGATTGAGTCAAGTAACCCGAAATTATAATAAAATGCCTATTATAATTAATATCGACACACCTGAAAACCGCAGGGCACCATAAGCACGCAAGGCCGCCTGATCTTCCTACCGAATCAACCACAGCACACTTGAACTCGGCCCTGCCCCAGAACTGACTAAAAAGGAATGACTCAGACTGCTGCAATTTCGTTTCCTGTATAGCAAGAAAATGTATCCCGTAACTAGTTTTTAAACCCCTTATCCAATCCGATTTCCGATTGCTCCGAACCCCCCTTAAATTCACAGAAAGGCAATTCATTGAAAACAATTATCAGCACCTTCTTCCATTACTAGTTTTTCCGTCTCCGCAGCGAAACCCTTCAGATTTATGCCGATTATAGCTCCAACTTGTACCGTGGCTTCCACTTCTTCCCTAAGGAGAATTTCGGCATCAGACCCCCCTAGGTCAGGGCTTGCGGTATCAGCATTCTTATCCACCTCACGATCTTCCATGTTACCATTGGTATCTCTAATTGAAACCTCAATATACTCACTGTTACCTGAGTAATCACCCATAGGATTGTTCAGATCTAAAGAGACCGAATCGGATCTAAAAGGTTCACCAAACTTCCTTTGGGTGGGCCCCTGCACCGAGCCTAGCGAAGGTGGGCTCCTCTCTGCTCTGTTCCTTTTACCCAAACAATTAACTGGGGTTGGGCCATCATTAACATCCATTAAGTTATTTTGTTCGTACACCCCCTCCGGCCCAACTTGTCTACCCTCACCATAACTAGACTTATTCTGGTGCATACCCTCTGGCCCATCATCCTCTGGCCCATCATCCTTATTCTTAATATTTAGACTAGGTCCTGTTTCCAAGTCAACTTCGACATTGCAATTCACGTGAGCCGTTTTATTCGTATCCCCACATACATTGATTGTCCATGTCATCATTGGAACCAACACACTTTTGACGTGTCGAAGACCCATCACCTTCCTGAGACGATTCATTAGTTGACGTCGATCCTTTACCACCATCCGCCTGATCTCCGGTGTTCTCTGTTGCCGGAGTTTTATTAATAACCGGTTCCATTACCACCGGGGTGACATTATTCCTGATCTCTCCATCTTCGATTTCCTCATCATCGGCCAGCTCCTCATCTGACTCATTACACGAACTCATGCCATCATCTCTATCACTGTTAACCAAAGACTCCTCATAGCCAAACCTTAACATGTCATCTCCGATGGACTCCGATGCCTAAGCAATTTGGCTCTTATTACTCCACTTAATAACCACAGCTTCGTCTATTTTGGATTTCTGCTTAGTTAATACCGTCACCGAGCTATCCGAATTGTTATCATTTTGCCAGGAGAACGAAGACGATTGTATTACTTTACCAAACTGACCCCCAATCTTGTCAAACAAGGAATTCTCCCGTAAAATAAAAGGCACACCCGTTATGTTAATCCGAACGAGTCTACTATACGGGATGTCCTCACCCTTCCAAAGATAAAACTCCGAAAAAATGTTACGGAAGAACGTAGCATGAGATTCCAAACAGCCCATAGCCATCGTTTTATCTTTGAAGGTAAGCATGTAGGTCATACCACCAACAAACGACATTCCTACATCTGAAAGCCCATTCTCTTCCAATGTCATTTTTAACTTGCTAACTGACAGAATTACTTTGGTGCATCCAACAATAGACCTTCCAATGCAGTGTACCGGATACAGTGACCCATTCCCGTCCACCGTAACAACTTTACTGCCATGTCCATACTCCTCCTTATTTCCTCTTAATAGGTCAGCGTACGATCTCCCTTCCTGAAACGAAGACGTACCAGACGGTCCAGCATCAGGAGTTTGTTTCCCAACATCCTGTTGTACATTCTTATTAGCACCAGTTGGTTGATTGTTACAGTCCTGGAAAGTCTCCTTAGGCAACCACACATTACGGCCCAATAACTCCGGATCATATGTAATCTTTTTGTGGTCCTTATCATACTTAGCCAGCGATACAATAGCTTTCATGTCAAACATTCTAATCGAATTTAGTTTAGACAGTGTCCCCTTCATATCCACCACCCCCACAAACCTTACAAATCCAAAACAGCGGCCTCTAGTATCTCTTTTCCGAGCCACATACGCATCTGAAATGAAACCGAACGGTTGGAAAGATCTCCATAGAATATTCCTGGTAACCCGGTCCGATAGGTTCTGAACTAAGAACGACCATTCTACACCGTTGCCTTTGCTTTTGCGATTCTTCCGGTATTGCACCTCTGACCACGGTCCACCATTGTCAAACTCTCCCCCCACTCATTCCGGGAGGCCATTGATGATACCACAAGAAACTAAAGCAGCGAATGGATGACACAAGAGCCCAGATAGAGAGCACGGTTAGATCTAGATGGCCACCCAGGACCGATCGATTAAACCCCACTCGCTATGCAGATTCAGTAGCAAAGGACAAGCTTCAGATATTGCTAATTTTAACTATTTGATTATATGTATTACATGAATTTAACCAACAAAAATCATGATCATAACTGTTTGATCTTCTGTATTACTTGAAAAAACAGTGGATAAATTACACTTTTCATCCTTTATGTTTGTATCAGACTGCAACGGATGACCTTTAACTTCTATAATTACAGTCACAGTCCTTTATTTGCAAAACTCATTACACCTTACGTCCTTTGCTCTAACCAGGTTAATTTTTTCAGTTAGATCTAGTCATGTGCATTGCACATGAGGGTAAATTTGTATTTTCACCATCTTAGGGACTATTTTTTTATGTCATGTCACCAATATCCTTTGCTTTTTCATGTCTTTTTTTTTTTTTTTTTTTTTTTGGATAAGTGAGCATTAGCCTGGCAAATATATTCCAAAAAGGGACGTGTTACAGGTTTTAAGGGGGCATACCCCCCGAGACTCCTAAAAGAGGACACCCCGAAACAGGCTTCGGGAACCTCACCAACGAGAAAGCTATATAAAACCCGACTAGGCTATCAAACAATAGCTTAGTAGGATAATATAAAGCAAACTACCACTAAAACGAGCAAATACAAAAAAATACACGAAAAAATACGCTAAGCTAAAAAACAAAGCAGAGGAACTAGCTACAAGAAACAAACAAACCTGCTACCCCGATTCAACAGGTTTACGGACAACATGATTACATACGGTGGGAGGGTTTGGCCACAACCGGGTCCCTCATAAGGCCCTTAAAAAATTGAGCAGATCCACTAGTGTCTTCACCGACATCTTCGATACAGAAATCTGAATTTAACCCAAGTTCCAAGCATTGATCATAGAAAAAATCCCATTCCCCAGGTTCCCAATTCTGCGTATCTACGGCCAACACCGTTTGGGACTTTGATTTGAGACGCTTTGTAATTGCATCCTTTTGGGCTTGGGTGATACCATAATCATACCCGTTATCATCATCATCTTCATCAAACTCCTCCAAATCCAAATCCATATCCACAGTCCCTCTACCCGCGGCACCATTATCATTAGGAGTATTCCAAGTAGGAAGAGTCCGTTTAGTGGAACTAGGAGTGTGAGTAGAGGTTGACGGAATATCCACGTGACCCAAGGTTACTTGGTTAAACGGGCCAGGAGGGTACAAGTTATCCGCTTCTTCTACGAGATTAGAGCATCTAAGACTAGCATCCATGTCAAGAACTGAAAAACGATTACCAGTACATACCGGGGGGGTATCCGTATCCATCACACTTTTATTTTCCTGCAGATTGGTTGAATTGCTCTTCTGTTTTTGAGTCAAACCATTAACAGCTTTGCCGAAATTAAACCCAGTTGTAGTTTTTTGACTTTTAGCCGCTGATCTCGTAACCGGTCCCTTTTTCACAGCCTCATTAACTGGTTTATTGACCTGGGCAGCAGAATTCTTAGCCTGGGCATCAGATTTTGAACTAGCGTCTTTCTTCTGGGCATTGTTCTGCTTCACCTTTTTCCCACCCGAACCACCTGCATTCATTTTTTTAGAAGGAGCCTGGGATTTCGGTTTACTATTCTTTGTGTGCCCGGGGTTGTGAATCTTTTTTGTAACCGTTTCGAAACCATCACCTGAGTCTACCATAACTTGGTCTACAGCCTGCTGAACCACTGGCACATCAGCATTAGTCTCATTACAAAGATCAGATTGGTCGTTTTTTTCCAAAGAGCTGGATTCCATTGCCTGTTTTTTATAATGACCACACTGTTTTAAAGTATGCCCATACACTATACAATGGCTGCAAATGGGCGGCTTCCATTGGTACACAATGTGCAGTTTTGCATTACGCGGAGGTCGTTGGTTAACTTGAGGGTACACGAGCTCAACCTCATCAGGCAGAGCATTTGAAGCAGGAACATCAACCAACACCCGAGCGTACCCTATTTTTCCCGTCTTATTTTCACACCGATCCTTAGTGACACGGTCCATTAGGAGAGGATACCCTACCCCACTTAAAATTTTACTGAGCCCTTTGCCCGTCCAAAGTTCTAATGGAACTTGTTGAACCGTAACCCATAGGGGGATCACCGATGGCTCTATTTTTTCAAGGCACACCCCGGGTTCCCATCTATTCAGAAATATCGGAACGTTATTTACCATCCAAGGACCATTTTCAAGGGCTTGGTTCATGCCATTTTCACTTTTAAATTTAAAAAAGAAAAAACCTGCAGAGCTTTTTGAGACAGTGTCTAGCTCAAAAGACTGCCAAAGCCGCCTAAAACAAGCATTCACTACCTTATAATCCATGGACGTGCCTAGGAAATATCCATATAGGTGTAATGCAAAAGACTTTGCCGAGTACCTGAGATCCTCCTGAGTAATCATCACCTGTTTCTTACCCTCCGGGGAGACCACAGGAGGAATGTATTCGAGCCTCGTGTCTTCTAGCTCATTATTCCTCCTAATTTGATCCGCAAACGTTCTCCTACCTGAAACATGCTTATCCCACACTGATTTTGCTAAATCAGGCTCCTCTGCTTTTTCATGTCTTGATTATTCTTGAATGTTGTTTGATTCCAAAATCAAGAAAACAGAAAGTTTATTTTGATGATGAATAATTAAATACTTTTCTTGACACTTGATTTACTGCAAAACTTCAATTGTATGGGCATGCTTGTTGTCGAGGGCACATACGATAAAATGGAAGCTCTTTTATGCCAAAATATTCACCCAGTTGACATTTTATTGATGATGGCCGCTCCGGAAGGCGATAAGCCCAAAATCGAGGAACTGTTGAAAGCAGGAGCCAATAACAACGTTAAATATTCAGATGGAAAAAACGCACTTGATAGATGATGAATATTTTAATTTATTCTGCTCAAAAAGCATGATTTTTTAATCTTGCAAACTCGAAATTTGTTATATGTTATTTAGTTTTTAGTCAGATCTGAATCGAACCGTGACAAGCGCAGATTTGAATCGATGGTTAACAAGGCTTGCAAATTAAAAAAAAACTATGTGATAAGGGTCGATCTGAATCAAGGCTTAGGGGCAGATCTGAATCAAGGCTTAGGGGCGGTGGGTGTGACGTGGTGGTGGCCGACTGTGAACGGTGGCCGGAGTAGTGGTGGTAACGAGATTTGGTGGTGGCCGGCAGCTGAGTTGCAGATCTGTGAAGGATCCGACATAGCAGCTGAGTTGCAGATTGTGACTTATTTTGTAAAGTGGTGGCGGGTGGTGGTGGCAAGATGTGATGGTTAGGGAATTGGGGAATATGATGTATATATATAATTGTTTGGGTTTTATTTATTAAATATTTAAATAAAAGTATGAATTGACCAGAATACCCTTAAGTGAATAAATTTAACTTAAAATTTTAACCTAGTTAGAGCCAAAGGACGGAAGGTGTAATGAGTTTTGTAAATAAAGGACTGTGACTGTAATTATTGAAGTTAAAGGTCATCCGTTGCAATCCGATACAAACATAGAGGACGAAAAGTGTAATTTACCCAAAAACAGTCTTATCTCTAGATCAAATGTCCTTCTGGAATCTTCTAATTTTGAGTTAATGTATTGTACTCTCACTTTTTAATGGATTTAGCTTCTAATTCATCATTGTAAATATTCGAAAGCAAATTGAAAGGACTTGGTGAATTGTCCAATCGCCAACTATGGTTTTGTCACCTATAATTCGTGTATCAAACAAAACACCTGATGTAAAATTCCAATTGTGCCTTTAAAAAAATTCCCATTGTACGATAGATACTGCATGTCATGTTGATGAGTTCAAACCATATGCGACAGATACTGCATGTCTACATCGCGTATTCACCACATTTTTTTGCATATTTAGTTATTAACATACAAGAGAAGTAGGTTACAACCCTGTGTACTACATGGGTTGCATTATGGATGAGCAAATGGTACCCATTACCAGTATCGAACCGGGTACATTTTCGGTATCGATTCGGTACCGACTTTTGATATTTTCGGTACCGGTTCGGTACCGGTACCGTTGCATATATGTAATTTTATATAATAAATAATAAAAATATATATCTTTAGAAAAAAAAAACTCGTATATTGAACGTGTCGAATAAAATATAATGTCATATGTTAACACAAACAGTCGTCAAAGATTTATCTTTTAAAAACAGATTTGACATTTGAAAGAATTGTGTGATTATAATGGTGAGTCCAAACTAATATAGCGATGCGTCTAAAAACACTTACAATTTGATAGAATCATAAACCAGACCTAGAATAATTATTTAATTTTAGTGAACCTTTGATCTATATATCAAAACGGGAACCTTTGATTCCTAATTTACTATAATTTCAATCACCAAACTCCAAAGTATATATATTTACTCATAATAAAAACAAATGTTTATCCTTATCTAATCTTTTTGTTTAAAATTTTTTATAGAAAAACAAATATGTATTCTTAATTATTATTTTTGTTTAAAATTAAAATTATCTAATAAGGTCATCATAAAAACAAACGTTTATATTCTTATATAATTTTTTGTTTAAAGTTATTACAGTTAATTACATAGTTAGTCCATGTGGTTTGCACAAAGTAACATACTTAGGTACTAATAGTTTAAAATCACCTTCTAGGGTATTAACTTTTCATTTTGTAACGTTTGGAGGTGTTAACGTTAATTGTTTGTTAGACTATTAGTACATAAGTATGTTATTTTATGCAAACCACAGTGACTAACTACGTTAATACTCTAGAAGTTAATACCTCCAAACGTTATAAAATGAAAAGTTAATACCCTAGAAGGTGATTTTAAACTAGGGGTGTTCATGAGCCGATTCGATCCGATCGAAGGTCTGCTCATGCTCGAATTGAATTACAACCGATCCGATCCGAGCGGATCGGATTTACAAAACTGAGCGCAAAAGTGATGCTCATGCTCGGATTGAATTTGAATCGATCGGCTCGGTTTCGCTCGGTTTTTACCAAATCCTAAAAAAATCGAGCGGATCGTTTTCTCTCGGTTTCGCTCGATTGAATGATAAGGCTTTGTTCAACAAAAATAAATTCTAACTTAATTAAAACATGTCCAAACACTTTACTAACAAAAGCAATACATAACTCAGTTCATTCAAAAAATGTTCTTAACAATATCAAGAATCACAAAATAAAGTGCGAATACAAATTGTCATTTAGTTCAAAAGCCATAAACTTCTTATTTAAGCTTGATCATCTTCATCCACAAAATTCAACTTCAAATCAACATATTACCTATAAACAAAAGCATTAAACAAAACCATTAAGTTCTATACATTACATAACAACTTTTAGGTTTTGTTAATTATAAAAATACCTTTCATTTATTATCAGACCCATCTGGAGTCAACACATCAATTTCCAGTTTTTCTTCATCTCTTGCAGCTTGCTACACATTAAAAAACAAAATACAAATGTTAATGCATAAACTACAAAAGTATAAGTAGATTATAAATGTAATAAAAGCTTACTTTCAATGTTTTTAAGGTTGTTTTTGAGCTCGCCTTTAACCAATCACTTCCACAAACAAGGCGTTCCACCATATCCTTTGAAAGAGAGCTCCGGTAGTCATCCAATATACGCCCCCAGCACTCAGATGTCTTATACGGATTACAATACTTGTCAAAAAGTGATTTTAACTTACTTTTCACATCTTGAACCATGATCGTACATTCTTCCTCTAAATACAATCTCTCAAAAGTCCACTCAACAGAGAACATCTTAAAACGGGGATCTAAAATTGATGCAATAGACATAAGGATCCCAATTTGATTGTCCGTCAGACGACCTGTTGCAGAATGAACACAGGAGCGACGATCTGTTGCAGAATGAAGACTGGAGCGACTCACTTGTTTGATTGTCCGATGATGTGTGTAAGTGTGACTGTGGACCGGAGAGGGAGAGTGAGAGTCGGAGACACTTGAGCGGCGATATGAATATGATACGACTGATGACTGAATTCTATTTTAGGAAATAGATTTGGGGTTAGATTTTTATATTAAATATTAAGTTGGGCTAATATTATTTGGGATTTTATTTTTTTTGGGCTATTATTTTTTTGGGTTTTTAATCTATAAAATCTATAATATATATATATATATATATATATAGATATAGATATATATTAACTATTAATAAAAATAATTCGACCGAAACCGAGCGATCGACGAGCGAGCAGAGCTTTGCTCATGCTCGGATTGAATTTGAATCGAACCGATCCGATCGGCTCATTTACAAACTGAGCGGGAATCGAACGAACATTTTTCGAGCGATCGTCGAGCGATCTTCGATCGTCGAGCAGTTTGGACAACCCTATTTTAAACTACTAGCACCTAAGTATGTTATTTTTTGCAAACCAAATGGACTAACTGTGTAATTAACTCAAATTATTATTATTATTTAATATGATCATAATAAAAACAAACGTTTATCCTTATCTAATTTTTTTTTGAATTATTTAATAGAAAACAAATACTTATTCTTATCTAATATTTTGTTTAAAATTATTATTATTATTATTATTATTTTATTCAATAGGAGAGATAAATTGGAAAATAAGGTGTAACCAAATTATTTATCACCAAAACCAAACTTTGTATTAATATATTATTTATTTTTATTTTCATTATTAAAAAATTTATTATATAGATTTTATTACATAGTTTTTTAAAGATACAACTTTTTTTATTATTTGGCATATAAAATTAGATATATTTGTGCAATACACGGGGTTTTTAAAGACAAATTTTTTTATTATCTACTATACAAATTTTAAAAACATAATTTATTTTATTATTTACTATAAAAAAGACATTTATTAGGGTTTTTTAAAGATACAACTTGATTATGCAAATAATATCAAATATCATAGAAAAGAAAAATAGTTTATAATTCAATTTTTTTTATAATTTTCAACCCTATAGTTATTTGTCTTTTAAAACTTTGTCATAAAACATTTTATTTTTTATCTTAATATTTTTCCACTTTCAACTTTGTTCTCATATACTTTTCATATTTTACAAATTTGTCATTTTACGTTTCGGTTTAATTTTTACGAGTTAACACCATACAATGCAGATGTGTGGTTCAAAGTTTTTACTTTATTTTGTTTTGCAATTTAAGTTTAACAACCCTGACACAATTTGCGGGTCCTAAGTCGAAAAAATTATTTTTTTCTATGTTTTACGTTTGAGGTTAATTTTTGCAAGTTAACACGCTGCAATGGGCATGCGTGATTCAATGTTACTTTTTTTTCGGTTTAACAATCCTGCCGCAAAGCGCGGATTCTTAACACTAGTTTCTATAATTTATTTGTTAAATTGAGGGTGTCGTAATCCTCCTCATGGGATGATCTTACATTTTCTTTATTCTTGTCAAGTGATGGTTCATATATTATAAATAAATAATGTTAGTGACGACGATAAACAAATAATATATTTAATAGTTAGAACATTTTAAATACATGAGAAGATATACCAACCTCATATAGTCATAGTTTTTTGAAAGATTCCACATCGAGTTAACCCAAATAAACATGTAACATTAACCTACTAATTAATTATACTTAAATTTCTGGTGTGATGCTTGCAACCAAAACCTCTAGGAGCTACAATACAAAGTTATGGTGACTTGGGTCTATCAATACATTATTTTATGATTTCGTATCACACTGTCCCTAATTTTAAAAGACCTTAATTTATAAAGTTATGTATGTTAATATATAAGGGGTTGGTTAATGTACAATATTCCTTAATGTACGATGTGTACGAGATGAAATTACGCATGTTATAAAACTTAAAAACCCTAATCACGCATGTCGAAACCCATAATCACAGGAACATAATCACGCATGTACAAAATCAGAAATCACGCATGGGGTAAAAAACCTAATCACGCATGTTATATTTTCACAGGGTACGCAACGTACGTTAAGCAAAATTGTACATTACACTTTTACAATATATAATTATTGGAAATCAAATAATGCATAATACAAAATTATTAGTTCCAACCTCTAAAGAAAAGAAGCTTTTAGAATTCTAACTTTCCATCTCATAATGTTCCTTAATTAAAATTTAAGTATATCATGTAGATCCTAAAAAGGTTAAAATTACCTAACATAGACCCTTAAAAGGTTAAAATTACCTAACGTATTGCACAATTTTATGTCTTTGGTAACAATAAATAACTTTTCTTTATCTTTGTGCATGAATAAACAAAAAGGTTGCCACCAAAATTTCTTTTAAATAAAGATCTTTTTTATTAAGTTTCGTTGAAGGCCCAAAACACATTACGCCTCTAGTATTATTAATCATTTTGCAAAACGTAAAACCATATTTTACCAAACACACCATGTTACTCCATCCAACTTTCTATTTTTGGTAGGTATAATGCAAAACGTAAAACCATTTTTTACCAAACACACACCATGTTACTCCCTCCAACTTTTTTTTTTTTGGTAAGTTCTATCGAAACCTCATTCACGGATTGTATAACATTTGGAAACGCGTACCTTTTGATTTTGTAAAATGCACTACATGTAAAATTTTTGACAAGAACCCACTAGCTTTTGTAAAATGCACTAGATGTAGAATTTTTTACAAGAACCCACTAAAATTTATGAACATGTTTTTTTTTGTTTTTTTTTTTTTTTGACAGGCAACGAAACCAGTTTATACCATCATAAAAACCAAACCAAACCAGCAAGATGCTATATTTATGGCTAATTCAAAGGTGACATGGCAGGCCAGCTCAAGTCTGGCCGCCTGCATGCGTCACAAGGTGTTACCTGGTTGTTGGGGTTTCCGCTTACGGGGGTTTTCGAGTGGGACCTGAAACGTCAAATAACTGGGTACAATTGGAATCAGTGGCGTAGTCAGGATTTTTTCCTATGTGTTCAGAAACTTTCGAGGTACGAACGATCGATTGTCTATCATTAGATTTCAGCTTCTTCTACGGGTTTGATGTTGAAATTTCTACGGATGCAATGTCGAAATACACGTATATATAACACTAATTCTTTTTTTGGTATGGGTTCGGCCGAACTCGTACGTCTCTATGTACCTACGCCCTGATTCCAACTACTAAATATTGAGTCGGTAGGCGTCAAGAAGTTCGTATAGGTTGATACAGGTCATTTTTTTAATCGTACTTATCGAACTGCCACCAACTATTTATAAAAAATAGAAATTGGACAAAATGGGTTTACATGTCAAACCCAATCCAGCTCATTTTGTTTCAACATTCAGTCATTCAGTATCTTATGAATAACTAACCGTAAGTTAAGTTGAAAAGGATCATGTAGTTTAAATACATTGAAACACAAAGTGATTATGCATGAGCTATACATGCTACAGTTGAATTATTCATGTATCATCCAATCTAAAATTTGTTGTCTCGGCAAAATAAGAAATAAAGATAGATGTGAAGTTCAACGAACATCAGAAACACACCAACTATCACTAGTACAAAAAAGAGCAAATAAAACGGTTTAGAAAAGGCTTTTAAGACGATTTTATGGAAAGCGACATATTTGAGATTTGGAATTAAACATATTTTATTGGACCGTCTTATTTTGATAAATGAAACCACCATATTTGAGATTTGGATTTATGAAATCTCCATTAAACCGTCATATTAGACCTAATATATTAAACCGTCATATTAGGCCTATTTTATTATATGGAACCGTCATATATTTCTCATTTTATTATTAAAATTTTATATATAGACAATACAAATTCCCCTAACTTAACTTAAAATTTAAAGGACAAGTACAACGTGTCAAGGAGATCACACAAATGATAATAAAATAATAAGAAGAAATAAATAAATCAGTTTCCAAATCCAAATTAGAGTAGGACCATACCATCTAATTGTTATATATTCTTTCAAGATATGTGTTGTTTTTAAAAAACACGTGCTATACAAATATTAAATGATTCGATTGATACTCTCATTACAACATGTGAAATTACAAAATGTGAAAACTTTATGCAACTTGTTGTTCACGATTTATATTGAACTAGTGGAATTCCCCTTCCCGTTGCGCAGGGAATTTAATCCCATATTGATTAATTTTATTAGTTCGGTATATAGCGACACTTAGTATCATAACCAAAAGATAATACCCAAAGTCCTGATATACTCAAAAAGATATCAACATTAGCTTTGCATAGATCTAAAACTATAAAATTAATATTTTTAAGAGATGGACACATGTAATACTCGAAGGTCACACAAAGCTTCCTACAAAATAACTCATTTTTAGTTTAACAATCACTATTTTTATGACATAGATTAAAAAGGGTTTAAAAATATATAACTTTATATGTCTTACACCTCGTAAAATCGTGTCTGACACGTGTCCCTATTCCTATTTATGCCTAATGTTGGCTAGGAAGGACTATCTTTGCCAAATGATGAAAGTATGAATGTGGAGGGACCTCTGAGTGACCTTTTACGGTGTTCGTATTCTCAAATGAGCCACTTGTTGGACGAGAGGAACCGTTTGTGAAATTGTTTGAAAGTTTGTTAATTGGAGGACTAAAGGCGTCAACGTGTTAATTTATAGCTCTGAGTGACTCTTTAACGAACTAAGAGCTTAATGATGTTCGGTCATACTCTTGGATGTGCTTAGTATTGGCCATGTGGGGCTATATATGTCATTTATAACAATACATAAAAGTATGGAAGTTAAGGGGCCTAAAGTGTCAAAGCCTAAAAATTGTTTTGTGGGTCGAAGCCCTATACGGACCGCATGCACAGGACCTCTACGGTCCGCATACGTCTGCCAGCCAAGGTTGCAAAAGTCGTTAGGCGCTCCCTAGTCGGTCGACCGGGGAGTTGAGAGTACTCGGCATAGGCAGAGAGTACTCGGGGAGTACTCGGACATGTTAAATTATAAAGAAATTAGTTTTCGGAAATTAAATATACGTCTAATAACATAAATTTACTAATATTTATAACAAAATACGTGAAAATGATATTCATTATTATTTAATACGATAGTCATATAAATTATGTTTTATTATTTTTTAAGTCAAACTCGGCCCGAATTGACCTACTAGATCTGATTTTGGTCGAGTTTGACCGCGTTTGATCGATTCCGAGTAATTAGGCGGAGTTAGAGAAAGTCGCCTCGGCAGCCTACCTTGTAGCGGCTACTCGGGGAGTACTCGGCCTTGGAAACCTTGTTTTACAACCACGGCAGCCCACACAAACTGCCAAAACGCATTCTATTCGAAACTAGGGGCTCCCAAACTGCTATGCCACGTTAGGGGACATTTGTAAGCACCTTATAACTCCCTCTAACACCTGGAAGCTCCTCCATCATCCTCCTACACTATAAATAGAGGACTGATATGTTAATGTAATTAACATATTTTGATGTTATTAAACTGATCATAAACTGAGTATTCATATAATGTCGTAAATTATGTTTTTAAATGACCAAAGTGCCCTTTCGGCACATAGAATGGGTTTAAACATAATTTCTCATATCAAACTCATTACCTACTGATATAATATCATAATTAGAATATTTTGGGGTACCAGATCAGTTTATAATCTAAGTTTATGTACAAGTTCTTGTATTATGTCCTTAAATGACGAAAATGCCCTTTTGGCACTTAATATGATTTTAAATCATAAATGTGATACAAAACTAATTACCTACTGTTATGATATCATAAATAACATATTTTTTCACTAAGAATCTGTTCATAACTTCAGTTTTGATAAATGACGAAACCTGACACATCTGGGACGGGTTTAGGGTCGATTAATCAAGTTTGGGACTAGTTTTTATTTTTTTCACAGGTTTGGGATTTGGTGATATACCCGTTTACCCGATTGTATACCCGATGTAATTTCTTTTATATTTTTAAATATGTAAATATATAATACATCATTTTTTCTATACATATAGGTAATTTATCCCGTATACATTATAGTTATTTGATATATTTCTTGAGTGATAATACTAAATGTAATTGATTAGTAGTTACCCGATAGGTTTTGGGTCTGATATACCCAACGAGTAAACTTTTTAAAATCAATGGGTTACCCGAAACCCGCAGGTATACCCGATGGGTACTTACCCGCTAGAAACCCGACGGGTTTTGGGACGGGTTTGGGACAAGCTTATCTAATCGGGTTTGGGGTTGGGATTACCTAAACCCGTCCCAAACCCGACCCATTGCCATCCCTACGTGGTTGGTTTACGTCCGATCAAGTTTCAATAACATTATAAAAAGTGATTGTACACTTCGTTCACTAGAAGACTAAAACCACATATAGTCGATATTCATTAAGAACTTTGAATTGAATTTACAAATCATATAGCTACTGTTTACCCGGTTTTTGAATTAAATTTACATTTACATTACAAATCATAGCTATTGTTTACCCGGTTTCATAAACAGATTTTGATTTTACATCAAAACTATAACGTATCTTGATTTTCTTTTTTATTCCTTTTTTACTGTTTCATTATTTTTCACTATGAATACCAAAACAGTATATAACTTTGTTGTTACTAGTTATTATCGAAAGAATGGTATTTTGGAGGGAAGAAAACAAAAACCCTCAAAAGTTGCAAATCCCACGCCCAATTTCTTTACACCTGTCTCTCTCTCAATCTTCAAAGGATTCCCCAAATCAAAACCCCCAAAATCTTCCATCTTCCCACCATTATTCATTCGCATTTTCATCTCTCCCCCATTGTTTCTAGATCCGGTTATCAGGTAAGATCTTCATACTTTTCTTAATTTCTAGATATTTACAACCTTAATCTCTAGTTTCTACTGTGTTTGCTATCTGGATTTTTAATTTCGTCTTGAACTATAAAGCGATTGGAGGTTTAGGGTTTTAGTTCGCTGTTTAACGATTGAGGAATCAAATCATTTGATATCATACCTAGGGTTTATTGTTGTTCGTGTCGCTATGTGTGTGATTTGCGTTGCTATATGATGTATATTAGTTGAGTTTTTAATATGTTTTTGCAATGTTTGATGTTTGAGTGTTTAGGGTTTGTATAATTGTACTTTGAAGTAATGTGAGTAAGATGAATCGAGCTATTAAAGCTGGAGAAATAAGATTTTATTGAACTGTGGCCTTTGTTAAAGAAATTGCCCAAAAAAAAAGATTCAGTGTGATATGGTTTAATGTTTACTTTTTTATTACTTTTAACCAAAAAGTATATTAGTGGGTTTGTATATGTGCATCAACTTGTGTAATCAATAAAAAGAGTTTTTAGCGTAGTTGTTGCAAAAATAATTCCATTATTAGTTGTGTTGATGCATTTTGGACCAATTTTCACTATTATAAATTAGTGATGATATTGGATAAGTGTAGACAAAATAACTAAGATGTTGCACAATTTACTGGACACAGAGGATAGGATAAAAATGAGATTTCTTTTCAATGGATTTTACAAATTCAAGTTTAAACATAATGAATAAGATACTGCACAATTTACTAGTAAAACAAGTTCTTCTTCACTTGCTGTAAAATTCGCAAATAATGGTCATCCAACTCTCGTTGTTTCAATTATGGTTTTTTTTAGAAACCAAGTTTAAAAATGTAGGAGAAGAAAAAGAGGGGAGTTTCTAAATGCAAAAAGAAGCTTTCAAATCCGGATCAATCTAAAGTTGATTTTAACGAGGAGGGTATAGCGATCGGTAAGAATGCAAGGAGCTTTATGTCTTGGATTGGTGTCGAATGCAAAAGAAAGATCCCGTACGATAAACGTGCCAGAAAAGTAAACCCTAAAATGTACGAAGATATTTGGGAGTACGCTAAGGTATTGTTTCTTCTTTTAGCTAGTGGGATTCCCCGCGCTACACGGCGGAACCCGGTCGGTATCGATTAGGTCCATGTTAAGATACCATTTTTCATATAACATCCCAAAATTCAAGTAACAACGACACCCAAACCTAAACATACAGAAACAAAAAAAATCCCCATTATAATCAGTGGCACTGTAGCCACTAACATAGCTTTTTAATATATATAAGAATTTGAAAATATATATATATATATATACTTACATAGGAGACCGCTAAAACGAGAACCACCTCGAGTTGTAAGAACCGCGAGAACTACACCGTACGGGGCGAGGTGGACCAAATTTTTTTTTTCATAAACGTAGATGCGTGTATTATAAACACATTTGTAAAAAAAATTCAAAAAAAAATGTCGTGTGTGTAGTTTTGAGCACCACAAGTTTGTGTTTACGGGTACCGTAAATTTTCCGGTATGATTTACGGTACCCGTAAACACAAACTTGTGGTGCTCAAAACTACACACACGACATTTTTTTTTGAACTTTTTTTACAAATGTGTTTATAATACACGCATCTACGTTTATGAAAAAAAAACTTGATCCACCTCGCCCCGGATCAAAAAGTTCTTGCGGTTCTTACAACTCGAGGTGGTTCTCATTTTAGCGGTCACTTACATACATACATACATACATACATACATACATACATACATATATATATATATATACTTCAACATCATCCGGTATATAAAACTTGGAAGGGTTACATATTTGATTCACGTAAAGGTAAAAATGATAATGATTATTCATGTTACGAGATTACAACATTATTCAAACAGGCCATAGAACAAAATATGACGTGGGCTAAGGTTAAAGTAAGTTCTGATTCATTTTTTGTAGTTTGTTTATTTTATATCTTAGTTAACTAACTGTAAGTTCAATTAACTATTTAGTGTCGTCTACAACCTAATGAATGGGATTGCGGTTATTGTGTTATGTTGGCTATGTATGATTTTGTGATTTGTAATAGAGAACACATGGTAAGTATATTTTGTACATTTCTATTTATATACGTTTAACAACAATGTGTATTAAACCATAACCTAACTTTTATCTATCTTTATGTTTTAGTTGGTAAATAAAACTACAATGGTTCGTCAGGGTGATATTGATGAATTTGTAGAGCGTACTTTAAAGGTGTTTATATCATTTTTTGGTGACGCTGAGGATGGGGAGGATCAATGAAGGTAAGTGTATTAGTATGCAAATCTATTCATAGTGTTTTTTTCCAGTTTTTCTACATTTTTTATAAATGTTTAGGAAACTTGACTGAGCCTCCGAACATAGTCTTTTGATTCATTATATTGAGAATTAATTGCAAAGATGGTTAAGTCACTTTGACCCGTTCGTCTATTTGACTCCAAGGGCCTAGGCACACATATATTATCAGGGATTCCTAGGAGCAACACATGACTTTGTATTAATGTTGACTATAGTTGGCATGACTTATGCATTAAAATTTTCTAGAATTTGAGATCGTATTTTATTTTAATCCTAAATAGTAGCTGATAAACATTTTATGTGTTTTGATTAGTGACAGGAATTCTAGTTAACTGGTCAAAGCTTGTGGTGGATGAAGGTAGTTCCACAAAGTCGAAGGTTTTTAGAGTGTTTTTTGCATGGGTGTAAAACTGAATGATTCGATGTTTTTTTTAAGTTTTTTCTTTGTTAAATATATTGAAAGCTTTAGACTAATGGGTCAAGATGGATTCTTTAGCTATTTATAAAACGGCTTATTGTTTGGTATATTATTTTCATATATGTGTTTGTAAATCTTATGAATCAAGATTAATTATATAATGGCTTGGGTGAAATATATGGATGCACCACCCAACCAACCAGCTATTAGCCCCACCACAAACCGTCTTATTAGGCTTTAATATGATGCTTTATAAATATGACGGTCAATACACCAGAAACCGTCTTATTAACACACCATAAACCGTCTTATTAGGCTTTAATATGACGCTTTATATATATTAAATATGACGGTTAACACACACAAACGTCATATTAGGCTTTAATATGGAACCTTAAAACATATCAAATATGACGGTCTATTGAAACGTCTTTAAAAGGTTTTAATACCAAATATGACGGTAAGGACCAAAAATGACGGTGTCTTTTAAGACGATTATTATACCGTCATATTTGATTGAAAAAGTGACATATTAGATGTCTCTTTTTGTACTAGTGTATAATCAACCATGTTGGTGCCTTTATCATCCATAATTTGCCATCAACGAAGTGCAAACCAAGATGAACTCAGCTAAAATGGTTTTGCTTCTACACAAATTCGAGATCTAGAAAATCCTACCAAGCACATGAAAATACAATACTCAATAAATAACAAAAATTGCATAATCAATCAAATTGAATTTCCATCTAGCAAGACAAAAGCATTGGATGTTTATAGTTGACAATAATGATGGAGAAACAAAATCCCATTGTTATCAAGACGCATAGCTACATGTATAAAGCGCAAAAAAGGAACACATCAACGGACATCATCAGCGTCGATCTCCATTAAGTATTCACTATGAGCGACATTAGGGTAGCAGATCGAATGTGACACCCGACATTTTCAGGTTAACACTGTTAACTTTTCACAGGCAAACCTTTATGATTTATAGAACATTCGTACATGCATTGTGTCACACGTGTAAATTCTAACATAGAAAACTAATACAAACTAGTGGGACTAGTATTTTACATGCACCAAAGTTAATTGGTTAACTTTCTATACAAGTTTTAAGGTTTTGAAACTTGAGGGACTACATGTGTTAACTAACAAACTAGAAATTATAACTTTCTATGCGATTTGTGTGTGTGTATATGTGTGTGTGTGTGTATATATATATATATGTTGATGTTGATGTGAGTATGACTGGCTATACTTGTATACGTATGATTATAGATTTGTTGAGAAATCAGATATATGCATGATAGTATGTTTGTTGTAGGTATTGATGATTTGATTGATTCGTATGTATGTGTGCAAATCGGCTGAGTAACATGATTGGGGTTTTTATTAGAAGCATGATGTTGTTAAGATATGGGTTAAAACTGAACCACAAGGAGTCATGCACAATAAAATAGCCGAAATTGTGATAACAATGATCGTATTCACATTTTCTACTGTTAATCGTGATATCGAAACCTGGTTTTAGGGATAAGAAGCTGATGATGTGCATCGAACAACCAACATCAAGAATGTTAAAACAACAAATACACAAAATGCATAAAAAACCTCTAAATTTCAATTCATTTAACCTAAAAACTACAAAGAACCAAATCAACATTTAAATGACATATGCAAGAACAAAGCGATAAGAGACGAATAAAAAAAGAAATTACACATACAAAACTGTAGAGTCGCATGAACCATATTCCTTGTCACCGTTGCTGTCACACCCCAACCGATGGCGGAATCATCGGGGCGCGACACTAGGCGAATCAGATTGCTCAAGAGAATCCATAACACTATTATGTGACAATATTTTTAATACGTTTAATATCCCATACTATCAAAATAATTCCCAAATAGTCATACAGATATCAAAATCCCTTAAACAAGTTCCAATCCGACAACCTAGATTTTATTTGGTGAGTTTCTAGACTTCCTATCTTGTTTGCAGCATAACAATCCATCAACCTGTCACATACGTTAAAATAAAAGTCAATACATAAAGTAAAGGTGAGTACACAAGTTTGCATATATATAGTATAAAAAGCGTTTACGCATAACCATCATGTAACACGTAACGGGTGAAGCATGTAACTACCAACAATGATACAACCTAACCACGTGACTGCGAGTAGAGTATGCGCAACACATGTTCACCGAAGTGAACACGTGAAGTAAAGTATGTGATCCTTAGCAACCCTGGCAAATCAGGTGCTGAGCCCAAAATATAGTACTATCGTTGCTAAAGGCAGTCTGGCAATAATCATTGTATAAGCATAGTAACAAGCATTCAACTAATCACGTATAGTATGTGGGAGCGGTTAGCGTTAAAAGTGTTTGCGTTGTGTGTTGTGTTTTTTATAGAGAACGTATGTAACACCCAAAAGTGCGTTAATTGAAAATGGGTTCGAGTATACTCACAGTGCGTGTCTGACGAATAAACACGGTCTGAGAATGGATTGAAGGGAGGGCCGGATCAGCCTGCGTACGGGAACAAAAGCGTAAGTCCTCCAAAGTGCTGAAACGATTGAAAATCGGAGTGTCGATGGGATACAGAAGTTTTGTACGAAGTCGTGCCTTCGTACGAAGGTGGGTCTTCGCACTTGTGCAGCTTTCGTTTTCCAAAATCGAGTGTCTTCGCGTCTGTCTTCAGAAAATCGAGTGTTCATCCCCCCAACCTTAAGCTACTGAATAAGCTTAGAGTCGGAGAGGTCTTTGTCGGAGTCACGAAATGAGAGTCGGGTTGTGATGTGTAAAACGTAGGGCCTTCGTGCGAAGGCAGTGCCTTCGTACTAAGTCAGGCTTCGCACAGAACAGTCCAGCTCGCATTCGTGGCTGTTCTTGGCATTCAGAGGTGTGTTTTCGCCTGAATCAGATGTATTTTCGAGTCCAATTCATGACGGCTTCGACACTACCTCGTTCCACTATCCAGTGAACTAAATATGCGCCGTTTTAGGTCCGTTTTTATGTGAAAATCAAGTTTAAAAATGGTTTTAAAGAGTTTTCACATAGATCTAACACTTGGTGAGTGTGAAATCAACTGATTTCTAACTTGGGAAGTCGTAGCTAGGCCCAATACACTCGGTTAAGTGTAGATCAGTGGTAAAAGAAGAAGATTTGATGAAAAAGATGAAGGTTTTTGTAAAAGCAGAGAAGTTATGATGAAAATGATGAAGTTCAAGTAAAAAGATGAAGTTTATGTTTTTTTGTTTAACTTATGTAATGTTTTGTTTTTTAATGTTAATGATTTTATTTTTCTATCTTATTTAATAAATGTTAAAAAAATAGATGAGTTAAAAAAAAGTAAACTTGGTAGGGTAGGATTATAATCTCATTTCCAGTGTTTTAACATGGCAGGTCATCCTCTATGGAACTATGACGTGACGCCTACGTGGCGGATTATCCTCCAAGGGAGGATGGTCACCATACCGCATGTAACACCTCGAAAATTCACGTCCTATAATGTATTGACACGTGTCATAAGCTTGTACGTGTGAAAGTATACTCTAGAGGGACTAAAGTTGACAAACATGGAAAGTATGTGAATATAAGGGTTCAAATTGTCAACAAGGGATAAATATACTTTACAGTAACCCCACATGATGCTCATACCCTTAAACGAATGAATCATGGATCATACGAAGCTAATTGTGAGAGAAAGTGAGAGATTACAAACTACAGGGGTTAAATGTGTCAACATGTTTAAGGTATACCTCTGAGTGACCTTTTAGCAAACCCGAAGCTTTGTAACGATTAATTATGCTCACTAGAATGCACGATAAAAATTTCACCAAGTTTCGTTATCGTATGAGAAAGTTATGGTAAAATTCGTATACGAGGGGTTAAATGCATCAACGTTGAAATTTATGACTTTTCGGGTAAGCACAAGTTAACCAAGGACTTAACAAAGTTGGTATAAGTCTTGAAGCCCTTATAAGTCAATTTGAAAGGCTCATAATGCAAGAAATAGAGTGAAAATGACGTTTAGGAGGACCGGGGACCAAAAATGCAATAAACAAAACTTGTGTAACCTGACCGCCACCCTCAAGCGGGCTGCGTAACTCCAGGCAGACACTTACGCGGGCCGCCTGCGACTGCCAAATGCAGAAAATACAGACAGGTGTCTGTTCAGCCTTGTAACCGACTCAAAATGCCATTTTTGCATACCATGGGCTTCCTAAACTGGTTTTTAGGCTCTAGAGGGCACATGTACACATCTTGGAACAATTATAGACATACATGGCACAATCTTGGGCAATCAAAATTCATATATAAAGGGCCATGGTTTGCAACTTTTGATCACACAATCATAACTCAACTTTGGAAGACTTCGGGAGCACAAGTGCAGACCCTTATCATCCCTACTCGTAATTAGGACTTGGGTAAGCTTCCTAAACCTTCCTTAATTGAGTTTTACTTAGTTATTAGCTTAAAAGTCAAACCGTCGTAATTAACGTTTGACTTAGCGATTAATCATTAATGGTCCAGTGATTAGTCGAATTGAAAGTAGTTATAGGTTGGTATTTATGTGGGCAATAAACCCTTAAAGGGGCACCCTCCAAATTGCACTCTAACTAGGACATTTGTCGGGTCAAAGTTGTTTAGAAAAAGTCAACAGAATGCTAAACTTCGAATTAACGCATAATTAACAATGTGGAAGGCGTGTAACCTATTTTATCACTCTTATAACTTGGTAATAAGTATAATAACCGGTCTAAGCTTGTTTGATCTGACAATTTTCTGTTTAGACTCGGTTCGGAACCGAAAGTCGCAAAACTTTGACTTTTGCTTTGACTTCAGTTCTGACCCGATTTAGATGGGTTTAGAAATGCCTTAGGACTTCCTTAGGACCAGGTTACATGATAGTATAGCCCTCTGTGATTGGTTCGTTGATTGCCCCATTCGTTTGCACGTTTCCGTTAATTGCTTAATGTTGACCATAATGCCTTTTTGACCTTAAAATGAGAATTTTGGAAATGTGAAAGGACGATAATCTTTATTACTGATTTATAAACATGTCCCTAAATTTTCACATCAGTTTGAGGTCTAGATTAGGAGTTATGCTCAATGACGTAATTAGAACGCTTTTTAGTAATTAAACGGCGTCATTAGCATAAAGCCTATCTAAACCCAATTTTGACACCAAATCTTTTACCCACTAATGTAATATAATATTTTGAGATTTTTAAAGATTTTTAATTATTTTTAACTTGCTCATAACCTAAGGTTATGGCCTTGATTCGGTAAATACCGATTATACCCTTTTCGGTCATAAAATGAGTTCTACATAATATTTTGACACCAATCCAATTGCTACTGGTTTTATATAATAAATAAAGTATTTTGAACTTTGTAACCTGATCAGAGAACTCAGATTTCCGGTATAACCCGGAAATCGCTTAAAATAGCTTTTTAAGCGTATTAAACGCATAGTTTGGGTTTAAAACCATTTTGTCACCTAAGACTTAACACCAACTGTTATAACCTGTTAAAATAAGTTATTTTACTGATTAATTCAGACCCGAGTCATAGAAGTATAATTAATCTCTTTTATAATATTTAAAATGACCAAAATACCCCTACGGGGCTTATATAAATTAGCTGAAACGGGTGACAAAATGGAAGGTATCCTACTGATATCACAACATATTTAAGGCATATTAACTTAGGAAACCTTTTTAGGACCCTTATGGTTACCGGTTACGCTTCTTGCGAGTTCGGTTCGGTTTATGTAACTAGTTTGCATAAATTAGCTGAAACGGGTCAAACCTTATCATTTTTATCTCAAAATCCAGAAGGTGTTTAGTTTACCCATATTACACAAGTCTTCAAACTTGTCGGGACTAAAACACATTCTATTCCGGTCTTCGCTTAATCGTGCGTTTGAACCGTATCTTTCCTTAAAAAACTAACCGGTCTAAGTTTAGGCTTAATTAAAGACCCGTTAGGATTCTAATAGGTTATTATAAACCTTCATTCTAGAATAGGAGCCCAGTAAAAGCTATCTGTACTTGCTGATTTGATACGACTGGGATTGAATATATATTTAGCTCAGGTAAATACTTTTAACTTATTTTCCCTATACGGGCTTGGGGTACGGTATATAAAATACCGGTTGGTCGGGCATTGAATCTTTAATTGTATGAAAGTTAAATCATTGAGATGTCCCGTTTGAAATGTTTTGTTTGCTTAAAGCCTTTGGGGGGTTAATGACCATGTCCCGGATATCCCTGGCATCATTTTACGAAATGTCCACGACCTAAGCACGGGGTGTAGGCGTACACCCGTCAGTGCCGAAATAAATAATGTGGTGTGTCTATTGATCTTTAACCCGGTCTGCGGATTGGGCTACTGAACGCATAAGGAACATGTAATTCTTTTACAATTGTTATATTCAAATAATTATCCCAAGTTATAAAAAGTTTGTGTCACGTGCATTCAAATCAATTTTTATTAAATCTTTTCAAATGAGTCAGTTAATTGTATTTACCAGTGTAAACTGACGTATTTTCCCAAAAAGGTTAAGTGTAGGTACTACGCAAACTAGGTTGGCTTTCTCCTAGCGTCCACAATAAGTCTCGCAAGCTTGGATGTCAAAACTGTTGAACAATGTTTCCTTTTTATTTTTGATCCTCCTGTGGATTATTTTCAACTGTTTGTGATACTTGATATTACAATTATATTCGGTTGAAATAAATCTATCTTTGCTTTCGCTGTGCATTTAAATATTGTGTTGTTTGACTATTAGGTTACCAACCACGTCACGATACTCCCCCACCGGGCCCACCGGTAATACGTGGAAATATCGGGGTGTGACACCGCATAGCCTTATTAAAAATCACAAATCAACAAACAAGATACAACTTTTTTTTTCTTTTTATCCATTTGTAATGATTTGATTCTCACTACTTTATGAAAACTATGCATATCCATTTAGGTTCATAATTACAACTTGATTACTAGTAGAAGATTAAGAGAGAAATTAGGTAAATTAAGACATTAATTATTTAAAAAAGTTTAGAAAATGTTTTTAAAACCAGGCCGGACTTCCAGTTGGATTGTTAAGTATGAACCAAACTGCATTAAACGAGATCTTCACCTTGCGAAAAACCTTTCCAGTTGACGGGTTTCAAATACCTTGTTGAATCGGGTTAGAGTCTGAACTAAGACCCACCGTCATTTTTTTAAAATTTTTAAAATTTTAAAACTCCAAACCATGGTTGCAAAAGTCGCTAGGCGACCCTAGTCGGATTTGAGAGTACTCGGGATTACTCGGGAGGTACTCGGCCTAGGCGGAGATTACTCGGGGAGTAATTGACCTAGACAAATAATACTTGGGCCTCAGCAACCTACCTTTTATCGAGTACTCGGGGCGTACTCAGAGCCTAGGCGGGACTTTTACAACCATGCTCCAAACTAAAAAACAAGAATGGGTCTAGTCTCTACTTGTCTTGATTAAGTTAGAATAATTTGGCTTTGGAAAAAAGGTGACCTTTGTCCAATCAAATAAATCTTCAATTATTTGTTTTCCTACCTAAATACGCACCATGAAATTTTGCCAAACACATAAAAACAAAAAATAATTATTTTAGAAAAATAGTTAGTTGATCCTAAAATGATTTGATATGTGTGAAAATCATAATTATTTTACATACATATAGTAATTAAATATACATATATTATTTAATTTAAATCATGTATATGACTAAAATGTACACAGTGAAATATTTTATACTTTTGAATAAATTCTCGAAAGATATACTCCGAAATTCCATACAAATAAAAACGTAAAGACAACAGTAGATACATGAAATCTTCCAAGTATAGATGGTAAATAAAAATAAACAATTTTATATAATACAATTTGTTACTTTTTAGATGTTCTAATAATATTTACAAGACTTTTTTGGATAATCAATGCCTGATTTTTGGTGAATTGTGTCTATTCAAAAAGATATTATCATATCATTTCAACAATAAAAAACAGGTAACTAATTAAATTCGGTGGAAGCTCCTTATCTATATAGTTCTAGATTTTAAAAAAAATTTCATTAAAAAACACCTCCGACCCAAATGGGCAAAAGGCCAAACAACACACACCCCGACCCAAACGGGCAAAGGGAAAAAATTACATCATATATAGAGGGTATTTACACCAATCACCCCAACTAATATAATTATAGGACGTTCTATTTTTAACCCAAGCATATCCTCTAGATTTAATCTCCCCAATAATCTCCCGAGGACTTCGCCTGATTTGATTGAAAACGAACTCGTTCCTTCCATTCCATATGCACCAACATGAAATTATCACCAAGCCTTGAATGATTTTTTTTTGCTTTCTTTCCAACTTGATAATAATTATGGATGTCCAGAATGTCTTTGAAATCGAAAATAAATATCGGGGGGGGGGGGGGGGGGATTTTACACCAGCCACTAATCTCTGCCCAAACCCTATTTGCCAATGAGCAAGCGGTCAAAAGATCCTCCACCGTTTCCTCAAAATCGTTAAAAAAAATCTATATAGTTCTAGATGGGGCATTTCACCTTTTCAACTTTAAGCATCAATGACACATTCTAAAAATTATTATCATCATTGTCACAATTTAATTCATTAAAATTTTGAAAAATATGGCATTTTTGTTAACTTTTAAAACAAGTCTTCTACATTTAATACATAATTACATAATTAATGGAAACAAAAAAAAAAGTTAGAATCTCAAAACACTCGTACACAATGATAACTTGTAAACGGAATTTTAAAGTCAGATCAGACTGATCAGTGTTTCTCATACATCATTTTTATTATTTTTATGGCACATGTATTATAGATTTGTGCCGTATAATATAATATATAACAATATAATATTATGACGTACATACAAAACGAGAAAAAGACTTGGAAATGAAGTTGAGAGTTTTGTTAAAATTTTACACGATATGATTCATTGATCTAACAGATTCGTATGGTTTCTATTAAAATTTTACATGATTTTGATCTAAAGTTTCAGTCGGTGATATTAAATTTGTCAAACGAAATGAAATCAAAGACGAAAACTCATATTACGAACTTGAACACTTACAAATCACTGAAACAATCACGAACAGAAAGATCTCACACGCTCCTACACTCCTAACACACACAGATCATCAACTTAATGATCTGTTGTTACACACCTTGACTCACAAACGAAGATCTAAACACTAGATCTTTACAAAAGAAGAGAACCAAGATAAACCCTAGGAGAAAGAACGAAACAATACAGAGAAAATATCTAGAACAATGATTGAATAACAACTCCTTAGACGCATGAAGAGTTCTCTTATATGTATCTAAGTCGGCGAACAGATAACAAGCAAGCCCAGTCCAGTAGTTAGTCGTCCAGGTCCAGCCAGGTCCAGTAGCTTGGATCCAAAGCCCAGGTCCATGTCCAAAGCCCAGTCAGTATACATGTCAAAACAAACCAATATATTAATAAAAGTAATAAAAGTGAAAAGGATATATTATGATGTATATATTTTCAACAGAATTTGAGTTATGTTTTTTTTTTTGAACGGCGATATTTCTACAACAGGCGATAGAGATCGCACCTACCCTATAACTCGGGTAGGCCCCTCCGCCCCACTCCGGCATCCAAGGCTATGTTGTCTTAACCGGGCCCACGCTTGGTGCATCAGAGTTTGGCTAAGGCGTTCCCCGAGAAAATTTCCAGCCCACTGCCCACCCGATTAACCGGGAGCGTGTAGTTGCACCCTCCACAAAAGTCGGGGACTCTCTGGAGTAAATGCACTGTAATAGAAAACTCGGGGTGGCTCCCGGGTTTCGAACCAACTGGCCCTCCACCCGTTCATTGCCATTCCCCCAAATGTGATGGGTGTGGGGATCGAACTTGGCCATCCTAGGAAAACCAAATCCTTTCCACCACTCCACCACAAGTGGAGGATAGAATTTGAGTTATGTGATGATGAATATTGAATAATATTCGATTATGGTTAAAAGTATTAATGGAGTCTCGTGATTGTGTTGAGGACATACATACACCTTTCACCTTTGTTATGTTCTGGATGCTTTGACGCGTGTATGCGTGCTTTAATTGTGATTTTCTTTTCTTGTCATTTTCAATTTGATTTTTATTTTGCTGTCTTTTTCTTTTTCTATTTTCGAAAATGATTTTTAAACTACTTTCATTTTTGTCTCGTTTTCTATTTAAATCATAATATTATATTGTTATATTATATTAAGCCACCGTAGTGATGCTGTATACCGCGGTGGAGGGTGCCATAGCATCGACCACACCGCTACGGTGGCCTAATATAATATAACTTCATTTCCAAGTCTTTTTCTTTTTCTATTTTAGAAAATGATTTTTAAGTACTTTCATTTTTGTCTCGTTTTGTATGTACATCATAATATTATATTGTTATATTATATTATACAGCACAAATCTATAATACATGTGCCATAAAAATAATAAAAATGATGTATGAGAAACACTTATCTGACTTTAAAATTACGTTTACAATTGTACATGTTGCTTTCATTATAGTACATACGTTTGTTACGTAGCAGAATAGTCAGTGTTTTCCGATTGCGATTCCGATTCCGATTCTAGTGCATGTTGTTTTAATTATGATACTGAAGAGGTATGGTCCCAATTCCTTGCCAACATGGCAAGGACCACACCACCTTTTCCATCAGACGTGGCGCTGACATCGACGGAGTCATCCAGAAGCTTCTGGAAAATATCTGGGTGGCCCCAAAGATGCTCCACCCGACATAAAGGACACAACGTGTCACCAGTCACCAGGCGCCACGTAGGCCAGTAACAAATCCAAGGGCAGCCCGACAATGCCAGTACGACGTCTCCAAGATGAGCGAATGCGAGCGCGCCACGTGTACCACTACACTGACCGCAGCAGAGGAGACCAAGAGGATATTCCCCTTGGTCGGACAGCTGGCGCGCAACCGCAGCTGGCATCGCTGCTCCTCCCTCTCTCACCATCCGGCTATAAATAGGACCCTTCATCATCCAGGTTGATCACCTTGCTCTCACCATTCTCATACTTAACACACACTGATTATTCCTCCTCGGGAAAGTACTTATTCTCACGCTGGAGCCTGGTTAAGAGGGAAACCCCCATATTCCCCTCTTAACGAGACTAACGGCGTTGCTGTTTTGCAGGGAACGGACCATCTTGCGAGTAGGAAGAGAGATTGAACCCACAAGAGAAACAACCCCACCGACTAGCCTTAGTGTTAATCTGTGTTTCATCATTGGCGCCATCCGCTTTTAGCAAAACCACTCTCATCTCTTTTTCTTTTCAGAAAACACTCGTCAACATGGCCGAACAAAACCCTTCCCACCAGGTCGATGGAGACGTTTCTTCCTTCGAACTCGTTTCAGACAACATACACGTCCAACGAGGTCCAAGGAACGAAACTATCCAAGAAGGGCCGACGAACATGGAGTTTCCCAGCATCTTTGGGAGTACATCCAGGATCGCTGCTCAAAACGCACCTGGTGCTACTTTCCAAACTCCATCCAGAATCATCACTCAAACCACAAACGGAGCTACGTTCCAACCTCCTTCAGAGGTAGTCCAACAGACACCTCCACCCGTACAAACTCAGAGCCATGGAGCTGGTCCCTCAGCTCCATCGGACCAAACACAACTGAACTTCTCTGCACTACTAGGGTTACCCGAAGGAAAAACTCTGGCTTCCTGGTATGCCGAACAAGTGGCGTCGATAAACCTTGTTTATACACAACTCAGTGCGCAGCAAGCTTTGCTTCAAGCACAAGCTCACCAGTCAGCATTTGTCACCCCACCGCAAAGACCTTTGAGCGCTCCCATGCCTCAACAAGTCAATGCATTCAATCTGCGTCCTGAGTCAACACCTCCACCACATATTAGAAGGCCAAGCGCGCATGACACGCGCGATACTTACGGTGAAACAGAAAGCAATTACGTGCAGCATTCTCACCAACCAAAGAAGCCAGTACAAAGTCGTTTAGGCCCGCGCAACATAAACAACGAATTGGAAGACGACGAAGAGACGAACACAGTGTTCAGCAGGCTGCCACCAGAGCACGAAGCATACAAGCCTCGCAAGCGCGCGGGTTATGATCCAAAAGCAGAGCACGATTATACCTTGAGCTATCGTCCAGACGACATGGCTGAGAATTCAAAGTTCATCAGAGAGATCGCCACGGCTGCCATAGACAAAACAAAATTGCCACACAACGTGGGCAAATACAACGGGCTGACAGACCCAGATGATCATCTCCAAGTTTTTAACGGTGCGGGAGCAACGGGCGGGTGGAACTTACCAACCTGGTGTCATCTCTTCGCTCAAACCTTCATAGGCGCAGCGCGCGTCTGGTTCGACAGCTTACCAGCAGGGAAAATCAGATCATGGGTTGATTTCCGAGAGAAGTTCCTGGCACACTTCTCACAACAACGACGACACACCAGGGATCCGGCCGATTGCTTGAACATATGGCGCAGAGACCACGAGAGCGTGGAAGATTTCATTACACGGTACAATAAAGAATGTTTGGAGATCGGCGACGTAGGCGAGAAATTGATGCGCGCACACTTCGTGCGGGCAGTCAAGTGCGATGATTTAATCAAGCGTGTAAAAGGCAGAGACGGGGGACCCAAAGACTGGGAGACCTTCATTGAAGCAGCCAAAACCATCGCGCAGTCGGATCGACAGTTGACTGGTGATGACCACCGTCAGCGTAATTACAACCATACCGACCGGCACAGCAAGAAAGGCAGAAACCAACCTTGGAAAGCATCTGGTCACAGAGAAAGAAGTCCGGTAAGAGAGGATGCGCGCCACACGATCAACCAAATAGCACACCGAAAAGAGGTGAAGAGAGAAAACAGAGAAAAGCAGTGGACACTCCTAACAAAAACCCCTTCAGAAGTCTTGGCAACCGAGAACCACCAGTTCAAGCCGCCACTACAGATGCGCAACAAAAGAGGCCAAGACCCAAATCTTTTTTGTGAATTCCACAAGGACACCGGCCACTTAACCGACGATTGTTTCAGCCTCAAACAAGAAATCGAAAGGGCCTTAAGAGACGGAAAGTTAACTCACCTGGTCAAAGGTGGAAGGCGTGATTACCGTCAGATTCAAAGAAGAGAAGAAGGGCCGGATAACAAAACGCTCCGAAAGTTAGAAACCCACATGGTTCAAGGGGGTCCACGAAGGCCAAGAAGAAACTACAACAAGCGCGCACAAGATGACTCATGGCGCGAAAAACAAGTTGTTTTTCCTGTTGTAAGAGGAGGCCCTCGAGAAAGAAGACCAATTCTCATCTCAGGTGTCATAGGGCATTACCAAACAGATTACATCTTCATCGATCCGGGGAGCACTGCGGATATCATATATGAACAGTGTTTTAATCAGTTCGATCAGGGGGACAAAGCGCGCTTAGAACCAGTTGATTACCCGCTCACTGGTTTCTGCAACGAAGCCGTTTTTCCTCTAGGACAAATATCGTTCCCAGTGTTGCTCTCGGACGGAAGAAACTCAAGAACAGAAGAAGTCACGTTCATGGTGCTGCCAGCACATTCAAGACACGATATTCTGCTGGGAAGAGAATCCCAAGGTGATTTCAGCATGATTTGCTCTGGCCCACACTCAGCAGTGGGATTCCCAACAGAGACAGGAGTAGCCATCATCTATGCAAGCAAAGAAGTATTAGCGACAGATGAGCTAAGACCTGCAAAGACAAGGAAACCAGAAGCACGCCAAGAGGCAGAAAAATGGGTGCTAAACAGCGCATATCCGGAACAGATAGTAACCTTGGGACCTGCAATGTCCGATCTGACGCGCGCGGCGCTAAAAAAACTGCTGTTCCAAAATATGGATGTCTTTGCCTGGACGCCAGCAGACATGGTGGGCGTTCCACGGCACATAGCTGAACACCGCCTAAACGTCTCGGAAGAAGCCAAACCGGTGGTACATGCTAAGCGCCATTTGGGAGACATAAAGCACGACGCCATGAAAGAGCAAGTCATAGAGCTGTTAAACGCAGGAATCATCAGGGAGGTCAGGTACCAAACATGGGTGGCAAGCCCAGTGATGGTCCAAAAGAACAACGGCAGCTGGAGAATATGCGTTGATTACAAAGATCTGAATAAGGCATGTCCGCGCGACTGTTACGCCTTACCAGACATCGATGAAAAGATCGATTCACTTGCCACATTCCGATGGAAATGTTTCCTTGATTGCTACAAAGGGTACCACCAGGTACAGATGGCCGTGCAGGATGAAGACAAGACCGCGTTCCGCACGCCAACAGGGCTATACTGCTATACCAAAATGCCTTTTGGTTTAAAAAATGCGGGCGCGACTTATCAAAGGCTCATGAACGAAACTTTCCACGACGCCATCGGCAAGTACATAGAAGTGTATATGGACGATCTGGTTATTATGAGCAAAGAGGAGAGTACAATGCTGCTGAACATCCAAAAGACATTTGACACTCTGCGCGGAGTCAGCATCAAGTTAAACCCAGCGAAATGCTCCTTCGGCATGGAGGAGGGGAAATTCCTGGGTTTCATCGTCACGAAAGATGGTTTCAAGGTGAACCCTGACAAGATACAAGCAATAGAGCGCATGCCGTCCCCGTCAACGATTAAGGAGATGCAAAAATTGGCAGGTCGGTTGGCAGCACTCAACCGCTTCCTGGCCAATCACGCAGCTAAATCGTTTCCGTTTATAAAAACTCTACGTAACTGCATGAAGAAGAGCCAATTTCAGCGGACTCCGGAAGCTGAAAGCGCGTTCCGCGAGATGAAAGACTGCCTCATCAAACTGCCAACATTAACCGCGCCAGTCAAGGGCGAACCTCTGGTACTGTACTTATCAGCCTCCGACAGGGCAGTAGGGGCGGTGTTGCTTGTAGATCGACAGGGTGTCCAGACGCCAGTCTACTATGTGTCACGAACTCTAACCGACCCAGAAACCCGGTACGCAATCATGGAGAAACTAGTACTCGCACTGATTCATGCATCAAGAAGGTTGCGCAGGTACTTTGCAAACCACGTCATTCACGTGCTAACAAACTACAACATTGGCAACATACTTGCAAGGCCGGAGATTTCAGGGAGACTAGCGAAATGGGCAATAGAGCTCGGAGGTCATAACGTAGTGTTCAGACCAAGACCGGCGATCAAGGGCCAAGTACTTGCGGATTTCATGACAGAGGTACCGGACGACAAAGACCGAGAATGCAAAGCGATGGAAAAAGCCGAGAAACAGCAAGTGGAAGAACCATGGCTACTATACACAGATGGTGCATCTAACGAAGACGGCGCAGGTGCTGGCCTCCGGCTGGTGAGCCCTGACAAACACGAGTTCACCTACGCCACACGCCTGGATTTTAAAAGCACCAACAACGAAGCTGAATACGAAGCCTTCCTTGCTGGTTTAAGGTTGGCAATCAAAATGGGAGCACGACACATCGAAGCGCATGTGGATTCCATGTTGGTGGCAGGGCAAATCAACGGGGAGTACGAAGCCAGGGGAGATACAATGGCACTGTACCTGAGCCAAGCAAAGGCACTGCTACAAACCTTCTACTCCTATAAAGTGCACCACATTAATAGAAGCGAGAACAAGCCAGCAGACGCGCTGAGTAAACTCGCCTCTACAAGCTTCCAACACCTAGCCAAGGATGTGCGCATAGAAGTTTTGAGCAACCCGTTAGTGCCCCTGCGAGAAGTAAGCGTCGTTCAACTAGGGACAACGTCTTGGATGACTCCGATAATCACATACCTCCAATCTGGAATACTCCCGGAGAACAAGGCAGAAGCAAGGAAAATTCAGTACAAATCCGAACACTACCAGATGGCTGATGGGATATTGTACAGAAAATCATACCTCGGGCCTTTGTTAAGATGCGTTGACCCCGAAGACGCACATTATTTGATCAGAGAGGTGCACGAGGGAATCTGTGGTATACATGCCGGACCAAGAATGGTGGTAGCAAAAGTCATGAATGCGGGATACTATTGGCCCGGAATGCATTTGGACGCGGTCAAAGAGCTGAGGAAATGCAGCGGATGCCAAAGGCATGCCCCCAAAACGATGCGCCCCAAGAACGAGTTGGTACCAGTTACCACGACATGGCCCTTTCAGCAATGGGGAATAGACATGGTCGGACCTTTTCCCGAAGCCCCAGGAGCTGTCAAGTTCAAAATAGTCGCAGTTGACTATTTCACCAAATGGGTAGAGGCAAAGGCCCTCGCGTCGACCACAGCCACCGTTGTCAAAAAATTCATTTGGGAACAAATCATCTGCCGTTTTGGTCTACCTCTCAAGATAATCACCGACAATGGAACCAACTTTGCCGAAGACAACCTCCAACAGTGGTTCAAGGAATTACACATCGAGCATACCTTCTCCTCGGTCGCGCACCCGCAAGGGAATGGTCAAGTGGAAGCCGTCAACAAAAGTATAGTCGACGGAATTAAGGCAAGGCTGGGAGAAAAAAGAAGAGGTTGGGTAGACGAACTGCCAAGCATCCTGTGGGCCCACAGGACGATGCCCAAGACAAGCAACGGAGAAACACCGTTTAGCTTGGTTTATGGGACGGAGGCTGTAATACCAGCAGAGATAGGATTGCCGTCACCCAGAATGCTCTCCATGAACATGATCAACAATGAAGAAGAAAGGAGGATCGACCTTGACCTCCTAGAAGAACGGAGAGAAATGGCGGCAATCAACGAAGCAAAGTACAAAACAAAGCTGGAAAAATATTACAACTCCAAAGTCCGAATATGCACCTTCAACCCGGGAGAATACGTCCTCAGGGACAATGAGGCCTCAAATGCAGAAAAACCCGGGAAGTTGGCTCCCAAGTGGGAGGGTCCATATGTCATCGACACCGTGCTCGGAAAAGGAGCTTATAAGCTGCGCACCATCGACAACAGGGAAGTTCCCCGCACATGGAACGCCCAACAGCTGAGAAAATGCTACCTGTGAAGGAAATCCTTGTAATAGCAATGGCCAAGTCGCCAACACATTTATGATAATACAAGAAGTGTTTGGCTATCTTTCTATCATGCAAATTTCTTTGTCATAACTGCATATATTACTTTGGGCATACACGAAAACATCGATGGCTCGACCATTAGGAAACATTGTAGACCTCCAAGGCCTGTCACAAACGAGTGCACAGCCGAGTCAGGCACACAACTAAAGCCTAACAAATGCCAAACAAATACTTCGTGCCCACATAAACACGAAAACATCGAACACAGGACAAACAACCATTGTAAGCACCCCCAAAGCTGAGCACAGCTGGGTCCATACAATAACCTGTGGAAATTCGATCACTTCGCAGCCACGAACTAACCTGCGCACATGAACGACAGAATAAAACGTTGTAATAAACACAACAAAACCTGTCAGCGCCATCATTCATTCGTGACACCTGAATCAAAGTAATTTTACATGCACATATTACGACATTAACAAAATTCGCAACGACGCGAAGGCATATATTAACATATCAAATGTCAAGCATACCAAATTATCCAATAACACGACCGATAAGAGAAGTTATAATTGTTCGCAAACATTTCAACGATTACAGGACCAAACAAGGTCATACGCGGCGCGCAGGCCGGAAACCTTCATTCTGGATGACTAGAGCCAGCACCTCCAGTCGTACCACCGTCATCGCCAAGCGCCTTCTTTAACAACGCGACACCATCCGATCTTCTGGCCAATTTCTTCGCACCCTTAACCACAGCAAACTCCAAAGACGAAAACTCTTGTCTTTTTTCGGCATAAGCTGCACCACAATCCTCTTTCCATAGCTCAAAGCGATGCTCTTTCTCCTTGTTAACAGCCGCAACTCTGCCCTCGATATAACCATCTTTACGCCCGCTGTTATAGCCCGCTTGCCCCAACTCAAACATATAGTTGGCCAGTTCATGTGAGTTCACGATGCGATCAGCAATCTGCAAGAAACGCACAAATAAGAGACAATGCACAAGAGTCACACAAATAAAGCGAAAGAGATTACCAAAGGCACTGCGCGCGAGAGCAACCACTTGCAATCGGCCGACGCTTCCTCGGCAAGGACCTCGGAGGCCTTGCATTCCGCAGTCTTCTCTCGAAGAAGACGATCAGCAGTTTCATATTGCCTGGCAAGATCTTCCAGCTTAGCAATACGCGCAAGATACTCTTTCTCCTTCTTTTCAAAGGCAACACGCGCTTCTTGGGCTTCTTCAGCAAGCTCAGCCTTCTCCCCGGACAAACGAGTAATAGTATTACGCTGAGATCGAAGCTCTGCATTGGTACGATCGCACGCAGCCTCCCATTTCTTTTGCTTATCAGCGTTGGCTTGTTTTTCTTTAGAAAGTTTCTCCTCCGCATCGGCTACCCTCCAGATCAACCCTTTCTTCTCAACATTAAACCGGTCCTTCTCTTCCGCAAAGAGGTTCTTCTCATTCTTGAACTCCAGATAGTCTTCCCCCATTTCTCTCCACTCACGGACAATCTCCTGTGAAGTGGACCAGAAATTAACCCCGGCTTGAACATGCTCGTCCAAAAGCTCTAACCGGCGACGCCTCTTCTGGAACATCCTTTCACCTGGAGGGAGAGACAGGGAGAAAAATTCATGACAATTATCCAGATTATCCATCCTAGAACCCTGGGTCAAGTTCCAACGGGGGACGTGCGGAAGATCATCACAAGCAGGATTCGTTGTATCAAACGAATCAGTAGGACCTTTTCCAACTTGGGGGCTGCGGACAGCACCTGAGGTTGCACCACCACCATCACCCGGGGGGCGTTTGGTATATATTGTCTGATGCGGAGTAGTTTCACTGGTCTGCATCTCGGTTTCAACATTCTTACCACGATCAACACCACCAGCACCACTCGCCTCGACACCCCCAGCACCCCCCGCAGCATCATCACCACCTGCTTTATCACCACCTTCTCCAACTTGCTCAGCATCCACAACTTTTTTCTGCCCGTCAGGAGTATCCTGAGGGGGAGACAACCCAAATGTTCTCGACGGTGGAGACTCGGGAGGAGTAATCTTAGAAATATCAATCTTGTGCCCACTCTGGGCTGTTTTGACACCTGCTCCAAAACGAGCAGCACATTCAGACAGAAGGAGAACAAATAAAAATATAAGACAAGCAAAAATAAAGAGATGCTGGGAACTGAAAAATCGAGTACCAGAAGCCTCAAAAATCTTCTGCAGCAAATCCGAGGGTTTTTCAGCGAAAATACCCATGTCAATCTCTGACTCAGAAGGGGCAGGGGGATCCTCTTTTCGAAGTTTAATTTTCTTCGATGCAAGCGCAGCAGCAGCCTTCTCATCAAGTTTTCGTTTCTTATCCTCAAACATCTTCCGCTGCATAATCTCCGTCAGGGTCGCGCGGTCCTCAGGGTCCGACTCAGGTCTTTTCTCTCCAACTCCTAAACCGGGCAACGTGTCAGAAACGACAACATAATCAAGGATACGAGAAGTATGAAGTCGCTTACGAGGAGACTTAGAGGAAGTTCCTTCAGTCCTTTTCCCTTTCCTTTCCGCCTTGTCAGCTTTAATCTTCCTCCTCGTTTCCAATGGGTCAACAGGTTCGACCGGAATCTCCAGATCTTCACCAACAGCCTCATTCACGGGTTCGTGCACAACCCCCTGCGCCGGACCTGCACGCGCGGAAGGAGAAGTTAGGTCTTCCAACGACCTGCCAGAACCATCACTCGAGAGAACGATAACTTCCTCTCGAATGGAATCAAATGAATCACCCTCATTTTCAATCTCCTCACCTAAGACAGTGTTCACGTAAACAGCGAAACTCTCATCACTCGGATGCAGAAACCGATGGCGGATCTGATCCAACCAAGGTTGTTTATCAGTCCTTTGTATTGCCTCAACCATCGCACCCGGTGCCTTAGGATCCAAAACATTCAACAACGTGAAACCTACTGCACAAAAAGACAGGGATAAAGAACAATACACACAAAAAAAAGAAGAGGAAGAATAGGGTTACGGAACGAGACGTACACTTGCCCCCATTACCATAAACCGGGACCCCCAACGGGTTTTTAGGGATCCACTTCATGCTCATCCCAGCACCAACCAACGCCATCTCCTCAAGCTGGATAATCGGGGTGGCTTTCCGAGTCAACTGTCACGACCCCCGACCCACCCTGGACGGAATCGGGAGTCGCGAACAGCCCAGTGGTACCGGTGATTAATTTGAAAACGTTGCAGCGGAAATTTCATCAGGACCGTGAGTTAGGAAAAATATCAGAGTTTATAAACACCGGATTTTATTTATTTAAATAGATGGGATAAACCCATGTTTTACAATGGTAGCTTTAATAAAGATAAATTTGATTATATAAAACAATATTTCTAAATTTTGATTTATTTAATAAAATAAGCCACTTCTTGATGCCTTTCAGTGCCGTATCCATCTCTTACTCCAATCTACTGTAATTACCTGAAAAATGTTTTTAAAAAGGTTTTGTCAGCGGGAAATACTGAGTGAATCATTCTATTTACTAAAATGACACATTTGTTATAAATTACAGTATTAAGAGTGATTACAATGTTTCTGATATCAAGCCAACTACCCACGGTATTTGTCACTTGACCCATTGGCCCATTCGTCCAATGGTGTCTGTGACTATGGTCATATCCCCCATTGGCTGCCCCAATGGTGACGATTATCAAGTAATGTATACAAAACCCCACATACCGGCTGTAATTTGGTGATTACAAAGACTTAATCCCCGTAATTATAACTTTGAAAATAAACATGATTTGGAAAGTAAATTTGATAAAAAGAGAATGACTCACAGATAATCATGCAGATTCATACGGACAGAATTTAGTCTACAGATAAGCCTTGATATATTGCAGATTTATACAGGCAGGGCTTAGCCTATTGATTTTGCCTTGTAACCTAGTGCATACGAACTAGGTAGGTAACTTAATACAATAATTACGATAACTCACGAGATCAAATTCTCACAATGAACGACAAAGTGCAATACTTCATCCATCGAATTAACGATGATCCGTCAAATTAATGACGAATGACAAAGTATAATACTTCATCCATCGAATTAACGATGATCCGTCAAATTAATGACGAATGACAAAGTATAATACTTCATCCATCGAATTAACGATGATCCGTCAAATTAATGACGAACGATAAAGTATAACCCTAGTGTGGGCGGCACTTAAACATCCATTGGATATATTGATTGGTCGGAAAATGAATCGTAATAGCGATTAAGTTAATACCCTGTATCGTAGCAGAATTCGAGCTAGTGTGAATCAAGCAAATGTGAAAGTTTGCTATTCCTTATTTATAGTAGAAGTTTAGATTGGAGTCCACTCCAAGTTTCCTTTTGTTCTTATCCTTTGTGCCACGTAGTACTATGAAATGAATTCTCAAATTTGTTGGATGCATGTACACGTTCAATCATTCATATTTGAATGTTTTTATTTTGATTCTTTTATTATTTTATTATTAATAGTTTACACTAACTTGTGAAGTTACTGTATTATTATTATTATTATTATTATTATTATTATTATTATTATTATTATTTTTCTTTTTCTAAAATCCATATATAACATCGAGTGATATGTTAATTTATTTTAGTATTTTATTTTAATTTAATATATATATATTTAATTTAACTGATTCACTTATTTGGCGTGTATAACTTTTAAAATATAACGTTCTACAAAATAATAAATATGTCATTAGAACGAGTATATTTTTTGTCTACATTTGGGTCTAAGTTTCATTAAAAATAGAGTAGGTTCAAAATACAATGTATTAATTATTATATGGTTCCTAGGCCCGTCTAGGAACTTTATATTTCTAACAGTCGACTTACCCGTAGGCTACCTGTCTAATAATATAAGTTTTTATATACTTTTATTTTATTTAGAAAGGTCACCCATATACAGGCCAATTAATTAGTATAATATTTCAACCAACTATATATAAAATAGTGTTAAAAACTTTTTGGGTTGAATATTTATAATAAAATAAACTAGTTACTAGTGGTTAATAAATTTAACCAAACCTATAATTCTTATATTAAAAATAGAGATGTTACATTCTCCCCACCTTGTTTTAAATCTCGTCCTCGAGATTTGGGTTACGATATTTCTTTTAGATTTATAAATATTAAGGTAGATGGCACAGAATCAAAATATCTAATTTTGTGAATATGAGTTGTACAATAAGTAGGACTCAATGGTTCAACTGAATTAGTTCAAGAAATAGATAACAAATGAATGAGATGAAATGATATAATTTTCAAAGTGACTAGGTTCAAGCCAAAAGATATAGGATCAATAGATATTTTAAAATGAATGTAAAGGATTTTTTTTTTTTTTAACTAAAATTTGCTAAATAAGTATGATGATTTAATTTATATACCTTAACTAGTCATTATCATGGTTAGATATTGGTTAGTGCTGCCTTGTTTAAGCATAGGTGGCCAGTCCATGCCTAACTAAGGCTAGGTTACCCAATATCTGCCCTTGACAATAATCCTAGTATTTTAAAATAATACTAACACTATTATTATTTAATATTTTCTTACTAATAATAAAACTGATATTTAGTATTACATAACTAAACATACACTTAAATGGAAAAATTTCTAATAAAAATGGTGAAACTAGCCGTCCCCAGGATAGAACCCGGGTCTAGGCCACACCCTTTCGCGCGCCTAGCCAACCGAGCTAAGTGCCTAGTTTGTGAAAATTTCTATTTTGGTTAAATATAAGCACATGTACAATAAATTCTGTACTTCTTATTATAAGTCACCTACTTATCCTCCTTATGTTGACTAGTAATACTATTAGGTAATCACTTATGTAAGTTTCCATATATAAAATAAATTTTATATAATGTTTTTCGATTGAAGATGTTAAAATAATAATTTATCACGAAAGGCTAGATTGATGTTGTAAAAATCATTTAAGAGATACATTAAAATATGACAAGAATTTGTGTATCATTATCTTAATACATGATTTGTGTTAAGATAACTTTTATAAATATCCGTATATGATATATATATAAATGAGATTAGTGCAAGTTTTAAATTTTATGAAAACGTTAGTACAAGGTGACCGTGATCAAAGAAATGATTTAGTGAAGTCGAAGACCAAATAATCATTTTATAGTTCTAGAGAATTGAAGTGTTTGTTGGGATTATGTTGAATATGATAGCTTTAATCCATCATATGGGAATTTGAAATGAATATGTAATGCGAACAAGTTCAAGCAATTGAACTTGGTTTAATCACAACGAGTTCATGTAATAAGAAAGTTCGGACATGGTTACAGCAAAATCATGTATGCCAAAGAAATTGAATTTCTCAAGAAATTTATTGACTCGATATCAAAGGGTCATCGTTTTGCATTACTGCGGTATATATTGAGTATAGCGAAATGATATTTGAGTTTGGATAAACAACAAATTGGAATGAAGTCTTCCAGTAGGTTTCATAAGTTAATCGAACCATATGCGCAACCAACAATGTATGTGTAATGTGTGGATTTATTAAGAAATGAAATAGATCAATATTCGTTACTATGAAAAATTCTCATGGTATGATGACCATTAAGGAGAGTAGCAAAAAAAAAATCTATTCACCGAGGTCAAAATTTTACAAAAGAAATTTAAGAATTTTATTTGGATTTTCGTGTGATAACCGTTGCTAAATGACATTACTAGGGAATGTCGAATAAATGAAATAGGGAAATTATAAAGTATGTGACTTCTTTTGTAGAGCTAATAATTATGACTTTGATTAGACTGTGCACCGATGATTGTGAAATATTGTTTCAAAGTACCTCAGCGATATTCATTTTGTAGGATCATGTGACAAAGTGCTCCTTTTTTATTAGTAGTTTTTTTTTTCCACTAACGGGATTAGCCTTGTTGCCATTGTGCCTAATTATATTTTTCAAAGGTCTTGCCTTTAGAAGTCGTGTGTGACATACTTTAACGTCTGTGGACGTAAAATTTAAGTTTCATGTGTTTTCTTGTGCACTAGCACAACTTTACATGGTTCTTACTTGCGTTAATAGTTTATGGTAACGTGTTAGAAATTCTTTTGATGGCATTTTAACTTAAAGGGTTTCCATTATTTTATTTTATCACACGAGCTACGAGACAGATGATTAAACGAAATAATGTTTGGTATCGGAAAAGAAATTCCTGATAAAGAAATCTAGACACAGATACTTGTGCTTTATTCCTATTTGACTTTTGGAATTCTTTATAGATATAATTATCTATATAATCATCTATTTCACATACCCTTCATAAAGTCAATGCATTTAACAGATTCATATTTTCAAAAACCAGTCAAATATCTGGTCAAGAGACTATTTAGGGAAATTGTTTGACATATTATATACCCCGTCTTATCCGATTCGCGCCGGAGCGGTAATCTCATTATATCCGGACAAACTGGAGAGTCTGCTACACCATACCCAGTCTTGCCGGAGAAAATTTTCTATTTCCCATAAATAGTATCTTTTCAAAAGTGACTCTTTTATTAGGGCTTTTATCCAGAACCAAAGAAAATTGTATTTCTCGTAACATATCTTATTCTAGCCCAAGTAATATCAATAAGCAATAATTAATATTAATTCTTGCTTATTTATCATATCTTGCAATATTCTAATTACCATTCTTATGGTATATCACCCATCATAATTTATATAAATACTTAGCTTATCTTGAAGCTAATACTAAGGCATCTTTTCTTAAGTTCAAGTCTAAATGCTATCATGTGTGCTACCAGTTAACAGCAATCTCCTAACTCTTTTATATGAATTTAGGTATTATTGTTACAACACCTAAAGGCTTAAAGCAGTGGCTCATTGAGTTGGCTCTGATACCACCTTCTGTCACGACCCCCGACCCACCCTGGACGGAATCGGGAGTCGCGAACAGCCAAGTGGTACCGGTGATTAATTTGAAAACGTTGCAGCGGAAATTTCATCAGGACCGTGAGTTAGGAAAAATATCAGAGTTTATAAACACCGGATTTTATTTATTTAAATAGATGGGATAAACCCATGTTTTACAATGGTAGCTTTAATAAAGATAAATTTGATTATATAAAACAATATTTCTAAATTTTGATTTATTTAATAAAATAAGCCACTTCTTGATGCCTTTCAGTGCCGTATCCATCTCTTACTCCAATCTATTGTAATTACCTGAAAAATGTTTTTAAAAAGGTTTTGTCAGCGGGAAATACTGAGTGAATCATTCTATTTACTAAAATGACACATTTGTTATAAATTACAGTATTAAGAGCGATTACAATGTTTCTGATATCAAGCCAACTACCCACGGTATTTGTCACTTGACCCATTGGCCCATTCGTCCAATGGTGTCTGTGACTATGGTCATATCCCCCATTGGCTGCCCCAATGGTGACGATTATCAAGTAATGTATACAAAACCCCACATACCGGCTGTAATTTGGTGATTACAAGGACTTAATCCCCGTAATTATAACTTTGAAAATAAACATGATTTGGAAAGTAAATTTGATAAAAAGAGAATGACTCACAGATAATCATGCAGATTCATACGGACAGAATTTAGTCTACAGATAAGCCTTGATATATTGCAGATTTATACAGGCAGGGCTTAGCCTATTGATTTTGCCTTGTAACCTAGTGCATACGAACTAGGTAGGTAACTTAATACAATAATTACGATAACTCACGAGATCAAATTCTCACAATGAACGACAAAGTGCAATACTTCATCCATCGAATTAACGATGATCCGTCAAATTAATGACGAATGACAAAGTATAATACTTCATCCATTGAATTAACGATGATCCGTCAAATTAATGACGAATGACAAAGTATAATACTTCATCCATCGAATTAACGATGATCCGTCAAATTAATGACGAACGATAAAGTATAACCCTAGTGTGGGCGGCACTTAAACATCCATTGGATATATTGATTGGTCGGAAAATGAATCGTAATAGCGATTAAGTTAATACCCTGTATCGTAGCAGAATTCGAGCTAGTGTGTGTTTGGTAAAAATAAAAATATATATTTGTAATTTAAGTATAATACCCCTAATTCAACCTTATCCCAATGTCCCGAGACAGAACCCCAACGAACTTAGTCGGGCAGGGCCTTGACATGCGTTATGGGCTCAGATCAATCAGAAAGGGTAGCGGTGATCGGGGGTTAAAACACTTAAAACAAGCATGACTATTATTATTATTATAATATTTTTAAAGAAAGAAACCTATAAGAAAATAATTTGAAGGAGGGCGACAGAAAGAATCAAGCAAATGTGAAAGTTTGCTATTCCTTATTTATAGTAGAAGTTTAGATTGGAGTCCACTCCAAGTTTCCTTTTGTTCTTATCCTTTGTGCCACGTAGTACTATGAAATGAATTCTCAAATTTGTTGGATGCATGTACACGTTCAATCATTCATATTTGAATGTTTTTATTTTGATTCTTTTATTATTTTATTATTAATAGTTTACACTAACTTGTGAAGTTACTGTATTATTATTATTATTATTATTATTATTATTATTATTATTTTTCTTTTTCTAAAATCCATATATAACATCGAGTGATATGTTAATTTATTTTAGTATTTTATTTTAATTTAATATATATATATTTAATTTAACTGATTCACTTATTTGGCGTGTATAACTTTTAAAATATAACGTTCTACAAAATAATAAATATGTCATTAGAACGAGTATATTTTTTGTCTACATTTGGGTCTAAGTTTCATTAAAAATAGAGTAGGTTCAAAATACAATGTATTAATTATTATATGGTTCCTAGGCCCATCTAGGAACTTTATATTTCTAACAGTCGACTTACCCGTAGGCTACCTGTCTAATAATATAAGTTTTTATATACTTTTATTTTATTTAGAAATGTCACCCATATACAGGCCAATTAATTAGTATAATATTTCAACCAACTATATATAAAATAGTGTTAAAAACTTTTTGGGTTGAATATTTATAATAAAATAAACTAGTTACTAGTGGTTAATAAATTTAACCAAACCTATAATTCTTATATTAAAAATAGAGATGTTACATCAACCTTTTGTACCAGTCTTGATCGGCAAAATTTGCAACCACATCAACCTTTGGGATACCCTCATCCACCGATCTATAATGCATGTCCACAGGAACAACACCCCGGCGAATATAGAAAAACTTCTGCTTCCAGTCATGGAGACTCTTCAGTGGCACAGAGCAAACCGGAGAAACATTGGTGCGAGCACTGAAGGAGTAAAACCCACTTGTATACGTAACAGTGTAGAAGACGTTGAACATCTCAAACGTCGGATCTAAACGGTTCGCCATGCAAATGAACTCGAAGTGAGTTATCCGAGGGAGTCCGATGGCATTTATTTGAGAGATGTGGAGACCATAGCCCCTCAAAACGTCAGCAGTAAATCGAGTCATCGGAAGTCTAAAGTTACCCTCCCGGAAGAAAGCAGCGTACAAAGTCATGTACCCGGGAGGAGCATCCATGGCGGTGGAGCCAGCAATAGGGTACTGAGCACCCCAGCCGGGAAGAAAACCCATCTCCCTTACCAAATTTTGGAATTCCTCCTCTTTCCATCCGATCACCGCCTGATCCGGGCCGGGAGGAGTTTTCCCTTTGTTCCTCCTCCTCCGTGAAGAAGGATTTGAAGAAGACATCGCGAGAAAGTGAACAATAATGCAGATGAACTCAAAGAGGAAGGGCGAAAAATCAAGAAAGAAGAGAAAAACCCGGAATTCAAATTTTGAATTTTGAAAAAGTGTTGAAAAAGGAGAAGCCACCATATATTTATACCCATCGCATTTAATGCGATGGGTAGTGGAGGAGTCAGGATTTGAAAAGGCAACCAACAGGAGAGAGACACGTCAGAAGAGAGAGAAGGCGGCACCTCTTTTTCCGGTAGCAGGTGAACAGACATCTGACATATCGCCGAAAAAGCAACTGACGTGACTGAAAAGGCGCCTGTTCACCTGACATCAGACGGTCACATCAGGCACTCCCTCCCAGGACAACAAAGCTTCCTCCTGAAGACAACACTCATAAGGAGTCAAAACCCATGCGCCGTGCGCCATGCGTCCATTTGGCTCACTTTCACAATGAGTCAAAACCCATGCGCTGTGCGCCATGCGTCCATTTGGCTCACTTTCACAATGAGTCAAAACCCATGCGCCGTGCGCCATGCGTCCATTTGGCTCACTTTCGCAAGGAGTCAAAACCATGCGCCATGCGTCCATTTGGCTCACTTCCGCAAGGAATCAAAACCCATGCGCCGTGCGCCAAGCGTCCATTTGGCTCACTTCCGCAAGGAGTCAAAACCCATGCGCCGAGCGCCATGCGTCCATTTGGCTCACTTTTGCAAGGAGCCAAAAACCCATGCGCCGTACGCCATGCGTCCATTTGGCTCAACCTTTTAAAGGGCCAAAACCTCACGCCATAACGAAATACCACACTTATAAGTCCAGAATCCCTCCTAGACGATCAACTCGACTAGAAGGCACACTGGACTGGGGGGACTTGAAGAGGTATGGTCCCAATTCCTTGCCAACATGGCAAGGACCACACCACCTTTTCCATCAGACGTGGCGCTGACATCGACGGAGTCATCCAGAAGCTTCTAGAAGCTTCTGGAAAATATCTGGGTGGCCCCAAAGATGCTCCACCCGACATAAAGGACACAACGTGTCACCAGTCACCAGGCGTCACGTAGGCCAATAACAAATCCAAGGGCAGCCCGACAATGCCAGTACGACGTCTCCAAGATGAGCGAATGCGAGCGCGCCACGTGTACCACTACACTGACCGCAGCAGAGGAGACCAAGAGGATATTCCCCTTGGTCGGACAGCTGGCGCGCAACCGCAGCTGGCATCGCTGCTCCTCCCTCTCTCACCATCCGGCTATAAATAGGACCCTTCATCATTCAGGTTGATCACCTTGCTCTCACCATTCTCATACTTAACACACACTGATTATTCCTCCCCGGGACAGTACTTATTCTCACGCCGGAGCCTGGTTAAGAGGGAAACCCCCATATTCCCCTCTTAACGAGACTAACGGCGTTGCTGTTTTGCAGGGAACGGACCATCTTGCGAGTAGGAAGAGAGATTGAACCCACAAGAGAAACAACCCCACCGACTAGCCTTAGTGTTAATCTGTGTTTCATCAGATACATATGATACACGTCAATCATTCATATTTCTCACGTATTACTCACCAACATTTTCTATGAAGTTGTCTCCATAATTCTCTATATATAAACACTTACTCTGTATATTCATCCTGTAATATTTTTGGAGGTGATGAATATACAGAGTAAGTGTTTATATAGAGAATTATGGAGACAACTTCATAGAAAATGTTGATGAGTAATGCATGAGAAAATATGAAATATGAAATATGAATGATTGAAATGTTTCCATATGTACCATAATTAAAGCAACATGCACTTCGAAAAATGAATACGTTTTTTTCTGCAGCAGATTCATGAGTTTCCGATTCCGCTTCTGTTGAAAAGCACAAGAACAGAAGATCAGTAAATGATTGATCGAATTAAACACAAAGCTATACAACTTTTTAACCGAATACAAGTAAAAACGCCTCAATAGTTGTGTAAATGATTGATCGAATTAAACACAAAGCTAAACAACAGAATTTCAACCGAAAACAGAATCATAACAAACAGGAGTGCAAGATCTATACAAATCTCTGTTTAAATATCATAATATAAAACCACAAATCGTTATGTAATCATCAGATCGAATACCATACAAAAAACAGAATCATTATCCACAAAACAGCAAGATTAACCGTTCAAAATTGTTTTGCACTCATCTAATCGGTTCAGACTAAGAATTATAAACATATTAAGACACCTACTATCAACTTTAGGTTTTAATCGATCAATAAACTAACAGATCCAAAACAAAAAACTAATAACCAGACGTAAAACTGTATATATCACCGATCTGAAACAAAAACCAAACAATAACGCGAAAACAAAAGAAATTCAAGATCAAAACACATCAATCGTTGTCCTGATCATAAGATCTAATCAGAAGTAAACTGCAAACATATTTAGCCACCTACCGATCGAAAACCTAACAGATCAAACAATATAACAGATCTATAACGAAAAACTAGCAATCAGACGTGAAATTGTATATATTAAATCACCTAGGGTGGTGGCTGGCCGTTCCTGTGAGAGATGAGGAGGTGAGATTTTGGGTGCAGTGGTGGACCCAGAAATTTTTTCATGGGGGTGCGGAAATTTTTTTAAAATTTTAGCCGTCTAGATATATACATAAAAAAACCGGTTCGGGTCGGGTCGGGTCATGTAAAAAAAGAACAATAAACTTAAATTTATATAATCATCAAAAACGCGTCAAATATTGTTACAAACATATTTAAAAAGTCGCCCTACGAGTTTTCATTTTTTGAAATCTATCCAAAACATCATCTAGAGGTACTTTCTTAAGCAAGTCTTTCTCTATATAACATATACAACTATCACTTAAATTCTCATCGCCAATCCGATTACGCAAGTCGGTCTTCACATTCTTCATTGCCGAAAAACATCTTTCAACGGTTGCGGTTGCGACGGGTAATACGAGAACAAGCTTCAATAAACGATATACCAATTGTTATACTCGTTCAAAACAAATGTGTCTCTATGATCACCAAATTCGGACCTAAACAAGTAACAACATAAGCAAAACACACGATCCGATTTTATACTATACTCTAACCATCCCTTGTATTCCTTTCGGTCATACCATTCTTGTTTGAATTTTCTCGACTCTTTACCTTGAAACGTTGATGTTGGATATTTAATACCCGTTGGTTGACATGGTCCTCTTAGTAGGTATGCCCTTCTAACATCATCTCGTTGATTCACGTTGTATGATGCTATCGCCTTGCGATCATGAGGATCCGAGGGAAGATCATTCACATCAACAAAATCGGAAGATGATCCAATTTCATCCGCTTTCCTCTTGTTGAGAAATCGCGCCATAACATCTTTACTCATTGTGCCTATTAATCACATACAAAATAAATAATTTAATATTTAATCAACAATCGGAAGATGATCCAAATTCCAATATAAACATTTTATTATTAAATATTAAATTTAACATTTAATAATGAAATCAATTAATCAAGTTGAACCTATGGCTATAAATCAACAGCAAGTCAGCAACCTTTATTTAATAAACCATTTGCCGACTTGCCGACTGCCGTAACTTTACAACAGCAACTTTATCAATTATCAACATTCAACAAGACAACAACCCTATCAAAATTCAAAAACCTTATCAAAACTCTTGTAGAATAAAATCAAGGAGTGGTACCTGGTCGATCGAAGCCTGTCTGCAGGTTGGTCCTTCTTCTTTCTTGGTCGCTGCAGTAGAGAGGGGAGGGCGGGAGAGATGAAAGGTCGATTGGCCGATTGGGTTTATTTGGGTAATTGGGTTATGTTTTGTTAATTGATTTTGTTATTTGGGTTGGGTTTTACCATAAACTTATTCAATTGGGCTTGATGTTGGGTTATAGGAATACAAATTTTATTTAAAGAGATTTGTTTACATAATTGGGTCGGGTTTAAATCCGTGTTCACAAATTTTTTTTATATAAATTTCTAACATTTTTTTTCTAAGGGGTGCGGTCGAATTTTTTCAAGGGGTGCGGTCGGGATTTTTCGCGAAAAATAACACTAAATTTTTTTTTTTCAAGGGGTGCGGCCGCCCACCCACGGACATATGTAGGTCCGCCCCTGTTTGGGTGTATGCCTGTTCAGTATATATTCTCCCAAAGTTCCACTTTACCCCTTCAAGTCTTCTTGCTCACCAACTTAAGCCCCTCATAACTCTTTTTTTACAATTTTAACCTGAAAGTGAAGTATACAAGGTTAATCTCACTTATTTTTAAGTTTACCTTTTGTGACTTGAGATAACGCTTCGTCAATTAAAGAGGTAAACTCAAAGAATGAGTGCAAACTCAGCTGGAATTTGACTTGTTTTATATGTGTTTTAGTATTCTGAAGGAATATATTACTATATTAGAATGATAACAAGTTGTTTGCGTATTTACAAAACTAAAAATGAGAGAATTGCGTGTTTCCTTTTAAAATTTATTACTTGCGTATTTACATAACTCAAAACCAAAGCTACATGTATCCTATCCCATAATAAATACCCTTTTCAAAATAAAGAAAGCCTTTTCAAAAATAAAAGAACCAATTCCATTATTTAGGTGGGTTACCCAAGATGCGAGTGTTCACTCTGTCGATCTTTGTGAAAATCGATTAAAGAGATGATTCCATTATTTAGGTCGATTACTTCTTCCACTATAGATCGACTACATTCATTGTTCAGGACATATGTGTGTATGAATACGTAAATAAAGGTGGGTCTCTAGATTCACGTATTCGTTTTTATATAACCCTTTTTAATCAAAAGATAGACAAAACTACTTTATTTTTTTAGAACGATGACAGTATTAGAAAAAAAACTAGCAAGGTTATTACAAATTTCAAAAACATGAAGAAAATGAGGAATGGCATCTATCTTGCCACATCAAACTAATTATCTTAAGGGAAAATTACCAAACTAGTAGTTGACCCGATTTTTTTTTTCCAAAATTTCAACCTCATGCGTCGATGGAGAGGTGCCTCTGACCTGCGATCCTATTGATATAAATTCAAACTTTCTGTACGACTGCATCACAGGTCGGAGGCGCCTCTCCACCGACGCAGGAAGTTGACATTTTAAAAAAAATCTGGTTAACTGCTAGTTTGGTAATTTTCCGTTATCTTAAACCTATACACTACGTACACTGTTACTTAACTGTAAATTTTTTCATGGTCCGCAACCTTAAAAATATTAATAGATTCTATAGTTATATGTGCATATTTGGTAATTGTTATACACACCTGGGAAACTAGAGATGCCTATAGGTGATTATTTCCTTATTTTGCTTAGAGCCTTAAACCATGTCGTTTGGCAAACCACATGCATTCCATCACAACATCTGAGTTATTTCATATGGTGTAATGCTTCATCCGCCTCTTCAATGATTAGTTATTAGTTACCTAATGATAAATAGTTATATTTTTTATTTATAACTTATTTATAAATTACACAATAATCTTCAAAACAATATAAAAAATAAGATGTTTCATTATACTAGAATTAAAAAGATTACAACCAAAGTAAATTAAAAACAATACGTAAAAAGTTTATTAGTGTAAATGGTCTAATTGTTAAATTGTGGACGCAAAATTCTCCAAGCCGCAAGACGACAGAAACTTGTGTTCTTATTTATTTCGTACTCGGCATGTGCCGCCTCAATCGTTTGATCTTCAGTCATTCCCTCTTCGCGAAGGCATTGATAAACAACCTTTCAAAAAACACACAACTTGCTCGCATCATAATAAACATTCCAGTAATGTTATCCAAAGTAATGTTATCCAAATTACGATTGTTTGCCCACATTTGATGACCAAAGTACGTCAAAATCGCGTTCCATCTAGTAGCATTATTTAGAGGGTGCTTTAACTTCGAAACATGCGCTTAACTCATTGCCAAAATGATATCCTCTTTCTTAGTCCATTAGTTCGCCGTGAAATTGGAAAGAGATAGTGAGTAAGAATGGTGGAAAGGGTAGGTAATAGTATTAAAAATAAAAGAAATTGATTTTTTTATTTATTTAAAGGTAGGTTATTTACCTTTTTTATCAAGCATACGGTGATAAAAATTGACGAAGTGAGCATATTAGTATATCTACCGTGTAATCCAACAAAAACTACAACCAGTGTTGTAAAAGTCGGATTACTCGGCCGAGTACTCGGCGAGTACTCGGTCCTCGGACCCCCTCCGAGGCGACTTCCTCCTAGGCGGTCTCAATTAGTCGGCCTCGGGATTACTCGGGAGTACTCGGTGCCTAGTCGACCTAGTCGGCGCCTAGTCGGATAGTCGGACGTAGTCTGCCTAGTCGGTCTAGGCGGTCAACGTGGTTTGTTGACTTTTAATCGGTCAAACTCGGTCAAAATCGGCCTACTCGGCCTTGTACTCGGACTACTTGGCCTTGTACTCAGACTAGTCGGACTTGTATTCAGAATATTTGAACTTTAAACATGTTTCATTTTAAATTATACTCATGACATGAATTATGCTTATTTTAACATATAAATAATATATAACAATAAATTTTCTTTATATTTACCATGTCCGCGTACTCCCCGAGTACTCTCCGTGTACTCCGATTACTCCCAACTCCCCAGTCGGCCGACTAGGGACCGCCTAGCGACTTTTACAACACTGACTACAACTAATACTTTTGAAAGAAAAGAAGCTAAATATTTAGCAACAAAATCAATCAGAGGCGGCTGACAGTATTTTTAAGCTCTTTTATCGAAAAGAAATTTCAACAATTAAACTATACGGATTGGGGCATGAAAGAGTGAACTTATTTAGACCATGCGTAGTGGGGCGTTTTTTTTTTAAATTGCCCAATCACGCCCCTTCCCCACTACGCCTGGGCGTTATTGGGCGTTATCTTGCAAAAAATCCTCCTTGGCGTGGTTTGAAAAACGCCGGATGTGGAAAAGGTTGGCCAATCACATTAGAGATTCCATTTGCTTGGCCAATAAGATTTTTAGGTGTTTTTTTTTTAATTTTATTTTACTACAAAACATATTGCCCAATAATGCCCCATCTCCACTACACCCATTTTAGAAAACGCCCAATAATGTCCCATTGCTAACTGGGCTGCCACATAGCGCAAAACGCCTAAGGGTATCAAGTTACCCACTACGCATGGTCTTAGAGGATGTCTTAACTTTGCAGCATGCACCTAACTCGTTTCTAAAGCGACATCCTCTTTCTCAATCCATCCATTCGCCATGAAATTGTATAAAGAAATGAAATAGATAATGAGAATGGTGGAAATGGTAGTAGTAGCATTAAAAATTAAAGAATTTTTTTTTATTTTTTTAAAGGTTTTTTTTTTGAACGGCAAATTTGGATCACTGACGGACCACTGGAGTATCATCGTGCCACCAGCAGAACCACCCGATCATATCCATCTCCACTAGGCAATAATGTCTATACACAAATTCAGGAGGAAACCCAATAAATCTGGGAAAAACCCCCTTTGTGGGAATCGAACCCATGACCTAATGGTCATAAGTCTTATCCCACCACCAAGATACCACTAGGCTATAATGTCATGGGTATTTAAAGGTATTATTTCCTTATTTTGTTAAGCATCTAGTGTGGTAGATATTATTAGCTACACCCGTAGTGGGCGTCTTCTCCCCTAAACACGTCAGACTGCGCCACCACCTCCGCCCCCGTGGGCGTGCTATATTCCACGCCCAGCCCTTTTTCTTGTGTCCAATCACCTTCATTTTCCTTTTTGTAAAACAAATCAGATTTTTTTGATTTTTTTATTTAATTTTATTACAAACATAATGCCCCACAATGCCCAAATCCCCACTACACCCATTTTAGAAAACGCCTCATAGTGCTCCATTGCGCTTACTGGGGCTTACACATGACGCAAAACACCCAAGGGTGAGGTGTCAACCACTACATATGGTCTAAGCATCTAGTATGATAAAAGCAAATAATATGGTATCGTATAGATGCTACCGACATGTGTTCCACTATACAACCCTCACTACTTTCATAAAGGAACTTTTTATATTCGAATTTACTAGAATAAATAAAAGGGGTTTTGGATGAATGTTTTGGAGTGGATATCTTGAACTTTAAAAATTTATATAATTAGTCTTAACATAAGTAATTAAATAAATAAGTTTATATAATTCGTATAACAAAACGTAAAATCGTTGAACTACACACACACATTATCCCGTGTTAAGTCACAAAATTTAGATCTAAACGTAAAACAAAAAAAATTGCAAAATATGAAAAATATAGGGGATCAAAGTTGAAAATAAAAAGGTTGTGAGGTTAAATTGGAAAAACTAAAAACTTTTGGGTTAAAACTACAAAATCAAGTAGTTTTGGGTTTAAAGTGAAACATCAATTTTTTTTTTTTTTGAAAAACCCCCAAAACATGAGGTACAACACCTCAATGCCTAAACTTGTTGTAAATTTATATTATGTAAATAATAATAAAAACGTCTTGGTATGTCTGTAAAAAATCGAAAATATAAGGAATCTATAGAAACAGGTATGAGCTCTCACAATGATAAATCTTTCATATCACAGTTTAATACAATGCATAGCCCCCTCTATATATATAGAATGAGAGATGCTGAACAACTAACAATAACAACTATCAATAACCAACTCAACAAACTAACTAACAACTAACTGCATATACACACTAATATGCCCCCTCAAGCTGAACGGGGAGAATCCACATGAAGCTTGGACCTAAGAGTGTCAAATCGAGAAGATGACAATCCTTTGGTCAAAATATCTGTGATCTGAAGCGTAGTAGAAACATACCGAACATGTAAAGTACCATCCAAAACCATGTAACGAATAAAATGCAAGTCAATCTCCAAGTGTTTGGTGCGCTGATGAAACACCGGGTTGACTGCAAGATATGTGGCTCCAATATTGTCACACCAAAGAAAAGGTGGACAAGTCAATGTAATATGTAACTCATGCAATACAGACGTAATCCATCGTAACTCAGCAGCTGTATGAGCAAGAGCTCGGTACTCAGCCTCAGTACTCGACCTAGCAACTGTATGCTGTTTCTTGGAGCTCCAACTGATGAGGTTGGGCCCAAGAAAAACACAATAACATGTGGTAGAACGTCGATCATCGGGACAACCAGCCCAGTCAGCATCACTATAAGCATGTAAATCAAGACAAGTAGACCGACGTATGCATAACCCATGAGAAACAGTACCCTTAAGGTACCGCAAAATACGTTTGACAGCGACCCAATGTCGATCAATAGGTGTCTGAAGAAACTGCGACACCTTACTGACCGCATAAGCAATCTCTGGTCGTGTCAGCACAAGATACTGTAATGCAACAACAGTACTCCGATACATAGTTGGGTCAGACAAAGGATCACCAGTATGTCGAGAAAGCTGTCTACCAATAGAGACAGGATTAGATAAGGGTCGAGAATCAACAAGACCAGTGCGCTGTAGCAAATCAAGCAAGTAGCGCTGCTGAGATAAGTGTAAAACATCCTCAGAAAATGTGGCCTGAATACCCAGAAAATATGACAACTGCCCCAAATCCTTGAGCGCAAACTGAGAACGTAAGCGCCTAATCAAGCCAGTAACAAAATCAGAAGAGCTCCCGGTAATAATGATGTCATCAACGTATACCAAGACATAACAGAGTATCGAATCCCGACTGTAAACAAAAAGAGATACATCTGAAAGACACTGGGTAAAACCTCCAGCAAGCAGAGCGGTGGATAGCTTGGAAAACCAAGCTCTAGGAGCCTCCTTTAGGCCATAAAGAGCCTTCTGCAGACGACAAACATAATGTGGTCTAGATGAGTCAACAAAGCCTGGGGGCTGGGTCATATACATAGTCTCAGAAAGATCCCCATGCAAGAACACATTGTTGACATCAACCTGACGAATAGACCACCCTCGAGAGAAAGCGACTGAAAGAACTAGACGAATAGTAGTAGGTTTGACCACAGGACTAAAAGTCTCAGTTTAGTCAATACCCTCAGTCTGATGAAAGCCCTTGGCAACAAGCCGGGCTTTATAACGACTCACAGATCCATCAGGATTATGTTTAATCCTGTAAACCCACTTACAACCAACAATGTTGGCGTCAGTGGGAGCCTGAACCAGACGCCATGTCTGGTTGGCATGAAGCGCATCAATCTCAGCAAGCATCGCATCCCACCAAACAGAATACTGCTGGGCCTGTCGAAATGTGGAAGGCTCAGTGGTGGGAGCAGTAGAGACATCAAGAAGAACATGATCAGGAAAATGACGTGGCTGTCGTGTATGATCACGAGATCGTGTAACCATCGGGTGAGTCAAAACAGGAGGAGGAGGAGAAGGAGAAGAAGGGGGAGGAGGAGGAGGAGAAAACATAAGTGAAGAAATATCAGGAGAGGAAATAACAGGAGAAGATGATGAAGGAATAATAGGAGTAGATGAAGAAGAAACAGAAGTCGAAAGTGAAGGAGGAGGAATGAAGAAAGGAATAGAATCTGAAGAAACTGTGAGAGTAGTAGAACTCCCTGGAATGTCAAAAATCGACTCATGGAATCGAAAATGTCGAGAAGTATACGTACGGGACGTATGAGGATCATAACAGAGATAACCGAGATGGGATGGAGCATATCCAACAAAGATACAAGGAGTAGACTTGGGTGAAAGTTTATCCGCTCGAGTATCACCTAGAAACGTATAACACAAACACCCAAAGGTACGGAAAAGAGAGTAATCAGGACGAGATCCAAATAGAATCTCGTAAGGAGATGAGTAATGAAGAACCGGTGATGGTAATCGGTTAATAAGGAAGGCAGTAGTAGCATATGCATCATACCAAAATTTCTTTGGTAACCGAACATGAAATAATAAAGCTCGAGCTACCTCAGAAAGATGGCGGTTTTTCCGCTCAGCAACCCCATTTTGTTGGGGAGTATATGGACATGAAATACGATAAGCAATGCCAGAATCTGCAAGAAAACGAGCCATAGAACCACGAATGAGCTCAGGAGCACCATCGCACTGAAGATGTTTGATAGTACATGAGAAGAGGTTCTCAACTAGCGGTTTGAAATGTCGAAAGCAATCAACCACTTGAGAATGACAAGTCAATGGATACATCCATGTAAATCGACTAAAATCATCCATGAATGTAATGAAATATCGGTATCCATCTCTAGACATAACAGGTGAGGGACCCCAAATGTCACAATGTATAATATGTAGAGGTAACGTAGAATGGGATACAACAGATGTAAAAGGCCATCTAGTCGATTTTGAAACACTACAAGCAGTACAATTGTAACGACTCGCACAAAAATGTCCTAAAACGCTCCGTAAGTGAAAACCCGGACCCCTGAAACCCTAACGTGCATGAAATACCAAGAAAACAAGGTTTTTGGTTTTCACGCGGGCCGCGTAAAGAAATAGGAGACCCTACGCGGGCCGCGACAGCTTGAAGGTCTCTGGATATGCATAAAGGCCACGTATCGTTACACGCGTCAAGACCCTCGATGACTCAGCAACCCCGATCTGATCCACACTCTCTCACGGGCCGCGTAAAAGCCTTGTTAAGGCTTACGCGGGTCGCGTAAAACTCAAATTTCAGCTATAAATAGCCTGGACATGGGACTTTGCTTCTGTGTCGAAAATTTCTTTCAAAAACGAAGTATACAGCTCAAAAATCACAATTTCGCATAGGGAGACGCTGCCACGGATACAGGGTATTAACTCGATCACTGCTACCATTCTTTTCTTTCCTTCAGCTTTTATTATAGTAAATAGTAGCTTGGGATTATACCTTCTAAATCCCGAAAACTCTGCCCGTTATTAGGATAATAACTCTAATCACTGGTACGATACTTTATCCGATCGATTGAAACCAATCCGATGGATGTTTAAGTGCTGCTCAAACTCGGGTTATACTTTGTCGTTCATCGTGAATTCGATGGATGTTTAAGTATTGCACTTTGTCATTCGTCGTGAGGGTTTTATATCGTAATTATCGTTAAAGTTGAATTGAGTTACTACACTAATACGAGTTCCATTGTGTCTAGAAATTAGAACTCGTAACCAGGGAGCTGCTAGAATACTTAGCAACTAAGTAAATTTAGTAGTTAAATAAACTTAGTAAACTTACTAATTACGTACACTTAGTTGTTAAGAAAACTTAGCAGTTAAGCAAGCTAAGTAAGTTAATTAATCTAATTACGTTATTTAATTAATCGGCTAAGTAAAATTACTTAATTAAACCGTTAAGGAAAATTAATCAGTTAAGTAAGATTAATTAATCAGTTAAGTAAGATTAATTAAGTTAAGCAAGATTAATTAAGCTAAGCAAGATTAATTAAGTTAAGCAAGATTAATTAAGCTAAGTAAGATTAATTAAGCTAAATAAGATTAATTAAACATCTAGATAGATAATATCAAAGGAAGGTGCTAGGAAGGTATAAGAAGATATATATATGGGTATGAAGCTTCCTAGAAGATGTATAGATAACTTCCTAGAAAAGATATAAGTAATTTCCTAGAAATACAAAGGAAACTTCCTAGAAATTTCATACTTCTTACCTATAAATAGGAAGCCTACGATTTCATTTTCCTTTGCTCATTCCTTCTATTCTTCTCTTTATACGTTGGTGTTCTAACCAATAATCACCGATGCGATGTTCTGTCCAATCGATTCGGAAACCAACTAACGGATGCCAAAAGTGCTGTACTTTGTGAGTTCGTTAAACGGATGCCAAAGTACTATACTTTGTGAATTTCATTAAGGTTCGGATCTCGTGACCATCGTTAGGTTTGATGTGGTTTTACACTAATACGTATTCCACTCTGTTAAACTAAATATTTAACTACCCGAAACTCTACACCATACTCTTACAATCAAAATGGATGCTTAATCATCAGAAGGTTCAGAACAATAAAGTATATGCTTAGTTATCAGAAGGCATAGAATCAAGAAGCTTGTTAAATCAATACTGCATGCTTATAATGTGAGTCATTCTCTTTTTACCAAATTGCTTTCAAAATCATGTTTGTTTTCAAAGTTATAATTACAGGGATTAAGGGGCTGTTTGGTAGCATCTGAATGACATTAAGAGGCTACCTCTTAATGAAATCATTTAAGAGTTTAACAAAGATAATGTAGAAGAATGTGACATGTGATGGTTTACCATTCAGATGTTACCTCTTATCCAGTCAGACATAAGGTTACCTCTTATTCATTCAGACATAAGGGCCACAAATGATTTCATTAAGAGGCAGCCTCTGAATGGATTAAGAGGCTACCAAACATGGCCTAAGTCTTTGAAATCTCCAAATTACAGCCAGTATGTGGGGTTTTGTATACAATACTTGATAACCGTCACCATTGGACAACGGGTTAGCCAAGGGGTGATATGACCATAGTCACAGACACCATTGGACAACGAGATAGCCAATGGGTGGTTGAGTGACAAATACCGTTGGGTATTGGTTGATATATATAAACATTGTAATCGCTCTTAATACTGTATATTATAACAAATATGTTTTTGTATGCTGACAAAATCTTTTTAAAACGCGTTTCAGGTAATTACAAGTAGATCGGAATAAGAGTTGGATACGGCACCAACAAGGCTTACAGAAGTGGCTTATTTTTTTTATCAAATAAATTAAATTAAAATGTTGTTTTATGTATTCGGGTTTATCCCATATTAAAGTTTCCTGTCAAAACATGGTTTTATCCCATCTATTTAATAAATAAAATCCGGTGTTTTTCTTAACTCTGATATTTTTTCCTAACTCACGGTCCTGATGAAATTTCCGCTGCACTACTTTTCTAAATAACTACCTGTACCACTGAACTGGTTCGCGGCTCCCGATTCCGTCCAGGGTGGGGTCGGGGGTCGTGACAACAATGTGTGTGTTGGGTTTTGTTTGTCAAATGTAAAAACGAACATCTAGACAAAACATCATCAGACGGATGACCCAACCGGGAATGCCAAGTCTCACGAGAAACAGAAGTGAAAGCAGCAAGTGAATATAGCTGATGTGGACTGCCACGTGTGTGATGGAGGAGCTGTCCATCCAGAGTCTGAATAGACAGGCCAAGATGAGAGAAAACAACAGCTATCGGATGATCAATCACTAACTGTGTGATTGATAAAAGGTTCTTGGCTAAGCCAGGAACCACAAGTACATGTGTGAGTGTAAGACTATGATCAAATAAATGAAGTAAAGCGGTGCCAATATGAGAGATAGTAAGAGACATACCATTGCCAACAACAACCTTCTCAGAGCCAGAATACGGAACCGTGTAAAAAACTAGAGAAAAATCGGCAGTCATGTGAGCAGTGGCGCCAGAGTCGGGAACCCACGAATCAATACGCTCACAAACATCAGATAGGTCAGCTACTAGTCCAAAATGTGGTGAAGATTGATGACTAGCCCATGTGGGAAAATATTGAGGCCCAGATCTGGATAATGTAGTGATGTGAGGCACAAAATCTAATATGAAGGGATTAAACTCTTCTGATTCAATACACTGCGTACCAACAATTTGACCATCACATGTATCACAATGATCCTCCACTAGCGACGATTCATAATCAGTATCTTGATAAAAAACCTGTAGCGACAGCGTGTGAAAGACCTCAGGCGACGGCGCGTGTGATGCTACACCAGAACCGCCACTGGTTAATGAAACCCTAGATCCAATTTGTTCAAAATCAGTATTCAATCCCAACTGATTTTGTTGATAAATGAAATCTTCAATTCTTTTCCAGAGATCTGATGCTGATTGTGCTTCTTGTTCAAGACGAAGTATAGAGAAAGACAGATTTGCCATGATAAACGCAGAAACAGAGTCATCGGATCTTTTCCATGTTTCCCATGCTTCAAAATCACCTGATGGTGGAGTTATTTCTTGATTAAGAAACTGTAGAAGACCAGTAGTCTTAAGAACGGTAAGAATTTGATGTCGCCAGTTCAAAAAATTATCTTTATTAAGCTTGATTGTCATGAAATTCATGATATTCAGTGTTTCATCACTTGTAAATGATGTTTCTGCCATGATTAGTGAGTAAAGAACATATCTGAAAAGATTCAGAAACAGCGCGTGAAAGAAGAACAAGAACAGAGAAACTCGCCGGAGAAGATAGATTTTGGCCGGAAAATTGGTCGGAGATGTAAAAGAATCGGTTGTGATGCTCTGATACCATATAGAAACAGGTATGAGCTCTGACAATGATAAATCTTTCATATCACAGTTTAATACAAAGCATAGCCCCCTCTATATATATACAATGAGAGATGCTGAACAACTAACAATAACAACTGTCGATAAGCAACTCAACAAACTAACTAACAACTAACTGCATATACACACTAATTAATCATTATTATTTTGACACAAGAATTACCCAGATTTATCATCATATATTTAAAATGAACTTTATTATTTTGAGTTCATTTCACATGTTTAACCCCTTTCACACTAGAAATTGGAAGAAAGTGGGTCATACTAAATAGTCCCACCATTTTATGTAAACATTAAAAACATTTTTTTGTAAACTTTTATAAATTATAAATAATTTGTTACCTCTCTCATTTAATTCAAAATTTGAAAACGAAATGAAAGCAATTGAAAAAGTGAAATTTCGTTGGAAATGTAATGTCGTGATCACTTCTCATAATGTGTCATAAAATAATAAAATATCTTATGGATTGCAAGGATTTGGGGACAAAAGAGATACCAACGAAATAAAAGTCAAACGGTCAAACCGCCCAGTAACTAAAGGCAGGATATCCTCACTAGTCCTTGCATTGCTACATTATTACCTTTTAAAGACCATTTGGTACTCGGTTCAATTCTCACAAAGGGAAGTTTTTCCCTGATTTATTGAGTTTCCTTCTGAATCTGTGTATATGCATTATTGCCTAGTGAAGATGAATATGATTGGGTGGTTCCGCTGGTGACATAATGATACTCCAGTGATCCAAATTTTCCGTTAAAAAAAAACCCATAAACTTATAGTATAATCTTCTTGGAATTTTCCTCTCATGAGCGATAGAACTAGAGACGTTTCATTATCTATTGCATATTTTAAGTGCTCAACCAAGTATACTCAAGGGCGGATCCAAGCTTTTCCTTGGGTGGGCGGGCGCCCCTTTGAAAAAAAATTAGTGTATTTTTGAAGTAAAAATCCCGATTGCACCCCTTGAAAATTTAGTTGAACCCTTCGTTCGCACCCCTAGAAAATAATTGCTGGGTCCGCCACTGTATATACTGTAAATCAAGTTCGAGTATACATATGATCTTCAAATAGATAAAGAGACAATCAACTCATATAACTAAATTGGATTTCTTGTTGTGGCCAATATATATAACTAAGTTCGAGTATACATATGATCTTCATCAGTCCGTAATCACTGATGGGCAATGATAGGAGACCCATGGAAACTTAGGTTCGATCCTTAAGCCAAACGAGTTTTACCAGTAATTTTACCGTCGTGCCTACGGACGGGTGGGTTACCAGGTTTTCCCCGGAATTGGTAATGGGCGACTCAGGTTACTCTCGGAGTACTCCGTTTGTCCAGTGGGTGCCCCGAGAGTGCTCGGGATTGATTTGTTGGCCGTTCAAAACAATTAAATGAATGTTGCTAATTACATTACATATACTATTAAAGATCAAACACTTCTATATTGGTTTACGTGTGTTTTAGCCTTGTGCACAAGTATTAATTAAAAAAACCGATGAGGTTGGTGTCCACCTCGCTACGCGTCTCGACAAGAAATCCTAATCAACCTTTAAGCCTAGGCGTGATTCGCTTTCTCTTTCCTCTCACGTCACCTCCACATCTTACTCCAGCTTCCCCATCGCTATCGCTGTACTGATTATCTCTAAATTTGGTGAAATGGTCCAAGTTATTGGTGTTCATTGTTAATATTCTTTGTTTTAGGTGAAAGTGATTGGAACTCATTGTTGGTTTTCTTTTAATTTTGTTGGAATAGACTAATCACTAATGATTAGAGGTGGTAGTGACTAATGAGGGGAACAAAGAATCTAATAAAGTTACCTTGATGGAGCTCATTGTTGGTTTTCTTTTAATTTTGTTGGAATAGACTAATCACTAATGATTAGAGGTGGTAGTGACTAATGAGGGGAACAAAGAATCTAGTTGGTTTTCTTTTAATTTTGTTGGAATAGACTACTCACTAATGATTAGAGATGGTAGTGACTAATGAGGGGAACAAAGAATCTAAATAAAGTTACCTTGATGCCACTAAAAATTACAAAATCTTGATGGAATGTGAATATTGCTAATTTCCCTGTAAATTATTTTATCTGCCCAGTCAGTTATAGCATCAAAATTTTTATTTGCTTATTCCAAGTTCCTTGTAAATCAATTGTATGCTTCATGTCGATTTCTTTAATGCTCTTTGTGTAACACCCTTTTTTGCTTTTAAAATATTTTTTAAGTTCATCAATGAAAATTAAAGTATGAAAAGTCCTAAAGTTTAGTACTTTTATATATAGGAAAGTTTTTGCATTCACTTTCATTGACTTACATAAGATATGAAAGAACTAGATTCCGATGTAAAATATTTAACATAAAAAATTTAGTTATTATGTAAATGAGGTTTAAAGTTGATACGTAACTAGAAGATTGACCCGCGTGCGTTGCGCCGCGGCAACTGAAATTGACATCTAGTTGATCAGATTCGCATTTACAATGTGTTAAAGATGTTTTATCGGTTAAGTCTGTATTACTATCTTATGCAAATAAGTAATTCACCAAATAAGCTCAATACAATTAATGTTATCATAATTACTACGTTACATGACTTGTATCCATATAAATAACCTATCGTATGAAGCTCACTGTGTTGCGGCGGGGGCGTAAAACCGTGACAAATAGCATCAATGCCACACTATAGCCAACGACCACCAACATTGAAGTTGTGGCGTCTTAACGTGGAAAAATTAGACCGACATATCAGATATAAAACACAGAAAATAATAACTAACTCGATTTAGGACTCGTGTGTTGTGACGAACTTACTAAATGGGAAAAAAATAGACGACGTAAACACGCTGAACCACACACGTACGTTGCCCCATGTTAACTCGCAAAATTTAGAACGAAGCGTATAACAAAACGTAAAATCGTTGAACCACAGACACACATTGTGCCGTGTTAAGACCCAAAATTTAGATCTAAACGTAAAACGAAAAATTTTGCAAAATACGAAAAACAAAGGGGATCAAAGTTGAAAGTAAAAAGGTTGTGAGGTTAAATTGGAAAAACTAAAAACTTTTGAGTTAAAACTACAAAATCAAGTAGTTTTGGGTTTAAAATGAAACATCATTTTGTTTAAAAAAACCCCAAAACATTGGGTACAACACCCCAATGTCTAAACTTGTTGTAAATTTATATTATGTAAATAATAATAAAAACGTGTTGGTATGTCTGTAAAAAATAAAAAAATATATGGAATTATTATTATTTTGACACAAGAATTACCCAGATTTATCATCATATATTTAAAATGAACTTTATTATTTTGAGTTCATTTCACATGTTTCACACTAGAAATTGGAACAAAGCGGGTCATACTTAATAGTCCCACCATTTTGTGTAAACATTAAAAACAATTTTTTTGTAAACTTTTATAAATTATAAAGCATTTGTTGCCTCTCTCATTTGTTGGAAATGTAATGTGGTGATCACTTCTCATAATGTATCATAAAATAATAAAATATCGTATAGATTGCACTCAGTAGTCCTTGCATTGCTACATTATTACCTTTTAAACTCCAACTTTAAGAAATTGCTAACTAAAACCCATAGACTTGGTCGATGACATCATAGTCTAGTGACATCTTAGGGTGTGATAAGGTTTAGACTTAGAGACCATTAGGTCCTCGGTTCAATTCTCTCAAAGGAAGGTTTTTCCCTGATTTATTGAGTTTCGTTCTGAATCGTTGTCAAATTTGAGCGCTTCATACCATTTTAGCTCCTGTACATAATAAAGTGAAAAAAAACCAGTCTTCTTTGTAAATAAAGATTCTTTTTCTTTTTTTCTTTGCTTTTACTGTTAACAACCATTGATCATTTGTCATCTTCACTAAATAAACTAGTTGTTTACCATGCGCGTGCGTTGCGGCGCGCTAAACCAAATCGTTCTATAAGAATGACAAAACATGTCAAATAACAAAAAGCAGCTCGAACTAAAACGTCACGTATTTTCGGTACCGGTTCGGCACCGGTATTCACCGATTTTTACCCTCAAATACCGGTGCTGTACCAGTACCAACCGGTACCGTACCAGGTATATTCGGTACCGGTACATACTTTTGGGGATTTCGGTAACGGTATTTTCGGTACCGGTTGGTACCGAGCTCATCAAATCCTGTAGCAACGTAGCAATGCAAGGAATTGCACAGTTTAGATTACCTTTTATACACACAATAAGTAAATTGACCGACATCATTCTTCAAACGATTCAAGATGAACGATGCGTAACCAGCCATATCCGGCATCGTGGAGTGCATTAAAAAGGGAGCAATTGGACGATTGGATGCTGGGCTAGGTGTTTCTTGGAATGCCCACGGATTGTTCGGGTCAAAACCACGATTATGAGGATTCATTTTTCGTATTGTGGTTGGATGAGATTTTTTTTTTTGAAAATAAGATAGAGATCATTATAGAAGAGGTGGAGTAGTTGTGGTAAAAAATGAATAGAAGTGTGAGTATTTATAGTGAATAGATAAATTTTTTTTAAACACATAGCCGTTGGCCAACGGCTAGCCCAAACGACTACTTGTCTTGGCCAATGAGATCCCGCCATGTCATCTTGATAGCCCCGCCCAACGCCCGGGCTGAAATCCCCGCCCAAGGGGCCACGCCGAAACCCAAGCCCACCCGGGGTGGTGACTTGGGCGTTTGTACCCAACCCACGCCACAACCCCCGCCCCATACCCCATATTCTAATATTTCCTATATCTTTTTTTTTAAACACATAGCCGTTGGCCAACGGCTAGCCCAAACGGCTACTTGTCTTGGCCAATGAGATCCCGCCATGTCATCTTGATAGCCCCGCCCAACGCCCGGGCTGAAACCCCCGCCCAAGGGGCCACGCCGAAACCCAAGCCCACCCGGGGTGGTGACTTGGGCGTTTGTACCCAACCCACGCCACAACCCCCGCCCCATACCCCATATTCTAATTTTTCCCTGATCTTTTTTTTAAACACATAGCCGTTGGCCAACGGCTAGCCCAAACGGCTACTTGTCTTGGCCAATGAGATCCCGCCATGTCATCTTGATAGCCCCGCCCAACGCCCGGGATGAAACCCCCGCCCAAGAGGCCACGCCGAAACCCAAGCCCACCCGGGGTGGTGACTTAGGCGTTTGTACCCAACCCACATCACAACCCCGCCCCATACCCCATATTCTTATATTTCCTAGATCATTATTCATCTAGTTTGTTTTAATTTAAAAAATAAATAATAAATCACTATTCAAATCACTATTAATTAAATAAAATAGTAAATCACTATTTAAATCACTATTCATTAAATAAATAATAAATCACTATTCATTCAGTTTGTTTTCTATTAGTATATATAATATATAATTAGTATATATAATTGCTTCATTTCAACACAAATGATCAAATACTTATATGTATTAATTACATGTATGAATTGTTGGCAGCGGAGGATTGCGAATCAAAGTGTATACACAAGAATCAAACACACATGTGATGTGAATTACACAAAATATGCACACAATTAGAGATTCGTACACAAAACATGATAATAAATGCATATGGATTACTACTGTAATTATTTATTTCACAAATGATATATTATGAAGGAAATACTTTTTTTACAATAATAATGCGAGAGGAGAGAGTCAACGGCCGGTTTGGAGTTAATTTTGACTTAGGGTATGCGTAGTGGGGAAAAAAAGGGGCGCCATCTTCAACATAACCCCCCCATAACGCCCCGAACACCATTACGGGGGGCGTTATGAGGCAAAAAATCTTGGTGGGCGCGATATCCATAGCGCCGTTATTGGGGAATCTTTCAAAATTTGGACCAATCAAATTTAAGCAATCTTTTTTATATTAATTAATAAAATTGAAAATTGTTAAATAGGTAATGATTAGGCGGGGGCTTTATGACTACGGGCTTAAATGCATAACGCCCCATAACGCCCACCCGCACACGTGGCGAGCCACGTGTCGCATAACGCCCACAAAGGGGTGTTATGACTACACATGGCCTTAACAAGGGGGTAATTTTGCACAAACCGTCTCTCTCTCTCTCTCTCTGTATTAATCAGGTAAAAACTTTTTATTTATAAAAAGTTAATATAAATCTAGGTTTTTTTTATACCACCCTTTATCTTTCCTTTTAATATAGTTTCAATGTTTAATATTCGCTATCATCTCTAGCACGATACGTCATTTAATAATATTAAAATATGTCCATGACATTATGGCCTAGTGTCATCTCAGTGGTGAGATAAAGCTTAGAGACCGTTAGGTTCTGGGTTCGATTCTCACAAGAAGGTTTTTCCAGATTTATTGGGTTTCTCATGAATTTGTGTATAAACATATTGCCTAGTGGAGATGGATATGATCGGGTGGTTCCGCTGATAACACGATAATACTCCAGTGGTCCGTCAGTGATCCAAATTTATCGTTAAAAATAGTAATAATATTAAAATCCCTGGAACAAAACCCAGTACTAAAAACTTCCCTTTCAATAACATCCTCTTGGCATTTGTTTTGGTCAAAAAATCTGATGAGGATAATGCAACCAAACTCTCTGTTACGGGGTATGATGCTTGAAATGTAGAACAATGACAAGGATCACTTCAATGTAAATTGCACAAACAACACAAGGATTTATACGGGGAAAAAGCCCTTGATCAAGAGTTGATCTCCGGCACAAAAAAACCCCGGGTGATGGAAACTACCGATCACCAAGCTCAAATAAATCAACAAATGTTTACAACTTCGGATAGTAACGAGCTAGGTACAAGGATCACTATGGTGAAGTGTATAAAAATGAATGAAAACTAATAAGTGTTCGTCGAGAGCTTCAAGAGTGCGATTATATGAGAGTGTGTGTAGCTGAAAAATGGCCAAGTCCCTTAATTCTAGCTCGTCACCCCTTTAAAAATAGAAGTTAACTACAATAACTAACTATCCGACTTTCGTGCCAAGCTCCCACGTTCTCCACAACGTTCATTTCTGGTCAATCGCGTGCGAAATACCCGTGGAATATTCCATAGTAACGTTGCCAAGACCAAGTCAAGCTTGTTACTCCTGCGAAGCAACACAAAACACAAACAAACAATCGTCAGTATGAGGATCCTTAAAGTGATCCATGATCCTGATCCTGAAGCTCTTCTGAGGATCACCACCTGTCACAGAAGTAAGGATCATTAATTAGGATAACGAATAAGGATCACTAATTGTTAGAAAATCCTCCCCTAACAATTGCCCCCAAAATATAAGGAGTGAAATGTAAAATGAGCGAGTTATGTTTTCTTGATCTTATCCGCAACTAACTATCTGAAATATAGCCGTTATTGTTGAACTATCCGTTGCAATCGTAACGTCACAGAAGTGACAACCCTGCACAATCATGATTATAAATAGGAGATAGAGATAGGATCAAATGCATTTAAAATTTCAGAGAAACTCCCTTTATAACTGCATTCCGAAGATAAACAGGTATCATCTTCTTCCTTCTCTTGCTCTGTTTTCCATTTCTTTTCACCATTCCATCAAAGATGCTGCTCCGAAACTCCCCAGCTAAGGATCACCCGAAAAACAGCCCTCCGAAAAGTCAGGGGATCATCGAAGATTCCATTAAAGAACGATGCTGTTTTAATGATGCACAGATTGATAGGATCCGCCACTGCTTCCCGGCGAACACCGAGTTTAGACCTTTTGATCCCAATGCCCTGGGTGATCATATTTCCGACAAGTGGGTCGCTTTTCCTGTCACTCCGTTCACCATAGGCTATACATATCCTTTTCCAGCCTTCACCCAATCTTTCTTTTCCCTAACCGGTATCTCTTATATCCAAGCCATGCCGATGATTTGGAGGGTTTTGTATACCCTTGAAAGGATCATCGAGCAGGATGGGATAGACCTAGGAATGTCAGAGCTAGGAGAGCTGTATGATCTTACTACCTTTGGTTCTCATCGTTATTTGTTTAAACGTAAGCCTGGTAAGGAACACCCGATCTTCAAAGCCACCAAGAACGATGCTAATTGGAAGCGGCGTTTCTTTTTTATCAAGAGAGATTCTATTAAGGATGGAAAGGATCTACCCAAGAAATGGGCTGCCCATGGTAGGGTGGAGGATCCTGATAAGGATCACCAGAAACTTTCTTTTGATGTAAGGATCACTGATATATTTTTGCTTTCTTGTTATGCAGCTATCACCGTCTCACACCTCAGACTGTCTCCTGCTGCCAAAGAGAGACTCATCGCTTTCAAGAAACTTGATCCTGAAACAAGAACTTTCAAGACCACAACCCAAGATTCTCAGGAGGTATCCTCAGGCTCTGTCACGATGTCAAGTAAGTATCTTTGTTTAAAATTAAAATAAATAGTGAAATATAAGTTAAGCGAAGATACTTATCTTGTTTTGGCTGTGTAGGCGCTGGAAAATCCACCAAGTCTGCTTCCAAATTCAATGTTACTGATCTCACCACCGTCAGATCCTCCAAAAGAAAGGCTCCCACCAGCCCAACAGCTTCAGTCCCCAAGGCACCCCTCAAAGGGAAGGGAATCAAGAAGAGAAAGGCCTCTGAAGCTGAGGATCTGCAGGGTCTGCCTCTGATCCGCTACCAATTCCTTGAGTACTTCAATGATGTAAGGATCACTGTCTCTACTAGTATATCCTGCTGGCATATCCTGTTGATTTGAGGATCACTTGGTCCTGACCTTATCTTCTATCCCTTTTGCAGAAATTCTCTGAGACTGAGGATTATGTTGGCCACGTTGAGGATCAGGATAGGAAGATTGCAGACCTCCAGCAGGTTGCATTGCTAAAGGACCTCAAGATTGCTGATCTTCAGAAGGAAGTGCGGGATGCCAAACAAGAGACGGCCAAGGTGCTGGTTAATGTTGACTATGAGAAGCATGATCTCATAGAAGGTGCAAAGGTCTCTGCCGCCATCACAATGTATCAGACAAAATTACAGATGGCCCAGGAAGCTCAAGATCCTAACTTTGACAGAAGCAGCTGGGATGTTGAGGATTGGAAAGCAAGGTTGGCTGATCTTGCGGATGATGAAGAGGCTGAGGACGTTTTGGCAATCGAGGTTGGAGGCAATGTTGAAGGTGGTGAAGCAAGTGGAGCCGGAGGTGGTGATGCAGGGAAGGTTTAGACTGCATGATTGGGCGATGATGGAAACTACTAGACATAGCCGGAGCCCAATTTTTTTTAGTTTGATGGTTGTTTTGTTTGAACAATTTGATGGTTTGTACTGGATAATAGTTTTTAGGATTAAGGATCATGTATGATCCTTTGGACAATAGGCAGGATTGCAGTTGGTGGAGGGATCCTCTGTTTGGGGGATGAAGCCATTGTGATCCTGCCGCCTTTATATTCCTGCACTACTTTTGAACTTATTATCATGGACACCCTTTACCTACCCCAGCGGACGGGCCACGTTTTGCTGGTAGATGCTCGGGGTAGGTAATTTTGACAACCTTTTAAGGGTTAATCCTTTGTTAATAAATAAAATCTTAACCTTTTGTCGCTTATCTTGTGTTGTTATCCTTTTGTTTCTTTAATTCTCCTTTGTTTTGATGCACATTTATTGAATAAACAATTTTGAATAAGTCATATTGAAAACATTTAGGACATGATCCATGATCAAATATCCTATAGTTAAAGAATCCCAAAAAGCAATATGTTTTAAGGATCACAAGTCTAGTTGTCAAATTTTAAGGGTTATTCAAATAAACAATGAACAGAATTCAAAATAGTTAAGGATCATACCTGAGGGTCCAAGTTAGGATCCTAACCATAATAAGGATAACTATAAGAGAAACCTTAGAGAGAAGTAAGGATCAAGGATCCCTAGTTGCTTGTCTTCAAGGACCTGAAATAGATCATAACTTGGGACTAAGCCATTATAAGATAAGAGTTAGCAACTGGGGACAAGCCCAAGGATAACTGGGGACAAGCCCAAGGATCGTATGTAAACTGGGGTCAAGCCCATATAAACGGATGTAAACTGGAGTATGGCCCTCACTGGCGACTATCCAAACTTGAGCGACATGAAAATGCCGAAACCTTAGCTAACGTGAAAACGTTAGAAACCTTAGGAACGGATGTATGGTACGTCTACCATTATACGTAGGATCCTAGGCATAGCCAGTACAATGGAATTATCAGCCCCTAAAACGAGTACTGGTCCCACTGCCTTGAACTATACCAGGATCATCATGCGCTACAGGCGGAACGGGGGTCAAGCCCAAATAACTGGGGGTAAACCCAAGGAACGGATTGCTTCTGCAGATAACCAATGTTATGCTAAGGATACCTGAACTTTCAAAACTTAAACTCACGTGAGAGATGGATAAAGGACACATGATCCCTATCCTTATATGAGAAAATAAAGAAATGAAATAGTTCAAGATTAGGATATTACCTAAGTAAGGATCACTGATACTTTAAGGATCCTTTAAGGATACCTCTAATGTGAGGATCATCTGTGCCATGAGGATCCCGCTCACATGAAATATTTCTTCAAGTGGATAGCATTCCAAGCTCTTGGTAGCAAATCACCTTCCATGGTTAGCAATCTATATGCCCCCTTTCATGCTTCAGCTTCAATCAAATAAGGGCCTTCCCATTTTGGAGCCAATTTTCCATCAGCAGGATTGGTGGTATTCTGAAATGCTTTCCTTAATACCATATCTCCAACTTGAAACTTCCTGATCCTTACATTTTTGTTATAGGCACCAGCCATTCTTTGTTGATAACTGGCCATCCTTATCCTAGCCATATCCCTGATTTCTTCAATAGTATCCAGGTCTTGAGCCAAGCTCTCATCATTTTCTTCAGGATCACGGGTACTTGTTCTAGCAGTTGGAACCACCATTTCTGTTGGGATCACTGATTCTGCCCCAAATACCAAAGAGAATGGCGTTTGACCAGTAGCATTCTTAGGGGTTGTCCTATTAGCCCAAAGCACATAAGGTAGTTCTTCTGCCCATTTCCCTTTCTTGGGTCCAAGCTTCTTCTTCAAATTGTTGATGATGATCTTGTTGGATGATTCTGCTTGACCATTAGCTTGTGGGTGGACTGGTGTTGATGTTATCATCTTAATCCCCCAGCTGTCACAAAAGTTAGTGGTTCTGCCCCCAATAAATTGGGAACCATTATCACATATAATTTCAGAAGGAATTCCAAATCTAGTTATAATATTTCTTTTGATGAAGGATATAACTTCCTTTTCTCTGACTTGGGCAAAAGCTTCAGCCTCTATCCACTTGGAGAAGTAATCAGTCATAGCTAGTATGAACACTTTTCCACCAGGTGCCTTAGGGAGCTTACCAACTATATCCATACCCCATCTCATAAATGGCCAAGAGGAGGATATAGGATGCAGTAATTCAGCTGGTTGATGAAGGATATTGATGTGTCTCTGACAAGGATCACATCTCTTAGCATACTCGACAGCATCTCTCTTCATGGTTGGCCAGTAGTATCCTGTCCTCAGGATCCTTGAGAATAATGCCCTGCCCCCAGTGTGGTTTCCACAATCTCCTTCATGGAAGTCTTTCAAAACTTCTTGGATTTCAGGATCCTCAATGCATCTCAAGTATGGTCCTGCAAGAGATCGTCTATACAACATATTATTTAAAATTGTGAATTGAGATACCTTAGATTTGAAAGCCCTAGGGTTTTCTCCTGTAGGAATCTCTCCATGTTGTAAGTATCTCATAATTGGTGAGATCCATGATCCTGATCCTGAATGGGATTGAGTATCCTCACTAGGGATAATTGCAGAATCATTTCCTATCTCCATAGCTACATGATCCTCGATAGCCGGGGGTCAGGATATGGATAATAGGGATCTTGATATCCTCCGGGATCTTCAAGGATGATCCTAAGTTAGCCAATGCATCAGCTTCCGTATTTTCTTCCCTTGGTACCTGCGTCAAACTAAAGGAAATAAAAGAGAGTGCCAAAATCTTGACTATCTCTAAATATTTGGTTAGCTTTTCACCTTTAACAGCATAGGATCCATTAAAGTGGTTTGTAATTAACAATGAATCTACATGTACCTCAAGATACCTGATCCCCATATGCTTTGCAATTTACAAACCAGCAATTAAGGCTTCATATTCAGCCTCATTGTTAGTGGTTTGGAACTCGCAAGCTATAGAGTGGGGTATTATGTCCCCCTGTGGCGATTTTAGTAGTATTCCAAGCCCTGTGCCTTTGACATTTGAGGATCCATCAGTATAGAGTATCCAAGGATCCTTGGTCTCCTCTAGCTGCTGGACTTCTAACTCAGCTTCTTTTTGTAAATCACTACTGAAATCAGCCACAAAGTCAGCTAATGCTTGGGATTTGATGGCTGTCCTAGGCTCATATCTTATATCATATGCACTTAGCTTCACTGCCCACTTAGCCATCCTTCCTAACATCTCTGGTTTCCTGAGGACATTCTTAATTGGAAAATTAGTTTTAACAACAATAACATGAGTTTCAAAATAATGTCTCAACTTGGTAGATGCCATAATTAATGCAAGAATAAGCTTTTCAAGGTGTGAATACCTGGATTCGGCATCAAGTAAACTTTTACTTACATAATAGACAGGATGTTGTGTACCTTCATGATCCTTAACAAGGACCGCACTTACTGCTTTTGAGGATACTGCAAGATACAAGGATAGCACATCGCCTTTTTCCGGTTTCATCAAGGCCGGGGCTGAGGATAGGTAATCTTTGAGGGCTCTTAAAGCATTTTCATGCTTCTCAGTCCACTCAAATTTCTTTTTCTTCCTTAGGATATCAAAGAATTCTTTGCACTTCTCTGAGGATTTGGATATAAATCTGTTCAAAGCTGCTATCCTGCCTGTTAGCCTTTGAACATCCTTAGCATTGGCCGGAGATTTGATGTTTACTATTGCTTTGATTTGTTCCGGGCTAGCTTCAATGCCTCTCTTTGTCACCATATATCCTAAGAATTTACCTGCTTTAACACCAAAGTGACATTTCGAAGGATTAAGTTTCATGTTATATTTGTCAAGGATATCGAATGCTTCCTCCAAGTCCCTTAGGTGATCCTCAACTTTTATGGATTTTACCACCATATCATCTATGTAAACCTCCATAGTTTGTCCAATCTGATCCTTGAACATCATATTCACCAGCCTTTGATATGTTGCACCTGCATTTCTTAGTCCGAACGGCATAGCAATATAGCAGTATATACCAGTTGGAGTCATGAAGGCTGTATCCTCTTGGTCGGATGGTTCCATTTGGATTTGTTGAAATCCAGATGAAGCATCCATAAAAGTTAACAGTTCATGACCCACAGTTGCATCCACCATGGAGTCAATGTGGGGTAATGGGAAAAGATCCTTGGGACATGCCTTATTTAAATCGGTAAAATCGACACATACCCTCCACTTTCCGTTTTTCTTTTGAACAACAACCACATTGGCCAACCATCTTGGATATTTGACCTCTCTAATCATACCTGCCCGGAGCAATTTCTCTACCTCTTCTTGGATAATGGCATTCCTTTCCGGTGCAAACTTTCTTCTCCTTTGATGGATTGGTTTGAAGGACCTATCAATGCCAAGTTTGTGAGTGATTACATCTTTAGATATACCAGTCATGTCTTCGTGTTTCCATGCAAAGGTAGTCTTTCTCCTTTTGAGGAAGGATATGAGGTCTTCCTTCATACCGCCAAGGATCCCTGATCCGATATAGATTTTGGATTCAGTATCATCAGGACCCATGAGGATTTCTACCACATCCTGCTCTCTTGCCTCCAAGACATCCCTTGGAGGATACTTTGATTGCTATTGCTCCCTTGACTTCGAGGCTGGTTTCATCGATGAAGTATAGCAATTCTTAGCCTCCTGCTGATCACTATCAATCTTCACTATTCCCCAAGGACTAGGGAGCTTCACACATTGGTGGTAGGTAGATGGGACTGCCTTCATATCGTGTATCCAGGGCCTGCCAAGGATAACATTACAACAAGATAAACAGTCAATAACACAAATTTTTTGATAAGAGTGTAGGCCTTCGATGTATATTGGGAGTTTAATGTCCCCCAGGGTATTCTTTGTTTCTCCACTAAATCCTACGAGCACGGAGGATCTTGGTATGATATCTGATTCAGGGATACCCATCTTTTTTAGAACATCAAGCTGGATAATGTTCACTGAACTTCCCCCGTCTATAAGGATCCTGCGGACAAAATGGTTAGAAATGAAAAGAGTAATAACTAAACCATCGTGATGAGGATCCTGGATATCAACACGATCATCCTCATCAAAGGTTATGACTTTTCCTTCGGAGACACTTGATGTTCGAACGGGTCTTTCTCCATTATCCATTTTAGTTTCCTTTGCATGCCTTTTAGCTGCTGAGAAGGATGTGCCACAAATGTCTGATCCTCCAGAAATAAAGTTTATTACTTGTGCATCTGCTGGAGGGGCTGGAGCCTTCTCAGGGATCCTTTCAGGATCCTGAGTTCTTGACTTTTTTCTTCCCAACAATTCTTTTAGATGCCCCTTGCTCAACAAGTATCCAATTTCCTTTCTTAGTGCAATGCATTCTTCTGTGAGATGCCCGAAATCTTCATGGTATGCACACCACTTTGATTTATCCTTAGTTGCAGCTGGCCTATCATTCTTTCTGGGCCATCTAGCTTTGTCACCTAGATTCTGCATCGCAAGGATTAGTTCATTGTTATCAACAGAAAAACAATATTCAGAGATTGGAGGATAATCCTCATCATCCTCTTCTTGATCAATAGAATGCACGTTCTGGTTATCAGATCTGTTGTAGGATCTGAACTTGTTGTTCCTGAATGAGGATCCTTGCTTATCCTGCTTTGAGGATCTTGCTAACCTCTCCTGGATCCTCTTGTCATCCTCTAGCCGAATGAACCTAAGTGCTCGGGTTCTTACCTCATCTAAGTTCCTGCATGGTGTCATAATAAGATCATCATAGAACGACGAATCCCTAAGCAATCCCATTTTAAAGGCTTCAACAGCCGTGGCTATATCTAAGTTGGGAATGTCTAAGGATTCTTTACTGAATTTGGTAATATAATCTCTTAATGACTCATTATGACCCTGGGTTATCCTATATAGATCACTAGTTAATCGTTCAAATTTTCTGCTACAAGAAAACTGATTATTAAACAGGTTAACTAGATTAGCAAATGAGGTAATAGAGTAGGGGGGAAGACTTAGCAGCCATTTGAGAGCTGATCCAGTAAGAGTGGATCCGAATCCTTTGCACAGGCATGCTTCCTTTAACCTTTCTGGGATTGGATTGATCTCCATCCTCTCCCTGTATTGTGCTATGTGTTCTTCAGGATCCGTCGAACCATCATACAGCTTCATTGTTGGCACATGGAACCTCTTGGGTATCTCAGCATCACAGATTGGTGGTGCAAAACGAGATATCTTGTGGCTCCCATCTGCAATCTCTGGGATAGGTTTGACCACTCCTGGAACACTTGATATCATATCCTTTAGCTTTTGAAATTCTCTGGCCATGGCATGATTGATACCTGGATCCTGCATAAGACCATGGTTAGTAGTATAAGAATTATTAAAAGTGTTACCTCCCATTGGATTCAAATTAGGAAGAATGGATGTTAATCCATATTGTTGGGGTTCTGGAATGATCGAGGGACCAGTAAAAGCATTGGTCTGCATTGGAATAAAATCTCCCTGATGGACATCTGAACTTCCTGTTTGCAAACTCCTCAAGGATCCTGGCATCTGGAAGGATCCCTGAAACTGGGACGATCCTGGGATGAAGAAGGATCCTTGAACCTGGGATGATCCTGGAACAAAGGAGGATCCTTGAACCTGGGATGATCCTGGAACAAAGGAGGATCCTTGAACCTGGGATGATCCTAGAACAAAGGAGGATCCTTGAACCTGGGATGATCCTGGAACAAAGGAGGATCCTTGAACCTGGGATGATCCTGGGACAAAGGAGGATCCTTGAAACTGGGATGATCCTGGAATAAAGGAAGATACTTGAACCTGGGATGATCCTGGAACAAAGGAGGATCCTTGAACCTGGGATGATCCTGGAACAAAGGAGGATCCTTGAACCTTGGATGATCCTGGAACAAAGGAGGATCCTTGAACCTGGGATGATCCTGGAACAAAGGAAGATCCTTGAATCTGCTGCGCTCCTGAATATCCTCCTGAATTCGTGAGGGATCCCATATGCTGAGGATTGGATCCCGCTGGCTGGAAATAGGAACCTGACGCCTGGGTTACTGTTGTTGTTTCATAGTGCACTCCTTTCGGTCCACCCACATATTGAACATCTGGAACCACTGATGGCTGAGAAGTAATCACCGGAGTATCAAAATTCAAAGATCTGGGCATCAGTGGGGAATGATCCTCTGCCGTTTTCTTTTGTTTCTTGAGATCTCCGATTTCTTTGAGAATCCTTTCATTGGTCTTATCCTGTTGCTGTATATGATCCTTCATCTGCAAAATCAAAGTAAACATGTCACTAGTAGTGGGAGTGTAAGAAGCAGAAGAAGTTGGAGGTTTTGAGAAAATGGGAGTTGGTTTCTTCGCAGCATTCTCAGCATTCTTCTGGGATCCAGAAGGTGGTGGAGGCAAATGGGGAACGCCTTGTGAAGAAGTGAATGAGGGCATCAAATTTGAAGCGTTCTTTGCTGAGGAAGCCATCTGCTTGGTTGTAGTGAACTGAAATGAGCACAGAAATACGAATTTTTCTAAGAGTGAAGCACCAATTGCCCCACGGTGGGCGCCAAACTGTTTTGGTCAAAAAATCTGATGAGGATAATGCAACCAAACTCTCTGTTACGGGGTATGATGCTTGAAATGTAGAACAATGACAAGGATCACTTCAATGTAAATTGCACAAACAACACAAGGATTTATACGGGTAAAAAGCCCTTGATCAAGAGTTGATCTCCGGCACAAAAAACCCCGGGTGATGGAAACTACCGATCACCAAGCTCAAATAAATCAACAAATGTTTACAACTTCGGATAGTAACGAGCTAGGTACAAGGATCACTATGGTGAAGTGTATAAAAATGAGTGAAAACTAATAAGTGTTCGTCGAGAGCTTCAAGAGTGCGATTATATGAGAGTGTGTGTAGCTGAAAAATGGCTAAGTCCCTTAATTCTAGCTCGTCACCCCTTTAAAAATAGAAGTTAACTACAATAACTAACTATCCGACTTTCGTGCCAAGCTCCCACGTTCTCCACAACGTCCATTTCTGGTCAATCGCGTGCGAAATACCCGTGGAATATTCCATAGTAATGTTGCCAAGACCAAGTCAAGCTTGTTACTCCTGCGAAGCAACACAAAACACAAACAAACAATCGTCAGTATGAGGATCCTTAAAGTGATCCATGATCCTGATCCTGAAGCTCTTCTGAGGATCACCACCTGTCACAGAAGTAAGGATCATTAATTAGGATAACGAATAAGGATCACTAATTGTTAGAAAATCCCCCCCTAACAGCATTCTATCTAAAACTTAATTATGAAACTTTTAGCCATAAGGAGAAACTAGAAGATAGATGTTACAAGAAAACTTTAATGGTCTAACTGATAAATTATTTGAAATAGAATAGAAAGTGTAAATTGAGATAAATTCAGGGTTCTGTTCCAAACATCCATCCTCACCTCAAAAATTAAAGAAAAAAGCAAAGGGGGTAAGGGGACCGTGAAATAAAAAGTAGAGAAAAATGTCTGGATAGTTTCTGTGGTTTACTTTATTTTCACCTTTAGTCCATAACTTTCTAAAATTACAGCTATAATCCTTAACTTTTGCAATATCGTTTCTGGATAGTCCATAGCGTGAATGGGGGTTAGTTTTTGGTGTTAAGTGGGTGTGAAATGACCTAAATAACCTTATCATTAAAAAACTAATAAATTAAAAATTAAAAGATTTAAAATATACATGTGGGACCCAACCCACCTTTTCATCTTTTCTTGAGCAGGACCCGTTTCCATTAAAACCACCATCTCCACCTTACCTGCACCATACAACCACCATACCAACACCATCATTCCAACCACACCATCTTGAATCTCATCACAAATCCTCAAACAAATGTAAATAGTCTAATCCCACACCACTTCATCTGCCCAATTTATCTCCAAATCATGAAAGATCTGGTGACCCTCGCAACTAACATCACCATTGAACCACCGCACCACACCCTTCACTCCGAACCGCCGCCACCACCACGTTATTTTGGCGACCACCACACCCTTTACTTCTCCAGCCAAAATCGCCGCCCCACCCTCTACTTCCTTCAAGGCACAATTGGTATTTTCGACATTAGCAAGCACGCCCATCTCTTATCCTGCTCGGTGGAAGACAAACTCCTCCCCCGAATCGAATACTTCTATGAAAACATCGGAATCTCGTATGATGGCAATGTTGAGGTCAAGCGAGAAGCGGTTTATGGAGAGGCTGGAGGTGTGTTGTAGTTCTTCGATCACCATTTCAATCACAAACACTCACAACACTCACAAATCACAATCATTGTAACACTTAGATTTAATCCGAGCATTATCCTGCACTGTATGCTGGTTATTCAAGCAATAAGAAGAACAAGGCAGCTGACTATTGTCAGCTCCCGAGGTTTTATGCCGGCGATCTAGAAAGATCAAGGGTTTTCCTCGTCCATCTCGTGTCAATTTTTACTTTACTTGCATTTCGTTTACAAATTGATATAGTTCTGCATCCCGGAGCTATATCCTGAAACTGTTTACATTTTCAACAAAGTTAATACATTTTTACAAATTTACATAGCACACTACCTCACAAACTAAGTTTGATCACTAAATTGCTTCGGTAATTTTTGACCAAAACAATTTGGCGCCCACCGTGGGGCGAGTGGTGCTATTTTTAATCAATACTTTGTTAAAATCATTACTCGGTTTTCTGTTTTAGAAATTATTTTCAAAACTATTTCTAATGGCTTCTCAATCGAATTTGAACTCTTCTTCCATGTCTGTTTCAACCTCTGCTGCTGCTGGTTCATTACCTCCTCCACCTTCACGAGTTCAAACTTTTCAGAGGAGAAATGAAAGCAACACACCGAGAGAAATTCCTGCTGCTCAGAATGTTTCTAGATCCGGAAATTCAGGGAGAACCCATATCCTTGCTTCTAAAGACGAACTTCTGTCTTTGTTTGGTAGTATACAGGAACAAATGAAGAGGCAGCAAGAAACTAACTAGACGATCATGAAGAATATACAACTCTTGAAGTCAAACTCTAGGAAACCTGTGGAGGATACAACTACTCCTCTACAGCCCAGGATGCTGAACTTTAGTTCAACGACATTTACCGAGGATAATCAAGGCAACATGATACCGAGTCAGTCCCGGAGCAACATGCTGGACATACCATCATCCGCCAGGATATCGATCGTGAGGGATCCAGGATATGGCCCAGGATATGGCCCAGGATATGGCCCAGGATATGGTCCAGGATATGGCAAAAGTCAACAGGATGGTAACATGTTTACCAATATCAGTATCCCTGCTACTAATAATTCTGATTCTTTGCAGGATATAGGTGTAACACCAGCATTGACCAGGGAACTTCAAAAATTGAAGGATATGATATCAAGTGTTCATGGAGTAGTGCAGCCTATACCGGAAGTATCCCAGGATAGTCACAGGATATCCCGATTTGCTCATCCAAATTGTGATGCTGAAATTCCAAAAAGATTCCAGACTCCCAGCATGAAGTTGTATGATGGGACGACAGATCCTGAGGAGCATATTGCCCAGTATAGGGAAATGATGGAAATAAATCCAATCCCACCAGAACTTAAGGAAGCATGCTTATGAAAAGGCTTCGGTTCAACTTTAATAGGATCGGCCTTAAAATGGCTTTTAAATGTTCCACCTTATTCTATTACATCATTTTCTCATTTAGTTAATTTGTTTATCAGTCAATTTTCTTGTAGCAGGAGCTTTGAGAAACTAACAAGTGATCTTTACAGGATAACACAAGGATCACAAGTATCCCTAAGGGATTATGTTAACAAATTTAGTAGAGAATCCTTGGATATCATGAATCTTGATGTTGCTACGGCAGTACAAGCGTTCAAAATGGGGTTACGGAAGGATTGTCAATTTTATCAGGATCTTGTAATGAATCCTTGCAGGAATTTAGATGAAGCTCGGAATAGGGCTTTGAGATACATAAGGCTTGAAGATGACAAGAAAATGCATGCGAGGATGAACACGTCTTCAACATATGAACGGACAAATAGGAAGTCAGAATCTTCCTACAAACAGTATCGTTCAAAGCCATATGCTAAGAACGGTAATTAGAGAGTGAATGTTGTTGAGGATGAGGATGATGAAGAATATCCTGAAATCTCAGAGTATTGTTTTTCTGTAAATGTTCCTGAGTTAATGTATGCTATGCAGGGACTGGGGGACAAAGCTAGGTGGCCGAAAAAGAATCCAAGGAATACAGATTGGAAGGATAAAGCTAAATGATGTGCCTTCCATGAAGACTTTTGACCAAAACAGTTTGGCGCCCACCGTGGGGCAATTGGTGCTTCATTTCTAAGAAATTCTCATTTTTGTGATCATTCCGGTTCATTGCACCCGAGCAGATGGCTTCATCATCAAAGAATACCTCCAGTGCGATGTCTGCAGTCAATTCATCCCAGGGCATTCCACCTTTGCCTCCACCACCTTCTGGACCTCAGAAAAATGCCGAGAAGAAACCAACTCCCATTTTCTCAAAACCTCCAACTTCTTCTGCTTCTTATACTCCTACTACTAGTGACTTGTTTATTCTGATTTTGCAGATGAAGGAGCATATCCAGCAGCAGGACAAGACCAATGAAAAGATTCTTAGAGAAATTGGAGACATCAAGAAACAGAAGAGATCGGCAGAGGATCATTCCCCACTGATGCCCAGATCTTTGAATTTCGATACTCCGGTTATAACTTCTCAGCCTTCAGTGGTTCCAGACGTTCAATATGTGGGAGGACCAAAAGGAGTGCATTACGGATCATCAGCAATGACTCAGGCTTCAGGGTTACACTTTCAACCATCAGGATCCCATCCCTAGCATATAGGATCCTTTGTAAGCTCAGGAGGATACTCGGGAGCGCAGCAGATTCAAGGGTACTGGTCGTTTCAAGGATCCTCCCAGGTTCAAGGATCCTCCCAGTTTCAAGGATCCTCCCAGGTTCAAGGATCCTCTCAGATTCAAGGATCCTCCTGTTCAAGGATCCTCCCAGGTTCACGGATCCTCTCAGATTCAAGGATCCTCCCAGGTTCAAGGATCTTCCTACGTCCCAGGATCCTCCCAAGTTCAAGGATCCTCTCAGTTTCAGGGATCCTTCCAGATTCCGGGATCCTTAAGGAGTTTGCAATCAGGGAGTTCCGATATCCATCAGGGAGATTTCATTCCAATGCAAACCATTGCTTCTACTGGTCCATCGGTCGTTCCAGAGCCTCAACAATATGGATTCACATCCATTCTTCCTAATTTGAATCCAATGGGAGGTAACACTTTCAATAATTCTTATACCACTAACCATGGCCTTATGCAGGATACAGGTATCAATCATGCCATGGCCAGAGAATTGCAAAAGTTAAAGGATATGATATCAAGTGTCCCAAGAGTGGTAAAGCCTATCCCAGAGATTGCAGATGGGAGCCACAAGATATCTCATTTTGCACCACCAATCTGTGATGCTGAGATACCCAAGAGATTCCATGTGCCTACCATGAAGTTGTATGATGGCTCAACAGATCCTGAAGAACACATAGCACAGTACAGGGAAAGGATGGAGATTAATCCCATCCCAGAAAGGTTAAAGGAAGCATGTCTGTGCAAGGGATTTGGATCCACTCTTACTGGATCGGCTCTTAAATGGCTGCTAAGTCTTCCCCCTTACTCTATTACCTCATTTGCTAATCTAGTTAACCTATTTAATAACCAGTTTTCATGTAGTAGAAAATTTGAGCGTTTAACTAGTGATCTGTATAGGATAACCCAGGGTCATAATGAATCATTAAGGGATTATATCACTAAATTTAGTAAAGAATCCTTAGATATCCCTAACCTGGATATAGCTACGGCTGTTGAAGCCTTTAAAATGGGACTGCTTAGGGATTCATTATTCTATGATGATCTTGTTATGACACCATGCAGGAATCTAGATGAGGTAAGAAACCGGGCCCTTAGGTTCATCCGGCTAGAGGATGACAAAAGGATCCAGGAGAGGTTAGCAGGATCCTCAAAGCAAGAGAAGCAAGGATCCTCATTCAAGAACAACAAGTTCAGATCCTATAATAAATCTGATAACCAGAATGTGCATGCTGTTGAACAAGAAGAGGATGACGAGGATTATCCTCCAATCTCTGAATATTGTTTTTCTGTTGATAACAATGAACTAATCCTTGCGATGCAGAGTTTAGGTGATAAAGTTAGATGGCCCAGAAAAAATGATAGACCAGCTGCAACTAAAGATAAGTCAAAGTGGTGTGCATACCATGAAGATTTTGGGCATCTCACAGAAGAATGCATCGCATTGAGAAAAGAAATTGGATACTTGTTGAGCAAGGGGCACTTGAAAGAATTATTGGGGAGAAAGAAGTCAAGGACTCAGGATCCTGAAAGGATCCCAGAGAAAGCTCCAGCCCCTTCAGCAGATGCACAAGTTATAAACTTTATTTCTAGAGGATCAGACATCTGTGGAATATCCTTCTCTGCAGCCAAAAGACATGCAAAGGAAACCAAGATGGATAATGGAGATAGACCCATTCGAACATCCAGTGTCTCCGAAGGAAAAGTTATAACTTTTGATGAGGATGATCGTGTTGACATCCAGGATCCTCATCATGATGGTTTGGTTATCACTCTTTTTATTTCTAACCATTTTGTTCGCAGGATCCTTATAGATGGAGGAAGCTCTGTGAACATTATCCAGCTTGATGTTCTCAAGAAGATGAATATCCCTGAATCCGACATCATACCAAGATCCTCTGTGCTAGTTGGATTCAGTGGCGAGACTAAGAATACTCTGGGGGACATTAAACTCCCAATCTTTATCGAAGGCCTACATTCTTACCAAAAGTTTTGTGTTATTGACTGTTTATCTTGTTGTAATGTTATCCTTGGCAGGCCTTGGATACATGACATGAAGGCAGTCCCATCCACTTATCATCAATGTGTGAAGCTTCCTAGTCCTTGGGGAATAGTGAAGATTGATAGTGATCAGCAAGAGGCTAAGAACTGCTACACCTCATCAATGAAACCAGCATCAAAGTCTAGGGAGCAATAGCAATCAAAGTGTCCTCCAAGGGATGTCTTGGAGGCAAGAGAACAGGATATAGTAGAAATCCTTATGGATCCTGATGATCCTGAATCTGTAGTTTATATAGGATCAGGGATCCTTGGCGAAATGAAGGAAGACCTCATATCCTTCCTCAAAAGGAGAAAGACTACCTTTGCATGGAAACACGAAGACATGACAGGTATATCTAAAGATATAATCACTCACAAACTTGGCATTAATAGGTCCTTCAAACCAATCCATCAAAAGAGAAGGAAATTTTCACCAGAAAGAAATGCCATTTTCCAGGAGGAGGTAGAGAAATTACTCCGAGCAGGTATGATTAGAGAGGTCAAGTGTCCAAGATGGTTGGCCAATGTGGTTGTTGTTCAAAAGAAAAACGGAAAGTGGAGGGTATGTGTCGATTTCACCGATTTAAATAAGGCATGTCCCAAGGATCCTTTCCCATTACCCCACATTGACTCCATGGTGGATGCCACTGCGGGTCATGAACTGTTAACTTTGATGGATGCTTCGTCTGGATTTCAACAAATTCAGATGGAACCATCCGATCAAGAGGATACAGCCTTCATGACTCCAACTGGTATATACTGCTATATTGCTATGCCATTCGGACTAAGAAATGCAGGTGCAACTTATCAAAGGCTAGTGAATATGATGTTCAAGAATCAGATTGGACAAACTATGGAGGTTTACATAGACGATATGGTGGTAAAATCAATAAAGGCTGAGGATCACCTAAGAGACTTGGAGGAAGCATTCAATATCCTTGACAAATATAATATGAAGCTTAATCCTTCAAAATGTCACTTTGGTGTTAAAGCAGGTAAATTCTTAGGATATATGGTGACAAAGAGAGGCATTGAAGCCAGTCCAGAACAAATAAAAGCTATAGTGAACATCAAGTCACCTGCCAATGCTAAGGATGTTCAGAGGTTAACAGGCAGAATTGCAGCTTTGAACAGATTCATATCCAAATCCTCAGAAAAGTGCAAGGAATTCTATGATATCCTAAGGAAGAACAAGAAATTCGAGTGGACTGAGAAGCATGAGAGTGCCTTAAGAGCTCTTAAGGATTACCTATCCTCGGCCCCGGCTTTGATGAAACCAGAAAAAGGAGATGTGTTATCCTTATATCTCGCGGTATCCTCAAAAGCAGTAAGTGCCGTCCTTGTTAAGGATCACGAAGGTACACAACATTCTGTCTATTATGTAAGTAAGAGTTTACTTGATGCTGAATCCAGGTATTCACACTTAGAAAAACTTATCCTTGCATTAATTATGGCATCTACTAAATTAAGACATTATTTTGAAACTCATGCTATTATCGTTAAAACTAATTTTCCAATCAAGAATGTCCTCAGGAAACCTGAAATGTCAGGAAGGATGGCCAAGTGGGCAGTGAAGCTTAGTGCATATGATATAAGATATGAGCCCAGGACAACCATTAAATCCCAAGCATTAGCTGACTTTGTGGCAGATTTCAGTAGTGATTTTCAAAAGGAAGCTGAATTAGAAGTCCAGCAGCTAGAAGAGACCAAGGATCCTTGGATACTCTACACTGATGGATCCTCAAACGTCAAAGGAACAGGGCTTGGAATACTACTAAAATCGCCACAGGGGGACATAATGCCCCACTCTATAGCTTGTGAGTTCCAAACCACTAACAATGAGGTTGAATATGAAGCCTTGATAGCTGGCTTGCAAATTGCTAAGCATATGAGGATCAGGTATCTTGAGGTACATGTAGATTCTTTGTTAATCACTAATCACTTTAATGGATCCTATGCTGTTAAAGGTGAAAAGCTAATCAAACATCTGGAGTTAGTCAAAGAATTGGCACTCTCTTTTGTATCCTTTAGTTTGACACAGGTACCAAGGGAAGAGAATGCAGAGGCAGATGCACTAGCCAATTTAGGATCATCCTTGAAGATCCCGGAGGATATCAAGATCCCTATTATCCATATCCTAACCCCGGCTATCGAGGATCATGTGGCTATGGAGATAGGAGAGGATTCTGCAATCACCCCTAGCGATGATAATCAATCTCATTCAGGATCATGGATCCTCCCAATCATGAGATATTTACAACATGGAGAGATTCCTACAGGAGAAAACCCTAGGGCTTTCAAAATTAAGGTATCTCAATTCACAATTTTAAATAATATGTTGTACAAACGATCTCGTGCAGGACCATATTTAAGATGCATTGAGGACCCTGAAATCCAAGAAGTTTTAAAAGACTTCCATGAAGGAGATTGTGGAAACCACACTGGGGGCAGGGCATTATTTTCAAGGATCCTAAGGACAGGATACTACTGGCCAACCATGAAGAGAGATGCTGTGTAGTATGCTAAGAAATGTGATCCTTGTCAGAGACACAGCAATATCCTTCATCAACCAGCTGAATTTTTGCATCCTATATCCTCCTCTTGGCCATTTATGAGATGGGGTATGGATATAGTTGGTAAGCTCCCTAAGGCACCTGGTGGAAAAGTATTCATGCTTGCTATGACTGATTACTTCTCCAAGTGGATAGAGGCTGAAGCTTTTGCTCAAGTCAGAGAAAAGGAAGTTATATCCTTCATTAAAAGAAATATTATAACTAGATTCGGTATTCCTTCTGAAATTATATGTGATAATTGTTAGGGGAGGATTTTCTAACAATTAGTGATCCTTACTTGTTATCCTAACTAATGATCCTTACTTCTGTGACAGATAGTGATCCTCAGAAGAGCTTCAGGATCAGGATCATGGATCACCTTAAGGATCCTCATACTAACGATTGTTTGTTTGTGTTTCGTATTATTTTGCAGGAGTAACAAGCTTGACTTGGTCTTGGCAACGTTACTATGGAATATTCCACGGGTATTTCGCACACGTTTGACTAGAAATGGACATTGTGGAGAACGTGGGAGCTTGGCACAAAAGTCGGATAGTTTGTTAGCGTAGTTAACTTCTATTTTTAAAGGGGTGACGAGCTAGTAATTAGAACACTTAGTCATTTTCAGCTACACACACTCTCGTACAATTGCACTCTTGAAGCTTTCGGCAAACACTTAACAGTTTTCACTCACTTTTACACATTTCACCATAGTGATCCTTGTACCTAGCTCGTTGCTATCCGAAGTTGTAAACATTTATTGATTTATTTAAGCTTGGTGATCGGTAGTTTCCATCACCCGGGGTTTTTTGTGCCGGAGATCAACTTTTGATCAAGGGCTTTTTCCCCGTATAAATCCTTGTGTCATTTGTGCAATTTACATTGAAGTGATTCTTATCATTGTTCCTCATTTCAAGCATCGTACCCCGTAACTAAGAGTTTGGTTGCATTATCCTCATCAGATTTTTTGACCAAAACAGTTTGGCGCCCACCGTGGGGCAATTGGTGCTTCATTCCTAAGAAGTTTTTCTGTTGGTGATCATTCCGGTTCATTGCATACAAATACATGGCTTCATCATTGAAGAATACCTCTACTGCAATGTCTACGGTCATTCATCTCAGGGCATTCCACCTTTGCCTCCACCACCTTCTGGACCTCAGAAAAATGCCGAGAAGAAACCAAACTCCCATTTTCTCCAAACCTCCAACTTCTTCTGCTTCTTACACTCCCACTACTAGTGACATGTTTACTTTGATTTTGCAGATGAAGGATCATATACAGCAACATGATAAGACCAATGAAAGGATTCTCAAAGAAATCGGAGATCTCAAGAAACAAAAGAAAACGGCAGAGGATCATTCCCCACTGGTGCCCAGATCTTTGAATTTTGATACTCCGGTGATTACTTCTCAGCCATCAGTGGTTCCAGATGTTCAATATGTGGGTGGACCAAAAGGAGTGCACTACGGAGCAACAACAGTGACCCAGGCATCAGGTTCATATTTCCAGCCAGCGGGATCCTATCCTCAGCATATGGGATCCTTCATGAATTCGGGAGGATACTCAGGAGCGCAGCAGGTTCAAGGATCCTCCTTTGTTCCAGGATCATCCCAGGTTCAAGGATCCTCCTTTGTTCCAGGATCAAGGATCCTCCTTTGTTCCAAGATCATCCCAGGTTCATGGATCCTCCTTTGTTCCAGGATCGTACCAATTTCAGGGATCCTTCCAGATGCCAGGATCCTTGAGGAGTTTGCAAACAGGAAGTTCAGATGTCCATCAGGGAGATTTTATTCCGATGCAGACCATTGCTTCTACTGGTCCTTCGATCATTCCAGAGCCCCAACAATATGGATTAACATCCATTCTTCCTAATTTGAATCCAATGGGAGGTAACACTTTTAATAATTCTTATACTACTAACCATGGCCTTATGCAGGATCCAGGTATCAACCACGCCATGGCCAGAGAGTTGCAAAAGTTGAAGGATATGATATCAAGTGTTCCAGGAGTGGTCAAACCTATCCCAGAGATTGCAGATGGGAGCCACAGGATATCTCGTTTTGCACCACCAATCTGTGATGCTGAGATACCCAAGAGGTTCCATGTGCCGACCATGAAGCTGTATGATGGTTCGACGGATCCTGAAGAACACATAGCACAATACAGGGAGAGGATGGAGATCAATCCAATCCCAGAAAGGTTAAAGGAAGCATGCCTGTGCAAGGGATTCGGATCCACTCTTACTGGATCAGCTCTCAAATGGCTGCTAAGTCTTCCCCCTATTCTATTACCTCATTTGCTAATCTAGTTAACCTATTTAATAATCAGTTTTCTTGTAGTAGAAAATTTGAACGATTAACTAGTGATCTATATAGATAACCCAGGGTCATAATGAATCATTAAGGGATTACATTACCAAATTCAGTAAAGAATCCTTAGACATTCCCAACTTGGATATAGCCACGGCTGTTGAGGCCTTCAAAATGGGATTGCTTAGGGATTCATTGTTCTATGATGATCTTGTTATGACACCATGCAGGAACCTAGATGAGGTAAGAACCCGGGCACTCAGGTTCATCCGGCTAGAGGACGATAAGAGGATCCAGGAAAGATTAGCAGGATCCTCAAAACAAGAGAAGCAAGGATCCTCGTTCAAGAACAACAAGTTCAGATCCTATAACAGATCTGATAACCAGAACGTGCATGCTGTTGATCAGGAAGAGGATGATGAGGATTATCCTCCAATCTCTGAATATTGTTTTTCTGTTGATAACAATGAACTAATCCTTGCGATGCAGAACCTTGGTGATAAAGCCAGATGGCCCAGAAAAAATGACAGACCAGCTGCAACCAAAGATAAATCAAAGTGGTGTGCATACCATGAAGATTTTGGGCATCTCACAGAAGAATGCATTGCATTAAGAAAGGAAATTGGATACTTGTTGAGCAAGGGGCATCTAAAAGAATTGTTGGGTAGAAAAAAGTCAAGGACTCAGGATCCTGAAAGGATCCCTGAGAAAGCTCCGGCCCCTCCAGCAGATGCACAAGTAATAAACTTTATTTCAGGAGGATCAGACATTTGTGGCACATCCTTCTCAGCAGCTAAAAGGCATGCAAAGGAAACTAAAATGGATAATGGAGAAAGACCCGTTCGAACATCAAGTGTCTCCGAAGGAAAAGTCATAACCTTTGATGAGGATGATCGTGTTGATATCCAGGATCCTCATCACGATGGCTTAGTTATTACTCTTTTCATTTCTAACCATTTTGTCCGCAGGATCCTTATAGACGGAGGAAGCTCAGTGAACATTATCCAGCTTGATGTTCTAAAGAAGATGGGTATCCCTGAATCAGATATCATACCAAGATCCTCCGTGCTCGTGGGATTTAGTGGCGAAACTAAGAATACCCTGGGGGACATTAAGCTCCCAATATACATCGAAGGCCTACACTCTTATCAAAAATTTTGTGTTATTGACTGTTTATCTTGTTGTAATGTTATCCTTGGCAGGCCCTGGATACACGATATGAAGGCAGTCCCATCAACTTACCATCAATGTGTGAAGCTCCCTAGTCCTTGGGGAATAGTCAAGATTGATAGTGATCAGCAAGAGGCTAAGAATTGCTATACTTCATCGATGAAACCAGCCTCGAAGTCAAGGGAGCAATAGCAATCAAAGTATCCTCCAAGGGATGTCTTGGAGGCAAGAGAGCAGGATGTGGTAGAAATCCTCATGGAACCTCATGATCCTGAATCCAAAATCTATATCGGATCAGGGATCCTTGGCAAAATGAAAGAAGACCTCGTATCCTTCCTCAAAAGGAGAAAGACTACCTTTGCATGGAAACACGAAGACATAACAGGTATATCTAAATATATAATCACTCACAAACTTGGCATTGATAGGTCCTTCAAACCAATCCATCAAAGGAGAAGAAAGTTTGCACCGGAAAGAAATGCCATTATCCAGGAAGAGGTAGAGAAACTGCTCCGGGCAGGTATGATTAGAGAGGTCAAGTATCCAAGATGGTTGGCCAATGTGGTTGTTGTTCAAAAGAAAAATGGAAAGTGGAGGGTATGTGTCGATTTCACAGATTTAAATAAGGCATGTCCCAAGGATCCTTTCCCATTACCCCACATTGACTCCATGGTGGATGCAACTGCGGGTCATGAACTGTTAACTTTTATGGATGCTTCATCTGGATTTCAACAAATCCAAATGGAACCATCTGATCAAGAGGATACAGCCTTCATGACTCCAACTGGTATATACTGCTATATTGCTATGCCGTTCGGACTAAGAAATGCAGGTGCAACTTATCAAAGGCTAGTGAATATGATGTTCAAGGATCAGATTGGACAAACTATGGAGGTTTACATAGACGATATGGTGGTAAAATCAATAAAGGCTGAGGATCACCTAAGAGACTTGGAGGAAGCATTCAATATCCTTGATAAATATAATATGAAACTTAATCCTTCAAAATATCACTTTGGTGTTAAAGCAGGAAAATTCTTAGGATACATGGTGACCAAGAGAGGTATTGATGCCAGTCCAGAACAAATCAAAGCTATAGTGAACATCAAATCTCCGGCCAATGCTAAGGATGTTCAAAGGCTAACTGGCAGGATAGCAGCTTTGAACAGATTTATATCCAAATCCTCAGAGAAGTGCAAAGAATTCTATGATATCCTAAGGAAGAACAAGAAATTTGAGTGGACTGAGAAGCATGAAAATGCCTTAAGAGCTCTCAAAGATTACCTATCCTCAGCCCCGGCCTTGATGAAACCAGAAAAAGGCGATGTGCTATCCTTGTTTCTTGCAGTATCCTCAAAAGCAGTAAGTGCGGTCCTTGTTAAGGATCATGAAGGTACACAACATCCTGTCTATTATGTAAGTAAAAGTTTACTTGATGCCGAATCCAGGTATTCACACCTTGAAAAGCTTATTCTTGCATTAATTATGGTATCTACAAAGTTGAGACATTATTTTGAAACTCATGTTATTATTGTTAAAACTAATTTTCCAATTAAGAATGTCCTCAGGAAACCAGAGATGTCAGGAAGGATGGCTAAGTGGGCAGTGAAGCTTAGTGCCTATGATATAAGATATGAGCCTAGGACAGCCATCAAATCCCAAGCATTAGCTGACTTTGTGGCTGATTTCAGTAGTGATTTACAAAAAGAAGCTGAGTTAGAAGTCCCGCAGCTAGAGGAGACCAAGGATCCTTGGATACTCTATACTGATGGATCCTCAAATGTCAAAGGCACAGGGCTTGGAATACTACTAAAATCGCCACAGGGGGACATAATACCCCACTCTATAGCTTGTGAGTTCCAAACCACTAACAATGAGGCTGAATATGAAGCCTTAATTGCTGGTTTGCAAATTGCTAAGCATATGGGGATCAGGTATCTTGAGGTACATGTAGATTCATTGTTAATTACAAACCACTTTAATGGATACTATGCTGTTAAAGGTGAAAAGCTAACCAAATATTTAGAGATAGTCAAAGAATTGGCACTCTCTTTTGTTTCCTTTAGTTTGACACAGGTACCAAGGGAAGAAAATACTGAAGCTGATGCATTGGCTAACTTAGGATCATCTTTGAAGATCCCGGAGGATATCAAGATCCCTATTATCCATATCCTGACCCCGGCTATCGAGGATCATGTGGCTATGGAGAGAGGAAAGAATTCTGCAATTATCCCTAGTGAGGATACTCAATCCCATTCAGGATCAGGATCATGGATCTCACCAATCATGAGATACTTACAACATGGAGAGATTCCTACAGGAGAAAACCCTAGGGCTTTCAAAATTAAGGTATCTCAATTCACAATTTTAAATAATATGTTGTATAGACGATCTCTTGCAGGACCATACTTAAGATGCATTGAGGATCCTGAAATCCAAGAAGTTTTAAAAGACTTCCATGAAGGAGATTGTGGAAACCACACTGGGGGCAGGGCATTATTCTCAAGGATCCTGAGGACAGGATACTACTGGCCAACCATGAAGAGAGATGCTGTGGAATATGCTAAGAGATGTGATCCTTGTAAGAGACACAGCAATATCCTTCATCAACCAGCTGAATTTTTGCATCCTATATCCTCCTCTTGGCCATTTATGAGATGGGGTATGGATATAGTTGGTAAGCTCCCTAAGGCACCTGGTGGAAAAGTAGTCATGCTTGCTATGACTGATTACTTCTCCAAGTGGATAGAGGCTGAAGCTTTTGCCCAAGTCAGAGAAAAGGAAGTTATATCCTTCATTAAAAGAAATATTATAACTAGATTCGCTGGGGGATTAAGATGATAACATCAACACCAGTCCACCCACAAGCTAATGGTCAAGCAGAATCATCCAACAAGATCATCATCAACAATTTGAAGAAGAAGCTTGGATCCAAGAAACGGAAATGGGCAGAAGAACTACCTTATGTGCTTTGGGCTGATAGGACAACCCCTAAGAATGCTACTGGTCAAACGCCATTCTCTTTGGTATTTGGGGCAGAATCAGTGATCCCAACAGAAATGGTGGTTCCAACTGCTAGAACAAGTACCCGTGATCCTAAGGAAAATGATGAGAACTTGGCTCAAGACCTGGATACTATTGAAGAAATCAGGGATCTGGCTAGGATAAGGATGGCCAGTTATCAACAAAGAATGGCTGGTGCTTACAACAAAAATGTCAGGATCAGGAAGTTTCAAGTTGGAGATATGGTATTAAGGAAAGCATTTCAGAATACCACCAATCCTGCTGATGGAAAATTGGCTCCAAAATGGGAAGGCCCTTATTTGATTGAAGCTGAAGCAGGAAAGGGGGCATATAGATTGCTAACCATGGAAGGTGATTTGCTACCACGAGCTTGGAATGCTGTCCACTTGAAGAAATATTTCATGTGAGCAGGATCCTCATGGCACAGATGATCCTTACGTTAGGAGTATCCTTGAAGGATCCTTAAAGTATCGGTGATCCTTACTTTGGTAATATCCTAACCTTGAACTATTTCATTTCTTTATTTTCTCATATAAGGATAAAGATCATGTGTCCTTTATCCATCTCTCACGTGATTTTAAGTTTTGAAAGTTCAGGTATCCTTAGCAAAATATTGGTTATCTACAGAAGCAATCCGTTCCTTGGGTTTAACCCCAGTTATTTGGGCTTGACCCCAGTTCCGCCTGTAGCGCATGATGATCCTGGTATAGTTCAAGGCAGTGGGACCAGTACTCGCTTTAGGGGCTGATAATTCCATTGTACTGGCTATACCTAGGATCCTACGTATAATGGTAGACGTACCATACATCCGTTCCTAAGGTTTCTAACGTTTTCGCGTTAGCTAAGGTTTTGACATTTTCATGTCACTAAGTTTGGATAGTCGCCGGTTAGGGCTATACTCCAGTTTACATACGATCCTTGGGCTTGTCCCCAGTTATCCTTGGGCTTGTCCCCAGTTATCCTTGGGCTTGTCCCCAGTTATCCTTGGGCTTGTCCCCAGTTGCTAACTCTTATCTTATATTGGCTTTGTCCCAAGTTATGCTCTATTTCAGGTCCTTGAAGATAAGCAACTAGGGATCCTTGATCCTTACTTCTCTCTAACGTTTATCTTATAGTTATCCTGATTATGGTTAGGATCCTAACTTGGATCCTCAGGTATGATCCTTAACTATTTTTAATTCTATTAATTGTTTATTTGAATAACCCTTAAAATTTGACAACTAAACTTGTGATCCTTAAAATATATTACTTTTTGGGATTCTTTAACTATTGGATATTTGATCATGGATCATGTCCTAAATATTTTCAATCTGACTTATTCAAAATTGCTTATTCAATAAGTGTACATAAAAACAATTGAGAATTAAAGAGTCAAAAAGGATAACAATACAAGATAAGCGACAAAAGATTAAGGTTTTATTTATTAACAAAAGATTAACCCTTAAAAGGTTGTCAAAATTACCTACCCCGAGCATCTACCAGCAATACGTGGCCCGTCCACTGGGGTAGGTAAAGGGTGTCCATGATAATAGGTTCAAAGTAGTGCAGGAATATAAAGGCGGCAGGATCACAATGGCTTCATCCCCCAAACAGAGGATCCCTCCACCATTTGCAATCCTACCTATTGTCTGAAGGATCCTAGATCCTTAATCCTAATTGTTCAGTACAAACCATCAAATTGTTCAACAAAACAACCATTGTTCCTCATTTCAAGCATCATACCCCGTAACTAAGAGTTTGGTTGCATTATCCTCATCAGATTTTTTGACCAAAACAATAATGGTTCCCAATTTATTGGGGGCTGAACTACTAACTTTTGTGACAGTTGGGGGATTAAGATGATAACATCAACACCAGTCCACCCACAAGCTAATGGTCAGGCAGAATCCTCCAATAAGATCATCATCAACAATTTGAAGAAGAAGCTTGGATCCAAGAAAGGGAAATGGGCAGAAGAATTGCCTTATGTGCTTTGGGCTGATAGAACAACTCCTAAGAATGCTACTGGCCAAACTCCATTCTCTTTGGTATTTGGGGCAGAATTAGTGAGCCCTACAGAAATGGTGGTTCCAACTGCTAGAACCAGTATTCGTGATCCTGAGGAAAATAATGAGAACTTGGTTCAAGACCTGGATACTATAGAAGAAATCAGAGATTTGGCAAGGATAAGGATGGCCAGTTATCAACAAAGAATGGCCGGAGCCTACAACAAAAATGTTAGGATCAGGAAATTCCAAGTTGGTGATATGGTACTAAGAAAAGCATTTCAGAATACCACCAATCCTGCTGATGGAAAGTTGGCACCAAAATGGGAAGGCCCTTATTTAATTGAAGCTGAGGCAGGAAAGGGGGCATATCGATTGCTAACAATGGAAGGTGACTTACTACCAAGAGCTTGGAATGCTGTCCATTTGAAGAAATATTTCATGTGATAAGGATCCCTGATCCTCACATGATAAATATCCTTAAAGGATCCTTAAAGCATAGATGATCCTCATTTTGGTAACCCTCTAATCCTAAACTATTTCATATCCTTACTTTCTCATATATGGATAAGGATCCTGTATCCTTTATCCCCCTTTCACGTGATTTTGAGTTTTGAAGGTTCAGGTACTCTTAACAAAAGGATGATTATCCACAAAAGCAACCAGTTATTTGGGCTTGACCCCAGTTCCGCCAGTAGCGCACGATGATCCTGGTATAGTTCATGGCAGTGGGACCAGTACTCGTTTTAGGGGCTGATAATTCCATTGTACTGGCTATACCTAGGATCCTACGTATAATGGTAGACGTACCATACATCCGTTCTTAAGGTTTCTAGCGTTTTCACGTTAGCTAAGGTTTTGGCATTTTCATGCCACTAAGTTTGGATAGTCGGCAGTTAGGGCCATACTCCAGTTTACATACGATCCTTGGGCTTGTCCCCAGTTATCCTTGGGTTTGTCCCCAGTTATCCTTGGGCTTGTCCCCAGTTATCCTTTGGGCTTGTCCCCAGTTGCTAACCTTTATCTTATAATGGCTTAGTCCCAAGTTATGTTCTATTTCAGGTCTTTGAAGTTAAACAACCAAGGATCCTTGATCCTTACCTTTTACTAAGGTTTGTTCTGTGGTTATCCTGTTTATAGTATTAAGAGTTAGGATCCTAACTTGGATCCTCAGGTATGATCCTTAACTATTTTGATTTTATTCATTGATTATTTGAATAACCCTAATATTTTGACAACTGAACTCATGATCTTTAAAATATACCACTTTTTGGAATTTTTCAACTATAGGATATTTGATCCTGGATCATATCCTAAATATTTTCTATCTAATTTGTCCAACTTTTTCTATTCAGACAAGTGTATATCAAAACAATTGAAAAATTAGAAGGACAAACAAGGATAACAACATAAGATAAGCCAAAAAAGATTAAGGTTATTTTATTACCAAAAGTTTAACCGTCGGAGGTTGTCAAAATTACCTACCCCGAGCATCTACCAGCAGTACGTGGCCCGTCCGCTGGGGTAGGTAAAGGGTGTCCATTGTCTAAAGGTCTTGGTAGTGCAGGAATTAAAAAGATGGCAGGATCACAATGGCTTCATCCCCCAAACAGAGGATCCCTCCACCAGTTGTAATCCTACCTATTGTCCAAAGGATCATTCATGATCCTTAACCCTAATAGCTATTGTTTAGTTATTACAGACCATCATTGTCTTGAAACAGCACAACCACAAAAAACTACTACCAAATTTAAAAATTGGGCTCCGACTACGTCTAGAAATGTCCATCATTGCCCAATCATGCAGCCTACATCTTCGCTGCATCTTCATCCCCTCCAGCTTCGGTATCCTTAACCTGATCCTTCCCACTGCCTCCAGCCTCGATCGCCAAAACTTCCTCAGCCTCTTCATCATCTTCCAGATCAGCTAACCTCGCCTTCCAGCCCTCAACATCCCAGCTGCTTCTGTCGAAGTTAGGATCTTGAGCTTCCTGGGCCATCTTTAGCTTTGTCTGATACATTGTTGTTTTGGTCAAAAATTACCGAAGCAATTAAGTGATCAAATTAGTAATGTGAGGTAGTGTGCGAGAAAGTGTGTAGAAAATATGCTAGTTAAGTTGTTTATGAAAACAGTTTTCAGGATACGGCTCAGGATATTGAGCTGTATCTACGATCAAACAATGAGCAAAAGGTAAAGGAAATGACACGAGATGTACGAGGAAAGCCCTTGATCAATCTAGATCGCCGGCATAAAACCTCGGGAGCTGACAATCGCAGCTGCCTTGTTCTTCTTATTGCTTAAACTTCAGGATACAGTGCAGGATATAGACCAGATCGCTAAATGTTACAATGCCTTTGTATGAATGTGAGAGTTGCTCGAGAGCAAGTGTTAGAGTGTAGCGAGTGTGAATGTGATGTCCTATTCAATCTGGTATACCCACCTATTTATAGTAACGAATTACAAACAATAATCCCTACAAATATGGGGTACTCCGAATATTCCATTGTGAACGTTATTGACCGAGTAATATGGCTTCAACGTCTTCATTTGAACGACTTAGACCGAGTCTTCCGCGGAATGAGTCTTATGAACGTTGCCAGCTTCTAACCCACGTACCTGCACATAATCCATTAGTAATCCTGAGGATACCATTCAGAATGTTACCAATATCCTGAACCAGCATCCCGGATGTAAACAGATACTACATAACCAAGATATAAACCAAGATATTTTCCAGGATATAGGGGTTCAGAATTTCACCCATAACAATTGTCCCCAAAAATGTTACCGTTTGATATCCTGCACTAACGGTTACATTTTTCACGGTGGCCAAGGTAATTAAGAGATAAGACCATTGATGTGACAGCTTTCAACCACCCGGCCTATATTTACTCATCATGCCCTATATCTTCTCATCCTCATCTCCTTTTTTAACCACAATCGACAAGAAAAAGGTAATATTCTCTCCCTCATCTTCATATTCATCTTTTATCTTTCTCCGGCGAGAATTCAGGCGACCAAATGCCTAGGCAAACAAGGTCCAGTTCAGGCGACTCGGCTCCCACATTCATCCAACAGAATCTTCTCCAAGAACCGGAGAATGAGACATGCACCTTTGACAGTGCCCACCTGTCAGCCTTGAAATCCTCCGGTATCTTTCCGGAAGGAACTATATTCCGACCCTTTGATAGAGAAATCCGGTCAGATATGGTTTCCAATGAGTGGATTTGTTTCAATGCCTTCCCCTTTACCTTAGGGTTACGATTCCCCTTTCCGGACTTTATCACCGAGTTCTTTAATATCACCAAAATTTCTTTCAGCCAAACCATGCCAATGCTCTGGCGTGTTTTGTCTGTTCTTGACCAAATCAAGAGAAACCATATACCTGACCTTTCCGTCCATGATCTCCCTTTAGCCTACAAGCTTAGATGCCATGGCTCATCTAGATTCTTATTTTATTCTACATCCGGTGACCCATTGATACTTCGTGCCACCAGGAACGAGGATGGTTGGCAATCCAAGTTTTTCTTTGTGAAAAGGGATTCAATCCCTGGTGGAACGGATTATCCGATGAGATGGTTAAGAAAGGGTAGGACTTAGGGTTTAAAAATGATCCTGTCTCTTATCCTGTCTCATATCCTGAGCTAATGAATTTCATTTTCTCTGTTTGTGTATGCAGCTGATTTCAGGAAGATCGCACCTCCCCTTGCTGATTCTCAAAAAAGAATAGACGCCATCAGACTGCTTTCAGAAACAGAGAGAAGCTTTAATCCATCTCCACCAACTCCAAGCCCTCTTTCAAGCGCAAACATGTCTGGTAAGAATCCTACAAGATATCCCGTACACACATGTTTTTATTTGATATTCTTAGGAGAGATTTAGAATTTTACTCCCTGTGTGCAGATTCCAGCAAAGTTCCAATCTATCTAGACCTTGATGAACTCGACAGCTATCCAACTCCAGCCACAGTCAAGAAGGAGACTCCTGCTACTACTAGCTCCAAGCCACTCACGGCTCCCAAGGCCAATCCAAGAACCCGTGCTTCCACAGCGAAAAAGAGGAAGGGTCTTGAAGTCAGTGCTCCAGGCTCAGAAGGGTTCTCCTATGACGAACTCAACTTCTCTGATTCCTTAGAGCCAATGACATCCTTCCTTAACAAGGTAATATCCTGACGCATATCCTTCATGTATATCCTGCACATATATCCTGCACGTATATCCTAACAGGATATCCTGGTAGGATATCTTGGTCAACATATATTCTAACTTTGTACCTGTAATTGACGTGCAGGGCCTCCAGCATTTGCTCCACTTGTACAATGACGCTTGTGGTACTGTGGCACTTCATGAAGCCAGGATCAAATAGCTCGAAAGCACCGTTGCTGACCAAGGTGCCATTGCTGAAGAGAAGACCCGGCATTACGAAAGCCTGCTGAAGAAGGTCACCCAAGACGCTGAGGTCAAACTTGCCACCGTTCAAATGGATCATGATCAGGCCTTGATCAATTTCCGGGAGGGAATCAAGGCTTCTGCTATCGTCTCCCTGTTACAAGCACGCATCAAGATGGCCTACGAGGCCAAGGAGACGGGCCTTGTTTGTCCATCTTGGCCAGTTGAATCCTGGGTGGCCAAGCTAAAGGAGCTCGGAGGCAAAGCTGTGCCACTTCCTGCTGAAGCTGGTGAGTCTTCTAAATCAGCAGAGGTGGTGGTCCAGGCTGGAGACAAGAAGGATGCTGGAGCAGATGCTGGGATGGACATTGGCGAGGATGTTGCTCAGGATGCTGGTCAGGATGCTGGTGCTGAGAAGTCTGAGAAGGTTGGAGGAGATGCCGCTGTGTGAGGGAATTTAGGTGGGCGATGACGGATATACGTGCCAAGGCCAGAGCCCACCTTTTTAAATTTGAATGTTGGTCTATAGTCCTAAAACAATTTACTTTTCTGCACTTTACTTTTCTGCACTTGAACAATTTATATTTCCTGCATGCTTTTGTGAACAATACAACAGTTGGAGGTGGATGGGTCTCGGTTTGAGATGAAACCTTCAACTGTTGGGTAAGTATGGTAAGAAACTATTAGTGCTCTTAGTGGATGGGCCTTGTTTTAAGGTGAAACTAAGAGCACATCTTTTGGTATGTTAATAATATAACCACTCTTTTGACTTTATTATTATTGTCATTAACATACAAATTTTACTTGTGAAAATTGTTTGGTTTGAACATTCTTAGGAACATATATCATAAATGTATCCTGGGAGATATCCTGAAAGATATCTTGAAAAGGATATTGAAATATAACCTATAAATTGTCCAAAAAGGAGAGATCATACCAGAGATTCTTAGAGAATCAGTTCCAATCCTTTATCATAAGTTTGTCCCCAGTGCATACTTATAAACTTGGATCCATCCTTTGAACAGTATAATGTATGTCCCCTGTGTCCAGCAAAAACACAAATGTATTTATATTTTGACTCGAATGAATTCCGAATGCCCAAGGGCAGAACCCCTGATATCCTGAAATGAATCCTTAGCATACAGGGGATAAACCCTGATATCTGGGGATAAACCCTAAATTTCATGCGCTACAGGCGAGAGTGTATAAACTCCAATTCTTAGAAAGGTGAAAACCTTTAAACCTTAGAGAGTATGAAAATACTCTTTCGTGAGAGAGGGTGATCAATCCTCATATACCTTTAGGATCCAGGATATAGCCAACAGTAACGAAATTGTCAGCCACTTTTACATGAACTGGTCCCGCTACCTTGAACTATACCTAGATAACTTGCGCTCCAGGCGAGGTGTTTAAACCCAATTCGAAAGAAAGGTGAATACCTTTAAACCTTTGAAGGGACCAGGATCCCTTAAACGTGAGAGAGGGGGCCAATCCTCTTATCTTTCGACTTATCCTGAGTATATATCCTGGAGCTATATCCTGGAACATATCCTGCAAAACAATTGTAAACTAAGGTGGGTGTTAGCTTAGCTAACACCCCTCCGATGCTTAAGTCAGTATTGGGTTCAAGACAATAAACAAATATATTTAAAAATAGAATACATACCATTCCGAGATAGAAAATAAATTCTACTCTCACTTGAAATAGAGCTTCAAATGTATTGCATTCCAGGATCTTTGTAGCATATCCCCTTCCATATTTTTGAGTCGATATGCTCCTTTCCCTGCTTCTGACTCGACTTCATAAGGTCCTTCCCTTTTCGGAGCTAGCTTGCCATCGGCAGGATTAGTGGTATTTTGAAAAGCCTTCCTTAACACCCAATCACCAACTCGAAATCTTCTAGTCCTTATATTCTTATTATATGCTCTGGATATTCTTTGTTGATATGCTGCCATCCTTAGCCTCGTTGCATCTCTTTTTTCGTCTATAGTATCCAAATCCTGACATAAGACTTCAGGATTCTGTTCAGGATTCTGCAGCATAGATCTTGCAGTAGGTATCGTTATTTCTGTTGGAATCATCGCCTCTGCTCCAAATACCAAGGAAAACGTGGTTTGGCCGGTTGCATTCTTCACCGTTGTCCTATCAGCCCACAAAACAAAGGGTAACTCTTCCGCCCATCTTCCTTTTTTGGCTCCAAGTCTCTTCTTTATGTTATTGACTATTATCTTGTTTGAAGATTCAGCTTGTCCATTCGCTTGAGGATGTACTGGAGTAGATGTGATCATTTTGATTCCCCAACTTTTGCAAAAGTCAGTAGTCCTTTTGCTTATAAACAGGGACCCATTATCACAAATGATCTCAGCTGGTACCCCAAACCTAGTCAGGATATTCCTCTTTATGAAGGATACTACTTCTTGGTCTCTAACTTGGACAAATGCTTCAGCCTCAACCCACTTGGAGAAATAATCCATCATAGCTAACATAAAGACTTTTCCTCCCGGAGCTTTTGGTAACTTCCCTACTATATCCATCCCCCACTTCATGAATGGCCAAGGGGAAACTACAGGATATAATGGTTCAGCTGGTTGATGTAGTATGTTACTATGTCTTTGACATGCATCACACCTTCGAGCATATTCTGCAGCATCTTTCCTCATCATTGGCCAATAATATCATGTCCTTAATACTTTCGAGAACAGTGATCTGCCCCCGGTGTCATTACCACAATCCCCTTCATGTATATCCTGAAGTACTTCTTTGGCTTCAGGATCCTCCAAGCATCTTAAATACGGTCCTGCAAGAGATTTCTTGTATAAAACGTTATTTATAATAGTGAATCGTGATACCTTCATCCTAAATGCCTTAGGATTTTCATTTCCGGGGATGTGTCCTTCTTTAAGATATTTCACAATTGGAGCCGTCCAGGATTTAGGATCCTCTTTAGGATATTCCGCCCTAGGATCCTGAATACCCGCTACTTCTTTATCCTGAGGATTCGTTGCAGGATATAAGACATGTAATACTGGTATTTGGGTTCCTTCCGGTATCCTGATTGATGATCCCAGATTTGCTAAGGCATCCGCTTCAGCATTATCCTCCCTTGGTACCTGTTCAAGTGTAAAAACATCGAAATATCCTGCTATTTTTTTGAGAATATCAAGATATTCTATCAATTTCTCACCCTTAACTGCATAGGATCCATTAAAATGGTTAGTAATTAACAGAGAGTCAACATATACTTGTAAATTTTTGATACCCATGTTCTTAGCCAACTCTAATCCTGCAATTAAAGCCTCATATTCTGCTTCATTATTGGTAGCAGGAAATTCACACCTAATAGCCTGGGGTAATATGTCCCCCTGTGGCGATTTTAGTAGTATTCCCAATCCTACTCCTCTTATATTAGATGCACCATCAGTATATAATGTCCAGGATCCTGAGGATTCTCCTAACTGTTGAACTTCTAGGTCTACCTCATCCTGAATGTCACTACTAAAATCAGCCACAAAGTCAGCTAAAGCCTGAGACTTTATGGCATTCCTAGGTTCATATACTAAATCATAAGCACTCAACTTTACCGACCACTTAGCCATTCTACCTGACATTTCTGGTTTCCTAAGTACATTTTTGACAGGATAATTTGTTTTAACGTGTATCCTATGCGTCTCAAAGTAATGTCTAAGCTTTGTTGATGCCATAACTAATGCTAGTATTAATTTTTCTAAATGAGAGTACCTAGTTTCAGCATCTAACAAACTTTTACTAACATAATAAACAGGATATTGCTGACCTTCATGGTCTTTTATGAGAACGGCACTTACAGCATTCCCTGATACAGCAAGGTATAGGGATAGTGGTTCACCATTTCAGGATATCATAAAAATCTTTGCATTTTTCTGAAGATCTTGAGATAAATCTATTCAATGCTGCCACTCGCCCCGTTAATCGTTGAACATCTTTCATATTTGAGGGTGATTTAATATCCAAGATGGCTTTAATCTGCTCCAGGCTCGCTTCTATTCCTCTTTTGGTCACCATATATCCTAGAAATTTTCCTGCCCCCACTCCAAAATGGCACTTAGCAGGATTCAGCTTCATGTTATACTGATCCAGGATATCAAACGCTCCTTTAATATCCTGGAGGTGATCCTGAGCTTTCTTTGATTTTACCACCATATCGTCGATGTACACCTCCATGGTGTCCCCCAGTTTGTCTTTGAACATCATGTTTACCAATCTTTGGTATGTTGCACCTGCATTTTTCAAACCAAAAGGCATAGCTGTATAACAATAAATACCTGTTGGTGTCATGAAGGCAGTGTCTTCCTGGTCAGAAGGTTCCATTTGGATTTGTTGAAATCCTGAGGATGCGTCCATGAAGGTCAGCATTTCATGCCCGGCAGTAGCATCTACCATTGCATCAATGTGGGGAAGAGGAAATGGGTCTTTAGGACAAGCTTTGTTCAAGTCTGTGTAGTCTACACAAACTCTCCATTTCCCATTTTTCTTCTGTACCACAACTACATTTGCTAGCCACCTTGGGAACTTAACCTCTCTAATCATTCTGGACTTCAATAATCTCTCAACTTCCTCTTGAATAATCGTATTCCGCTCAGGAGCAAACTTTCTTCTTTTTTGTTGAACAGGCTTGAATGATTTATCAATTCCGAGCTTGTGGGCACTGTTGTAGAAATCGGCCTAGGCGGCCGATTAATCGCCGCCTAGGCGCTAGGCGCTAGTCTACTGATTAATTATAGCCTAGTCGGTCCATTAATCGGTAATCGGTCCTAGGCGGCCCTAGTCGGTCAAAGTCGGTCCTAGTCGGTCAAAGTCGGTCCTAGTCGGTCAAAAATCGGTCCTAGGCGGTCTACATTAATCGGACAAAATCGGAAAAAATCGGTCCTAGGCGGTCCTAGTCGGTCAGAATTGGTCAAAATCGGTCAAAATCGAACCATACTATCTGAAACTTGAAGTATTTATGTGAATTTTGAAGTATTATTTTTATATTATTGGGTATATATATATAATTTTGAAAAAATACATATAAAAATCCCATTCCGATTAATCCCGATTAATCCCGGTTAATCCCGATTAATCCCTAGGCTGTACCTCACCGCCCGACTAGCGCCTAGCGCCTTCTACAACATTGCTTGTGGGTGATGATGTCTTTGGATATGCCTGTCATATCCTCATGCTTCCATGCAAACGTTGACATCCTGCATTTCAAAAAGTTAATTAACTGTTCTTCAATATCCTGAGGGATATTGGTTACTACGAGCACCGAAATATTGGGGTTATCCTGATCCAAGATAACTTTCTTCACATCCTGCTCCGGATCCTCCACGATATCCTGGGCCCGCGTCTTTAATTGCTATGCTGCACTAGGCTTGGTTGAGGATTTCATCGAGGATGAGTAACATTCTTTCGCCTCCTGCTGATCACTATCAACTTTGACAACTCCCCAGGGGGTAGGTATCTTGATGCATTGGTGATACGTTGACGGTACAACCTTCATATCGTGAATCCACGGTCTTCCTAGTATGATGTTATAGCAGGATAGAGAATCCATCACACAGAAACGTTGTATCGAGTTGACTCCTTCAACGTATACTGGCAATTTTATCTCTCCCACTGTGTTTCTAGCCTCTCCACTGAACCCAACAAGCACGGTAGACTTTGAAGTGATATCCATTGGAGATACATTCATTCTTTTCAGCGTCTCTAGTTGGATTATGTTGACGGAGCTGCCATTATCAACCAATATCCTGCGTACAAAATGGTTAGCCACATATAAAGTTATTACCAGAGCATCATGGTGAGGATCCTGGACAGTATCCCTGTCATCAGCGTCAAATGTGATCACTTTGTCAGTTGTGAGGGTAGTCATCCTGACAGGTTTATCTCCCCTTTCGGCCTTAGCTTCTTTTGCATGTCTCTTTGCTGCCGAATACGAAGTCCCACAAATGTCGGATCCTCCCGAAATGAAGTTGATTATCTTGGCATCCGCGGGAGGTGATGCTGCTCGCTCAGGATCCTTCTCAGTATCCTGACCCTTATTCTTTTTTCTTCCCAAGAGATCTTTCAGGTATCCCTTGCTTAGAAGATAGCTTATTTCTTTCCTTAAAGCGATGCAATCCTCAGTCATATGTCCGAAATCTTCGTGGAAAGCACACCATTTTGATTTGTCTTTCCAATCGGCTTTTTATTGATTCTTTCGAGGCCATCTAGCCTTGTCTCCTAGACCCTGCATGGCATACATCAATTCAGGAATGTTAACAGAAAAGCAATATTCAGATAATTCAGGATACTCTTCAGGATCCTCGTCTTCGACAGCATTCACTCTCTTGTTTTCACTTCTACCATATGGCTTAGGCTGATATGATTTGAATGAGGATTCTGATTTCCTGTTAGTTGACTCATAAGTGTTAGATGAGTTCATCCTTTCTTGCATCTTTCTGTCATCCTCCAATCGAATATATCTTAGGGCCCTGTTCCGAGCTTCATCCAAGTTCCTGCATGGGTTCATTACAAGGTCTTGATAAAATTGAGAATCTTTTTGCAACCCCATCTTGAAAGCTTGCACAGCTGTTGCAACATCAAGATGAGGAATGTCTAGGGATTCCCGGCTGAACTTGTTCACGTAATCCCTAAGGGATTCCTGAGGCCCCTGTGTTATCCTGTAGAGATCACTTGTTAATTTTTCAAAACTTCTACTACAAGAAAACTGACTATTAAATAAATTTACTAAGTGAGCAAAAGATGTAATCGAATGTGGAGGAACATTCAAGAGCCATTTCAAGGCTGATCCTGTCAAGGTTGAACCAAAACCCTTGCACAAGCATGCTTCCTTGAGATCCGGATGGATAGGGTTAATTTCCATCCTTTCCCTATACTGAGCAATATGCTCCTCAGGATCCGTAGTTCCGTTGTAAAGCTTCATGTTGGGGGTTTGAAATCTCTTTGGGATCTCAGCATCACAGATAGGATATGCAAAACGAGATATCTTGTGGCTGTCTTGGGACACTTCCGGGATCAGCTGGACTACCCCGGGGACACTAGATATCATGTCCTTCAACTTCTGAAGTTCCCTAGTAAGCGCTGATGTCACACCTGTATCCTGCAAAGATCCACTATTGTTAGTAGCATAAGTATTATTATTATTATTTGACATGTTACCCGTTGGAGGATTTTGCCCATATCCTGAAGCATATCCTGAGCTCCTTATGGTCGACATCCTGACCGAGGAGGGTATTTCAGGAGTATGATTCTGAGGAAGGCTGGGCACAATATTCCCCCTGTTATCCTCAGTATACACAGCCGAACTGAAGTTCAACGTTCTGGGATGTAGTGGAGTGACAATATCCTCAGCAGATCTGCTCGGGCCAGACTTCAGGAGTTGTATTTCCCTTAAAAGCATTTGGTTTGTTTCCTGTTGCTGCCTCATTTGTTCCTGCACACTTCCAAATAAGGTTAAAATTTCATCGTTAGAAGCTAAAACGGGAGCAGATTCCTGAACACTGCGGGTAGGGATAATATCCTGAGGTCGTGTAGAGGCTGGCATCCTTGGAGGAGGTGGTGGAAGCACCGAACCGGTAGTAGCAGAAGTCATAGCAGACACAGTAGAGGAACTCATGTTTGATCTTGAGGCCATTATGGACAATGTGGCAAAAAGTTTTGAAAATAGAAAACCGATTAGCGATTTGATAAAAATTTTTAGTAAAGAGAGCACCACTTGCCCCACGGTGGGCGCCAAATTGTTTTGGTCAAAAATTACCGAAGCAATTAAGTGATAAAATTAGTAATGTGAGGTAGTGTGCTAGAAAGTGTGTAGAAAATATGCTAGTTAAGTTGTTTATGAAAACAATTTTCAGGATACGGCTCAGGATATTGAGTTGTATCTACGATCAAACAATGAGTAAACAATGAGCAAAAGGTAAAGGAAATGACACGAGATGTACGAGGAAAGCCCTTGATCAATCTAGATCGCCGGCATAAAACCTCGGGAGCTGACAATCGCAGCTGCCTTGTTCTTCTTATTGCTTAAACTTCAGGATACAGTGCAGGATATAGACCAGATCGCTAAGTGTTACAATGCCTTTGTATGAAAGTGAGAGTTGCTCGAGAGCAAGTGTTAGAGTGTAGCGAGTGTGAATGTGATGTTCTATTCGATCTGGTATACCCACCTATTTATAGTAACGAATTACAAACAATAATCCCTACAAATATGGGGTACTCCGAATATTCCATTGTGAACGTTATTGACCGAGTAATATGGCTTCAACGTCTTCATTTGAACGACTTAGACCGATTCTTCCGCGGAATGAGTCTTATGAACGTTGCCAGCTTCTAACCCACGTACCTGCACATAATCCATTAGTAATCCTGAGGATACCATTCAGGATGTTACCAATATCCTGAACCAGCATCCCGGATGTAAACAGATACTACATAACCAAGATATAAACCAAGATATTTTCCAGGATATAGGGGTTCAGAATTTCACCTATAACAATTGTGATGGCAGCGGAGACCTTTGCACCATCTACGAGCTCATGTTTCTCGTAGTCAATGTCGATCAAGATTTTAGCTGTCTGAGTCTCGGCGTCTGTAAGGGCTTTTTCAAGATCAGCAATCTTAAGATCCTTAAGCACTGCAACTTGTTGGAGGTCAGCAATCTTCTTATCCAGCTCCTCGACGTTCCCCACATAATCTTCAATCTCAGCAAATTTCTGCAAAAAAGACAAAGCAATTCAAGATCAGATGATCCTCAAATGAGTAGGATACCTAAGCAGAATTGGTGATCCTCACGTCATTGAAGTATTCAAGGAACTGGTGGCGGATCAGTGGCAGGCCTTGTAGGTCCTCTGTATCAGAAATTTTCCTCTTCTTGCCACCCCTTCCTTTAGTGGGTGCCTTGGGGATGGAGACGCTAGGGCTGGCAGTGGCCTTCTTCTTCCTGGATCGAACAGCGTCAAGATCGGCCGTGTTGAACTGGGAGGCAGGCTTGGAAGATTTTCCGGCACCTACACATTCAAAGCAAGATAAGTATCCTTATCCTATTTCAATTTAACTATTTATTTTGATTTTTAACTATACAAAAAGCAGGATACTTACTTGACATGGTGATGGAACCTGAAGATACTTCTTGTGAGTCTTGGGTGTCTGTCTTGAATGACCTTATTTCAGGATCAAGCTTCCTAAAAGCAGCGAGCCTTTCCTTTGTTGCGGGTGTTGTGATGAGGTGCGAAACAGAGATAGCTGCATAACACAAGACAAAGAGGGGTTAGTGATCCTATCACAGGAGCAAGATTACCTGATGATCCTTCTCAGGATCCTCTGTCCTACCATTGGTGGACCACTTCCTTGGTAAATGCTTTCCGTTTGGAATGGTATCCCTCCTGACAAAGAAAAAGCGTCGTTTCCAATTTGTGTCGTTCTTGGTGGCTTTAAAAATGGGATGTTCTTCGCCGGGTTTTCGCTTAAACAGATATCGGTGTGATCCAAACGTCGTGAGATCATACATCTCTGCCAGATCTGACATTCCTAAATCAATCCCTTCATGCTCTATGATCCTTTCAAGGGTATATAGAACCCTCCAAATCATCGGCATAGCTTGGATGTACGAGATACCGGTTAGGGAGAAAAATGATTGGGTAAAAGCTGGAAAAGGATAGGTGTATCCTATGGTGAACGGGGTAACTGGAAAGGCAACCCATGTTTCAGAAACGTAGTCGCTCAGAACCGTGGGATCGAAAGGTTTGAAAAAGGCGTTCGCCGGAAAGCAGTGACGGATCCTATCTACTTGAGGATCGGTAAAGCAACACCTCTCATTCACTGAGTCTTTGATGATCCCTTGACTTTTCAAGGGGCTATCCTTCTGGTGATCCTTGGCGGGGGAAGACCGGAGCATCATTCTTAACGTGATATTGGTAAAGAAAGAAAAACAGAGTAAGAGAAGGAGAAATAAGAGAAGAGATACCTGATTGATCTTCGACTGAGAATTTAAAAGGAGTTTCTTTCGGATTTAAATGCAAATTGATCCTATCTCTAACTCCTATTTATAATGATGATTTGCAGGATTGTCACTTCAGTGACGTCACGATCGCAACGGCTAGTTCGATCTTAACGGCTATATATCCGTTAGTTTGTTACGGATAAGATCGATAAAATATAACTCGTTTATTTACGATATTACTCCTTATATTTTGGGGGCAATTGTTAGGGGATGATTTCTTAATAACCTGTGATCCTCAATTATTATCCTGTTTGGTGATCCTTAATTCAGTATCATATAGTGATCCTCAGAAGTACTACAGGATCAGGATCATGGATTATCCTAAGGATCCTTGTACTAATGATTGTTCACTTTGAATTCGGTATTGTTTTGCAGGAGTACCAGCTTGGACTTAGTCTTGGTAACGTTCCTGGAGAATATTCTGCATCTATTCCGCACGTGCTTGACCATGGTGAACGTTATGGAGATCGTGGGGAGAAGGCATGAATTGCAGATAGTTTGTTATTTAGATTTTTTACTAGATTTAAAAGGGGTAGCGAGCTAATTAGACAACACTTTTTGCTATTTTCGGCTACACACACATACTTACAACCGCTCACACCAGCTCTCGTTCATTCACTTAGCAATTTCGTACACTTTTTACACATTACACTATAGTGATCCTTGTATTTAGCTCGCTATCATCCGAAGTTGTAATACATTACTTGTTTAATTTGAGTTGGTGATCGGTAGTTTCCATCACCCGGGGTTTTTTGTGCCGGAGATCAACTCTTGATCAAGGGCTTTTTCCCCGTATAAACCTTGTGTCACTTGTTATTTATATTTCATAGTGATCCTCATTGTTATAGACCAATTCAAGCATCATACCCCGTAACAGAGAGTTTGGTTGCATTATCCTCGTCTGATTTTTTGACCAAAACAGAACCTATGAAATTAAAAGTGAGAAGTTAATCGAGTATCTCGAAATTCTCAAAAAATTAGCAGGATATTTCGATGTTTTTACACTTGAACAGGTACCAAGAGAATATAATGCTGAAGCAGATGCCTTGGCAAACCTAGGATCATCAGTCGGGATACCTGAGGATCCTGATGAGTATCCTGAGAAGGATCCTATGTCTTGGATGGCTCCAATCATAAGATATCTCAAGGAAGGACACATCCCAAAGGATGAGAATCCTAAGGCCTTTAGAATGAATGATATACACGAAGGGGATTGTGGTAACCATACTGGGGGCAGATCTCTGTTCTTGAAGGTATTGAGAACAGGATATTACTGGCCGACCAAAGAAAGGATGCCGCGGAGTATGCTCGGAAATGCGATGCATGTCAAAGACACGGCAACATCCTACATCAACCTGCGGAACCATTACACCCTATCGTATGCCCTTGGCCGTTTAGGAAATGGGGTATGAATATAGTTGGAAAGCTTCCAAAGGCTCCAGGAGGAAAGGTTTTTATGTTGGTAATGACGGATTATTTCTCCAACTGGTTTGAAGCAGAAGCTTTTGTCCAAGTTAGAGATCAAGAAGTGGTATCCTTCATAAAGAGGAATATCCTGACAAGATTCGGGATACCAGCCGAGATAATTTGTGATAATGGATCCCAATTTAACAGCAAAAGAACTACTGATTTTGCAAAAGTTGGGGAATTAAGATGATCACGTCAACACCAGTGCATCCTCAAGCAAATGGACAAGCAGAATCCTCCAACAAGATAATCGTCAACAACTTAAAGAAGAGGTTAGGTGCCAAAAAAGGAAAATGGGCAGAGGAACTACCATTTGGGCTGATAGAACAACTGTGAAGAATGCTACTGGGCAAACCCCATTTTCTTTTGGTATTTGGGGCAGAAGCAGTGATCTCAACAGAAATGGTGATACCTACAGCAAGATCTAATCTCCGGGATCCTGAGCAGAATCCTGAAGCTATGTGCCAAGAATTAGACACTGTGGTTGAGACAATAGATGCAGCAAAGCTAAGGATGACAGTATATCAACAGAGGATATCCAGAGCATATAACAAGAATATAAGGACTAGAAGGTTTCAAGTTGGGATTGGATATTAAGAAAGGCTTTTCAGAATACTACTAATCCTGCTGATGGAAAGTTAGCTCCAAAGTGGGAAGGATCCTATGAGATTGAATCAGAAGCCGGAAAAGGAGCATATCGACTCAATAATATGGAAGGGGATATGCTACCAAGATCTTGGAATGCTATACATCTAAAGCTCTATTTCAAGTGAGTTTAACATTTAATTTCTAACTCATAATGGTACGAACTCTATAACTCATTTACATTTTTGATATTATCTTTTATTTTGATACCCAATACTGACTTAAGCATCGGAGGGGTGTTAGCCAAGCTAACACCCACCTTAGTTTAAAGGTGTTTTGCAGAATATGCTTTGGGATATAGCTCCAGGATACACACTCGGGATACTTCGAAAGATTAGAGGATTGGCCCCCTCTCTCACGTTTAAGGGATCCTGATCCCTTCACAGGTTTAAAGGTATTCACCTTTCTCACGAATTGGGTTTAAACACCCCGCCTGGAGCGCAAGTTATCCAGGGATAGTTCAAGGTGGCGGGACCAGTTCATGTAAAAGTGGCTGACAATTTCGTTACTGTTGGCTATACCCTGGATCCTTAAGGTATATGAGGATTGATCACCCTCTCTCACGAAAGGGTATTTTCATACTCTCTAAGGTTTAAAGGTTATCACCTTTCTAAGTCTTGGAGTTTATACACTCCCGCCTGTAGCGCATGAAAATTTGGGATTTTCCCCAGGATTAAAGGTTTTCACCTTTCTAAGTTTTGGGGTTTCCACACCCTCGCCTGTAGTGCACGAAACGTGGGTAAAATCCCCAGCAAAACTCAAAGACTTAAAGGTTTTCACCTTTTCAAGTCTTGAGGTTCTTATACTCCGGCTTAAATGCCTGGAAAATGGGTTTAGTCCCAATAAAATACAAAGTTTTTGGATAATCCCAAAGTATATTTTCAAAAAACATAATCATTTACAAGTCTACATAAATTTTTGAAAAAAAGATTGCTAAGTTTAAACAACTGGTTGAAGAATTGCTAAAGGATCATATCCTGGTACAACATACTGGTCCTGCACAGACAGGGGACATCCGTGATAGAACATGACGTATGTTGATACTATATCCTACTGGGGACATTTATGCTGGAGCAAGAAGGAAACCTATGCCAACACTATATCCCACTAAGGCGTTGTGAGGAACTCAAAGGATCAAGTTTGGGCATAATTCGCCAAGTATCCTGGACTGGGGACACCTTCGGTGGAATGGTTGCGAAAGGACTGGATTGAAAGGATTGAGATGTCTTCTGTTTCGGTATGATCTTTCCTATTTTTGTTCTTTAAAAAACCTTATCTAGATTGTCTAAATTTCTGAAACTATAACACTTATGAGTATCCTGATCGGAATATGTTCTCAGGATATATTCTCAAGATGTATTCTCAGGATATACTTCAGGATACTTGGATTGAAAATTGAAACTATGTTCAAATCAAACTACTGTTATCAAAACAAGCTTTGCAAAATAAAAATGAACCATCCTTTTTCTTTGAAAACTTTATCGAAATTGTTTGAGTTGTAAGAACTCTATTTAGCAAAAATCTTGGCAGGATATCTGTGGGTAACCTGATCAAGATATTTTCAGGACATTTGGTCAGGACATTTGAAATATTACACTAAGTTTGGAACATTGAAATCATATTCAAACTAAGCAATGCATAACAAGAATAGAAAAAGGACAACGATAGATAAGGTCATAAAAAGGTTATATTGTTAACATAGCAAAAATTTGTGCTTTTGGTTTCATCTCAAACCGAGACCCATCCGCCAAAAGCACAAATTCGTTTTTTGCCATACTTACTTAACAATTGAAGGCTTCGTCTTGGAACCCAAGATACCTTCCCCTTCAATTGTTAGAATGTTCAAAATTAAGCATACTAATTGATGATCAAGGGCTTCATCCTGAAACTCAGGATCCCTCCACCCTTGGTCATCATATTGTACTAATGTCTAAAGTGCAGGAAAGTAAATCGTTCAACATGCAAGAAAAAGAAAAGTGTTCAACAACCAACAACCATTGAACTTAAAAAAGTGGGCTCCGGCGTTGGCATAAATATCCATCATCGCTCACTTTGCCACCCGCTCACGGGGTAGTACCAGATCCACCATCACCAGCTTCTTCCGCCGTCTCACCCGCCTTGGAAGATTCGCCAATCTCAGGCTTGGCAGGATACGTCACAGGACTGCAACCAAGATCCTTTAGTTTCTTCTCCCATAGATCAACGGTCCAGGTTGGGCATTTAAAGTCCGCTATCCTGGCTTCATAAGCCATCTTAAGCCTGGCCTGAAGGAGGGAAACTACGATGGAACCCTTGAGGCCATCCCTGAATGAAGCCATATCTTGATTATGTTGGACCTCGGTGACAACCAGCTCGATCTCAGTGGCCTTCTTCACTGCAGCTTCGGCATCCAGAGTCACCTTTTTTAACTTATCTTCATAATGTTGTGACCTGGCTGCAACGATAATCCCCTTATCCATGATAGTGATCTTAGCTTTCTTCAACTTGGCCTCTGAGATCTTCACTGTTTCACAAGCTTCGGTGTAGAGATGCGTCAGACGCTCAAGACCCTACAAAACAGAACTCAGGTATTGTTAATATAATCTAACCGGGGTATCGATTCAACATATGTGTGCAGGATGTAGGATAAGGATATTTACCTGGTTAAGGAAAGAAGTCATGAAATGGCTAGATTCCATGAAACCAAGGTTCTCGTAGGAAAAGACTTCAGCGATGACGAGAGAATCAGATTCTTTCCTCTTACGGGAACTAAAAGCATGGAGCTTCGATGCTGAGGAAGGCTTGGGCATGGCTGCAGGTTCAGAACTAGTTGAAGGCTTGGATGCTATGGAAGGCTTGGAGCTAGGCTCTTTCTTTACTGGAACGGTTGCCGGGAAACTGTCAAGCTCTTCCAGATCAAAAATTGAAACAAGATTGCTGGAATCTACATAAAAGGGAAGTGATTTCAATTTTTATATGTTAATACATCAACTAACCAAACATGTGCAGAAATGAATTTAGAACATACATCCTTACCCGACGTATTGGAGGATGAATGCTAACTTGAACTTGAGTGACTAAGCCAAAAAACAAACCCACTCAGCTGAAGAAAAATCTGACCGGATGTTCCAATCAAATGGCCGGATGACGTACTATCAGGGAAGGCTCCAGAGGCACGTAGAGCGGCCATGTCGGCATTATCAAAATTGCAAACCTCTTTCTCGGGCTTGCCGAGCAGATTGTGTGCCATGAAGGCTGGCTTGGAGTCCCCGGGGCATGAACGAGTGCATTTTGCCATGAGATCGGAGACGACGGAAAAGATGCACAAAGAAAGAATAGAGAGAGAGGGAATACCTAAATGGTCCGGTACAAGGTGATAATTAACAAGAAGAAAGTAGAAGATATAGGGCGAAGATAGCTAACTATGAGAAATACTAGCCTTGAAAGCTGTATCAGGTCACATCACATCTCTATCCATTAAGACTTCAGATAACGTCAGAAAAATACATCTGTTAAGATCAAAGGATCCCAACAGCTATATTTTTGGGGACAATTGTTGTGCCTGGAATTTTCTAACCTATATCCCGAAATTATATCCTGACTTTATATGTCTATTTTCGCTGCCAGGATACTGGACCAGGATATTGGTAACATCCTGCGAGGGTATCCTGCATGCTATTAACGATTTGTTTTGGCTGCAAGGTACAAACGGTCATGAGGCTTGGTCTCCCTGAAGAATAGGTCAAGGTGGTTACAAGAAAGACGTTGGAAGCTTGGAGAAGGGGTTTACAACGGTCAAAAGGGAATATTCGCAGGATCCCGGAATAATAGGGCAATATCCCGGATTTTTAGCATAGTTTGTTATTTCTTGTAACTATAAATAGGAGTGCTGGATCAGTAGGTTGACACACATAATCCCGTCCACTTTTACACATACATTGCAGCTACGATCACCATTTCAATCACAAACACTCACAACACTCACAAATCACAATCATTGTAACACTTAGATTTGATCCGAGCATTATCCTGCACTGTATCCTGGTTATTCAAGCAATAAGAAGAACAAGGCAGCTGACTATTGTCAGCTCCCGAGGTTTTATGCCGGCGATCTAGAAAGATCAAGGGCTTTCCTCGTACATCTCGTGTCAATTTTTACTTTACTTGCATTTCGTTTACAAATTGATATAGTTCTGCATCCCGGAGCTATATCCTGAAACTGTTTACATTTTCAACAAAGTTAATACATTTTTACAAATTTACATAGCACACTACCTCACAAACTAAGTTTGATCACTAAATTGCTTCGGTAATTTTTGACCAAAACAATATGTTATTAAGATTAACATTCAGGTTGTTTTGGAAAGTTTTATAGAGTATTCAAGTTCTGGGTTGGGGTTTTAAACTTGAATTTATACCATATTATTTAAAATAAATAAATAAAAGATGGTTGCAGGCGGTGATTATGGTGGAGGTGGGTGTTGATACGGTGGTTGCAGGTGGTGGAAGAAGAGGTGAGGGTGGGGGAGGGGCCATAAGGCTTCTTTTTAATTATATTGTTTTATTTAATTGTGGGACCTGCTATATTTTAAAGGCAAATTGGAAAATAATAATCTCACCTTTGTGAAATTGGCCAATAATAATCCCAAGTCAGGAATTAGCCACCAATAATCCCACCTCGTCCATTTTTGGAAAATAATACTCCAAATGCTGACGTGGCACTTTTGTCGTTTAGTGACTGTGGATTATTTTACAAAAAAAAATGACTGTCGTTTAATTCAAATTATATTTTAGTGTTTTAATTTTTACTTTTTATTAGTAAGAGTATTTTAGTCATTTCGCATCCACCTAACACCAAAAACTAACCCCCATCCGTGCCAGGGACTATCCGGGAACAAAATTAAAAAAGTTGAGGACTATAACTGTAATTTTAGAAAGTTAGCGACTAAAGGTGAAAAATGGGCGAAACACAAGGACTATCCGGGTATTGTTCTCATAAATTTATGTAGTTAACTAGTGACCGCCTGACAGGTTATATTAAATAATGAGACAATTAAATTTTGATAAACTCAAGACACTCTTTAATACTTCTTAGATTTTTTTTTAAAGGCTGAATTTTATAGACAAACTAGCAGAAGCTAAGTACAACAAGGGGGTTTACACAAATGAGAAGTTGCACCATTTACACCAATCTATTGATATCGATTTTGCTCTACTTTTAACCCATAAAAACCCGACGACCTTGACATCCTCCAGAATCTTGTAAACTTCCACCCTCTTGCTCAAAAAAATTACTTCATTGCGATGTTTCCAAATTAACCAACAACCAAGCAGGATGATAGTCTGGATCATTTTTTGCTTCGGTTCCGAAACATTAAGATGTATATGGGCATGAAGTAGGTCTGCGACCGAGAAGGCATACAAAGGGGGGATCTTGGCCCAAGCTGTGAGGCGTTGCCACACCACAGAACAGACCATGCATGCTGTGAAGAGGTGTTCCATCGTCTTGTCATTTTCTCCACATAGAGGGCATAAGGTCGATGGCATTTGAATATTCCTCCTGAGCAGTGCCATCCTTGTAGGTAACCTGTCCACGAATTGAACATGAAACTCCGTCAAGGACAGTTAAGTCTGACTGAACGGGGTGATTCCCGTCCAAGCGGATGAGTTGGGCTTTATGAGGATTTCCGTTGTTTAACACGTCATCATATCGTCTCGGTTCACCCACAAAACCTCTTAACTTAACTGATTTTACAAAGTTTTCAACCAAAACAGTTGCCCGATCGAACCGCCATCCGATCGGATAGCCATCCGATCGAACGGCTGTTCGTCCAGGTGACCTGTAGCTTCAACACTTAAACAATTTCCAAAATTTCGAAGAAGAACAGTTTCAACGAATCGCCATCCGACCGAACGGCCATCCGTCTGGATGACCATCCGGCCGGATGACCTGATAAGTAGAAACACTTCTCCTTTTATAAAATGCTACAACGAAAACTTCAAAGTTCAAACAATACACAAACACATCCATCCCAAACGGACAACCCTCCGACCGAATGGTCATCCGTCCGGATGACCATCCTTCCGGACGGTCATCCGACCGGATCACTATCTATCACTCATCTCTCCGATACACTGTTCAACGCTTACACTATCGTTATCTGATCAGGCTAATCTCTCAAGCGCTCCCTTCAATCCAAGCTTGTGTTTATTTATTAAACACGAATTGTGAGTATACTCAATCCCTTTTTGCTTAACGCACTTTTGGGTGTTACATACGTTACTTATATCAAATCACATCCATCACACAACGCAAACACTTTTTATACGCTAACCGCTCTCGCATGTTATACGTGTTACTTGATGAACGCTTGTATGTTATGTTTACACAGTGATTGTTGCCTGACACCTTAGCAACGATAGTACTATAGTTTGGACTCAGCACATGTCGTGGACAGGGGTTGTTAAGGGTATTTCTTCACATGTCATAGTGGTGATATGTGTTGCGCATTCTACAACTCGCAGTCATGTCTGTGCATATTTCATTGTCAATAACTTGCTTCGCATTACTACGTGTTACATGCTGGTTATGCGTAAATCGCTTTCGCTACTATATTATACTATTAAACTTGTATGCTCACCTTTACACTATGTGTATTGACTTTTACTTTAACGTATGTGACAGGTGTTTAGGATGCTTGCTAGGTTCGCTGAACTCTGTGGAATCAAGCTAGGAGAGTCTAGTAACAAACTAAATAATTTATGAGTTGTCGGAACAATATTGTCTTTGAGAACACTATGTCTGTATTAACTGTATTATTTGATATGTTATGGTATGGGACGCAACGTTAAATATCCGGTAATTATAGTTGTTATGGATCCTCTTGGACAATCTGTTTCGCTCAGTGCCGCGCCCCGATGATTCCGCCATCGGTTGGGGTGTGACAGCCGCCACCGCCAGTAGCCGAACACCGCCACCAAAACCTTAAAACATAGTCTGAAAGACGAACCCCCATTGATGTGCTATCAATTCTCCGACGTCACCAGCCAACCGCCCCAAATCTGTCAATCGGAACACTTCGAGATCTGAACCCCAAATATGCATAGGCCCCAAACATGTCAGAGAGCGGCGGCGGCGGGATTTCGTTTGATTTGAAACCGTTCAGATATGTGAAGAACAAAAATGGTAAGTTCAGATCCGGTTGGTGTTATGATTTTGCAGGTGGTCGCATATGGGTTACGAAAAAGTTTGTTTTTTTAGGCAAAGGAGGTCAGATTTAGGTTGTAAAAGTTGTTGTTACAGAGATAGAGAGAGTTTTTAATGGTGATGGTCAGAACGGTGGTGGTCAGATGAGGGTGGTTCTGGTGGTGATTGTAGGATGTGGTGGTGGTTCTAGGAGATGGGTGTCGTGGCAGGGGTGAATGGGGTAAAGACAAAAAAATGGATTTTGAAAATTAATTTAAAATTTTATATTTAGGAGGGGATCGTTAATCAGGCATCATGTGGTGGCGTTGATAGCCGAAAGACAAGGGGGTACATGCACCAATTGGCGTTTGTCTCAATTGCTGAGTGTTATGTGCCTTATGTCCAAGGCTTGATGCAAAACCACAATCGAGCCGGGGGTCTCATTGGAAGCAGCCTCTCTATTCCTACGGGGTAGAGGTAAGGCTGTCTACATCCCACCCCCCTCAGACCCTACCTTAGCTTTGCTATAGGTGGGATATACTGAGTACGATGATGATGATGATGATGATGATATTTAAAATTACCATAATATTCTTACCTTTAACAAAAATTTTGGACGGAGTTAAAGGAATGGAGTGAAATAGAGATAAGTTAAATAGACCAAGAAGTAAAATTGCTATTTTTAAAGGATTGGAGCAAAATCGTTAAAACGACCAAACCACATGGAGCAAAACGGAAATTTACTCTAAACATAATATCAAAATAAACCACCCCTATTCAAAATTTAAGAGTTAAATTCGAATTTTTTAGCAATATCAATTTAGGAATGTATTTTAAGTTTTTAAACACAATTATTTATATATTTGAAGAAATCAAAATGATAGATGATGACTACTTGTACTATCGACTCCCACAAGATGTAGATTGCTCATCATGTAGATTTGTCACGTCACATGATGGTCCAAGACGTGTTCACAAAAAAGTTAAGGTTTTTAGTTAATAATTCAGTCATTGAAGAAACATCACTTTTGTCCTTTAGGACATCCCATGCGAAGTGAGAGAACATTTAGGTATGGAAAACGATTGGTAACGAGTCACCTTCCAACACCTATCATATATTATTATTGTATGTTGGCATATTTTTGTGTATAGTGAATTTTACATAATCTTTTGTCCACCCCTATTTTGTTATCTATTGTCGTACATCTTTGTTGGAGTAGGATCAAATTACATTGTATGTGTTATGTTACATTGATTTGTATAAACAGATATCCAGAAAATCAAACCGTTTTGAAATCCGAATCCTAACCTTTGAACCTCGGAAATTTTTGCGAAAATAAATAACCATTGAAGGGATTTTACAAGAAACAGAGCATCCCTCTACGGAGAAATTTGTAGAAGATGACAAACTTATTCTTTCCAGAGAGGGATTGTTAAGTGTTCTTATGCATGCGTAATGTACAAGACTTTACCTGAATGAGAACGGGTTATTGATATTCTTCTAGAGCTGGATATGTCATGCATAACAACTTAATTAATGCATGACAGTTTGGATTTGTAAAATTGTTACCAGAAAAAAAATGAGTAACTAACTATGACACATGACATGTAAAGCCTATTTTGTATAGTGTTTCATAATTATATTAAGTAGGTTTAAAGAAGTTTGTCGCGTTGCGACGATTTTTTTTTGTTATTTAGTCTGTGTTTACATGCGTTTTGAAATCACTACGGGCGCGTTGCGAACGGAACTGCTGACAAGAATAAAAAGAAATTGTAGAAAAAAACACTAAAAGATAACCGAAAGAAAATCAACCAAAAAAATTGTATGGTAACGATGTTGTTCGTATGAAACCCGTGGTCAGAGAGATGAGCAAATTACCAAATTTGCCGAACCAAAAGTCTTAAGTACCTATTTGGTACCGACTTTTGGCATTCCTGGTACCGGTTCACTACCGTTTTTTACCATCATATACCGGTACCGTAACCGGTATTTTCGGTATCAGTACCAATTCTGTATCGGTTGACACCAAACACATCCCTACCCTTGAAACTAAAAAAAGAAAAAAATTAAAAGTTGTAGAAAATCAACAAAAAAAGTTGTACGATACAGTTGTTGTTCGTACGGTACCCGTGATCAGGGATGAACAAATGGTACCGGGTAACAACACTGAATTTCCCGAACCAAAAGATTTTCAATATCAATTCGGCACCAACTTTTGGCGTTTTATGTACTGGTGCCGGTTTTTACCTTCATGTACCAATACCGAACAGGATCGTACCGGTATTTTCGATACCAGTACTGGCTCGATACCGGTTGACACCAAGCTTATCCCAACCCGTGATATTAAAAAAAGATTAAAGTTAAAAAGTAACGAAAATAACTATTATTATAATATTAAAATAATAAAAGTATTTAAAAACTATATATTATTATAATATTAAAATTACTATTCATTAGCTTGTAATGTACGTACCCGTGATCAGGGATAACCAAATGGTATCGGGTAACAGCGCTGACTTTCCCGAACCAAAAGATTTCCAATATCAATTCGGCACCAACTTTTGGGGTTTACTGTACTAGTGCCGGTTTTTACCTTCATGTACCGATAACGAATAGGATCGTACCGGTATTTTCGATATCAGTACTGGCTCGATACCGGTTGACACCTTGCAATAACTAAAAAAACAATTGAGCTGAAAATTCAAACAAAATACCTTTGAAATAATGAATGATATCACCAGTCATCACCGTATTTTTTTTTTTAGCATCATGAGAACTTACAAACACTCTGCAATGATCTTTGACCTAAGAAAACATGGAAGCTTATGAAAATTTGATTGCATTCACATTACAAACCCTAAGACCATGGGGTATGGGGCGGGGGTTTGGGTGTGGGTTGAGGGAAAACGCCCAAGCCACCACCTCGGGTGGGCTTGAGTTGGGGCGTGGCCCTTGGGGCTTGGGGCGGGGGAAGCGAGCTGACATGGCGGGCTGTGTATGACCAAAACAAAATAGCCGTTGGGCTAGCCGTTGGCCAACGAATATGTTAAAAAAAAAAAAAAATTCACTATAAAACTCACATTTTTCTTCCATTTTTTACCACATTCAACCACATCTTCTTCTATAAAATCATTTTCAATTCTCCTTCCAACAACAAAGGGCCGAAATACGAAGGAGCAAAGAAGCTAGAGATGCTTAGAAACAAAAACGGGATGATTTGAAATTTCTATCCCAGCCCATTGATCACCTAGAGGGTGAAGAGTTACAACTAATCTTGGCGATGAGAGAAGAGATAAAAAAACAAATATAAAAGTTAGGAATTTTTTTTTGTAATTTTCTTTATTTAAAAATATTAAAAAATTAAATTTTTTGTTTTAAATAATATTCAAATAGCCCAGCGGGTCAGCCCAGCAAAGCCCGCCAAACCCTCGCCCCAAACCCCCGCCCCACCATACCGTGTTGAATGTGAGTTTAGCCCATGTCTGCCCCCCAAGCCACGTGTCAACTAATGCCCCAACCCAAGTCCAACCCCCGCCCCACCATACCCCACGGCCTAATCCAATATAACAGCACATAATAAAAGAGATGAATTAGGTTTTGATTAGCATGAGTTGGCAAAATATGACTTTAAACAACCTAAAGCGTGACATCTTATCTACACCACATGACTAGACAAGCAATTATGGATGGCCATATTTCACATCAGTAGATTTTGAATATTAGGTATTGTGTAACTTGAATATTGGTTATATCATATTAAGCCGGTTTACATGATATTGGTTCATAAACGATTCATATTTTATTTTAACTAGGTTTTTTCCGCCGCGCGTTGCGCGGGGAATTCCGTCATGAACCGAAAGCCAAACACAAAGACCCCAATTAAATACCCCAAAAAAGACATACCAAAGAAGATAACTTAGAGACGGCATTTGTAAATGCGAATGAAACATACGAAAGCCTCATTCAATCTTTTTTTCTTTTCAGTGTGACAATGCTCATGCTGAAAATCAGGCCCAGCCGGCAGCGTCACCGACCCTCAAAATGCTCTTTTGTCTTTTTTCAAATTATTAATGTGCAAAACTTATATATAATCTGTTGAAAATAGTACATAACGCAAATTTTGATCCATCAACCAGGGTTTAAATTACCAACCAAGAAATTGGAAACATACCAGTGATGGAATGCACAGTGGTCATAAGACCCTCAACAATACCGAACCTATCATTTATAACCTGCAGAGAGTCAGTGCAGACATCAAATTAGTAAGAAAGAAAACATTGACTGACTTGATTATTGTTTGTGTTGTGAGAAAATGAAAGAAAACCTTGGCAAGAGGGGCAAGGCAGTTGGTGGTACAGCTGGCGTTTGAAACGATGTGAAGGTCTGAGGTGTATTCTTTCTCGTTCACACCCACAACAAACATGGGGGCATCCTTACTCGGGGCAGAGATGATCACCTTCTTAGCACCACCCTAAACATACAAGTAAAAAAAAAAAAAAAAAACACTTTATTTCATGAATGGAGCTAAAGATAATCAATTCAGTTCAATCACATATAAAAAACACACAATCAAATTGTATCGTAGTCGGATGGATACCTTGAGATGACCAGCGGCTTTGTCCTTGTCAGTAAAAACTCCGGTGGATTCAACGACGTATTCGGCTCCAGTTTGAGCCCATGGGATCTCTTCTGGGTTCCTTCAAACAAAAGTATTCAACAATTTGGTTGGTAAAAAAAAACATACTAAATTAAATCAACTTTACTAAAATGGGAGGGGCATGTACCTTGAACCAAAAACAGTCACCGGCTTCTCACCGAAAAGAAGAGTTTTCTCGTCCTTAACTTTGAGCTCATGGTGCTTCCACGCACCATGAACACTGTCATACTTAAACATATACGTCTACACACACACAAAAATCAATTCACATATCCACAAAGCAAACAACCCACCAATGATATACTATGAATAGAATTAGAAAATAGAAAGAAACCAACCATGTAGTCGACGGAGATAAAGGGAACGTTAACAGCAACCAGTTCAACATCATCTCTCTGTAAAGCTACTCTAGCAACTAATCGACCGATTCTTCCAAACCCTACATACATACATACATCAAATTACTTCACAACAGCAATTCAAATTCAAATTCAAGAGTAAAAGGATCCATACCGTTGATTCCGATCTTGATCTTGCCTGCACAACACACACAAAAAAAACAATTAAAAACTGAAATAAAAATGGATAAATTGGGAATCTGAACAATCCCTAGCAAGTTAAAAGACAAAACGAAAAAGAATAAAACACAGCTTTACAACATCTAAATACACCAGCAGAATATAGTAGATAGAAATTAAAGAAAACAACTTACTGGAGTTTCTTTGGAGCCAAAGGTTCGCCGGCAAGTCGCGCCGCCAAACACCGTCACTTGTTTCCACTGTTGCTGTTGTCAAATCTCACCGAAATGGTGGCGCCGGTGACGCCGTCGGAATCCAACTGCCGCCGTTAACCCGCCTAGCACCACCACCTCTCCGCCGTTCACCCTTAATCCAACAACACCACCACCCCATCGCCGCCGCTAAGTCAGCCGTTCACCACCCCCTTCAGCCTATCCTCTACCGTCATCACCACTCCATCGCCGCTGCACAATCTACGTCGTCACCCCACACTCACCGCCTCACAGTGGGCGACCTGCCACAAGCCGTCGTGGCTCCGCCATGGGTGGAGGTCGACCACCGATCTCCTCCCCTAGCCTCTCTCTCAAACTCTCGGTCTCTCTCTCGATTATGTGCAGGATTGTTCTGTCAAGGGTATAAGGAAACATGGGGGCTAGGGTTTGAGCTGGTGAAAAGTTGGTGGTCGATGTGAAAAGGTAAAAAGATCCCTGGCGCAAACCCATGTTGTGTTTTGATATATATAATAATAATTTGAGTAGATGGTTAAGACTTTTTCTTATTATATGGCGAAACCAGATTTTCAACCTTAATTTTTTTTTGTATATTGTAATTTAAACCTTCTTTTTGATATTTTGACGGAACCAAATCACTATTTATTATAAAGCTACTTTTTTATTGGAAATTAGGTGATTGAAGGGAGAATAGAACATTGCAATTGCAAATACTAACAATAATAAAATCATATTACGTAGAGCCTATAATACCTATGACCAAGTGTTCTTAGAGCTGTAAAAGTGGTCTAGTTACACGAGACTTACTTGCATACCTACCTGGTGTATTTCCATGACTTCACCAATCAACTTAATTGGACTTTTGTGTGTGCATAAGATTAAATAAATATATTTAATTAAGGACAGGTTACTTCCAGTTCCTATACTATCACATACACATAGTATGGAAATCGCATAAACCATTACATAAACATTTATTTTAGGGGCTGTTTGGCACACCTCTTGATGAATCATTAAGAGGTGGACCTCTTATTCGGACAGAGGTGGGGCTGTTTGGTTGTGCCTCTTAATGAGAAGCCTCTTAATGATTCAGCTCTGAATCATTCAGAGATATAAACATGCTGAAAGAAAAAAAGACCGTGCCTTGCCCCTTTCACCCCTTTCACCTCTGATGGAGAAGAAACCCTAACATCTCAAAACCTCCGCCCCCACCCCGTCTCCTCGCCGACGACCGCCGCCCTCCTCCTCCTCTCCTCGTCTCCTCACCACCGAACACCTCCCGCAGCCCTCATCCTCCCTCTCTTCCACCGAACAACCCCTCTCCTGCCTCGACCGCCGCCCTCAGCCTCCCTCTCCTCCTCCGACCGCCGCCCTCAGCCTCACTCTCCTGCCGACGACCGCCGCCCTTCCTCCTCCCTCTCTTCCACCCAACAGCAACTCCAACCAGGGGCGGAGATGTGCGTCGATGTTGGAGGGGAAGCGAGAGATTGCTTGCTGTTGCTTGTGTTGTTGCTGCTGGATTTGTTGTAAGAGAAGAAATTGTTGTTGCTGGTGCTGTTGATTCTGTTGCTGAAGCATCAGGTATTGTTGTTGTTGTTGTTGTTGTTGAGAAGATAGAGGGGGTTTGGCGTCTTCACCCCTAATAATGAATATGATTTTTCTTTTTATTTTAGGCTAAGGTTTAAACTTACAACCTCTTTAATTATGATTTTTTTACCACTAGACCTCAACCCCTAATAATGAATAAAATTAAACTGCAATTGCGTCCTTGACGAATGAGGCCGCATTCAACTCGCTTCCCCAATGTGAAAATTATGCCCCATGAGTCCTTGTATTCAGTTTGCTACGATTTAAGTCCATCTGTCAACTCTCAGCTACTTTGACCGTTTGACCAATTGAGAAAAAAATTAGATTAAAAACTTAAGTGAATTTGTTCAAACAATTATGTAGCAAAACGCATAGCAATATTGTGAAAATAAATCTTTAGAAAGAAAACTAATCAAATCTGTAGCAATTTAGAAAGAAAACTATATGTAGCAAAATTCGTAGCCAAACCAACAAAGTAAATATTTAAAGTAAGTTACTTTTTAAGCTCCTGTGTTTTAATTGTTTTGATCACTTAAGTTTAAAATCAAAATGTTTAACTCTCTGAATACCTATATCTCATTTTGTATCGTTCTGAGTCCAAATTTTAAACTCCGTTAGAATATTTTGTTAGTTTTTCTTGAAAAGACTAAAATGCGCTTAACATTTAAAAAACATAAATATAAATTAAAGAGTAAATTGCCAAATTGTCCTTGAGGTTTGGGCATGTTTGCCAGTTTCATCCAAAATAATTTTTTTTTACCATATTGCCCTTCACTTTTGAAATTTTTTTTTCCATTTTCATGCAAACGTCTAATTTGGGTTATTTTTTTGGGTAGAATTATGGATGAAAATGCTGAAAAAATCACAAACCTCAGAGATGATTTTGGAAAAAAAATAAGTTAGACGATTGGATGAAAATGACAAATTAGCCCAAAAGTGAAGGGTAATATGCTACAAAAAAAATTTGTTTTGGATGAAACTAGTAAGCGTGTCCAAACCTCAGGGATGATTTTGGCAATTTACTCTAAATTAAATAATATATAATTGATGCGTGTGAAGTGTTATATATATTAGGTGTATATTTTAAGCCCTTTTTAACACTTATTTTAGCCAAGTTTTAAATTTATAAAACACGATATTTCACTAACACTAAACACACATATGGGCAAGTGCACCCATCGTTGAGTGTAGTATAGCGTTGGTAAGATACCGAGGTCGTCCAAGGACACAAGAGCTTTTAGTACCGGTTTATCCTCAACGTCTAACCAAAATAAAAGTTTAGAAAAAATGTTTTAAACTAAGAAAATTAAAAACTAACTAAAATGCTGAAAATAAAAATAAAATAAAAACAGATAGACAAGATGAATCACTTGGTTCCGACTCGTATCTAGTATAACCTTTGATTATTTCCGCACTTTTGCACATAATTAAGAGATTATCTTAGTTATTGTAGTAGGCCCCTCTTTTGAAGGTGACGTTACCCTCACCCCAGTAGTTTGAGTCAGCAGGGATACAATCCTAAAAGGGTGGATTATTGGAAGATAATGAATTAAGTTATTAATGCAGTATTGTGGTAGGCCCCGCTTTTGGCGGTGACGTTACCCTCGGCTAAGTAGTCTGAGTCAGCAGGGATACAGTCCTAAATAGTCGGGTTATAGTATTAATAGTAGTTAACTTATGAGGGGATCAAAGAGTTTGGACCCCCGCCATCCAATACCGTGAAGTATTGAAGGAGGTCCTACTAAATTTGACCCAGGTCCATTGCAGGACCTCTAAACACTGAACAATGGCAAGACCTTTACCAAACCGTTCCCTTAACCCCCGACCAGGTAGCCAACATATCTCCATATAGACCGTGGAGATATGAATGGTGAAAATCCTTTATTTTATATAGACAGTAAAATAATGCCAAGACACCACGGACAAACGATAAGGAAAGATCACCTTCAACATAAGTAACTAGTTATTAAAGTCATTAATACAAAACCAAATAAAAAGTGCAAAAGATTAGAAATAAAAAGTATTATACTAGACACTTTGTCTTCACCAAGTGATGTAAGAGACTTAGGCAAACATGGCATTGATTGTCAAGAACTCTTACGATCAATCTTGGATCCCGAGACGACTCACACATTCTACGATGGACAATGGATGATGGTGGTGGATGATGGTGTTGTGATGGTGGTGGGTGGTGGATGAAGTGTGAGAGAGGTGGTGTGCCAAGGGATGAGATGAAATGAATCCAAGCACTCCTATTTATAGGCTGAACAGAGAGCTGGGCACGGCCCCGTGTCCGCTGGGCACGGCCCCGTGTCCGTCTGACAATCTCTCTCCTCATTAATTGTAATTCGCAATTACAATAAATGCGCCTGCTGTACTTTCGACACGCCCCCGTGTCCGCTGAGCACGGCCCCGTGATGGGCAATAGAAGCTTCTATAGATTTGTCTTTTCTGCTGCTTCTTGGGCACGGCCCCGTGCTGGCTGAGCACGGGGCGTGTTCAGTCTTCTGATTTCTCTAATTTGCTTTGGGAGGTGCCGTTGAGGGGTCGGGCAGTCCACTAATATTCCTTTTCTTGTATTTATGTTGGATTTAGCTGTCTTTTTGCTTCTTTTGCGTTTTTTGAGCTCATTTAATCCTGAAAATATAAAAGGAAGACAAAAACACTCTTTTTCCAATATTAGTACTTAAAAAGGGTTAGTTTTATGCCTTATTTGATGTAATTTATATGTTGCATTTTACACACATCAAATACCCCCACACTTGAACTTTTGCTTGTCCTCAAGCAAAACTCTTTAATATGTGGCTTACACTCCCAAATGGAATAGGTAGAAGAGAAGGTTTTGGGCTTGTCGTAGAGTGTCGGGATTTCCAAGATCTTTTTGGGTTTTATTTTTATTTATTTACACTCCTATTCGTAATGATTTATTTAGAACTTTTCATAAAAGAAATTACTTATTTGGGCATAACATGCCTTTTTAAAATTCTATTTATATACAAGTTCACATACCTTACGGGGAAATCACTCACACTCGGCCGAAGGTGTATTTTTAGTGAATCACTCGAGAGCGGCATGGAACTTATTCCTACCATAGGCTTGCCAAGAAATCAATCCTCCTCCTTTTTAACTTTTATACCTTTGTAGATATCAAGAGGACTTTGTGGGTTAAGGGTTAGGCTAGGGTTAAAGGTAGGTGGTTGGGTTAGTGGTTAGTAGAAAAAGGGCTAAAAGCGTAACAAGTGTCGGTTTTCGTATTTTTGCAACTTTTTATTTTGATGAAGCTTTTATTCAAACTAAGTTATTTTTGATTAACTTGTTTGTTTATTTTCTTTTTTTTGCTTCATCATTATCACAATTTTTTTTTTTTTTTTACGAAGAACCGAACTTGTTACTAAAATAAAGGGTTAAAAATGAAAAAGGTTTTGGTGGGTAAGAGGGTTTTTGTTTGGGTGATGAAACGAAAAGGTTTATGCTCAAAGGGGCTAACTAGGGGGATTTTTGGGTAGGTGGTAAAAGAAAAAGAAAAATAATGGTGTAGAAATAAAAAGGGTTAGTCCTAATGCCTCCATCATTTACTTACTCGGGTTTAAGTTGATAAGGACCGGGAATGTATTGTCATGGCAAGTTCTAGAGTCGTAAGAACCAAGCGGCTATTCACACAAGAAACGAAAAATGAGCATTTAGTCAAATGATATGTAATTGTGTGCTCAATAAAGGCTCAAAACTCACTTTTGTGGGAATGGGTTTTTATGTGATCAAGTATATATAATCAAATTTTAAATAAGTTTGCTATGCCTTTTCATAATTTTCTTATGTTGGTTCTTTTTATCACTACGCTATCGGTTGTAAATTTAAAAATATAACCTTTTTGAGAACTTGAATTTCCCGAATTAAACCTAGACAAGTAAAAAAAAATGAAATTTTTGAAAAAATTTGGGGTGATTAGCGGTTCCAATAGAGTTTTGTGTAAGGCTTGTATTTAGGACTTGCAAAATTCAAGGTTTTAGCATCCCCCCCACACTTAAATTACACATTGTCCTCAATGTGTCCCAAAAATAAATTTTTAGGTTGATTAGATGTGTAAAATAGTGTTTAAAAAGCATAAATTTGTGTTACTGGGCACTGAACACGGCCCCGTGTTGTCCGGGCACGGCCCCGTGTTCAAGTGCCAGTAACAGAATTAAAACAAGAGAAACAGAAGCCTGGACACGGGGGCGTGTTGGGTGAACACGGCCCGTGTCCAGTTACCTGAACTGGGCGTTTTCTGCAGGGTGCTCAGCACGGGGCCGTGTTGGTTGGGCACGGCCCGTGTTGAACCTTCTGAAATGGTGAGAATTGTCGGGTTGCCTTGTTCTTGTGCATGGGTTCATTTTTCTCGTTCCCCTTTTCATCCTTTACCACCATGAGTGTGTTTTATTCATTACAAACCATCCAAACCTTAAAACCATCATTTCATTTCATCATAGAGAGAACTTACATAGTCCTAAATTAAACTAGATAAAACAAAGAAATAACAAACCATGGAGTCCTAGCCTTTACTTTATTTTAATTAGCAAAATTTCCAAGAAGTAATTAATCTTGGTTAAACAAGGCCTTTTTGAACTCCTTCTTCCGCGTGCGGTTCTCCTCAAATGTCGGCGAGCCATTCTTCCACCTCCCTTGGAAGGAGAAAAGAAGGCTCATTGGCATTAGTTTGAGGAGTTTCAACTTCCACCGGGATCTCTTGTTGGTGTTCCACGGGAGGTTCCGCCGGAAAGTCTTCCCACCCGGTAGGGTTGTTGATTCCGAGTGCCAGGTTCCAATCCTGTTGAGGAAGGACTGGTTCCATTGGAGGTGCTACAAGAATATTTAACCTCTGGTGCAAGAGGTTAATTTCTTGGAAGCTGCTTTCAAGTCCCATCGTAAGATCGTTAATACGGTCGATTAGGACCTCCTCTACTGAAGTCATTTCGTCGAGAGCCTCCCTTAATGCTATCACATAGTGCACAAGTGTAGCTTCAATGGAGGGTCTTCTTCCTCTTCGGCTGTTTGACGAATGCACAGAAGATGTTTCGCTGTTTTCACTCGACATCCTACGAAAAATAAACTAAAAATAGTTTATTTAATGAAACAGTGACCGGACACGGCCCCGTGCTCACTGAGCACGGCCCCGTGTTCATCTTTCTGCAGAGTTTCGGAACAAGGAAACTTGGATTTTTAAGTTATTTTCTGAACTTGTGGGGCCTTTTTAGCTACTAATAACTTAAAACAATGTTTCATAACATGTTTTTACCAAGATTCTTTGAACAAAACTCATTTATCCCTACCATAGAGTTGGAGGTATTCCAAACTTTCAATGGTAGCTCTTGGAGAAAGATGGGGAAGAAGGAAATGGCTAAAAGAGGAAAGGACAAGATGGGTTGTTGGAACCTTCTTTTAGACTTACCTAGGATAGTTTGAGAGAAGATTCCTGCAAATCTCTGTCCCAAGTTGGTCCAAATGTGCAGAATTCTTGGCTGCATTTATAGAAAATGACAGCATCCTGGACACGGCCCCGTGTTCAGTGGACACGGCCCCGTGTGCAGGTGGAGTTCTGACACAGTTTGTCCGTTTTCTGACGTACTGATCAGAATGGAATCTTTCGATGGACACGGGGGCGTGTTGGCTGGGCACGGCCCCGTGTCTAGGGACTGTTTTATGAAGTTGTCTAGTTTTTTAAGGAACTTGTTAGTATCGGGTGGCTCCTGACTGGTTGGAACAACCCCAAAGTGCCTAAGATACCATAATTGTCCTAGACTAAGGCGAGAACGCAAGAGGTTGTCGGTGAGGGTAATTCCTATTTTCATTCTAGGTGGACAAGTCCAACCCTTTCCCGGGCTCTTGTTAAAGAAGGTGTATGCCGAATCGCTCAGGTCTATGTATGCACCGAACGAAGTCGATGGAGAGTCCTTCACGGCACAATCGACACAGGGACGACTATCGTCCAAGTCTTTGCTAGGTACGAAGGTATTTTCGGGAGCAACGAGGTTGTCGGAATGCGGTTCCAACATTTCTTCATGGGTATCGTCTTGGGGTGGATCAATAAAATCCTTCCCAAGCTCTTCTAACCATTTCAGAATTAGCTCTTCTAGTTGAAATAACTCGCCAATGAGCATTTCCCCTAGAATATCTGGCTGGGCGCATTCGAGGGAGAAATAGTGCTTATTTTTACTTTCGCCCCTCTTAAGGTTGTGAGAAGTTGGTGGGTCCATGTAGTGGGGCCTATAATTTAGGAAGTAGCATTTTACTTCTTCATGTTCGCCACCACATAATTGACACCACGTACCATAAGAGTGCCGAAAGTAAAAATAATTACTATCACTCATGTTTATGTCAGAAATTACCAACCGCCGGGATCTAACGGTTCTGTTTTCAGTAACTGAAACTTGGGCACGGGGGCGTGTTGAGTGGGCACGACCCCGTGTTCAGCTTACTGTCTGATGTAAAACAGGATTGCCAGTTCCAATGATTGAGCACGGGGGCGTGTTCAGCGGGCACGGCCCGTGCTAAGCTCTGCAGAAGCTGAAAAACTAAGAAAAACCTTAAAAAAATAAAAAAAATGATTAGGCCGTTGATTCCTAACTTTCTTAAAATCCTTGTGTCCCCGGCAGCGGCGCCAAAAACTTGATGCGTGTGAAGTGGTATATATATTAGGTGTATATTTTAAGCCCTTTTTAACACTTATTTTAGCCAAGTTTTAAATTTATAAAACACGATATTTCACTAACACTAAACACACATATGGGCAAGTGCACCCATCGTTGAGTGTAGTATAGCGTTGGTAAGATACCGAGGTCGTCCAAGGACACAAGAGCTTTTAGTACCGGTTTATCCTCAACGTCTAACCAAAATAAAAGTTTAGAAAAAATGTTTTAAACTAAGAAAATTAAAAACTAACTAAAATGCTGAAAATAAAAATAAAATAAAAACAGATAGACAAGATGAATCACTTGGTTCCGACTCGTATCTAGTATAACCTTTGATTATTTCCGCACTTTTGCACATAATTAAGAGATTATCTTAGTTATTGTAGTAGGCCCCTCTTTTGAAGGTGACGTTACCCTCACCCCAGTAGTTTGAGTCAGCAGGGATACAATCCTAAAAGGGTGGATTATTGGAAGATAATGAATTAAGTTATTAATGCAGTATTGTGGTAGGCCCCGCTTTTGGCGGTGACGTTACCCTCGGCTAAGTAGTCTGAGTCAGCAGGGATACAGTCCTAAATAGCCGGGTTATAGTATTAATAGTAGTTAACTTATGAGGGGATCAAAGAGTTTGGACCCCCGCCATCCAATACCGTGAAGTATTGAAGGAGGTCCTACTAAATTTGACACAGGTCCATTGCAGGACCTCTAAACGCTGAACAATGGCAAGACCTTTACCAAACCGTTCCCTTAACCCCCGACCAGGTAGCCAACATATCTCCATATAGACCGTGGAGATATGAATGGTGAAAATCCTTTATTTTATATAGACAGTAAAATAATGCCAAGACACCACGGACAAACGATAAGGAAAGATCACCTTCAACATAAGTAACTAGTTATTAAAGTCATTAATACAAAACCAAATAAAAAGTGCAAAAGATTAGAAATAAAAAGTATTATACTAGACACTTTGTCTTCACCAAGTGATGTAAGAGACTTAGGCAAACATGGCCTTGATTGTCAAGAACTCTTACGATCAATCTTGGATCCCGAGACGACTCACACACTCTACGATGGACAATGGATGATGGTGGTGGATGATGGTGTTGTGATGGTGGTGGGTGGTGGATGAAGTGTGAGAGAGGTGGTGTGCCAAGGGATGAGATGAAATGAATCCAAGCACTCCTATTTATAGGCTGAACAGAGAGCTGGGCACGGCCCCGTGTCCGCTGGGCACGGCCCCGTGTCCGTCTGACAATCTCTCTCCTCATTAATTGTAATTCGCAATTACAATAAATGCGCCTGCTGTACTTTCGACACGCCCCCGTGTCCGCTGAGCACGGCCCCGTGATGGGCAATAGAAGCTTCTATAGATTTGTCTTTTCTGCTGCTTCTTGGGCACGGCCCCGTGCTGGCTGAGCACGGGGCGTGTTCAGTCTTCTGATTTCTCTAATTTGTTTTGGGAGGTGCCGTTGAGGGGTCGGGCAGTCCACTAATATTCCTTTTCTTGTATTTATGTTGGATTTAGCTGTCTTTTTGCTTCTTTTGCGTTTTTGAGCTCATTTAATCCTGAAAATACAAAAGGAAGACAAAAACACTTTTTTTCCAATATTAGTACTTAAAAAGAGTTAGTTTTATGCCTTATTTGATGTAATTTATATGTTGCATTTTACACACATCAATAATCCTACATCTACTCCCTCTCTCACTAATCAAATACACACACTCTCTTTACAGAAAACAACAACCACCATCACCACCACCGCTATAAATTTCTCATATCAACATCGCGAGGAATAATCCCCATTTCACTGATTCGACATTGATGCTCTGTTCCATGACATGAGATTTTAGACGGGTACCGTACATCTTTAAATTTTTTAACGACTCATCTTTGTCAGTGGTGTCTCTGAAAATTCACGTACCCTGTTCGAGCTCGAAAAATGTGCCCATATGCTTTAATGAAAATTGTTTTTTTTTTTTTCATTTTTTTTTTAAATTATATTAGTATTGGGTTGGGCCCAATAAATCTAATGTTAATTTGGGTAAATTTTAAAGCATAAAAAGATATTTGATAATAGGCCTCTATATTGGATTTGTATGAGTTTACAATTTTTTTTAAATAACATATATATATCGAAATTTTTTTTTTTAAATCCCGTGCCCCTCGAAATCACGGGCCTTGTGCGGAAGTTCTCCCCGCACACCATAAGAGCCTCCCATGATCTTTGTGCTTGAAACTACATGGTGTGACCTCAAACCCAACAACAATATAACCAGGAATATCAGATTCCGGTTTGTAAACAGTAGGAATCGCGCGTTTCAGCCGCATCCCCTTCACCCATAACACTAGCCACACTTGTTTCTTCATACTTATGAACAAAAACCGTAAAGTTCAAGTGATTAGACCCCGAGTGGATACCCAGTCTACCTCACCAAGAAATCATCCTTCTTGGTATACCGAATCGCTGGCAAATGATGAAGAATCACATTGACTTGGTACATTTCATCGATCCTACTCGTTAAAAGGTTAAGATCATCGCTCGATAAGGGCTTAGATTGACAAAGAAAGATCTCGGTTTCATTCGTGTGTATCTTGAACTTATACGACGAGTTTGGATCCTATCTCCCATTAAAAGCTCACCAAGATTCTAATGAATATCTTTAACACCCTCTTGGGGTTTACAAAAACTGTAAGGGATATCACAATTGAAGTCAAAGAGTCGATTACAGACAATGTATCACCTGCAATATATTATGGTACAATGGTTATAGGCGAACATGTGCATGTATTCAATATGTAAATAAGAATTGTAAGTTGGTTTAGAATAACAACTTATTGTTCCTATTTATAGAAAGGCTATCGTAATCATAATTTTCAATATTTACAAATAACTAAAATCTTTTTTCATTCTAAAATCATTTGCTCCTACAAAATGTTGATTTTGATGTTGTTAGTCCACATATATTTGAATATCCGGCCCACATATTAAAGAAAATTTTAGCCTAGCTTGTGTTAAAGATAATTGGGACCCATTTATATATGTAAACCCACCAAATTCCAAACAACAATAACATCGCTGTTTGGCGGACTTCGCATATTATTGGAACAGACTGCAAATCATAGGCTCATAGCCTACCATCCACAAGGGAGGTTGGAGTTGTGTTGTGACTCACCTACCATACACTTTGGCATATCTTGTCGCTAACACCATGGTTTTGTGAGACGTGTAAGAAGTGTTTTAAGCACTTAAATCTTATAGTTAATGGTTTAGATCAAGAAGTGCTTAAAATGTAAATTATGTTTTATTTTTTTTACTAATTTGACTAGATTAGGGATAATACTGTCTTTTTATATTGTATTTTTAAATAAAGAATCTGCCATCAACTTTAATGAACATGTAAGTCCCACACATCTTTTTTGAACGTCAATAACTTTTTATACGTAACTTTTTCTATAAATAAATTACACCATAATAACGAGATTTTTTTATGTTTAATATGAGTATCATATTATTATTGTAGGACCGGTTTTGACTCCGTAACGATTGCGAACCGACTCGTGTAACGTGCGGAATCCGTACACGAACGTGACCGAACACACGACCGTACTATAAACGTGATTCTATTGATCGTACGACAATTACAAAGCACCGTGAATCACCTTGGAGCACTTTCTCTCTCTAGACTTTCTCTCTCTAGCCTCTAGCCTCTAGTTCTCCAAGTCTCCAAATGTGCAAAAATCCTTAAGCTAACACCTAAGTCCTCTATTTATAGGCCAAGGGGCTTAATGAGAGTTCCCATTAATTACAGAAATGACACCTTGCCTTTTCCTACATATAACAATATAATCTCAAGTATTCTTCTAATTACTGCTACGAACTGATTTACGGAGGCGATAGACATAAGTGCACTAACAGACTCCCCCTTGGATATTGCCGCAGTCAATCTCGTAGCGTCTTGTCTTTCTCTCTCTCTCTCTCTGAGTCTTCTTGAAGCTTTAACACGTTTTCATCAACATAGACTCCCTCCTGTTTGAACAGAATCCCCGTGGATCTGTCTTCAGCTTCAGCTCCCCCTTTCGGTAAACTCTTCCTTCATCAGGCTCACCATTTCGTCAAGCTTCTGTGCTTTTGGGATCGACACCTGGCTTTCCTGTTACAAGCTCCTCCAGGATAGTCACCTGGCTCCTTGAATGTACGCTTCCCCTTGCGTTGAGCTCGTCTTCAGACTCCCCCTTAGACTCGGCTATCGGGATCGTAGTCTGGTACAACATCTGCAACTCTCAAACATTTATAAGTAAAAATGTTTTGAACATCCAGATTTGAAAACCCTGGCTCTCTTAGCATAAACTAAAATATTTCGACAGTGAAAGCATTTTCCGATTGTCCAGAAATCGTGACCTGGCTCTCAAACATTTTTAATCAAGAACCTGGCTCTAAAATATAATAATATGAATATATCCAGGATTACTTTATTCTCTCCCCTATCAACATACAATATAGATTTGGCAGTTTCAGCGACCAAGATCGAAATCCCTCATAGTTAATCATCCAAGTCCAAATTAATGACCTTGGAGATATCACAAACTGTTTTTGATTTTTTGATTAATAGCACTTGGCTTAAATCTATATCTATCCTTACTATATAATAAAAGAAAGTTCATTCAAACACATGAAAAATATTATTTATGATTAATAGCACTTGGCTTAAATCTATATCTATCCTTACTATATAATAAAAGAAACCAATTAGGGGACAAATGTCATTCACTGAAGCCATCTATTTTTTTAGTTTTTTTTCTGTCTATCCTACTTAATTATAAATAATTAATATTAATTAAAAGATAATTATATAATTAAATTTAATATAAATTTATACAATTCGTATAGGAGATAATATAATATTTTCAAATATTAATATAATGTAAATGATTTATTTATTTTATTAAACTAAAGTAGTTAAGGGTAGAATCTATTTCAAAAATGTTTATAAGGGGTAAACAAAAACATTAATCAACCTTTATTGGTTCTATGTTAAGTGACATTTTTAAGAATCATCACCGCAATCACTTTATCCATCATATATCGAGTATATCTGTTAATGTTTTTTAAAGATATATTTTTTTACTAGATTCGTTCAACCCCTGTAATAAACGAGGTTTTTTGAAGATATAATGTTTTTTGAAGATATAATATTTTTATTACTTACGATACAAAATTACATTTATGCAACTCGTGTAACACACCGAGTTTTTAAAAATATAAATTTTTTATTATGTGGTATATAAAGTTATATTTATTCAATCCGTATAATACACATGGTATATAAAGATATAACAAGATATAACTTTTTATTGATTGGTATATAAAATTACATGTGCTCAACCCATACAATACATGAGGTTCTTAAAAATGTAATTTTTTCATTATTTAATATATAAAATTAAATTTACTCAACCCATATAATACACGGGGTTCTTAAAGATATAATTTTTTTATTATTTAATATATAAAATTACATTTATTCAACCCATGTAATAAACGAGATTTTTAAAGATATATTATTTTATTATTTAGTATGTAAAATTATATTTATTCAACCCGTGTATTACACGGGATTCTAACCTAGTTTCAACAATAAAAAAACAGGTAACTAATTAAATTCGGTGGAAGCTCCTTATCTATATAGTTCTAGATTTTTTTTTTTTGAAAAGAAAATTTCATTAAAAAACACCCTCTGACCCAAACGGGCAAAAGGCCAAACAACACACACCCCCGACCCAAATAGGCAAAGGAAAAAAAAATACATCATATATAGAGGGTATTTACACCAATCACCCCAACTAATTAATATAATTACAGGACGTTCTAACTCGATGAGTAAATTGACCTGACGTTGAGGCTTTGATCATGTAATCTCTGTTGTGTTACTTTGAATTGTGGAGATTACTCGATCACAACCTCAACGTAAGGTCAAATATCATTCATAGTGGCCGGCGAGGGCCTGGGAAGTGAGGAACTTGCGGGGGCAGTAGAGGCAGGAGAAGATTCTGGTAGGTGGGTGGTGGTGGTGGTGTGATTGTGGTTGTGGGGGTGGTGGTGGTGGTTAGTGGTGGTGTGATGGTGGTTGTGGGGGTGGTGGTGAGGGTTGAAGAAATCGTGTGGGGGTATGATCCGCCATTAGTTAGAAGAAAAGGAATTGAAGTTGGTTTTGGTTTGTTGATGATGAGTTAAGTGTTTACACAGAGGATGAGTGTTTTGTCTTTATTTGGATGAGAGTTGATTGGTGAAGTCATTCAAAAATATGGTTGGTGGTTGGATGCCACTATTGCCACAAATACCCTAAATGCATCCTCATCATACGATCATCTCCGATATAAATAGGCAATACATCTTTAGAGTTTGCATAACCTGTATTAATTACAAAACAAATAACAATTTGTATGTTAATATACATATTTGATGAACAACTTTTTTGTGTGATCACGACTTAAAACCAACATTTGGGTACCTAATGATTCCAACAAGAAATCAACAGCTTTGCCTTTGTCCCACTCGAGGGTTGGTCGAACCTCGAGAACCATTCGTCCTTGAGTCAACTTAAGGAATGTTTCAGAGTTGAGAGACTCATGCGTTGTTCTTCCGTTAGCAACTCAAGTTGCGGCATTAGCATCTACCATGTAAAAGAAGACAAGAATAAATATTGCAAATTGTAAATTAGGGTTAAGCAAGTTAGAATAAAACTTGTCTTTTATTTCTATTCATATATATATATATATATATATATATAGTTTTATAACAAATAAAATGTATGATCTTTTATGTTACGGTAGATATCTTTTTGTATCTCAACTTACACATATGAGTTCTGATGGTCGTGGTCCTCCAAGCCATTGAAAGAGCCTTTCGATAGGTGTTCTCCACATTCCATACATAAAATAGAACACGTCAGTCTTCATAGCAGTAGCAGATACATACTTCATACATATGATTTAAAAATGCTAACTTTTTCGTACAGAAATTTTTGGATATCCGTTATCTGCCACTGTCATAAATTACAGGTTTTTTGGGTAAGTTTCGTAACTTTTTTCGATTCAAATCCATACTTCAAATCTAAATGTTTACGTATTGTTATCCTTGTTGTCTTTATCTAGGCACTTGATTCAATTTGTGATGAAGGACTTCAAGCAGTAGCAGATACATGTAAAGATCTTCGTGAGCTTCGTATATTTCCCGTAGACGCTCAGGAATACGACGAGGGGCCAGTATCCGAAGTCGGTCTTCTTGCAATTTCTTTAGGGTGTAGAAAACTGCAATCCATTCTTTACTTTTGTCAGCAGATGACGAACGCAGCGGTTATCGCCATGTCGAAAAACTGCCCGGATCTTGTAGTGTTTCGTCTTTGTATAATCGGCCGGTACAGACCCGATCGAGTCACTGGTGAACCTATGGACGAGGGTTTCGGAGCCATCGTTAAGAATTGCACGAAACTCACTTGGAGGCTTTCAACACAATTAAGAATAAACAAATCATAGATGTATTTTTAGACTATGATGGAACGCTATCTCCCATTAGATGTTTTTTTCTGCAGCAGATACATGAGTTTCCGTTTCCGATTCCGCTTCGTCTTCTTCGTCGGAAATAAAACACCACCGCTGCCACTGTCACCATCATCATTATCAACATAACCTGGTCATCATCATCATCGGAAAGGAAGAAAAGTAAATTAAATCCCCTGTCGATAACACTTTAACTTTTGAAAGAAAAGAAGAGATGGAAATGGATTCGGAAACTTACCAGCACATAGCAGTTCACCGCCGCTCGATTCCGGTCAGCCTCCCAACGCTGACTGGGATGACACTTCTCATAAGACCATGTGTAGTGGAAATGTAATGTGGTGATCACTTCTCATAAGACCATGTGTAGTGGTAAATCTAAATAATGTCTCCACCATGGGGCATTATTCGACACGTGACAACTCGGAAGTTTCGACGTCATAGTAGGCATGGACTTTCTTCACGAAAACCATGCTGAAGTTGTGTGCTTCAATAAGATGATTTGATTCTCGCTCGTGAATGGTGATTTATTGTGTGTCTATGGTGAAACTGCTTCGAAAGGTCTCAAGCTCATGTCGTGTGTCCAAGCTAGCAAGTATCTCCGCAAGGAATACAGAGTTTTCTTGGCTAACATTGTAGTAGCGGAGGAGGAAAAGAAAGGTAGTCCTGGTGTAAACGATGTTCCAGTGGTCCGAGAATTTCCTAACGTCTTTCCTGAGGATCTTCCCGGGCTACCGCCAAGCCGTGATATCGACTTTCGTATCGACCTCATTTCTGGAGCCAACCCTATTGCCAAAGCTCCTTACCGACTCGCACCGTCCGAAATGCGTGAACTCTCAAACCAACTCCAGGAATTACTTGAGAAAGGCTTCATTCGCCCGATCACCTCTCCTTGGGGCGCGCCAGTCCTTTTCGTCAAAAAGAAGGATGGGTCGTTCAGGATGTGCATCGACTATCGGGAATTGAATAAGTTAACTATCAAGAACCGTTATCCCCTGCCTCTGTAAGGCCCTATAATTGTGTAGGTTTACGCTTATCTTTATCAAACACAAGAATAGGCTATTGGGCTTAGCCTTGTAGTGGGTTAGATAATTTTGTGATAAACCATGTGGGCTATTTAAGTGATTTGGGCTTGTTTAGTTAGTAATATTGTGCATGTGGGCCTGGCCCAGTCTGTAACTAGGTCACCCTATGTAACTATAAATAGGGTGAACCTAGTTCATTATTAGGTTAGACATTTTAGAGAGGTTCTTCATCATTTTCGAGTTCCTTGTTGGTGTACCAGACGGTTCCTAGAAACCGTATGCACTTTGATATTTAGTCAATACAAATCGTTCTTGTTCTTATCACTTTCATCAGTATTCCACGCTTGTGATTGTGATTTTGATATCTGGTTGTTGTTTTGGGACTTACAATTGGTATCAGAGCCTAAGTAGTCTTGCGAAGGCTCGGTTCGTTGGATATCATTCGAAGAACAAAATTTGTTTTGAAGATCGAAGAACACGAAGAACGCTGTTGAAGACATCAAGAACAGTTGAAAATTTGCACGTTTGATCTGTTTTGGGGTGAAGTCTATTGTGTTTGCACTTTTTTAGGAAGCTTTTGGTGGAAATAATCTTTCCAAATTGATTTTCGAAATCTGTTCCTTATTTTTCGGGATTTGGAATTTGATTGAATCAGAGAATAATATCTTCTTCAACACTTGTGCGACTACATCTTGTCAAAATTATCTTGTGTGATTGAAATTAAAGAGAAAAGGTGGGTGATATTATTCTTGTGCGACTGAACTTCCTTCTTGTGCGACTGAAACATCTTGTGCGATCCAACAACTTCTTGTGCAACTACGGATCCTTGTGCGATTATCTTTGGCTTGTGTGATCAGAAGTTCATCATCATCGTCAATATCATCATCAACAGTTCGTCGAACCACCATTCCATACATAAGCCGACTTGCTACCACGCCCGATTTCGCACACCGACACCGTACTCCGATCCCGCAACAGTAAACCACCACCACTCCATCAACCATCTCCGGTCATCGACTTCACTGTTAGTTTGCAAGTTTATCGAGAACAACATCCTTCATCGTCATCAATAAACACCATACACTACAAACAACCGTCACTACCACCGTTCATCTCGTCACCTCTGTTTCTCCGTTATCTTCAACCTGCAACTCATCGAACATAAACATCATATCATTCATTGTCACCGTCGACGATCACTATCTTCTCCGTTCGAGTTCGAGGTTTTAAACCACCGCATCACCGTATTTTCGAGTCGCCCAACACCCTCATCATCATCTCCGCCGACGACCTGCAACCGGCAACGTCTCACCGATTTCGTTTCGTTGAACCATCATCTTCTCCGGGTTCAAGATTTATCATCGTATCGTCATCTCCATAAGCGTTCGAACAATCTCCGACGACCACCATCCTGTCACCGGTTTTGTTTGTGAAGTGAGGTTGGCGGCTGAGTTTTCAAAATTAGGGTTTTGGTTTGACGGCTTGTGAACGAAGAAGAAGAAAAAAGCTTTCTTGTTTTTAGTTAATCAATAATAATAATATTAATCATAATAACAATAATATCTTTTATTACTTTATATAAAAGTTAAATAATTCTTAAAAAAAAAAAGGTTTTTATTAAAAATTAAAAAAAAGGGGGGGGTTTGTTTGTTGGTTATAAGTTTTGACAGGTTTGAAGGCGCCGTACAGAAAGTTGATTTGTGTGTGTGGCAAAGGGCTTGAGTTAGCAAGTACACGAGTTCTTGCTTTGGGCTTGTATTAAAAATCACATTTTTGGGGATCATACTTTCGGGGGATCACAGTTAATCTTAAAAATGTCTTCTAAGAGAGAGGTGCTTGAGCAGGAATTTCAAGGATTCAAATACTCGTATGGTGAATCTATAGAAGCACTTACAGGCCGGTTTGCTGAACTGCTCTCTGAAATGGAGAAGGCTGAGATTGAGGTGTCTAATCGCACGAGCAACACAAAGCTTCTAGATGTTATAAAAAGGATTCCAGATCAGGCAAACTGTAGTTGGTTTAGAAATGTTAATCAGATATTTGTGACAACCGACTGCTACTGTTACAAAATGAAGCCGGATGAGCTGATCTCACTCATCAAATCATATGACAACCCTGACAAGCAGTCCACTCACGGTATTCAAATTCACGACTTCACTCCCACAATCCAAGAGGTATGTGTAGATGATGTTTGTTGTACTGTAAAATGTAGAGAGAAAGTAAAAGGTTTTAAAGAACAGGCTCAATCGCTCGTTATGCAACTTCAATGTACCAAATCCAGTAGCTACGAAGTTAAAAAGAAACTGGATGGGTATAAGGAAATGGTAGAGGCTCAAAAACGTGACATTCGAAAGTTGCATAGTGATCTAAGCGAGGCAAAATGTCGATATCTCCACTTCAAAGAGCTATCTGAAAAATTAACTGTTGAATTAAATGACTTAAAATCAACTTTTGAAAATACAGAATTCAATTTTAAAAAGTTTGATGTCTCAAGTGAAAAGGTCTAAAAGATGATAAATCAATAGTTAAAGTATAGCAAAAAGGAAGTGAGGAATAAAGGGTTGGGATATGTATGCATACCTCCACCATACAATCACAATTACACCTCAATTCCCATGGCTGATGAGGAGATAGCCGACTTGCCTGAAATGGAATATGGGAAGCCCGGGGATAGAAAGGTAGAGCCTGTTGAATCTAGGAAAGTAAAGATCACAAGGCCTGATAAAACTGAGATCACTTTAGAAAAACAGGCCTTCAAGAAAACTTTTGTGAAACCTGCTGAAGTTTCAAACCACACTGAGACTTTAAATTTTGAGAAAAATGTAAGTGTAGATAAACATTTTCAAGTATTGGAAAAGGAAGAGTCGTGTGAGTCACAACAATCATTTGAAAATAAATCAGCAACACAAGAGCCTGAGGTAAGAGCGCCTAGAGTTAATGTAGACAACATTGAGTTTGCCATGTTAAGAGGTTTGACTGAGTTTGTGAAAGAATTCAATAGGAGCAAACAAAGTGAATCTGCTTCGTCATGGGACACATCTTGCGACACTTCTGAGACATCTACTTCTGAGAAATCAGAAATGGGCGAATCACCTAGTGTCAATAGTGCATCACCTGAGGAAGCAGAGGCATCTCAAACTGAATCATCAACTTCATCTGATTCAACCAGTGACTTCTATGAAAAGACTGACTGTGATAATTCAGAGTCAGTTGCTTCAGTGGAATCAACAAATGAATCATCTGAAACAGTTGATTCAAATTCGATCAAAGAAGAATCAGAATCGACTTCAGGAGCTTCTGTTGAGTCTAATGGTAAAACGACTATAGAAGCTCCTGCTGCTCTTTCGAATGACAATGATTCTGAAACTACTGAACAAACGGTGTCACTCGAGAATGAAAATGTTACTATGGCTTCTCCTGACAACGTTTGTGAACAAGTGAATGTTACTGATGCTTCTACTTCATGTGCAGATGAGGTAGTAGTAGAGGATTGGGTTGAGGAGGATGACATCATTTGTTAAAAGGCTGACGATGTTTGTTCTAAAACATAAAATTTGTCTGCTGATGCTCCTCCATATGTGAGAAAGGCTATTTCTGAGCCAGCTTTGAGAGGCCCTTCAAACAAATATGTGCCTCCAAAGCCAACAGTTAGGAATGAAAATGCTAAATCCACTAACTGTTCTAACTGTTGTAAACATAAACATAAGAAGCAGGGGAGAAAGGTTGAAAAATCTGCAAACAAATCATCCAACAAGCTTTATAACTCATACTCAGCATCAGTTGGATCTAATGGATTGGGATATGCTCCTTATGTAAAGAAGCAAACCTGCTACAACTGCGGCATACCCGGTCACATTGCAAGGAACTGCACACTTCGTCCCTATGTGCCATACTATGCACAACATCAGAAGGTTACACCAAGGGACAGATCTTATTCTAAGCCGATGAAGGTTGAAAAACCTAAGGCAATGATGAATAAGAGTCCCAAGGTTAAACCATCTGATGGGGACTGGAATGCTGCGAAAAATAAAAGGAAACAAGCTTTGAAATCTAAACAAGTTCTGAAGAATAAAAAGGTTGAAAAGCAAACAATTTTGCCAAAGGCACCTCAGAAATTAAAGAAGCCTAAACAAATTTGGCAGGCAAAACACAAAGCAGCGACATCACTAGTCCTTGAATCAAAAGGGGGCATGTGTTTTCGAGAAGTGTCATATGTTGATGCTTCAGGAATACCCATGACCACGATGGCCTGGGTACCAATGTCTTGCTAATCTCCTTACTTTTCAGGGACAACCAAGAAGGAGCTGTTGACAATCCTTGGATGTTGATAGCGGTTGTTCCAGAGACATAACGGGTAACATTTCACTGTTTCAAAATGTACATTTCTTTACAGTTGATATGTTTCGTTTGAAGGATATAAGAAAGGTAAGACAAGATCAGCGAAAAAGGTACAATTTAAATTTTGTGATCAAATTTTGATACTGATGAGTCATTGAATCTTATGATGGAACGGTTAGGCAAAAACAACAAAAATATTTTCATTTTCTTTTGTGTTTCTCTTTGTACATACGTTTTCGTTGTTAGGTAAATTTGCGCGTAAGATTTACGCACAAATTTAGGGGGATATCCAGAGATATCTGTAAATAAAAAAAATGAGAAAATACAAAAACATTTGAAAAACAGAAAAATCAAAAATATTTTGTTGCATACATGGGAAATGAAATAACTTCACTATGTGGATTAAGGCTGACTCATGTAAGACCAATATTGAAACGGTGTGACTCCAGAGTGATGTGTTGGTAGGCTTTATCCTGTTGGCTAGACTCTTTGACTGGTTCTGCGTAGAACACTAATATTAATCTATGACCTCAGGAAAGAACGTCACTTGGAATTAGGACATGGCTATTTGAATGCGTGTGTGACGTCCCAATACACACAATTTCGTTCTAGTTCTGAAATCTTTTCTGACCAACTCGTGTATCTCCTCTGTTTTGCGTGAGCAAAGACCTGGAGGTGCTAGGCAACGTCAGCTTCTGCTGCATCCAGATACATGCTGACCTAGCTGTACGTTATCGCGCTATAGATCAATTGCACCCGAAAGAGGCCCTCTAGTGCCCAAAAGAAACCCAAAAATAAAAACCTATATCAAACTGAGAAAATCTCATTTGATCTGTATATTATATCCATCTCTGCTGCTGATCTATTCTTTTCTCTTCTCAATCCAGTCCTAGTCAAGATTTCAGAATCCTAGAACGGGCTTGTGAAATATGTGGTAGGGAAACTACTCGTATGATAGTCTGTTCAAATCTAAAATTTCAGGAATTGATCGTGATTGATTTGAGTGTTCATATAATATAAAATAAAACATGATAAATCAGTTGCAGACCGTCACTTGAAAAAGGCCCAGGGAGATAAGTTTAAGTGGACAAATATACTGGCAATCGCTCGGATCACCCAAAGTAAATTAGTGTTGATAAGTGCAGTCTAGCCTGAAACACGGTGATTTGATCCCATTGCAAATTGTAATTGTATATTAGTTTCTTTGTTTATTAGTGTTTTAGTTTATATTGTTAGTTTTTATAAAATCAAAAATCCAAAAATAGAGTGCTTATTTGTTTTATTAAAAATATTAACCGTTCTTGAAGATTTGATTGATCATCATAAATTGAATGAAATTTGAATTGTGAAATCCAAGTACAAATACTTGGATGTACTGAGTGTTCATGTGGTACTTTCCCTCTGTTGTTTAGAAATGTTGCTTATGAATTTCTGAGCATGTGCAGAACTAGATTTAAATCAAGAAACATGGGTTATTGAAGAATGAGATGCTGATGGCTGCTGATAAAGCATGAAGCATCACAACAACAAGATGTACCTGAGTCAGAAGAACCAGATACGAGTCATTATCTGACAGTGATAGTACATTTGAAGTACCTGTGAACCTGCTTGAAAGAGAAGACATTGACAAAGAAAAGAGTTGCTGAGAATCCCCCGCTTGCATTCTTTTCAACAAGTTGTTTTGTGCAAATACCGATTTAGGGTAATTGGTTGATAATAAACAATGTAATCACCCTTAATACTGTATATTATAACAATGTGTCGTTTTGTGCAACTTGAATGACTCGCCAGTATTTTCCCGCTGATAAAACCTTTTTAAAACATGTTTCAGGTGATCTGCTGTGATCCAGGGAAAAGTGCCTTGTAGCACTACAAGCTTGAGGATGTGGCTCAATAAAACAAATAAACATGTTTTTGTAAAATAGGGGATTTCCTAGAGAAATCACCTTTACTGTAAACTATGGGGTTTATCCCTAATTATGAAATAAAATAATCGAGTATTTTCACGTTTTTAAAACGATCCTGTTAATTATTCCGCTGCCAAATTAAATAAATACAACGGGATTTCTGTCCCGCGGCTCCTGGACCGGGTAAAACCGGGCCGGAGGCCGTGACAGAAAAATGTGGTATCAGAGCCACTGATTTAAGCCAATTAAGTATTTAGAAATACTTAATTTCCTGATTTTCATTTTGTGATTATGTGTTCTTTTATGTTATTTAACTATTTGTTAGTTTACAGTATGGGTAAGCAAAGAGTTTCGGACATCTATCGTCAATTAGATAGTTCACCAAAAGATAAGGGAACCTCATTCCAATCAAATTCCTCAAGATACTCAGCAGATACTAAGGAAGGAATATTTATTCGTTAGGCACAGTTTGAGAAACCACTTACCACTAAGAAAAGAAGTTGGATTATTAGAAAAAGTCAAGAGAAAATAAAGAAGTCACAACCAAAAGGAGTGATGGTTAATAAGGAAACTCAGGAAATAAGCAATAACCCACCATGGGAAAATGAATTAGATGAACAATGGGCAAATCTCTATATGTTAGCCATTACAGCAGTAAATGTTAACTTTTAATTAAGTTAAACTGCCCACACCCTGACCCAGTACTAGCACCCATATCATCTAAAAGCCAGAAACTTTAAAGAAACTTTGCCCATTAGATAAACAACTTAGGGGCTATTTGGTAGCCTCTTAACGACCATTCAGATGCTACCTCTTAATAGTTTAAAACCTCTTAATGAATAAGAGGTAACCTCAAGTCTGAATGGTTAAGAGGTAACCTCTGAATGGTAAATCATCACATGTCACATTCTTCTACCTTCTCATTGGTAAAATTCTTAATGGTTCCATTAAGAGGTAGCCTCTTAATGACCATTCAGAGGCTACCAAACAGCCCTTTAGTAAGATAGAATAAACCTTATATAAAGGCATGTTGAACGTAATAAATTATGAATGCACAACCCCTAATATATATTGAATTTCAGTTGTAATTTGTAATAAACATATATATACAAAAGTCACAATGTTTTCCATTTTCTATTTTAACAATGATACTTGAATGGTTGTACTAAATGTTAGCCTGTGAAAATTTAACTTACAAAATTTTAACCTAGAAATTTGTGTGTTTTCTTCATATATGCTAAACAGCATGAATGAGTTGTCTGAAGCTCTTCAGAATCTCAATCTCTATCCTGTGAATGTGGAAGTTTCCAGAGACTTTACCGGTTATTTGACTGACGTGGATGAACCTATGGAATTTTAAGCCCAACCTCCGGAGAAACCGAAACCGAGAAAGAAAAGAAGATTCGTGGGTTGGAGGCGTGTGCGCAGGAATAAACCAGCGACACGGAAAGTTATATAGACGGAAGATCCCAAAGATAAAGGCAAGGGAATAGAGATCGGAGAAAGTTCTAGGCAAGACTAGGAAATGCCATCTTGGGAAGAGCTGGATCATAAACTAGCACTTAGTGACCTCATCGGACCAGCCGGTGAAAACCTCTTTAATTACACTGCGGAAGCACAACTTCCAGTTGATTTAAAGCCTGATATCCCAGATCATATTATGCACTCCCAACCTCTACCAGCAGAGCTAGAAGAGTGGTGGACCACCGACTGGCAGTTTCAGAATCTCCTCAATAACCCTAATACCTTTTTCCCCTAGTTTGACCCGGAGCCTCCCCTACACCCACCTATGAGCTTAGAAAACTTGGCTGAACTCCGCCCCTATGGCGAGGAGCTGGTGGACGCTGGGAATAGAATACGAGAAGTAGGGGAGAGGATATCATGGAAGTACGACGAGAGGGAACGTCGTTTCTGAGATGCCAGCTGACGGGGATGATGTGACTGTGGTTGTATGGTTGTAGGAATATGTGTTTAATAATAATAATATAAAAATATAATCATGTAAAATAACTTAAAAAAAACATGGGTAACATAACCGGTGTGTACGGAAGCATACTATAATATATAAAAATGGGAGTAGAATATCGACAATTTTGGCTATATGACATGGTTATGTGTGATTGTTTAGTGTGTTTTGTTGTTATTTAAATTGTGCTAATCACTTATATATATTAACTACCAGATGGAAAACGCTGGTAATGAACAAGTTAACAAGGGTAACCAATCCGTGCAAAACCATGAAGATCAATTTCTGAATAGGCAAGACATAGAAAACATCGTCTCTCAAGGAATAGCCAATGCTTTTCCCGCAATTCTTGCTGCTGCCCGAAATCCAGTTTAACCTCAACAAATTATCCCTAGCAAACATACTCATGAAGACAACTTCAGTAATAGTATAAATGGAGGCGGTAACATTAATAATAATGATAATGATGTACTACAAACCCCAATTCTCAAAAGAATGAAAGCTGCAATGTCTGGTTGCACTTACAAGGAGTTTCTTGCCTGTAAACCTGTTGAATTTGTAGGCAATGAAGGGGCGACTGCGGCACTGCGTTGGTTGGAGAAAACCAAGGCAGTAATTAAAATAAGTAAATGTGCAGAGGGGGATAAAGTCATGTATGCTTCACACCTTTTCAAGGAAGACACATTAGAATGGTGGAATACGGTATTACAAGCTAAGGGAAGTGACATGGCCTATGCCATGAGTTGGGAGGAGTTTAAGCGTCTGGTGGAAAGAAAATTCTGCCCTGAATATGAAAAAGAACAGATGGCGAATAAATTCCTGAGCCACCGAACGGTGAATGTTGATTGCCGAGGGTATACTTTGAAGTTTTTCGAATATGCTCGAATTGTGCCTACTTTGGCTTCGCCAGAGCCGGTACTTATTTCTCGCTACATCTGGGGTTTAATTAGCGAGATCCGTGATATTGTCAAAGCTGCGAGACCCCGCACGATCGATGATGCGGTGGAATTAGCCAACACTTTGACTGACGGATTGGTGCGTACGCGAGAAGAAAACAGGAAGAAGGAATTGGCTCAGAAAATTACCCAAGGATTTCGTGTGGGTAATAATAGCAATTTCAAGAAAAGAGGAACCGGGCAATCTTCCACTCCGCCGTTCTACAGAAACTGCAAAAAGAAACATTTTGGAAAATGTAATGAACCCTGCAACTTCTGCAAAGCTATAGGACATCGTGAAGAAGATTGCAGAAAGAAAACAAGGGTCTGCTATAACTGTGGAGAAGCGGGGCATTTCAAACCGGAATGCCCTAAATTGGTCAAACCAGCAGATAACAAGGCCAAACCTGCAGAAGGAACTACCAAGAAAAACGTAAGAGCCTTCCAATTGACTACGCAGGAAGCTGAATTGATTCCTGACGTAATAGCTGGTACGTTCCTGGTTCACAACGTTTATGCGAAAGTATTATTTGACTCTGGTGCAAACCAAAATTTTATAAATACTTCATTCTGCCAAGCTCTTAAGCTACCCTTAATAAAACTTAGGCAAGTTTTTATAGTAGAAACGGCAGACGGGAACTCTGTTAACATAGATACGGTTTTGCAAAAAGAAAATATAGAACTTTCAGGTCATAAATTTTCTGCAAACCTATTACACATGAATTTAGCTGGATTCGATGTCATGTTTGGAATGGATTGGTTAGTAGCCAACCATGCTCGAATCCTCTGTGATATAAACTCCATAGAAATTCGTACACCCACAGGAGAAGTAATTATAATTACAGGGGATAAGCCGCGTAAACCAATGAAGTTCATTTCAGTAATGAAAGTGGCTAGTTATGAACGAAAGCAAGGAATAGTGTATATGATTTCGATAATCATTAGCACTAAGGGTAAAGAACTTAAGGAAATTCCGGTAGTATCAGAATACCCGGATGTATTCCCAGAAGAAACTACCAGGATTACCACCAGATAGGGAGGTAGAATTTAGAATCCATTTGATTCCTGGTACTACACCCGTAGCTAAAGCACCCTACCGATTAGCACCCACTGAAATGTTAGAACTGAAAAAGCAATTAGATGAATTGCTCAGTAAAGGATTCATACAACCTAGTTCATCCCCTTGGGGAGCTCCAGTGTTGTTTGTGAAAAAGAAGGATGGTTCGATGCGAATGTGTATCGATTATAGGGAACTGAATAAGGTTACAATTAAGAATCGATACCCATTACCTAGGATTGATGATCTTTTCGATCAATTGCAAGGATCTAGATACTTTTCTAAGATAGATTTACGCTCCGGATATCACCAGTTGAAGGTGCAAGAAGAAGACATACCTAAAACTGCTTTCAGAACTAGGTATGGTCATTACGAGTTTACAGTCATGCCCTTTGGACTAACAAATGCTCCTGCAGCATTTATGGACATGATGAATAGGGTCTGTAAACCATACTTGGATAAATTTGTAATTGTCTTCATCGACGATATACTTATTTATTCCAAAAGTCAAGACGAGCATTGTGAGCACCTGCATGCACTCTTAACTTTGTTAAGAAAAGAAAAGCTTTATGCCAAATTCTCGAAGTGCGAATTTTGGCTACAAGAAGTGCAATTCTTAGGACACATGGTGAATCACGAAGGTATTCACGTAGATCCCTCCAAGATAGAAGCAATTACCAAATGGAAGGTCCCGCAATCAGCCACAGAAATTAGAAGTTTTCTAGGATTAGCTGGGTACTATAGGCGCTTTATTAAAGATTTCTCTAAGATAGTTGTACTATTAACTAAGCTAACCTGTAAAACAAGTAAGTTTGAATGGGGACCTAAGCAAGAAGAGGCTTTTAGGATTTTAAAACAAAAATTAACAAACACCCCGATTCTTGCCTTACCAGAAGGAACCGAAGATTTTGAAGTATACTGTGATGCTTCTAAGTTAGGATTAGGATATGTGCTAATGCAACGCAAGAAGGTAATTGCGTATGCCTCAAGGCAATTGAAAAAGCATGAAGAAAATTATACGACACATGACTTAGAATTAGGAGCAATAATTTTTGCCCTTAAGATTTGGAGACATTATCTGTATGGAAGTAAGTTTACTGTCTATACGGATCACAAGAGTTTAAGGTACATATTTGGGCAAAAAGAATTGAACATGAGGCAAAGAAGGTGGATGGAAATTCTAAATGACTACGACTGTGATATTCAATATCACGAAGGAAAAGCAAACATAGGTGCTGATGCCTTAAGTCGTAAGTATCATGAGAAACAACGACGAGTTCGTGCTCTTAGATTAAGTTTACAATTAGACTTAATGGAAGAACTGAAAAACATTCAAGAAACAGCAATCAAGGATGATGCTGAAGGAATGAAAGGAAGAATAAAGGAATTAGAACAAGGAATTGATGGAATTTGGAGATTCCACAAGAAAAGGATTTGGGTACCTAAACAAGGAAATTTAAGAAATAAGATTTTAGAGGAAGCCCATAAATCTAGGTATACCATGCACCCGGGAAACAATAAAATGTACCAAGATTTAAGAAATAATTTCTGGTGGATAGGAATGAAAAAGGACATAGCTAGATATGTATCTAAGTGTCTAACTTGCTCACAAGTTAAGGCAGAACACCAGAAACCTTCAGGGTTACTTCAACAATTAGAAATGCCTGTTTGGAAATGGGAACTCATAACAATGGATTTTATTACTAAGTTGCCCAAAACCAGAAAAGGTAATGATGCGATTTGGGTAATTGTGGATCGATTAACCAAATCAGCTCATTTTCTACCCATGAAGGAAACCTTTAGCATGGAAAGGTTAGCAAAGTTATACGTAGACGAAGTAGTATCCCTACATGGAGTTCCACTCTCCATTGTATCGGATAGAGATAGTCGTTTCACTTCACATTTTTGGACAAGTTTTCAAGAAGCCATGGGAACTAAACTGAACTTGAGCACTGCATATCATCCTCAAACAGACGGACAAAGTGAAAGGACGATCCAGACCCTGGAAGACATGCTCAGGGCATGTGTAATAGATTTTGGTGGAAACTGGGATGACCACCTACCTTTAATTGAATTCTCCTATAACAATAGTTATCATGCAAGCATTGAAGCTGCCCCCTTTGAAGCACTGTATGGACGAAAGTGCAGAACTCCAGTTTGTTGGGCAGAAATAGGAGAAAGCCAATTATCAGGTCCCGAAATTGTGCAAGAAACCACCGACAAGATCACTCAAATCAAGGAAAGACTGAAAACGGCGCGTGATTGTCAGAAGAGTTATGCAGATAATCGACGTAAGCCACTGGAATTTCAAGTCGGAGATAAGGTACTCTTGAAAGTTTCTCCTTGGAAAGGAGAAGTTCGGTTCGGTAAAAAGGGAAAGTTAAGTCCAAGGTACGTAGGACCATTCCCAATAATCCAGCGAATAGGACCAGTCGCCTATCGTTTACAACTACTAGAAGAGCTAGCCGAGGTACATGACGTATTTCATGTATCCAATCTCAAGAAATGTCTATCTGATGAATCCCTGGTAGTACCTCTTCAAGATGTAGAGGTAAATGAAAAATTAAAATTTGTTGAGAAGCCGCTGCAGATAGAAGACAGAAAGGTCAAATTTCTCAAGCACAAAAGACTTGTACTAGTCAAAGTCAAGTGGGATTCAAAGAGAGGACCGGAGTACAATTGGGAGCTAGAATCAGAGATGAAGCGAAAATATCCTTACTTGTTCCAATGAATCTCGAGGACGAGATTTTTATTAAGGTGGGGAGGATGTAACAACTCTCATTAAAATTACCATTTCTTATCTTATTTTACCCAATATGAAACCCTAATTGAGACCCCCAAGTGATACTGCATGACCCCTAAAATTTTCAGAACAATCGGAATCAGGATCAGGGCCCCTAAAACTCAGGGGGGGGGGGGGTATTCCCTAGTTGGTAATATCCTTACAGTTTTACGTGGAAATCGAATTTTAACGAACGGTCGACTCACACAGGCTAGTAACTGACGTGGCTACCCTATGCTAGAAGTAGACCCCTCGCGCCACGCGACAGGCCCTCGCGCCACACGGGCGCGCAGTTTTTCCATTATAAATCCCAGACTTTGGCACTTGAAATTTGGCATTGGTTTGACGTTAAAATTCAATACGTACACTGAGATATCATCTGATTACTACATAACACACACAATCACGAAATTCTTCCGCGATAACAGGGTAATAACTCGATCACTGCTACAATTTAATGTCCGATTGATGAAAACTATCCGATGGATGTTTAAGTGCTGCCAGAACTCAGGCTATACTTTGTCATTTGTCGTAAATTCGATGGATGTTTAAGTATTGCACTTGTCATTCGTCATGAGGGTTTTAATCTTGTGAGTTCTCGTAAATGTTGAATTAAGTTACTAACCTAGTTTTCGTGTGCATTGTTATTTAAATTAGGTTACAAGGCTAATAAGTAGGCTAAACTATGTCCGTTTAAATCTGCAATGTGAGTCATTCTCTTTTTATCAAACTGCTTTACAAAAACCCTAAATGTTTTCAAGGTTATAATTACAGGGATTAAGTCTTTGTAATCTTCAATTACTGCCGGTATGTGGGGTTTTGTATACATTACTTGTTTCCCGTCACCATTGGACAATGAGTTAGCCAATGGGTGATCTGACCATAGTCACAGATATAGTGGAGTGACAAATACCGATTTGGGGTAATTGGTTGATATAAACAATGTAATCACCCTTAATACTGTATATTATAACAATGTGTCGTTTTGTGCAACTTAAATGACTCGCCAGTATTTCCCCGCTGATAAAACCTTTTTAAAACATGTTTCAGGTGATCTGCTGTGATCCAGGGAAAAGTGCCTTGTAGCACTACAAGCTTGAGGATGTGGCTCAATAAAACAAATAAACATGTTTTTGTAAAATAGGGGATTTCCTTGAGAAATCACCTTTACTGTAAATTATGGGGTTTATCCCTAATTATGAAATAAAATAATCGTGTATTTTCACGTTTTTAAAAAGATCCTGTTAATTATTCCGCTGTCAAATTAAATAAATACCACGGGATTTCTGTCCCGCGGATCCTGGACCGGGTAAAACCGGGCCGGAGGCCGTGACATACAAGGTGCTACGTGTTTCTCGAAGATCGACCTACGCTCAAGCTATCATCAACTACGCATTCAAGAGGAGGATATACCCAAAACCGCGTTTCGCACTCGTTACGACCACTATGAATTCGTTGTTATGCCTTTTGGTTTAACTAACGCACTCGCGGTTTTCATGGATCTGATAAATTGCATGTGTAAACCATATCTCGACCGTTTCGACATCGTATTCATCGACGATGTCTTGATCTATTCCAAGTCGAAGACCGAAAACGCGCAACATCTACGTTTGGTTCTCGAGCTACTCCAGGGGAATCAACTCTATGCCAAGTTCTCCAAGTGCGAATTCTGGCTGGAGGAGGTTCAGTTTCTGGGTCACATCGTAAATAGTCAAGGTATTCACGTCGATCCCGCGAAGATTGAAGCCGTTAAGAGTTGGATTACACCTAAGAACCCGTCTGAAGTCCGTTCTTTTCTCGGACTAGCGGCTATTATCGAGGATTTATCGACAGATTCTCAAAGATCGCTGTGCCGCTTACCGCTCTCACGCATAAAGACAAGCCTTTTGTTTGGGGAACTGAACAAGAGTCTGCTTTCCAAACCCTCAATCACCTGCTTTGCAATGCTCATGTTCTCACTCTACCCGACGGAAACGATGATTTCATTGTCTATTGTGATGCTTCGAACCTTGGTCTTGGCTGCGTCCTTATGCAGCGAGACAAGGTTATAGCTTACGCATCTCGTCAGCTCAAAATCCACTAGCAGAACTATACAACCCATGATCTCGAGCTAGACGCAGTTGTTTTTGCGTTAAAGATTTGGCGACACTACCTGTATGGTACAAATTGTACGATCTTCACCGATCATAGGAGCCTACAACATATCTTTGATCAGAAGGAACTTAACATGCGTTAACGACAATGGGTAGAACTTCTCAACGATTACGACTGTGAGATTCGTTATCACCCAGGCAAAGCCAATGTCGTTGCCGACACTCTCAGCAGACGGAGCTATTTGCTCAGTACCCGTAATGTCCAAGCCCAATATGATCTCGAAACCCTCATCCACGAAGCCTAGCATGCCTGTTTTAACGAACACACTCTAAAGAAGGAACGAATCTACCACGATGGAGCTCAACTTGTGTATAAACCGAATGGGATATTCCACTTTCTGGACCGAATTTGGATCACTAAACGGACCGATTTGCGACAGATTTTAATGGACGAAGCCCACAAATCCTGGTATTCTATTCATCCCGGTGCCGACAAAATGTACCAGGACCTTCGCTACAAGTACTGGTGGCCTGGCATGAAAAGGGATATTGCTCTCTACGTTGGAAAGTGCCTAACATGTGCAAGAGTCAAGGCTGAACACCAAAGACCCTCTGGCTTACTCGAACAACCGCCGATCCCTATGTGGAAGTGGGAGAGTATAGCTATGGACTTCATAACAAAGCTTCTGCACACGTCATTAGGTCACGACAACATTTGGGTTGTTGTTGACCGTTTAACCAAATCAGCTCACTTTTTGCCAATACGGGAAGACTACAAGGTAGAACGATTAGCCCGAATCTACACCAACGAGATCATTTGTAATCATGGGACGCCTCGTGACATCATCTCTGACCGTGATGCTCGGTTTACCTCGCGACTGTGGGAAACGTTTCAAACGGCTCTTGGTACATCGCTTAATCTAAGTACCGCTTTCCACCGTCAAACCGACCGACAGACTGAGAGAACGATCCGTACTCTTGAGGACATGCTCCGTTCGTGTGTCGTAGACTTCGGTGGTAATTCGGATACATACCTGATGTTAGTCGAATTCTCGTATAATAACAGTTATCATTCCAGCATTCAGATGGCACCATTCGAGGCTTTATACAGAAGAAGATGTCGATCGCCTATTGTGTGGCACGAGATCGGTCACTCGCAATTAACCGGTCCTGAGCTATTGCAAGAAACGACTGACAAAGTCCTCCAAATTCGAGACAACTTGTTGAAAGCTCGAAGTCGACAGAAGAGTTACGCCGATAGACGACACAAGCCCCTTGAATTTGACGTTGCCGACTATGTACTCCTAAAGGTATCACCTTGGAAGGGTGTAGTCAGATTCAGCAAGAAAGGGAAACTAGCACCTCGATACGTTGGACCTTTTAAGATTCTGGAAAGGATTGGAAAAGTTGCATACAGACTCGAACTACCGGAGGAACTTAGTAACGTCCACCCGACTTTCCATGTGTGAAACCTCTGAAAGTGCCTGGCTGAGCATGATTTAATTGTACCTCTCGATGACCTTCAAGTAAACGAAACACTACACTTCGTGGAGAAGCCTGTCAAAATCATGGATCGCCAAACCAAGCAGCTCAGACGCTCGCGCATTCCTATTGTGAAAATCCGATGGGAAGGCAAACGAGGCGCAAAGTTCACTTGGGAACTCGAAAGCGACATGAAGGCGAAGTACCCGCAGTTGTTTGTTACGGCTTCGGATTAATTTCGGGACGAAATTCCCTCAACTAGGGGAGGCTGTAACACCCCGTGTTTCTGAAGTCAAAGTCAAAGTCAAGATTGAAGTCAAAGGAAGACAAGATTGCTAATTGCAATCTGTCTCTCCTTGCTCAATTCCTGTTTTGACTTCTTTGACTTGTAGTTAGTCTATTTTATGTTTTACGTTAGTTGTATTATGTGGAGTAATTAATTAAAATCGCAGTAATCGAATATTTATCGCTACGAATCGCTTTACGACTGTGAATAATAGGAAGTAACAATGCGATAACATCAATTAAACGCTAATCAAGCTAAATCTAATCGACATCACGCTCGCAACTCGAAATACGCATTTTGGTGATTGTTATACGTGTGTGTGCCTTATGTGTTACTTGTGCATGTTTATTTATGTTATGTGTGGTGATCAATCGAATCGCAATCGAACTCAATCGCAATCGAATCACAAATGCAAAATGAATACGAAATAGGGATGGTTGTATGTTGATATAATATGATAATTGGTGGCGAAAAGACAGTGCAAGATATGAGTAGTTGGGATTAAAAGTAATTTGACTAGGAAACCCTATCACATCGCAACGCTCGCAATCGAAATCGAAACAGCAAAACTCGTCACCCGAATCAGGCGACCGATCGATCAGGCAACCAGCCGATCGATCAGCCGACCGTTCGTACTGCCGTCCAATCGAACAGGCTGATTGATCGAGCTGCCTAGCCGATCGGCTAGCCCTTTCCTGTTTTGGAACTCTATAAATACCCCTGTCACTTTCATTCTTTCTACTTTTGGAAACTCTCTGACCGACCAGCTCGTGCTCCTCACCTTTTCTTTGATTTCTCTCGATTCCGGTAAGATCTCGTCCTAAGTCTTTTACTTCCTTAATCTACACGCACTCCTACACCTTTCTATCTTTTGAATCTTAACTTTTAACCATGAAATCACCAAGATTCAAGGTGTTCTAGGATGACATCATCATGTGTTCTTGAAGAACTTCATGTTTGGACCTCAATCCACCAAGAACAACTGGGATCTTACCGATTTCCACACAAACTAACAAAGATCTTTCAAAGATCCGAACATATTCACAATAAGAAGGATTGAAAGATGGTTTTCGAACTTTCTTTCAACTCTTTTACACTCAATGCCCTCAAAACCGATAGAATCGGAACTTGTGCCGACTTACTACCTGATATGCGGTCGTGTTAGCTCAAGATCCGGATCCTATCTACGAGGTTTACCGATTTCGGGTAAAACGCGAACCACCGTCTCGAACAGTTCACTAATCGGATTTGGGTGGTTCCTGTCCGGTCAGAAGGACCAGGTATTGACAAGGTTCCTGTTGTTTGACTCGTTATCAAAATGCCTCGATAAAGAGACAAACAAACAAAATAACCAAGTGTGAGACGAACAGAACGACCAGGACGAGGTGCCGTCTGATCGGACTGCTGTCCGAACGGACAACCACCCGAACAGCCGGTCCGCCGAACGGCTTGCACCTTGGGTCCCACACTTAATCACCTTTGCTAATCTGGAGTTTGAGTATTGAACGAATTGCTATCCGATCGGACTACCATCCGATCGGATTACCCTTCGGATCATGAGATACTTGGGCTTTAACACTTAATCGATTTTTCAACATGTTTAATGTACTAGGAATGCCACCCGATCGAACTGCTGTCCGATCGAGTGACATCTTGCTGTGAACTTGTTTTCACTGAAGTGCCCAGCCGATCGGGTTGCTGACCGATCGAACGACCGTCCGATCGACCGACCGTCCGATCGACCGACCTGAAAGGTAAAGGTACTTCAATGTTTTCAAATGCTACAACAAAAACTTCAAAAGTCAAGCCATCATACACAAACACATTCTTCTCAAAGGAAGAAACAATTCACTCGAATGGCCATCCGATCAGACAACCGTCCGAACGGATTGCTAACCTCTCCGATCGACCAGCTGTTCGCCCCACCAACACTTATTCTCGTTTTACGCGTCACTTATCGTTATGCTATCGAACTATTCAGGCTAACCTTACTCTTAAGCGCTCCCTTCAATCCATCATCGCTGTGAGTATACTCGATCCCTTTTTGCTTTATGCACTTTTGGGTGTTACATACGTTACTTATTCTAAATCACATCGAACACACTACGCAATACTTTTAACGCTAACCGTTACCGCATGTTATACGTGACTTAATGAATGCTTGTTTGTTATGTTTACACATGGAATGCTGTCTACCTGCCTAGCAACGATAGTACTATTAGTTTGGACTCAGCACCCGTTCACTCGGGGGTTGTTAAGGACAATTATTTGCATGGATTACAGTGGTGATCATGTATTACGAACTGCCTTGGGCAGTCAACCCGCAATCATTGGTATCGATAGGTTCATGTCGATAACTAACATGCCTCATTTCACTCTGCGTACGTGCTGGTTATGCGTAACGCTTTCGAACTCTATATGCTATTACCAAACTTGTATGCTCACCTTTACACTATGTGTATTGACTGTTATTTTAACGTATGTGACAGGTGCTTAGGATGCTTACCTGCTAGGAAATCGAGGGTAGAATAAGGCTCTAGAGGCCAACAAATAGTTGTCTGTACAAATGAAATCAAGGGTCTCTAGAAGCAGCTAAACAATTGGGCTATTTATTTATAAATCTGAGTTGTCGGAACAGAACTATTTGCCTAGATTTTTGTCTGTAATAATTTGTTTATAATTTAAGAGATGGTATGGGACATGTTACTTTACATTATTTGGTAATGATAATTGTTATGAAAACTTCTGGACAATCTGTTTCGCTCAGTGCCATACCCTGATGTTTCCGCCATCGGTTGGGGTGTGACACTTATTAATTTGTTTCATGAAGAAGATTAAGATTTTATAAACAAATAAAGAAACTCAGACATAAATCAAGAATGAATACCACTAAAGTAGGTCAAGACAAAAACTTAATCAAACCCCAATGAAATCGACCAAGTTGCATCCAACCACTATTTGTTGTTTGTAATTTCTTTTTTATTCTAAAATATCATACTACATAAAATATCCTAAACAAAGGGACACCATGAAGGTATAAAATGGTAAAATCTTCTTGATAAAAATATTTGTGCGCCCAAATCCAAACTCTCAACCAAACATCATAGAACCCTAACAATTTTATCATAAATTCGCCATTAGCATGTACCCATTACAATCGAAATGAACATCAGAAGAAGCCGCAGTCGAGAGACTCAAACGAAACGAATCTCAGCCCAGACTTCTTATTCCAAAATCACACGATCTTCACAACCAAAGAAGTAATCTGCAAAAAACAAAAAACAAAAAAAATAGTTGTCTGCTTAATTTGGGTCAGACTTTTAATGCTCTTAATTCATTAGCATTTGAAGTAAATAAATCAATTCTACCGATCAATTTCTTCAAAATTTGAAACATTCACAACTAAAAAATATCATAAAAAACTATAAAACGTACCTGTTTGAGGTTACCTTTCGGTTATGGAAACACTCCGAGGACTGGCTCAACTAACTCCATTTACCACGTTTAAACCAATCGCGGTTCCAATGATAATAGCAGCAAACTAAATCATTCATTTGACCATCTCCACCTCCAGTCAACATTTTTAGGAGCTAATTAGTCAGTATGTTGCTTAAAAATAAAATCTTTAGCAAGTAAAGAAATTGATCATTAGTCCTAACAATTGAATCCAATTAACAAAACCATACAGCTATCAACAATGTGGAAAAGAATAACAACCTGAGCTTCAAGTTTAGCAATATGAGCGATTAATGAACCATTATCCCTTCGTTTAATCGATTCTTCATCAAATCCTGCTTCACGAAGACGAACTCTCAACATGTTATGATCCATTCGCATACCTGAAATAGATTAATGTATGCTGTCAGCAGCTATCAAAACATAAATCCTCAAAACATGAATCAAACTTGGCAAATAAAGAGCAAAGAAACAATACACATTGAATCGTTAAACATCACCAAAATCCTAAAATTTCAGATCAGATGGAGTTAATGAGCTAAGATGGAGACTGCTTACATGGACACTCGATCTGGTCGGTAATTGCACCTCCGATCAGATCAGAAAACTGCATACTGAAATAGGGTCCTTGGAACCGAGGCAAGAGACGGAGACCAGGGGTGAACACGCACGCATCACATACGCGAGGAGGTATTTATAAATTTTTTTATCTTTATGGTAGGTTCTATCATCTTGATTTAAACCATATTTCACCAAAAGCTCAAACTTAATCCCCCAGGTAACCCAGCGGACCTAAAAACCCAAAATCTCAAGTCACTGGGTCCAAATAAAGCTCAAATAGCAAAGTTTAAATATCCAATTGAATAAAGTGGGAGAAAGATCAAAACTCAAAATAAACCTAATAAACCATACCTTTCGCTTTATAACTCGAATCAAACAATATATTAAACTACCCATAAATCTTGACACGTACCCAACAAACATGGTAGAATCATCCACTTGAGCCACCACTTGATTTGTAAATCACCCTAGCCACACCATTAAGTAAAAAATTAATAATAATAATCAATCTTTATGCACCAAGTGCCAACCAAATGCTGAAAAAACACATTGTTTAGTAACGTTATAAATTGTTCAATAATGTTTTTATAATTGAATATTGTTTGAATATATACCTTTTGTCTTTTCTCGAGACGATATCAGAAGTGTCCTAAAGCCAAGACGATATCAGACGATATTAGTTTGCCTCTGGTCATGTTCACTTGCAAAAAAGAATAAACAAATAATAAACAAATAAAAAAAATTCCTGACTGATACAAAAGAAACAAACAAAAGTCCAGTTACAACATCTCATTTGCTTTCAAGAAAGATAAAAAAATAGATGAAAGATTTATATCCAAGTGATACCTCAACTAAAGGATTTACTTTAAAGAAAGCAAAACACCTATTGCAAAAAAAGGTAGAATGTTTTAATTAACGTAGATCTAAACTGAAAACCTAAACTCCAAACCTTTTATTTCCAAACCCTTTTAATTCTAACCGAATTAAACATCTTGAACAACAAAAAAATAGAAGATTTACAATAATGATTGACTTCAAAATTTAAATTTAAAATAATGATTGACTTCAAAATTTAAAATTTAAAATTTAAATTCTGAAAATCAAATCACTAACATCCAATCCTGTAAATTAAGCAAACTTATTAGGAAAGTCTAACCTTACCAAGCAAAATTGCTCCACCATTTATTTATAGAAAGAGATACCTTAATTTAGGAAACCATATAATACTAAAATTTAAGGAAATAACGAAATCTTTGATGGATTGTAATTAATACATATTAAAACGGTACAAAATTTATTAGAAACAACCCAAATATTCAAATTTAAAAAAATATCATAGTTAGATTTGCAAAAAAAAATAATTTTACAAAATTATACACATCAGCATAAACAAACAATGAAACCTAAAAAAGGGTTGATTGACCACCTTTGAATTTTTTCCTAAATAAAGGGTTAAATTTACCATCTCAGAACATCTATGAGTAAAAACACAGCTGTCAGTTAATCTGTCAATCTTAACGTTATAAAATCCATCTACTAAATAAAGGGTTGATTGACAACCTTTGAAATTTTCCCCATAAAATTGCCTCCAAAATTCATCAGGCATGACCTGCAAAGGTAGTGATAATTAAAAATTAAAAAACCAATATACAGAAAGAAAAAAATTATTCAACATACTGATTGTATAATATATACTACTTACAATAACGTCTTCCCCTGGTGTGATTTTGGATATAAAGCAATTTTCATGAACAAATAATTTAAACACCGAAAGAAAGAATGATGATGGTCCAAAGGACTGAAACACAAGATAGTAATTTTTTCTTATACAACTATCCCGAACAACTTTGGTGAAGCCATCACCACGTAGAGGGCCCAAATCAGTTTTTTTTTTCAGTCTTACAAACCATAACTTGTTGCCATCAACAATCTTAACAGATTCTTTGTAAGGTGGTTGCTCTCCCCACATCAATGAAGCATAGTCATTAGGTATTTGCTATGAGTTTAAGACAAAAAAAAAAAAATAATAAACATAAACATCAGTTTACTTAAAATTTGATTACTAATTAGAAAACAAATAAACATACAAAAAATAATGGGTCATCTTCCTCAATAAGCTTTAAAAATGAAGGACAGTTGTTACTCTGATCCATATGTGGAAATTAAATATGAAGGCTTTTTAAAAATTAAAACGGTAAACTATTTATAGAAACAAACTTATAATATCGGGAGAAACTTCTAAAACAAATAATTAAAAAGGAACGGTTTCAAAAAAAATTAAAACATATTTATTTTTAGAAACACAATCAACATTCCGTAAAAACATATCACACACTAAAAATTTACATAATCTTTAATGGATTTAAAATTAACACAATATAAAATTTAGTAGTTAATCATGAAAAAAGAAAAAAAAAATAATAAACCAAAACAAAAGAATCATTAATACATATTAATACAATTCAAAATTTATTAGTAAAAAAACAAAGATTTTCAAATTTCAAAAAATATCATAGTTAGATTTGTCAAAAAAAAAAAATAACTTAAAAATTATAGAGATTAGCATAAACGATGAAACCTATCATTATACCAGATCAAAAAACACCAAAAAAACGATAAAATTAAACTTACCTCTTGTGTTCGAAGAAGATTCAGACTCCTGCAGTTGCATAAAAATTAGGGTTTATCATGAAAAAACAAAAAACAAAATAAAAAAATCAGTAAGAGCATCACTCTTTCAAAGACATCAAGAATAGATACATTAATAAGATTAGATTCGAAAAATTTAAATCATCATCAGCAACACAAAAAATACAGAAAAATGATAAAAAAAAGTGCGATTAAGCATTTAAAATACATAACAATCTAATCTTATTTATAGAAACACTTTAAATTTTCGTTGATGAAAAAAGAAGGGGTTTCAAAAAACGTAAATCAATTTATTTATAGAAACACTTTAAATTTTCGGGAAATTAAATCAATACGAAACTTATTACTAACTAAAAAATACAGCCAAAATTAAATGAGCATAAAGGACGAAACCGAACATTATACCGGATAAAAAATTAGCAAAAAAAAAAAAAACAATAAAACTAAAATTACCTGTAGCATGTTCGACGAAGATTGATAGTCCGGAAGTGGCATAAAATTTAGGGTTAATCATGAAAAAGTAAAAACCAAAACAAAAGAATCAGTAAGAACATCACTCCATAAAGACATCAACAACAAATGATCCTTTCATAACATTCAAATCGGGTAATGTAAATCGTAAACAACAACACAAAAAATACAGAAAAATCTTTAAAAACAGGGATTAAACACTTAAAATACATAACAATGTTTCGTTTACATACCTTCTGTATATATGTAATGATCTACAAAAATAGAAGAATAACAATAATTAGCATTTGCCGAAAGGGTTTTCAACAAAAAAAAAGTTACTTTTCCATGATTAAAATGAAGATCAAACAACATAAACAAACAGTTTAAAGCCTTGATGATGTAGTTTACCTTCGATTTTTGAAAGATTCTTGATTGAAGAAGAACCTTGAAGAAATTAAGTAGGTATAATAGAGAGAGAACAGAGAGAAAGAAAGTGTATGTTTGATATTTTGGGGAAAATAATTGAGACAAAACATTATATAAGATCCATATTGTTATTGGGTTAATTCGAAACCCATATATCCGACCCAACTATTGCCGGATCCCGCATCCAATACTTGAGGTTTGGTTTGTGTATTTAGAAAATTGGTTTGTGTAGACATAATTAGACCAATTCCCTCCCAAAATCAACCTCCACTAAACCAATGGATGCCACATCAGCAAAATGGCTCCACCATTCAAAGACAAATAGCTCAAATCATCTCATTTATTATATATAGATTATGAAGAAAAAACTTTTTTACAATAATAATGAGAGAGGAGAGAGTCAACGGCCGGTTTGGAGTTAATTTTGACTTAACAAGCGGGTAATTTTGCACAAACCGTTTCTCTCTCTGTATTAATCCGGTAAAAACTTTTTAATTCATAAAAAGTTAATATAAATCTAGGTTTTTTTATACCACCCTTTATCTTTCCTTTTAATATAGTTTCACATTCGCTATCTATCTCTAGCACGATACGTGATTTAATAATATTAAAATATGCCCATGACATTATGGCCTAGTGTCATCTCAGTTGTGAGATAAAGTTTAGAGACCATTATGTTCTGGGTTCAAATCTCACAAGGGGGTCTTTCCAGGTTTATTGGGTTTCTCATGAATTTGTGTATAAACATATTGCCTAGTGGAGATGGATATGATCGGGTGGTTCCGCTGATAACACGATAATACTCCAGTGGTTCGTTGGGGATCCAAATTTATGGTTAAAAAAATAATAATATTAAAATCCCTGGAACAAAACACAATACTAAAAACTTCCCTTTCAATAACATCCTCTTGGCATTCTATCTAAAACTTATTTATGAAACTTTTAGCCATAAGGAGAAACTAGAAGATAGATGTTACAATAAAACTTTAAAGGTCTAAATGATCAATTATTCAATTCAAACACTATAAATTAGCAACATTTTTTTGCATATAGTTGTTGTACTAAGTGCTTTGGGGGGTTTTCAAAAAAAAAAATGGTTTTTTATTGTTAACCTAAAAGTATAAGATAAATTACCTTTAACCCAAAACTATATGATTTTTTTTTTTACTTTTAACCCAAAAAATTTAATCTTTTATAAATTAACCTCACAACTTTCTTACCTTCAACTTTGGTCCACTATACTTTTCATCTTTCGCAAATTTTCCGTTTTAAACTTTGTTCTAAATTTTCCGAGTTAATACAGTGCAATGTGCGTGTGTGGCTCAACGTTTTTACGTTTCGTTCTAAATACTAGTTTGAATTAGAATAGAAAGTGTAAATTGAGATAAATTCAGGGTTCTATTCCAAACATCCATCCTCACCTCAAAAATTAAAGTCAATGATGGTAGAAAAAAGTAAAGGGGGTTAGGGTGAGCGGAGTGGAGCTCGGTTTGAGACGGTAAACCCTTTACCGAAGCAGTAAACCACCGCCAACAACCTCTTTACCGATTTTGGTTGAGGGATTCGGTGAGAGGGGGGAAGGGGGAGGGGGAGATGAGTGTGTGGTGGGGTCTATTCCTTCTCAACCAATCACACATTTTTTCCTTTTTTTAAATAGTTTACCTAAACCCCATTAGGTAAACCAACGTCAACGTTTTTGAGCATTAGGTAACTTATTTAGGTGAATTGACATGGCAATGTGTGATTGGGTGAATTAGGAGTTTACCTATTTGGAATAGGTAACCACTCCCTTCACCCTTAGGGGACCATGAAATAAAAAGCAGAGAAAAATGTCCGGATAGTTCCTGTGGTTTACTCCATTCTCACCTTTAGTCCATAACTTTCTAAAACTACAGCTATAGTCCCTAACTTTTGCAATTTCATTTTCGGATAGTCCCCAACGTGAATGGCAGTTAGTTTTTGGTGTTAAGTGGATGTGAAATGACCTAAATACCCTTATCATTAAAAACTAATAAAATAAACTTTAAAAGATTTAAAATATACATGTGGGACCCAACCCACTTTTTCCTATTTTCTTGAGCACGACCCGTTTCTATCAAAACCACCCTCTCCACCTTACCTGCACCATACAACCACCATACCAGCAAACACGCCCATCTCTTATCCTGCTCGGTGGAAGACAAACTCCTCCACCGAATCGAATACTTCCACGAAAACATCAGAATTTCGTATGACGGCGATGTTGAGGTTGAGCGAGAAGCGGTTTATGGAGAGGCTGGAGGTGTGTTGTAGTTCTTCGATGCCGGTGAAAGATTCACCGTTTTGGAAGCTTACACATAGTGATTACCAATGATATTTTTAATGTATTGACATGGATATTATCGTACCTCTTTGTTGTCATTTTGTGTACATATGTTATTAAGATTAACATTCAGGTTGTTTTGGAAAGTTTTATAGAGTATTCAAGTTCTGCTTTGGGGTTATAAACTGGAAGTTATACCATATTATTTAAAATAAATAAATAAATAAAAGATGGTTGCAGGTGGTGGTTATGGTGGAGGTGGGTGTTGATACGGTAGTGGAAGAAGAGGTGTGGGTGGGGAGGGGCCATAAGGCTTCTTTTTTAATTATATTGTTTTATTTAATTATGGGACCTGCTATATTTTAAATGTTTAATTCAAATTATATTTTAGTGTTTTAATTTTTACTTTTTCTTAGTAAGGGTATTTTAGTCATTTTACACCCACCTAACACCAAAAACTAACCCTCATCTGTGCCAGGGACTATCCGGGAACAAAATGACTATAACTGTAATGGGCAAACCACAAGGACTATCGGGGTATTTTTCTTATAAATTTATGTAGTTAACTAGTGACCGCCTGACAGGTTATATTAAATAATGAGACAATTAAATTTTGATAAACTGAAGACACTTTTTAATACTTATTAGATTTTTTTTGGAAGGCTGAATTTTATAGACAAACTAGCAGAAGCTACGTACAGCAAGGGGGTTTACACAAACGAGAAGTTGCACCATTTACACCAATCTATTGATATCGATTTTGCTCTACTCTTAACCCATAAAAACCCGACGACCTTGACATCCTCCAGAAATACTTATTAGATTTTTTTTTGAAAGGATGAATTTTATAGACAAACTAGCAGAAGCTAAGTACAGCAAGGGGATTTACACAAATGAGAAGTTGCACCATTTACACCAATCTATTGATATCGATTTTGCTCTACTCTTAACCCATAAAACCCCGACGACCTTGACATCCTCCAGAATCTTGTGAACTTCCACCCTCTTGCTCGAAAAAATTACTTCATTGCGATGTTTCCAAATTAACCAACACCCAAGCAGGATGATAGTCTGGATCATTTTTGCTTCGGTTCGGAACATTAAGATGTATATGGGCATGAAGTAGGTCCGAGACGAGAAGGCAAACAAAGGGGGGGATCTTGGCCCAAGCTGGGAGGCGTTGCCACACCACAAAACAGACCATGCATGTCGTGAAGAGGTGTTCCACCGTCTCGTCATTTTCTCCACATAGAGGGCATAAGGTCGATGGCATTTGAATATTCCTCCTGAGCAGAGCTATCCTTGTAGGTAAACTGCCCAGGTTCATCCTCCAACCGAAAACGTTTATCTTTCGTGGTAGCCAGTTATTCCATTCGAAAGGCAACACAGCTTTACCCGGGGGAATGCATGGGGAGAGTTTGTTGCGAACCGACTTGACTGAAAAGACCCCTTTCGATGTGCAAACGAGCGTGTGATGTGTTTTTTTATTTACGTGGACATATAAATTTTAGCTTAAATCGGCCCACCACAACATGCGGGTGATTCCCACTAAAGTTTAATTCATTTTCATATATTTAAAGCTTTTTATATATTTTCTTTTAAAAAACTATATTTTAGGGGCTCGCATTCTTTATTCGCCCAGGGCCCACAGATTTTCGAGAACTTTCGGAGACAGCCCTGGGAAAATGTGTATGTGAATGTGACTTTGGTGTTGAGATGTTTGCCATCATGTTTTGAAACTGGTTATCACATTAGCGCGTTTCCAAGTTGCGAGCAATTAGTGTCTTAGTGTTTGTGGCTAGAAAGAAACTATTTCTCATTATATGCTTATTTAGGGGTCAAATTATCAGTTTGGAACAAATTTGATATTTTACATGTAAATTTATAGCTGATTATAACATTGCTACTTGTTTTTATATATTATCTGAACCTAATTATCTTAAATCATATAATTGCCACATGTGAATCTTATTTATATTATGTAAAGATTGATTTTTTACATATAAAGTTATAGCTGAGTAACTAGTTTTTTAATACCCGGTTCTAGGTTTTTATATCCACTACTTTCCGAGCCACTCATTAGAAAGTAAAGGAGTTAAAAAAATCACATTCTTTATTGTCCTTAATGTATTTTTGTGTTCATAAAGACGTTGCCATCAAACTAGTAAAGTTACTCATGATAAAGTCGAACATTCATGGTGCATCCAATCGAACAAGAACATGTTAGCACAATCACACATGGGATTCCATAAAAGAAGCTATATTCAAGTAAAGTTGCAAAAGCAACACTTAGCTTACTAACATTTCCTCTTTATGATATATGACTTGATTTCGATCTTGATAAAAAAGCATAATATTTACAAAAACGACTTTGCCAATGTGACATTAGTGCGTAGTTTATCACTATACTCACAACAGCCAATCGAGATGCATATCAAAGTCATACTACTTATATCAACATACTTTCGCAGTTTGTTGCAGGTAGTAAGGTGACACCGAGTTTTGACTTGGTTAAGCATGGTCCATGGAGAAAGGAGATGAGCAAGCATTGTTGTGCCAAACAAAGATCTTCCAAAAGGATCTTGGTTTACGCTTTCGACAAATCAATAGTGGAAATCCTTGCAATATTCGTATGGATAAAGAAATGTTAAGGAGGAAACCAGTAATCAAGTATTAATTGTTATTAAAAACCACAAATCAGCAAACAAGATACAACTTTTTTTTCTTTTTATCCATATGTAATGATTTGATTCTCACTACTCTATGAAAACTATGCATATCCATTTAGGTTCATAATTACAACTTGATTATTAGTAGAAGATTAAGAGAGAAATTAGGTAAATTAAGACATTAATTGTTTAAAAAAGTTTAGAAAATGTTTTTAAAACCAGACCGGACTTCCAGTTGGACTGTTAACTATGAACCAAACTGCATTAAACGAGATCTTCATCTTGCGAAAAACCTTTCCGGTTGACGGGTTTTAAATACCTTGATGAACCGGGTTAGAGTCTGAACTAAGACCCACTGTCATTTTTTTTAAAATTTTTACAATTTTAAATCTCCAAACTAAAAAACAAGAATGGGTCTAGTCTCTACTTGTCTTGATTAAGTTAGAATAATTTGGCTTTGGAAAAAAAGTGACCTTTGTCCAATCAAATAAATCTTCAATTATTTATTTTCCTACCTAAATACGCATCATGAAATTTTGCCAAACACATAAAAACAAAAAATAATTATTTAAGAAAAATAGTGAGTTGATCCTAAAATGATTTGATGTGTGAAAATCATAATTATTTTACATATATAGTAACTAAATATACATATATTATTTAATTTAAATCATGTATATGACTGAAATGTACACGGTGAAATATTTTATACTTTTGAATAAATTCTCGAAAGTAGGGCTGTGCAACGGTTCAGAACCGGACCAAACCGAACCGAACCAGAACCGTTAGTTGCTAAATTTAAGAACCGGAACCATACCGTATTATAACGGTTCCGGTTCGGTTCCGAACCGGTTAAATGGTTCTCGTGTAAACGGTTCTCGCGGGAACCGGTTGAAAATTAAATCCTAAAATTAACAATTCAATAGAAACGAATCAAACCATTTAAAACATTAACTAAGAGTTGCAACATTCAAAGTCCAAACCAACCAAAATAAGGAAAATTGTTTTTAATAAACCAACCTTTGCCCCATTGGTAAATAATAATGCTACCTACAGATTTGGTAGTTAATAATCCTACGTTTCAATATGTTGGTACTCAATAGACCTCCGTTAGTTTTTTTTAACTGAAGTTAGTTTTTAAGTTTTATTTATTACACAAACAGTCCCTGTAGTTATAATTAACTAGTTTTAAGTTTTATTTATTACACAAACAGTCCCTGTAGTTATAAAAAAAAATCATAAAAATAAAAAAAAAATCTAAAAATTAAAAAAATTCAAAAAAATCATAAAAATTCAAAAAAATTCAAAAAAATTCTAAAAAATTCAAAAAAAAATCATAAAAAATCATAAAAATTCTAAAAAAATAAAAAAAAATTCTAAAAAAATCAAAAAAATCATAAAAAACCATTTTCGACCCGGACCGTTTCGACCCGTACCGTTTCGACCCGGACCGTTTCGACCGGCCACCACCACCACCACCGCCACCACCACAGCACCGCCACCACCACCACTACCACAGCACCGCCACCACCACCACAGACCGTTTCGACCCGCCACCATCACCACCGCCTCGACCCGCCACCACCACCACCGCCACCGCCGCCACCGCCACCGCCACCGCCACCACCGCCACCACCACCACCGCCACCACCACCACAGCACCGCCACCGGTACGGTACGGTTCGAAACGGTACGGGTCGAAACGGTCCGGGTCGAAACGGTCCGGGTCGAAACGGTACGCGTCGAAACGGTTCGCGTCGAAACGGTTCGCGTCGAAACGGTACGGGTCGAAACGGTACGGGTCGAAAACGGTACGGGTCGAAAACGGTTCGGGTCGAAACGGTACGCGTCGAAACGGTCCGGGTCGAAACGGTACGGTTCGAAACGGTACGCGTCGAAACGGTACGCGTCGAAACGGTTCGCGTCGAAACGGTCCGGGTCGAAACGGTCCGGGTCGAAACGGTCCGGGTCGAAAACGGTTTTTTATGATTTTTTTAGAATTTTTTTGATTTTTTTAGAATTTTTATGATTTTTTATGATTTTTTTTTGATTTTTTTAGAATTTTTTTGATTTTTTTTGAATTTTTATGATTTTTTTGAATTTTTAGATTTTTTTTTTATTTTTATGATTTTTTTTATAACTACAGGGACTGTTTGTGTAATAAATAAAACTTAAAACTAGTAAATTATAACTACAGGGACTGTTTGTGTAATAAATAAAACTTAAAAACTAACTTCAGTTAAAAAAAACTAACGGAGGTCTATTGAGTACCAATATATTGAAACGTAGGATTATTAACTACCAAATCTGTAGGTAGCATTATTATTTACCAATGGGGCAAAGGTTGGTTTATTAAAAACCAATTTTCCCCAAAATAAAAGTAGCAAAGCAACAATAAAAAATTTCAAGCCATAAAACAAACTCTAAATAAAACTATTACAACCATCGTGTTAACAATTAAAACAAGCGATACACTATTTATATACACATTTACAATTCGATCAACATTGATTTGATTATTTTTGTTCAATTTTTATTTTCACATACTGAAAACTATATGTATCAGAAAGCAAACATCTAGAAAGAAAATATATGGAATCATAAAAAAGGTCATGTAGAATAGCGTATGTGTATTTGCAGGGTGTTGATGGAGATGAACTTGTATGATAGCAATTAAGTATAGGGTTGAGAGATGGAGAAGAATTAGAAAATGAAAGATGAGATCGTGGAATGTATATAAGAGGAGGGAATAAGAATTAGGATGGTCTTATGATGTTGAAAAGCCCATTAATAAAACAGGTTTTAAATATTTATAATCCCAACTGGTTCTAACGGTTCTTTAACCGGAACCGAACCGGCAACCGTTTTTACCCAAATTTAAGAACCGGAACCGGACCCTATATACTAAAATACGGTTTGGATCTAGCGGTTCCGGTTCGGTTCCCCAGTTCTGACGGTTCTGAACTGTATACTGCTCAGCCCTACTCGAAAGATATACTCTGAAATTCAATACTAATAAAAACGTAAAGAAAAAAGTAGATACATGAAATCTTCCAAGTATAGATGGTAAAATAAAAATAAACAATTTTATATAATACAAATTGTTGCTTTTTAGATGTTCTAATAATATTTACAAGACTTTTTAGGATAATCAATGACTGATTTTTTTTGTGAATTGTGTGTCTATTCAAAAAGATATTATCATATCTAATCATTTCAACAATAAAAAACAGGTAACAATTAAATTCGGTGGAAGCTCCTTATCTATATAGTTCTAGATTTTTTTTTTTAAATTCATTAAAAAACACCTCTGACCCAAACGGGCAAAAGGCCAAACAACACACACACCCCCGATCCAAACGGGCAAAGGGCAAAAATTACATCATATACCAATCACCCCAACTAATATAATTACAGGACGTTCTATTTTTAACCCAAACGTAACCTCTAGATTTAATCTCCCCAACAATCTCCCGAGGACTTCACCTGATTTGATTGAAAACCAACTCGTTCCTTTCCATATGCACCGGCATGAAATTATCACCAAGCCTTGAATGGGTTTTTTTTTTTTTTTTTTGTGCTTTCTTTCCAACTTGATAATAATTATGGATATCCAGAATGTCTTTGAAATCGAAAATAAATATCGTGGGGATTTTACACCAGGCACTAATGTCTGCCCAAACCCTATATGCCAATGAGCAAGTGGTAAAAAGATCCTCCATTGTTTCCTCAAAATCGTTAAAACAAAATCTATATAGTTCTAGATGGGGCATTTCACCTTTTCAACTTTAAGCATCAATGACACATTCTAAAAATTATTATCATCATTGTCACAATTTAATTCATTAAAATTTTGAAAAATATGGCATTTTTGTTAACTTTTAAAACAAGTCTTATACATTTAATACATAATTACATAACTAATTGAAACAAAAAAAAAAGTTAGAACCGCAAAACACTCGTACACAATGAAGACTATTCTGCTACGTAACAAACGTATGTACTGTAATTAAATTTAAAGCAACATGCACAATTGTTAATGAGGTTTCAAAGTTTTGATCAAACTTTCGCATATATCATATGTACCATAATTAAAGCAACATATACAATTGTAAACGTAGTTTTAAAGTCAGATCAGTGTTTCTCATACATCATTTTTATTATTTTTATGGCACATGTATTATAGATTTGTGCTGTATAATATAATATAACAATATAATATTATGACGTACATAGAAAACGAGACAAAAATGAAAGTAGTTTAAAAATCATTTTGGTAAATAGAAAAAGAAAAAGACAGCAAAATAAAAATCAAATTGAAAATGACAAGAAAAGAAAATCACAATTAAAGCACGTATACAGGCGTTAAAGCATCCATAACATAACAAAGGTGAAAGGTGTATGTATGTCTTCAACACAATCACGAGACTCCATTAATACTTTTAACCATAATCATCAATCGGTAAATTCGTAACAAATTAAACTCAACACACAAATGAAATTCAATAACTCGTTAGAAGGCTCAAATATGAAATTAAACCGTCACATACGCAAAATTCAATACTTAGTGATGCTCCTACAACTAACTCGATGAGTAAATTTATACGAAAATGTAAACCGAAGATTACCGCATCAGACAAATAAGCACGATCAGGATCATCTACGAAAATGTACAAAGTGTGTTAACATACAAAACTTACAAAGCTAATGTTTTTTCTGAAAAAAACATGGTGGTATTTTCACAATTATTTACTTGTAGGGTAATTATCAAAATTACCCTACAAAGATCAAAATTACATTACAAGATCATTTGTAGAGTAATTATGATACTTACAAAATTACCCTACAAGATCAAAATCACCCTACAAAGATCATGTGTAGAATAACTATAATACTTTACAAAATTATCATATAAGATCAAAATTACCCTACAAGATCATTTACAAAATTACCCTACAAAATAAAATAAAAAATTACCCTACAAGATCATTTATAGGTTAATTTTGATAATTACTCTACAAGTTTTAATTACAAAAATGTTACAACGTTTTTTAAGCAAAACCTTCACTTCGTACGATAACACTCTTTGTATTTGATCTTTTGTCTTAATTTATATTGATTAGACATTATCTTTAAGTGGCAAGTTGAAATACATTAAATGGGTGAAGTAGATTAAAATGTATCCAGATGTTTTCGATGTACTATGTTGCTTTATTAAAACAAGCGTTAATAAGCTTAAAGTAACTCACTCGACTCAATTTAGAAGTGCTTTTACACAAGCCTATTTTCACCGAGCCGTTTTAACCCGTCATGATTAGAAAATAGGCTCTTTTTTCTCCTTCTTAACCCATCATGATCAGTTTTTTATATGGTAAAAAGTTAAGACGACTAGTTCATGAAAACCAGAGCCGTCTCCGAGAACACTAAAAAAATTTTAGGCCTCGGGCGACAAAAGGAATTGGGCCCAAAATTATGATTAAGGGAAAATGAATAAAAAATTAAAACCTTAGTGATTGAGTTGAGCCAAAACTTGAACTTGGGACCTCTATGTTACCTTAAGATGGTTTTTCCACTTCATCACCAACACTCTTTTGCAAAACAAATGGATGCATATATTAAATATATAATTTTTTTTTATATATATAAAAGCTTATAAAAACTTTTCGGGCCCTTTGAAAATTTGGGCCTCAGGCGACAGCACGGTTTGGCCGGCCCTGATGAAAACTTTGTTAGGCGGGAGCATTTATCTTGTAAAATATGCCATGCCCCATTTTCAATGGATGATAGAAATAAGCTTCTGAAAATAGAAAGTAGGCTCTTTTTTCTCCTTCTTAAAATGGAAACCTCTTATCGTCACCACAGCCAAGCATTAGCCCACGATTGAATGTTTATTGTACCCCACCCCATATTTCCTTTCTGGTGCCCACAAAAGCTATCAACCATTCATCATCTTACTTAAACTTTTTTAAAAATAGATAATAATGTACCGAGTGAAAAGACGAAATAAGACCTTACGACCCCTTAAAGTTTTAAATAGATGATGGAATGGTGAAATTTTCAGTACCCTTTTTCTTTTCGTCAAAAGTAAAGGCATCGTTTCCAACCAAAACACGTTTGTTGCAGTCAAAATCTTATCAAATTTTGTTATACGTCTTCTTTTTTAGTTTTTTGGTGTTGATGGATATCGAATGGTATTTTCATCTTTTTTTTATCAATATATTTGTTGTCGGTTCTTGCAACAATGCTTCAATAGTTAAAGATTAATTGTCTCTCTATTTCATATGTTTTCTTCTTGAACGGCTCTCAGTATCATATGTATTGTATTGTTAAGCAAAACCCATCGATAAAGCTTAAGATTCTTAAAGATATAAAAAGTTACATAGCCAAAAATCCTCCAATTCAGTTGTTTTTTTTCCGAATGATTCGAGTATAAACCATCGATAAAGCTTAAGATTCTTAAAGATATAAAAAGTTACAAACCACTCAACACAGACAAAATTAAGAAACCGACCACGAAACCATAATAAACCATGGCCTGGATTCTATGTCTTCTATCTTGAAGAAAGAAAGCTTACATATGCATAACTATCTCCAATAAACTATTTTTTTAAACAAACTAGTGTGTTTTTCAATGACGCGCGTTGCGCGAAAGGCATTGGTGTTTTCGACCTACATTATCCTGCAACTCTTCTTTTAACTGTTTCACTTCTTGCAAAGACTGAACGTAGACCCTAACTCTTGTTTCACCACTTAATCATTGTAAAAATTACAGGATTCATGTTTGGGGCATGGGTTGACACGTGGACTTCGAGCCTCCCCGCTGGTGAGTGACGTGTTGGGTCAGTTAAGACAAAAAAAGCCTAAAGCGTTAGGTAGATTTCGAATAGGGCGAGCTTGTCAAACGGCTTCCGCTCCTTGCCCCGGAACTCGATGTTGCTTTAAAACGGTCGTAGCTCGCGCCACTTGTGTTGGCACGCGTTTAAATTGTGCCGGTCGTTCCCCACGTTGTGCCGATAGCTAGCGAAAGCTTCCGGCCAGTAACGGGTCTCACCGGGTTGGCGGCCCTTCATCGCGTTGTGCCGGTATCAAGTGTGGGTAGCAGGTTCGGATAGGTGGAGTGAACGGTTGGGGTAGCGATGTGGACAGGAGGTGGGGTTGGGGGGTTTTATAGTGATTTGGGTGAACCGTTTGGCTTGGCCAAACGGTTATTTTTTAAAATTTTAACCTAGCCGCTATGGCGTAGCCAACCCAGCTAATGAGAGCCAGCCACGGAGGACCGCTAGGCATGCCCAACGCCCGGGCTGAAACTCCCGCCCAAGAGGCGACGCCGAAACCCAAGAACGGTTATTTTTTAAAATTTAAACCTAGCCGTTATGGCCTAGCCAACCCAGCCAATGAGAGCCGGCCACGGAGGACCGCTAGGCATGCCCAACGCCCGGGCTGAAACTCCCGCCCAAGAGGCGACGCCGAAACCCAAACCCACCCGGGGTGGTGACTTGGGCATTTGTACCCAAACCACGGCCCAACCCTCGCCTCATACCTCATAGTCTAATAAATGAATATAACGTATTGCTCAATATTAAAATTTTAACGTAGCCGCTATGGCCTAGCCAACCAAGCCAATGAGAGCCGGCCACGGAGGACGTAGCGCCAACCGGTTATTTTTTAAAATTTAAACCTAGCCGCTATGGCCTAGCCAACCCAGCCAATGAGAGCCGGCCACGAAGGACCGCTAGACATGCCCAACGCCCGGCTGAAACTCCCACCCAAGGGGCGACGCCGAAACCCAAACCCACCCGGGGTGGTGACTTGGGCATTTGTACCCAAACCACGGCCCAACCCTCGCCCCATACCTCATAGTCTAATAAATGAATATAAGGTATTGCTCAATATAAAAAACATCACATCTATGGCCTAGCCAACCCAGCCAATGAGAGCCGGCCACGGAGGACTGCTAGGCATGCCCAACGACCGGGCTGAAACTCCCGCCCAAGGGGTGACGCCGAAACCCAAACCCACCCGGGGTGGTGACTTGGACATTTGTCCCAACCCTCGCCCTATACCTCATAGTCTAATAAATGAATATAAAGTATTGCTCGATATAAAAAAATCAAATAATAAATAAAGAAAAAAAAATGAAAACTGAATGATACTGTTCATTTAGTTTTCATTTTATCATATAGTAATTATAGTCACGTATACGTCTATCAAAAAATTAAACTATTAATTAATACAAATAAATAAGTATAAAAATATTCTTATACCTTGGGTAAGGTTAGTGTAAAAATAACATTTTTCCTACAAAATATAAAAACTCTATGTAGGCATGGTGTTTTATATTCTTTTGATATGATATAACATAGAAAAACATCAAACACAACAATATATAACATAATCATATGTATTCTAGGTATTTAATTTAAAAAACACTCTGATTAAATTCTTTGCATGCTGATTTAGATTTCATCCCTGTAATACATTTAATTGTGTTTTAAATTGTTACGTTTGGTGTTTTTCTATATAATACCATATCATCATCATACTCAGTAAATCTCACCAATAGCAAAACTAAGGTAGAGTCTGAGAAGGGTAAGATGTAGAAGTCTTACCTCTACCCATAGGAATTGAAAGATTGCTTCCAGTAAGACCTCGACTCGATAATTTAACATATCAAAAGAATATAAAACATCATACCAAAAATTTAAAACATCATGCCTACATAGATTTTTTTACACTTTGTACGAAACATGCCCTTTTTACAGGAACCCTTACCTACCCTTATAATAGAGTTAATTGCCAAAATCGTCCCTGAGCTTTGGGCACGTTTGTCATTTTCGTCCAAAAATACCTTTTTGTACCATTTTGCCCCCCACGTTTGGCATTTTTTGTCATTGTCATCCAAATGACTAACTTAGTTAAAAAACATTGTTTAATTAGGGGTATGTTTGAAATTTTACATTTATAAGTAGGGGTATTTTGGTCTTTTGGTTTTATCATTTTATATTAATAGGAAAAACATTCTTCTTCATCCCTAGTCACCCACCTGCACCTCCACCACCACCCCACCAGCCATTACCACCATTACCAAATTTGAAACATTACCACACCAGCCATAGCCACCATTGTCGGATCTAAAACCCCACCCAATTCTATCAAAATTCGTTCAACAAAATAACAACAATTCAATTTTTTTAAAATTTCCCGTAAAAAAACCTGTTGACATCTCCTTGATTTGACTCAATTCTTGAACAAATCCAAAACGTATTGAGCCCTACTCGACTTAATTAAAACGAATTCTAAGGTTTCTAAACAAAATTAGCATGATGAATGAAACTGAAGCAAATGTAACATCGCTCCATCTGAGCAATTGGGTCAGTTTCTACCTCCTTCACCTCTCCCTTGAACACATCTTTACCAGAAGTCAGATCCACACCCGAACAGAACAACTGACCCAACCCGGACTGTCACACCCCTAAAATACCACTTGCGGAAACACCGTGGGGCGTGTGACGTACCAGAATCTTAGCCACCAATCACATTGAACCCATAAATATATTTAAATAAAACTTTCATTTATTATCATAAAGCGTTACAAAACGTTACATATAATTCAATGTACACAGCGGAAGCATAACTCATTTGTTAAGTGTTTCATAAACCACGCGTACGTAAACCATTAGACTTGTGTAGCGATACCATGTATCTCGACCCATGACCACTCCAGCCTTCCAGACAGCAAGTTCCATGACATAACCCTATAGACCTGCAAGCATGCAGACAAGTGTGTCAGACGACGCTGGCGAGTTTAAAGTTTGTTAACGTGTTTAGTTACCAGTTACCAGATTAAAACGTTTCACAGATTCATTGTTGTTAATCACACGCTTACCGCCGATGGCTCCAGATTATTTGCCCTAAACCCCAATGCCTCTATCAAAGCATTGGTCAAGATGGAGGTCATTAGTTCACTCCCGACCTCCTCGGTGCGGTGTGAGGGTGCCAAACCTAAATAGTGCTATTAACTAATACCCCGTTGCCCTACAAGCAACAAATCCTAATATGGTTATCGATGACAGTCAGTTTTACAACTTGGGAAAAGAGCAGTGAACTCACCTTGGTTTGCTCGGTATGACTAGTTACTCGTTTACAGTTGGTCAACCAAATCCTAATATGGTTATCGATGACAGTCAATTTCGTTAACACGTAATGCAAATTATAACACATAATACACGAGTGTCATACACACATCATCGTACAAGTTGTAACAATTGATCATGAAATCCAATAATCCATATCATACAAATACAACATCATATGATAGATGTCTGGGCCTCATACCAGTTCATTTACATGTTCACAATTACTGAGTCAAAGCCTATGGCATTCATGAATACGAAGTAAGTTCACATTCACTTGGTTCACATATAAATTATAATGATAGTGTACATTTCAAGTAGTGATTCCTGAATAGCACATAGCACTTATACAAACTCATTCAAATCCATGATTCACATATATGCTTCGTAACAATGCTTAACAGTTAAGTGTGTGCTATACATAAAACCAATCCATGTTTCATCGGTCACAATTAATCATCATCAACAGTCAGCAATATGATTTCATTATCATGCACAATCACCAACACAATCAACTTAGTCCACCGTTCCGTTTGTTAACCTTATCGGCGAAAAACCCATTGTTCATTATTACCATGTCGACGAAACACCCATTGTAACCATGTCGACGAAACACCCAATGTCCGTTGTAACACCCCGTGTTTTCACAAGTCAAAGTCAAAGTCAAGGTCAAAGTCAGCGACCGATTTCGCGCGACTTGACTCGTAGAAAAGTCTTTATTTTAATTATATTATGTGGAGTAAGTGTTGTTACTTGCAATAATCGAAATGTGTTAATCGTATTTCAATCGACCTACGACTGTGAATTATAGGCAGTAACAATGCGATAAAGTTAATCAACTAACAATCAAGCTATACTAATCGAATCGACATCGAATCGCAACTCGAACTGTGTATTTTACTTACTGTTATACGTGCGTGTGTGCCTTACGTGTTACCTGTGCATGTTTACTTATGTATGGTTGTGGTAATCAAGCGAACTCAATCGAAACTCGAATCTAACTCGAATGCAAACGAACTCGAACCCGAATTCGATCAAACCGTGTTACATACGAAGTAGTTGGGACTAAAAGTAATTTGACTAGAAAACCCTATCGAATCGTTCGCAATCGAACCCGAAACATCGAAAGAACGTCGCACCGAACGCACCTTTCAGTCGACATCCAGACGGATGGTCCAATCCGCACGGATGACCAATCCGCACGGATTGCCAATCCACACGGATGACCAATCCGCACGGATGTACAATCCGGGTGACCTGCAATCCGCACGGATCACCCTTTCCTCTTTTGGCATCCTATAAATACCCGGGTCACTCTCCAAACTTTCCACTTTTGGCAAGTGACGTCCGACCAGCACACATTCTTCACCTTTTCTTCGATTCCTCGCAATCCAGGTAAGATCTCGCTCTAAATCCTGTACATTCTTGATCTATACACAATTCCACATCTTTCTATCTTTCAAATCTTAACTTTCAACCGAGAAATCATTAAGATTTGAGGTATTCTCGGGTGACGTCATCATGAAGTTCTCATGAACTTCAAGTGTGACCTCATTCCACCAAGAATAACTCGGATCTGAACGGTTTCCACAAGATTTTACAATAACTTCACCTAAATCTAAACTTTTCAAAGGATAAAAGAGTTGAGAGAAATAAACACAAGTTTTCTCCTTCTTTTACCCTCGAAAACGGTATGGATCGGATCAGTTCTAGTCTTCCACTCGATATTAGTGATGCACTAGTCCTTGATCTGGATTCTACCCGCAAGACACCTGATTTCGGGTTAGACCGGAATGACCGTTCTAAACCGCCAACAGGCCGAGTTAGGGTGATTCCTGGCCGGCTTAGTCATTCGGGTAAGAATGCGAATTCCAAAAGGTTGCCACGTAATCAGAACGTCTCGATAGAACGACAAAGGCGACCAAGAGCAGACGGACGGAACAGCCAGAACGAGAGGCTGTCCGCACGAGGATGTTGTCCGCACGGACTGGCTGTCCGCACGGACAGATCATCCGGACGGGTTGTCATCCGGACGAACTGCACTTGGGACCCACAACCAAACCAGGTATGAGTATCGACGAATGAATAATCCGCACGGGCAACACCCTGAATGGATTACTCTTCGGATCATGAGATACTAAGACCTTAAACGATTACCAACATGTTCATCCGCACGGATAGACCGTCCGGACGGATTACACCCACTTCATCAAGTGACCCTGCCTCAAAGTTGTGTCCGCACGAACTACCGTCCGCACGGATTGTCGTCCGCGCGACCGGCTTGAAGGGCAGAGATACTTAGTTGTTTTCTAAATGCTACAATGAAAACTCCAAAGCACAAACCATCATAAACAAACACATCCTTAGCTTAGGAAGAAACAATCCACTCGAAGAGTTATCCGCACGAGTGAGTTATCCGTACGAATGACTAATCCGGACAGATTACCACCCGCACGGATTGATAATCCGCACGGAATGCCAATCCGCACAGATGAGTAATCCGCACGGATAACAAGTCTGCACGATCAACTCTGTATTGTTTTACATGCCACTTATCGTTATACTGTCGAATCTATTCAGGCTAACCGTACTCGCTAAGCGCTCCCTTCAATCCATTAATCGCTGTGAGTATACTCGAACCCTTTTTGCTTTTAGCACTTTTGGGTGTTACATACGTTACGAATATTCAAACTACAATTATCACACTACTCAAGCTGTTTTAACGCTAACCTTATTTTAGCGTATGTGACAGGTGCTTAGGATGCACACATGGTAGGAATTTGAAGCTAGAATAACGCTCTAGAGCCTAACAAATAGTTGTCTGTAGATATTAAATCAAAGGTCTCTAGAAGCAGATAAACAACTGCTGGAAGCAAATAAACAATTGCCAGAAGTAGTTGAACGACTACTCTATTTTGAAATCTGAGTTGTCGGAACAGAATATTTGTCTGGACTTTATTTGTAATAATTTGTTTACTGTTTGAGACATGGTATGGGACATGTTATTTTAAATTGAATAGTAATGATAATTGTTATAGAAACTTCTGGACAATCTGTTTCGCTCAGTGCCACGCCCCGATGATTCCGCCATCGGTTGGGGGTGTGACAGATTGGTATCAGAGCCATAACTATAGGGAATTAGGCAAGACTTGACCTAGTCCGGGTCAAGGCCTTAAGAGACCTAGTCTATAGTTAGGAACCCACGGACCGACTTATGCAAAATTATTAGAGATTTTGTATGAGTTTGCTACTATCTCCTCATATTCCTCGCACACGCTATACTATCACTGCACTCGAATTTTCTACTATAAATGAGCAATCAAGTCTAGAATAGGCGTGAAAACCGCAAACTCCCGACTAAAGATTGCTTAAATTAACTCGAATTTTTAATTACAAACGAGGAGAATTATGCCAAGTTAGGGGTGAAACCCATATTTTGATGAAGAATCTCCTCAATTTTATCAAAACAAGAACAAAGTTGTCAAGCCAGGGGTGAAACCTTAACCTTGACGACTTGTTCTGCATACTCTACGAAACTCTCACCAAAGTCTCGATGGACTCCAACGACCTGAAGTCACAATATGACTAACGGGATGCGTGCCAAATGCCCAAGAATCGAGGCAAAGGCACAGCCCTGAAGGTTAAACGTGCGCAACGGATCCTTGTGAATAGTCGAACCACTTTGGTTAGTCAAAGTCTACTAGCCGCAGACAATCTATTTCTCGACTTTTAAGTGTTTCGATTTTGAGTCCACAACTGCTGATTCTGATGTTTCGTCGATTTTATGTGCTTATATGTCTACCTGTTTATGTGTTGGGGATTTACTCGATTTTGCTTTCACTTCGATCGACACGCACGACTCGCACTGCATTTCTATCTCAAATCGCTAACAAATCGCTAAATTATGGACGACTTTATGCTACGTTTATACTACACGACTCGATACGAGCGCTATATTCGAACAATCGCAGACTTGGAATGATAGGTTTCTGTTTTCTGATTGCCTCTATTGGTCAAATGTATATGTGCTTTCCTTGCTTCTGTGCCCTGAATGCTTAGAAATTTTGTGACTATGTGCCTATGTGATTATGTGATTTCATGATGATACGTGTTCCTGCGCTTTAGTAGTAGTAAAAACGTGTGTGGTGAGATTCGAATACATTGTGTTGAGTCCTGTGACGATGTCTGTTGCAGACAATGTCAACTGGACCATCGTCAGGATCCCATCGCACGCCACTCTCTCGTCAGGAGAAGAGGGACAAACGCCTTGCTTCCATTATCGCGAAAAGTGTGGCAAAAGCCGTGAGTGACGTTTACAAGAATGCTAGCAAGTCGTCTGAGGAATCAAGGATCGAAGCCCCGAAAGCTCCCGCAAGGCCCTTCAATTTTAAGCAATTCAAGTCGTGTGGGCCAAAGGAATTCACTGGCGAAGGAGGTCCAACTGCGCTATTCCAATGGTTTGATTCCATTGAGGTCACTCTGCGACAGAGTGGTTGCCCTGATGACCTTCGAACTCTGAATGCTACCGGCGTTTTCCAGTCCCGTGCTCTAGACTGGTGGACGGCCGAGAGGAACAAGCGAGGGAATGATGCAGCCAACGGTCTGTCGTGGGACGAGCTCAAGAATGTCATGCTAGAGGAATTCTGCCCTCCTCACAAACGTCAAAAGCTAGAGGATGAATTTTGGCACATACAACAGAAGGATGGAGACAATGCTGGTCTTACTGCTCGTTTCAAGCAGCTCAGCATTATCTGTCCCGATCAAGTCAAGACCCCGGAGATCACCATCAAGAAGTACATCCGAGCTTTGCCCGACTGCGTCGCAGATTTCGTGCAAGCGGCTAAGACTACCACGATCGAGGAAACCTATCTGTTGGCCGCTGAAATCAATGACAAAAGGGTTAAAGCTGGTGTCTGGGACAAGACTTCGAAGCATCTTCACCAAGCTATCACTACCGCACCAACTGCTGAACCCACCTCCTCAAGCAACAAGAGGAAAAACAAGAGAAAGAACAGCTCCAACAACAAGAACTGTGCGATTACTGCTGCACCAATTCAAGCCGTACCTGTCCAACAGCGTCAAGTAGCGGCGCCTGTGGCCAATGCACCACCTGCAAAGCGTGCATACACTGGACCACATCCACTCTGCCCTACTTGCACCTATCATCACCCGAGTGCTATTCAATGCCGCTTCTGTGCTCATTGCAACGTATACGGCCACTTCACTACCAACTGTCGTATTCGTCAAGCTCCTGCCAATCAAGCTCTACTCACTGCCCCACAGGGTCAACAAGCTCCTCCGGCACCCGCAATCAAAGCCAGAGCCTGCTTCTCATGTGGCGACCCGAATCATTTCGCCAACATGTGCCCAAACAGGGTCGTGAAACAAGAACCACAGCAGCCGTAGCCTCAGCAACAACAGCAGCAGCAACAACAAGCCGCACGTGCCAGAACCTTCAATCTCAATGTGCGTCAAGCCCAGGCCGACAACAACGTGGTCAATGGTACGTTCCTTGTGAATGGTATTTATGCTTCATGTTTGTTTGATACTGGAGCCGATAATTGCTTTGTGTCGTTCGAATTTGAGAAACTCCTTAGTCGTAAACGTTCCCGACTCTCCTCTGCATTTGATGTTGAAGTCGCTACCGGAAGAACCGCCGCCGTTAATTCCGTTCTCCGTGATTATACCCTCGAGCTCAACAATCACATCTTTTCAATCGACCTTATTCCGATGCAACTCGGAAGTTTCGACATCATAATAGGCATGGATTTTCTTCGAGAAAACCATGCCGAAGTCGTGTGTTTCGATAAAATGATTCGTTTTTCGCTCGCGAATGGTGACTTGTTATGTGTTTATGGCGATACTACTTCAAAAGGGCTCAAGCTTATGTCATGCCTGCAAGCTAGCAAGTATCTTCGTAAGGAATACAGGGCGTTCTTGACTACCGCCTAATCGCGATATTGACTTTCGTATCGACCTCATTCCTGGAGCTAACCCTATTGCTAAAGCTCCTTATCGACTCGCGCCATCCGAAATGCGCGAACTCTCAACCCAACTCCAGGAATTACTTGAGAAAGGCTTCATTCGCCCGAGCACCTCTCCTTGGGGCGCGCCAGTCCTTTTCGTAAAAAAGAAGGATGGGTCGTTCAGGATGTGCATCGACTATCGGGAATTGAATAAGTTGACTATCAAGAACCGCTATCCCCTACCTCGAATCGATGATTTGTTTGATCAACTACAAGGCGCTACGTGTTTCTTGAAGATCGATCTACGTTCAGGATATCATCAACTGCGCATACAAGAGGAGGATATACCCAAAACCGCGTTTCGTACTCGATACGGTCATTACGAATTCGTTGTCATGCCCTTTGGCTTAACAAACGCACCAGCAGTTTTTATGGATCTCATGAATCGCGTGTGTAAACCATATCTCGACCGATTCGTCATCGTATTCATCGACGACGTCTTGATCTATTCCAAATCGAAGGCCGAACACGCGCAACATCTACGTTTGGTCCTCGAGTTACTCCAGGGGAACCAACTCTATGCCAAGTTCTCTAAGTGCGAATTCTGGTTGGAGGAAGTTCAATTTCTGGGTCACATTGTAAATAGTCAAGGCATTCACGTCGACCCTGCGAAGATTGAAGCTGTCAAGAGCTGGGTTACGCCTAGGAATCCGTCTGAAGTCCGTTCCTTTCTTGGACTGGCGGGCTATTATCGACGATTTATTGATGGATTCTCGAAGATTGCTGTACCACTTACCTCTCTTACACATAAGGACCAGCCTTTTGTCTGGGGAACCAAACAAGAGACTGCCTTTCGAACCCTCAAACATATGCTTTGCAATGCTCCTGTTCTCACACTACCCGACGGAAACAATGATTTCATTGTCTACTGTGACGCTTCCAACCTTGGTCTTGGTTGTGTTCTCATGCAACGGGACAAGGTCATAGCTTACGCATCTCGACAGCTCAAAATCCACGAGAAGAAATACACAACCCATGATCTCGAGCTAGGCGCTGTTGTTTTTGCGTTAAAGATTTGGCGACACTACCTGTATGGTACCAAGTGTATGATCTTCACCGATCATAGGAACCTACAACACATCTTTAATCAGAAGGAACTTAATATGCGTCAACGCCGATGGGTAGAACTTCTCAATGATTATGACTGTGAGATTCGTTACCACCCAGGCAAAGCAAATGTTGTCGCCGACGCACTTAGCAGACGGAGCTACCTGCTTAGCACCCGTAATGTTCAAGCCCAGCACAACCTCGAAACTCTCATCCGCGACGCTCAACATGCGTGTTTCAACGAACGCACTTTGAAGAAGGAACGAATCTACCACGATGGGGCCCAACTTGTGAGCAAATCGAACGAGATATTCCACTTTTTAGACCGAATTTGGATTCCCAAGCGAACCGATTTGCGACAGATTATCATGGACGAAGCCCATAAATCCCGCTATTCTATTCATCCCGGTGCCGACAAGATGTACCAGGATCTTCGTTATAAGTACTGGTGGCCAGGTATGAAACGGGATATCGCGCTCTACGTCGGAAGATGCCTAACTTGTGCTAGGATCAAGGCTGAACATCAAAGACCCTCTGGCTTGCTCGAACAACCACCAATTCCCATGTGGAAGTGGGAGAGCATAGCTATGGATTTCGTAACCAAGCTTCCAACCACGTCATCAGGCCATGACAGCATTTGGGTTGTTGTTGACCGTTTGACCAAATCAGCTCACTTTCTGCCAATACGAGAAGACTACAAGGTGGAACGATTAGCCCGAATCTACACCGATGAGATCATTTGTAGACATGGGACGCCTCGTGACATCATCTCTGATCGTGATGCTCGGTTTACTTCTCGATTGTGGGAAACGTTTCAAACGGCACTCGGTACAACGCTTAATCTAAGTACCGCTTTCCACCCACAAACCAACGGTCAGACTGAAAGAACGATTCGTACTCTTGAAGACATGCTCCGTTCGTGTGTTCTAGACTTCAGTGGTAATTGGGACAAACACCAGTCGTTGGTCGAATTCTCGTATAACAACAGCTACCAGGCTAGCATCCAGATGGCACCTTTCGAGGCATTATACGGAAGAAGATGTCGATCGCCCATTGTGTGGCACGAGATCGGTCACTCGCAACTAACCGGTCCGGAGCTGCTACAAGAGACGACAGACAAAATTTTTCAAATTCGAGACAACCTAGCGAAAGCTCGGGATCGACAGAAAGTTTACGCCGATAAAAAGCGCAAGCCCCGTGAATTTGGCGTTGGTGACTACGTACTCCTAAAGGTATCGCCTTGGAAGGGTGTAGTCCGATTCGGCAAGAAGGGAAAACTCGCGCCTCGATATGTTGGACCTTTTAAGATTCTGGAAAGGATCGGAAAAGTCGCCTACAGACTCGAATTACCGGAGGAACTTAGCAACGTCCACCTGACTTTCCACGTATCAAACCTCCGAAAGTGCATCGCCGACCACGATTTACATGTCCCTCTAGACGACCTACAAGTGAACGAAACACTACACTTCGTGGAAAAGCCTGTCGAAATCATGGATCGCCAAACCAAGCAGCTCAGGCGCTCGCGCATTCCTATTGTGAAGGTCCGATGGGAAGGCAAACGCGGCGCAGAGTTCACTTGGGAACTCGAAAGCGACATGAAAACAAAGTATCCACAGTTGTTTAGTTAGGGAAGCGTTATAGAGAAAGTGAGTTGTGATTCTAGTGTTTTGTACGATTTCAAGTTAATCAATAGAATCACGTTATATTGTACGTCTAGTGTATTCGATCCACGCACGATCACGGGCTCCGCACGTCGAACATTCGTTAAGCAATCGTACGGTGTCAAAACCAATCCTGCGATAGTCACGATCGTGTACGGATTCCGCACGTTACACGAGTCAAAATCGGTCTAAATGAAAAATTCTCTCACGTGATCCACGGCTTGTTACGGCTTCCAGCCTAATTTCGGGACGAAATTCCCTAAACAAGGGGAGGCTGTAACACCCCGTGTTTTCACAAGTCAAAGTCAAAGTCAAGGTCAAAGTCAACGACCGATTTCGCGCGACTTGACTCGTAGAAATGTCTTTATTTTAATTACTAGGTTATATACCCGTGAGCTTCACGGGTTATGGGTTGTGTTAGAAAAAATCTATATCTATAAAAGTATTTTTGTTTTTTGTATGATTTATAACCTGATATCTCTTCATGCTAAGACCCATGTTTGGCAAGCCTTACCAAGAAGGAAAAAAAAAACAGAAATTGAATTACTTATGACATTTATTTCAATATAGCAATAAGTAATAGAAAAAAAAAAGTTTAAACTTTTAGTAATAAGGGCATACGGAGTGGGCGGCAAAGGGGATCGGCAAACCGAGTTTGCCGCTCGGGAACACTGCCGCCTACCCCCCCTTTGCCGCGCGGTTTCATTGATGATCGGTGACAGGTTGCCGAATCGGTGAAGGGAGGGAAGGTGTGTGTGGTGGGGTCCATACCATCTCAACCAATCACACATTTTTCCTTTTTTTTAAATAGTTTACCTATTCATGAAGTGTCTAACCATTGCCACGACTTTTCAGCATAGTTTAAACACTTTTCATTGAATGACATGGCACACTCTCATTAGTTGATTTTGAAGTTTACCACTTTCAAGTGTCTAACCACTCCCTACACCCTAACATGTAAACTATACAAATAATTTGAAATAAACCACAAGAACCAAACTGTATTATATCAAAGCTTACTATGCTTAATGCTAATGAGAAGAGGCAACGCATGTAAAGACCTCGTGTGTACATAAAATCAGTTAAAGTTTGCCCATCAGCTGGTGATAGTTCCAATGAACCAAAATCTACAACCTGCATACAACGAAGTGTTATAATTTGTTAAATATGAAACTTACAAAATGATCACTTGGGACATCGATCATATGATATTGTAGCTTTGTATTACCAGTTTTGTTAAAGCAACTTCATTGTAATATTTTGAGATTGGTCAATCAGCTCCAGCAAAGACTACACATAACAAACAGCAGGTTATATTATATTACTATGCAACGATATAATCATATAATACATCTATTATTTTAATTTTTAAGCATACCTTGCAATGGAGTCTGTATCTGACTCTTTAAGCCGAGTAAAAGCAGCATCAGATGACATTTTTTTTAAAGCAGTCTCATTTTCAGTCGCATTAGATTCCAGCTGGGATTCTGCAAAATCTAACACATAATTCTCTACTTCCCCGTTAACATCAGCAACTTTCAATTCTATATTGCTTCCCTCTGAATCTTTTTTCTTGTTCTTGAGCAACCTAAGAGGTGTCCTAAGCCCTTCAACTTTCATCTCATTCTTCCCTTTTTTAGTGGAAACAATCATTTAGGGGCTGTTTGGCAAACCTCTTAATGATTCATTAAGAGGTGGACCTCTTATTCGGACAGAGGTGATAGTGTTTGGTTGTGCCTCTTAATGGCAAACCTCTTAATGATTCAGTGCTGAATCATTCAGAGTTGTGAACTTGCTGAATGAAAAGAAAAGACAAATGGTACCCCTTTCACCTCTCTTCTCCTTCTCTTCTCTGTACAGATACAAGAAACATGCCATCATCAGCCAAGACCTCCACCCCACTCCTGTCCTCACCACCTCCCGCCTCCTGCCGCCCTCCTCCTCCCTCTCCTCACCACCTCCCGCCGCCCTCCTCCTCCCTCTCCTCCCGCCTCCCGCCGCCTCCTCCCTCTCCTCACCACCTCCCGCCTCCACCCTACTTCATCAGCCAAGACCTCCGCCCCCACCCCTCTCCTCACCACCGAACGCCTCCCGCCGCCTCCTCCCTCTCCTCACCACCTCCCGCCTCCACCCTACTTCATCAGTCACCGGAGAACTCACCCCCGCTCTTCTTTCTCTCCTCGACACAGTTACAGGTGAATCAAACGGGTTTTGTATTTGTTCTTGAATTTGATTTGGGTTTGATTCGAATCAAACAGCACTTTGTTCTTGATTTGGGTTTGATTCGTTCATATACAGATTTGGGTTTGATTCGTTCATATACAGGTTTTGTATTTGTTCTTGAATTTGATGGTTCATCAATCTCTTGTATATTATTATGATTTGGGTTTTGTATTTTGTGATATAAATTGCAAAAACAGTAGACATTTTTATGTTTTTTTTTGTTTGTTTAGAGGGGTAAAAATGTAATTTCACACGGTCATTCAGATGTGCAACCAAACAGCACTTTACTGGTTCAGCACTTACTGGTTCAGAGCCTCTTACCCATTCAGACCTCTTATTCATTCAGCACTTATTGATTCAGATGTTGCCAAACAGCCCCTTAGATCATTTTTGTGGAAACGGTTAACAAATAAATAAGTAAATTGATTTTATATCATAACCTAATTAGGTTTGTGAGGATCCACCAATACCACTCCACCAGATCAAAGACTATCATCATCATCTTGATGATCGATGATTAATTTCCATCATTTTCCAGCAACTGTCATACCGTAACTGATTAAAGTATATGATTCTATCATCTCTGAATACTAACATTCTGGTGACAAACAACTTAAAAATCAAACACTTATTATCAAAATGTGAGTTTAATCGGCTATATATGGACGTCGTAACACAAATCCTAACATAAAGGTTACCTTTAGAAAAGGCTTGAAGGCCAGAGTAGCGCACATACGAAGGTTACGAAATCAGAATGGTCTCCAAACATGGAATTATCGATAGGCAACCTATGTCTCGTGGCATTTCACAAACTTAAATCTATATATAACAAACAACCTAACAAAATTCACATACCTATATCACATCAACAAACTAAAATTAACAACAGAAATAACAAACTAACTAAATTACCTAATACTGACTTAACATCTACTCTACTTCCATCACCGACTACCCAACCACCACCACCACATTCATTTTAGTGTCGTTCTCTCATCATGTATTAGATTCTGATCGTTATTCAGACTTCAATAATATACCGGTGCAGCCACTGAACAAACACATCATTTTTACCTAAAAAACTGGATATACTGATTCTAGCAATAGAAGAGGCATGTGACTCTATACTTGAATTTTGGTTAAAAATAATTATGATATCTTGATTTTTGAAGACTTTGAAGTGTTTTGGACCTTTGGTCCCACAACATACATAAATGCATCTCCATTTCACTAACCAATTCCGGTACCGAAAATCCACAAAAGTGGGTACCGGTACCAAATATACCCGGGGTACGGTTCGGTACCAGTATGTGAGGGTAAATACCGGTACCGAAAATGTTCAAAGTCGGTAACGAATCGGTACCAAAAATGTCAAAAGTCGGTACCAAATCTGTACCGAAAATCTACCCAGTTCGGTAAATTCGGTACCGGTACCATTTGTTCATCCCTACTTATGTATAAATTTAAAGATGTGATACATGTTCTTGAGCAAACTGTGTGGCCAATGATACGACATCCTCACCTCTGAAGGTTTAATTACATATTTGCTTGAAGACGCTCAGCCCTACTCCCATCTTCCAACTGATTCTTGCTAATTAAAACACACTGATAAGCAAAAGAAAATTAGAGAAGGAAAAGTCATAAGGCATCCAGTGAAGAAGTCAACAACATAAATTTACAAAACTTACCAGACCATCAATACCGATTACATTCTCCTTTAAAATATCCATCATTAAATGAAGTATATCTCCACCATTAGAATGGCCTGGTTCATCCCATGCTTTTCCCCAGGTGTATCACTAAATTACTGAGCTCATTTCCATAAGCTATTATTCCAGCCTTCCCATTCTATTTGCAAAAGATATTGGAAAAGAATGCGTATGTGATATGATTCTGAATTTAGAACTTTTCATAGAAGATAAAAGATATTAATGTGATATACCTTGCGAGGACTGTAGTCATGGGCTTTGCGCCTAGAGTTATGTGAACTGCTACAAGTTGCACCAGTACTTCCATTTTCTTTTGACTTCTTTTGTCTACCGTGGTTTTTGACTATGACGGAGATCCAGATTCACCATTTATCACTACCTCGGTAGGATTCAATATAATGTCTCATTGACTTCTGTTTGATAAGCTGATTCATCAGTAGCCGAAGATTCTAATGGTGACTGTAAATCGCTAAGGTGGCCACTTTGTCTGCTGACACGTCTTCAAACGTGTCTTCTTTTACCTCAGCAGTTGAAATAAAGATCTAATTATAAAAGATGTTAGTGAATACGATTTTTGCATCGACAAAGTATGTGATGTCATTTGCATCGACAAACAACACAAATGCAGGTTAAATTACGAACAAAACAACAACAACACTTAAATCAATCATAAAAGCTGCAAACCGATTGCAATTTAACACAGTTCACATATCATAAATCACAAACAACACAAATGCAGGTTAAATTACAAACAAACAACAACAATACCTAAACCTATCAAAACCATTCGTATAACAATAATGTGCCCTAGATCTGAAACCATAACCAACAGAACAAAGAAAAGGAGCGTGTACCTTCATTATGAGCATCGGAAGTAGTTGTAGATTCCTCGCGAGTGCCACAATTGCCCATGGAGATCAACAGAATGGTTGTGCTAGCAGTGTGTCATTCCTGAAGGTTCGATTGGTGAAGTTGTTGTGAGTAACCGTTGGGTGTAGTTCCCGATGAGCGAGTCACAGTGAGTCAGTTCACACTTGACTCAACCTCTATCTATCACACCTCTAAAATGACCTTTTGAAAAAAAAGGTTTTGGTTACCTAGCGCATTGTTCAATGGTTGCTGGTTGTTGCACGTCAGCGGTGAGGCTGATTTGGTGGTGGTGTGATGCGATGACGGTGGTGGAACAAATCTAGATCAACCATAAATTACCTCGATGAATTGCACAAAGCAACAAATACATATACTAATGAAACAAAAAATCCCTCAATCATACATCAAATAGAATGAATCAAAGATTTAAAATCGAAAATCAAAGTTAAATTTTGAGTGAAAGTTGAATGGTAAACAAACCTGGTCTCTTAGAAATCGTCATTAGAAGTTGTATTTGTGAGATATGCTTAAAAGTTAAGAGGATTCTTTAAATTGGTGTTCAATACAAGAGATAGAAAAAAAAGAGAAAGGCGTGAAAGATACAGGAATAGGGAATTGAGGGAGAGAGTAGAGATTTGAAAATCAAAACCTCTTTTTCAAAATTCAAAAGCATGGATCTATAAAGAGATAGAGCAGAGGGAAGGAAGAAGAACACAGGAAGAGAAAAGGGAAAGACGTATACGGAAGCGTGTATGTTTTGGCTTTAATGAACCAACAGCTTATTTCACCTTTCTTCTTTTGTAAAACTCTTAAACATAAAAATTGAAAAATCTAGGAAAATTACACCTAGGATTTTATCAAAGGAGAGGGCTTGAAATGGTGACACATGGGATTTCCTAACTTTGCTTTATTGTATAGTAAGATATTATGTGGAGTAAGTGTTGTTACTTGCAATAATCGAAACGTGTTAATCGTATTTCAATCGACCTACGACTTTGAATTATAGGCAGTAACAATGCGATAAAGTTAATCAACTAACAATCAAGCTATACTAATCGAATCGACATCGAATCGCAACTCGAACTGTGTATTTTACTTACTGTTATACGTGCGTGTGTGCCTTACGTGTTACCTGTGCATGTTTACTTATGTATGGTTGTGGTAATCAAGCGAACTCAATCGAAACTCGAATCTAACTCGAATGCAAACGAACTCGAACCCGAATTCGATCAAACCGTGTTACATACGAAGTAGTTGGGACTAAAAGTAATTTGACTAGGAAACCCTATCGAATCGTTCGCAATCGAACCCGAAACATCGAAAGAACGTCGCACCGAACGCACCTTTCAGTCGACATCCGGACGGATGGTCCATCCGCACGGATGACCAATCCGCACGGATGTACAATCCGGGTGACCTGCAATCCGCACGGATCGCCCTTTCCTCTTTTGGCATCCTATAAATACCCGGGTCACTCTCCAAACTTTCCACTTTTGGCAAGTGACGTCCGACCAGCACACATTCTTCACCTTTTCTTCGATTCCTCGCAATCCAGGTAAGATCTCGCTCTAAATCCTGTACATTCTTGATCTATACACAATTCCACATCTTTCTATCTTTCAAATCTTAACTTTCAACCGAGAAATCATTAAGATTTGAGGTATTCTCGGGTGACGTCATCATGAAGTTCTCATGAACTTCAAGTGTGACCTCATTCCACCAAGAATAACTCGGATCTGAACGGTTTCCACAAGATTTTACAATAACTTCACCTAAATCTAAACTTTTCAAAGGATAAAAGAGTTGAGAGAAATAAACACAAGTTTTCTCCTTCTTTTACCCTCGAAAACGGTATGGATCGGATAAGTTCTAGTCTTCCACTCGATATTAGTGATGCACTAGTCCTTGATCTGGATTCTACCCGCAAGACACCTGATTTCGGGTTAGACCGGAATGACCGTTCTAAACCGCCAACAGGCCGAGTTAGGGTGATTCCTGGCCGGCTTAGTCATTCGGGTAAGAATGCGAATTCCAAATGGTTGCCACGTAATCAGAACGTCTCGATAGAACGACAAAGGCGACCAAGAGCAGACGGACGGAACAGCCAGAACGAGAGGCTGTCCGCACGAGGATGTTGTCCGCACGGACAGGCTGTCCGCACGGACTAATCATCCGGACGGGTTGTCATCCGGACGAATTGCACTTGGGACCCACAACCAAACCAGGTATGAGTATCGACGAATGAATAATCCGCACGGGCAACGCCCTGAATGGATTACTCTTCGGATCATGAGATACTAAGACCTTAAACGATTACCAACATGTTCATCCGCACGGACAGACCGTCCGGACGGATTACACCCACTTCATCAAGTGACCCTGCCTCAAAGTTGTGTTCGCACGAACTATCGTCCGCACGGATTGTCGTCCGCGCGACCGGCTTGAAGGGAAGAGATACTTAGTTGTTTTCTAAATGCTACAACGAAAACTCCAAAGCACAAACCATCATACACAAACACATCCTTAGCTTAGGAAGAAACAATCCACTCGAACAGTTATCCGCACGAGTGAGTTATCCGTACGAATGACTAATCCGGACGGATTACCACCCGCACGGATTACCACCCGCACGGATTGATAATCCGCACGGAATGCCAATCCGCACGAATGAGTAATCCGCACGGATAACAAGTCTGCACGATCAACTCTGTATTGTTTTCCATGCCACTTATCGTTATACTGTCGAATCTATTCAGGCTAACCGTACTCGCTAAGCGCTCCCTTCAATCCATTAATCGCTGTGAGTATACTCGAACCCTTTTTACTTTTAGCACTTTTGGGTGTTACATACGTTACGAATATTCAAACTACAATTATCACACTACTCAAGCTGTTTTAACGCTAACCGTTAATGCATGTAATACGTGGCTTATGAATGCTTGTTTGTTATGTTTACACATGGAATGTTGTCTACCTGCCTTAGCAATGATAGTACTATAGTTTGGACTCAGCACCCGTTCGCGGGGGTTGTTAAGGATCATTACTTGCATGGTTACGGTGGTAAACATGTATTGCGAACTGCAGCTGGCAGTCAACCCGCAGTCATTGGTATCGATGGATCTGTGTCGATAACTAACGTGCTTCATTTCACTATGTGTACGTGCTGGTTATGCGTAAACGAATTGAACTCTATATGCTAGTATCAAACTTGTATGCTCACCTTTACATTATATGTATTGACCTTATTTTAACGTATGTGACAGGTGCTTAGGATGCACACATGGTAGGAATTTGAAGCTAGAATAACGCTCTAGAGCCTAACAAATAGTTGTCTGTAGATATTAAATCAAAGGTCTCTAGAAGCAGATAAACAACTGCTGGAAGCAAATAAACAATTGCCAGAAGTAGTTGAACGACTACTCTATTTTGAAATCTGAGTTGTCGGAACAGAATATTTGTCTGGACTTTATTTGTAATAATTTGTTTACTGTTTGAGACATGGTATGGGACATGTTATTTTAAATTGAATAGTAATGATAATTGTTATGGAAACTTCTGGACAATCTTTTTCACTCAGTGCCACGCCCCGATGATTCCGCCATCGGTTGGGGTGTGACATCCGTCGACACAGGAGTTTCGTCAGGGAGGGAATTTCGTCGCACAATACAAACAGTTATAACTTTCCCAATCATATTACAAAACATCACATAAATCGAGAATCATGAGCCGAACACCTTACCAATTACTAATCTTGTAAAACAGTTTGTCATTATCACAATCGAATCCCGATCAATTTAGTCTAATCTGATTTCAATGCAATTCACAAACCATCATAGCATTATTTAATACTCACTACTCCCTAGACCATCAATGACAACCTTATTAAAATACCCATGTGGTTTGATTAGATCAAGACTTCACACATGGCCGCCACTTTTATTCAAGGTTAACAATTCAATCGGATCAAGTAGCCTACTCATTCCTACAACATGCAACCCTATCATCACAACATTCATTCCTTGATTAAACATCCACATCAACATATCATTAACGTAAATCATACGAGTCTCTACACAGACAGTCCAGTTAATGTTAATGTTGAATTAAACATTTATATCGACATAATATCAGCATATACTACTAACATATCTCTAATACATATACGGTTCATACTCATCATTGATAATCATTCAGCAAGTTACACATGGTAGGGAATAAATAATCAAGAATTAGAACAAGTACACTAACCGAAAGATTGAGGAAGCTTCGGCCCAAGGATTGCCGACGACTCAAGAGAGGAGAAAAGAAGTGATTAGGGTTTGCTAGAAACTTGTGAGTGCTTAGTTATGAAAACCGTATCAATTATACTTGCGTGTACGTGTGTATATATGAACTCTCAATAGCCGGCCCAACTTCTAAGCCTTGACTGGGCTTGTGAAGTTCGGGCCTAAGATAACATGTGTGTGGGCCGAAGGAATTTAGAAACAATGTTTTATAACCAAGGGGAGTGTGTGGCCCAACCGTGAGCGCGGCCCAATTATACGCTATGTGTGTGCTAAACAACACTTGTGATATATGTGGCCCAAATGTACGCGACCCAAACATATGGAACACCAAGGATGGCCCAACTATACACTCACGCATATTCCAACCCGTTTTACGTTAAACAAGTTTAACATAGCTGAGAGCGTTTAAAACTTTATCATAGCAAAGAGCATTGAAAAGGAATAATGAGAAGTTAGAATCACGAGACAAAACGACACTAACCTTGAAAGTTCGGGTTGTCACACGGACAGTATGATGACCCCGCAGAGTCGTCAGAGTTTAGAGAGTTGAATGCACGCGCCAGATCTGTCGTCATCGGCTTCGTTAATGACTTTGGGCAGTGGTAGAGAGGAATCCGATGATGGTAGGTGGTTGGTGGAGGTGGAGGTGATGGGAGTGGTGGCTGATGACGATGATGAAGGTCGTGGCAGGTAGTGGCAGGGGTGGTGGTCGATGGCGGCGGTAGTTGTCGGGGATAAGTTGGGTGGAGAAGTATTGTCTGCGATAATGAACATTTATACAAAGCATAATAATCTTCCTATACTAATAAATGAAAATCTTTTTTTTGGACATGTGTCGGCTTTCTGGTGCTTTCTCCCTTTATTTTCCTATTTATCTCTCATATTAAATAATAATTTTAAACAAAATATTAGATAAGAATAAATATTTAGATAATGATAAAAGTTTGTTTTTATTATGATCATAATAATAATAATAAGAATAATTTTAAATAAAAAAATTAGATAAGAAATAATATCAATAATTTTAAATAACAAATTAGATAAGAATAAATATTTGTTTTCTTTATAAATAATTCTAAACAAAAATTTAGATAAGAATAAACGTTTTTTTATTATTAGTAGATATATATATTTTGGAGTTCGGTGATTGAAATTATGAGAAATTGGGAATCAAAGGTTTCCGTTTGATATATACTTAATAATTGTATTATTTTTTCAATAGAATTAAATAATTATTCTAGGTCGGGCATATGCTTCTATCAAATTGTAAGTGTTTTTAGACCCATCGCTATAACAATATAAAATGTTATAACAAGTAAATAGTACATCAATGTTTATTTTTAAAAGATAAATCTTGATAACTATTTGTGTTAACATATGATATTATATTTTATTTAACACGTGCAATATACGAGTTTTTTCTAAAGATATATCTTTTTTTATTATTTATTATATAAAATTACATTTATGCAACCCGTGTAATACACGGGTTTCTAACCTAGTATACAATATTTAAAATACAAACCACTAACATAAATTTAACGATTTAGATTTGCTTTATAATGTGTATGTAAAAAGTTTCCACCAATTGATGCTTTATCAAAGAATGGATTTGGAATTTTCGCAACAATCCTTGTATCATGATTGTAATAGATTTAGTAAATGAATAAATAACAAATTTAGTAAATGAATAAATGAATGTTGTCGACCTTTAGCTCAAGTGGTAGAAGTACTTGAGTTCTTCTTTGAAAACTCAAGCTCAATTCTCATGTGGTGTGAAAAAAGGAGTGAGGCACTGATTGGCAATGATAGGAGACCCAGGGAAACTTAGGTTCGATCCATGAGCCAAATGAGTTTTACCGGTAATTTTAGCACCGTGCCTACGGATGGGTGGGTTACCAGGTTTTCCCCGAAATTCGTAATGGGCGACTCGGGTTACTCTCGGAGTACTCCGTTTGTCCAGTGGGTGCCCCGAGAATGCTCGGGATTGATTTGTTGGCCGTTCAAGAAAAAAAATGAATGTTGCTAATTACATTACATTACATATACTATTAAAGATCAAACACTTCTATAGTGGTTTACGTGTGTTTTAGCCTTGTGCACAAGTCTTAATTAAAAAAACTGTTGAGGTTGGTGTCCACCTCGCTACGCGTCTCGACCATAAATCCTAATCAACCTTTAAGCCTAGGCGTGATTCGCTTTCTCTTTCCTCTCATGTCACCTCCACATCTTGCTCCAACTTCCCCATTGCTATCTATCTCTAAATTTGGTGAAATGGACCAAATTATTGGTGTTCATTGTTAATGGTTTTTTTTTTCTTTTTTTTTTTTTTTTTTTTAAGGTGAAAGTGATTGGAACTGTTTTCTTTTAATTTTGTTGGAATAGACTAATCACTAATGATTAGAGGTGGTAGTTCGGGCAGCAAACGAACCAAACAAACACGAACAAGACCTTGTTCGTGTTCGTTTGTTAAGAAATATATGTGTTTGCGAACCGTTCACGAACACTTATCGAACGAGATTTTTATTTTTGTGTTCGTTTGTTAAGGAAATGAACTTGTTCGTGTTTGTTTGTTAATTTTAGACAACGAACGTTGACGGACACAAATGAGTTCGAAGTACTGTTGATGAACACAGATGGAAACTAACGAACAAAAACAATCGTTCATGAAGAGAATATATAATACATTAACATTTATTAGATATTTAATTTGTCGGAATTTTGAAGTATTTAAATAAATATAAAAACTAAAAACACTAATGAACTATCGAACACAAACGAACACGTTACCGAACGTTCACGAACATAAACGAACGAACACGACCTTTGTTCATGTTTGTTCATTTAACTAAACGAACGAAATTTCTTGTTCGTGTTCGTTTGTTTAATAAACGAACGAATACAAACGAACTTCCCGCCGAACAGTTCACGAACTGTTCGCCGAACGTTTGGTTCGTTTGCAGCCCTAATGGTAGTGACTAATGAGGGGAACAAAGAATCTAATAAAGTTACTTTGATGCCACTCAAAAATTACAAAATTTTGATGGAATGTGAATATTGCTAATTTCCATATAACTTATTTTATCTGCCCAGTCAGTTATAGCATCAAAATTTTTATTTGCTTATTCCAAATTCCTTGTAAATCAATTTTATGCTTCAATGAGGTTTAAAGTTCATCAATGAAAATTCAGTATAAGTAATAGACTACGTATTATAATTACTACGTTACATGACTTGTATCTATATAAATAACCTATCGTATTAAGCTCCATCAATTTCCATTAGGTAACACCCTTTTTTTGCTTTAATGCTAAAGCAAGATGTGAATATTGCTCCACATCTTGCCCAGTCAGTAAATCAAAATTTCCATATAAATTTTATGCTTCAATTTCCAGTCAGTTACTTTGGTGTCGATTTCTTTAATGCTTTTTGTGTAACACCCTTTTTTTGCTTTTAAGATATTTTTTTTAAGTTTATCAATGAAAATTAAAGTATGAAAAGTACTAAAATTCAGTACTTTTATATATAGGAAAGTTTAATGCATTCACTTTCATTGACTTATATAAGATATAAAAGAATTAGATTCCGATATAAAATATTTAACATAAAAAAATTCAGAGTTATTATGTAAATGAGGTTTAAAGTTGATACGTAACTAGAAGATTGACCCGTGTGCGTTGCGTCGCGGCCAATGAAATTGACATGTTGTTGATCAGATTCACATTTACAATGTGTTAAAGATGTTTTTTGTCGGTTAAGTCTGTATTACTATCTTATACAAATAATTAATTCACCAAATAAGCTCAATACAATTAATGGTATCATAATTACTACGTTACATGACTTGTATCCATATAAATAACCTATCGTATTTAGCTCCCTGCGTTGCGGCGGGGGCGTAAAACCGTGACAAATAGCACCAATGCCACACTATAGCCAACGACCACCAACATTGAAGTTGCGGCGTCTTAAAGTGGAAAAATTAGACCGACATATAAAACACAAAATAATAACTAACTCGATTTAGGACTCGCGTGTTGTGACGAACTTATTAAACGGGAAAAAATAGACGAGGTAAACACACTGAACCACACACGTACATTGCCCCATATTAACTCGCAAAATTTAGAACGAAGCGTATAACAAAACGTAAAATTGTTGAACCACACACACACATTGTGCCGTGTTAAGTCACAAAATTTAGATCTAAACGTAAAACGAAAAATTTTGCAAAATATGAAAAACATAGGGGATCAAAGTTGAAAGTAAAAAGGTTGTGAGGTTAAATTGGAAAAACTAAAAAATTTTGGGTTAAAACTACAAAATCAAGTAGTTTGGGTTTAAAGTGAAACATCAATTTTTTTTATTTTATTTTTTTAAAACCCCCCAAAACATGGAGTACAACACCCCAATGCCTAAACTTGTTGTAAATTTATATTATATAAATAATAATAAAAACGTCTTGGTATGTCTGTAAAAAATCAAAAATATAAGGAACCATTATTATTTTGACACAATAATTACCCAGATTTATCATCATATATTTTAGAAATTTATTATTTTGAGTTCATTTCACTTCACACTAGAAATTGGAACAAAGTGGGTCATACTAAATAGTCCCATCATTTTGTGTACACATTAAAAACAAATCATTTGTAACCAATGGCAGGATATCCTCACTAGTCCATGGGCATCATAGCTTGTAACATCTTAGAGGTGTGATAATCTTTAGTGACTATTAGGTATTGGGTTCGATTCTGACAAAGGAAGATTTTTTCCGAATTTATTGGATTTACTTTTGAATTGGTGTATATACATTATTGCCTAGTGGAGATAGATATGATTGGGTGGTTCCGCTGGTGACATAATGATACTCGAGTGATCCAAATTTTCCGTTAAAAAAAACCCCATAAACTTATAGTATAATCTTCTTGGAATTTTCCTCTCATGAGCGGTAGAACTATAATTGTTGGGTCCGCCACTGAGTATACTATAAATCAAGTTCGAGTATACATATGATCTTCAAATAGATAAAGAGACAATCAACTCATATAACTTAATTGGATTTCTTGTTGTGGCCAATATATATTTTTGCATTTATCTTTGCTTGAGCTTAGAAAGATTTCTAACCCTTCAAACTTTACGAGATAATGGTATAAAGGTTAATGTTTCAAGCTTGTTACGAGATAATGGTATAAATAAAGTTATGTTGAGCTTGTTGTTGAAAAAAGCTAGACTTCTAGATGGGTTGTAACATTTTTTTTGTCCGAATACATATTCCAAAATAAACATGTGATGTGAGATTTGTTTTACAAACCTAAAGTGAACCATGATCATTCAAGATTGGATTATAGCTGGAGTTCTTAATTTAATTCGACATTATTCAGTCATTAATTGAAGCCATTTATTTTTTAGTTTTCCCACCTATCTATTCTAGTTAATTATCAATAATTAATTTAATTAAAAGATAATTATACAATTGAATTTAATATAAATTTAATTATTAATTTTACATTATATTAGAGGATTTTATTCAATTTCACGAATCAAATGTATCACAATACAATTTGATTCCCTTAATAGTTTATAAAATTTTCAAATATTATACGGGCTAAACGTAACTATATCTTTATTTTTTTAGAGCAAGTAAGATATATATTGCATCCATCCATTTTCTTTATTACCCATACTAGGTTAGAATCTCATGTATTATACGTGTTGAATAAATATAATTTTATATATTAAATAATTAAAACCCCGCATATTTCACAAGTTGAATAAAACTAATTTTATACACCAGATAATAATTATAAAAAGTTTATTTTTAAAACCTCCATGTATTAAACAGGTTGAATATATAGAATTTTGTATAATAAATAATAAAAGAAGTTATATTTAAAAAAAAAACCTTGTGCATTACACGTGTTGAGTAAATCTAATTTTATATACGAGATAAAATAATTATAATTATTATCTGGTTATAAAATTAGTTTTATTCAACTTGTGAAATATATGAGATTTTTAATTATTTAATATATAAAAGTATATTTATTCAACCCGTATAATACACGGGGTTCTAACCTAGTTTTATATAATGGAAGACCAAGAGTCATTAATGTTTGAAGATGCCAAATAAATAATTGTGATTAGGCTTAATTAAAAAAAATCGTTGCCGTGCTTTACAATAGTTACACAAGATGTCCTTTTCTTAAGAATTACAAAAATTGTTCCTACCCTTTACACTAAATTTCTTTTCTTAAATTCAATAAGTACTTTTTTTAATGATTTAATTAGTCACCTTCCTATTAGATTTTATGAAGATATTTTAACCGCTTGTCATTTAAAAAAACGGAACAATAATTGCTATCCCTATATGCATGCTATAAATTTCTGAGGAAAATCTATACGTATACATGTGAAGAACCATTATATGTTTAATCATGTTTTTAATGGTCATAAACTGATGGTGTGGTATGTTGTTGTTTACTTGTTGGTACTTGGATAAAGAGGCGTTTGTCTTGTTAGATAGTTCTAAATATCTTATTTGAAAACAGTTTTATTGTGTGAGTGTCTATGATCGAAACCGATAGATTTGAAGGTAGTTGTCATCGATGGTGGTTGCTGACAAAAGGCGATCGTACCGCCAAGGTCGTTAGCTTATATTTATGTATAGATGCAGGGAAGCAAAAAGTGATGGTTAGCATGTATTTTGGTATATAAAAGTTGTTAAACAAAAAAAGGTTATAAATTTGTCCCTTTGAGGACTAATTGTGTGTAACCTTGAAGTTCAAGGGACTAAGAAAATCAATCATACAACAAGAAGGTGTATTTGGTAGGGAATCCATGTTGGGTGAATATATACGTGTCTCTATGTGATTCCTTTTGGGCTTTTATTTAATAATAATACGTAGGTGGGTATTACTTTACATAAAAATATAGAAGCATCAATCATGTGTGGGGTTCCGTCACGTCACGCAAAAAGAAGCATCAATGCTAAATCGTTAGGTTGGAGACACGTAGGAGGGTATTCCTTTACATAAAAATATAGAAGCATCAGACTAAGCGGTATGGGGGCCGGCTGAGGCCCGGCGCCGGTCCCCCACACCGCCCCCCTTCCTTCCGTTCCGTCGTCCCCGGCTCCCCACAGACGATTGTGACGGGCCACCTTCTCTCTTCTCTCACAATAACCTATACATACATACATATATATACATAAATGGGCTCATCCCCCACCCCCTAGATCCATCCCCTTGAAGTCTTTCCTACGTGGCGGTGACGTGGCGACCCATCCCCTTGGGGATGAGGCTCTCCATACCCTCCAGTCTCAATGCTGTTCAAAAAAAAAAGAGAAGCATCAATCACGTGTGGTGTTCCGTCACGTCACGTCACGCAAAAAGGGTGATTATGTACCTAGTACAAGATAAGGGTATCCGGGGCACCCTTCGGGGACCCCTTCGGTGACCCCATTCACCTAAGGGGAACACCGCCGCCATCCCTTAGGTGAATGGTTTAGGGGAGTGAATTGGGGGAGGAGGCACCGAAGAGGGAGAGGTGTGATGGTGGGGCCAGCCGCAATTTAGACCAATCAAACATTTTCTTTTTTTTTTTTTTTTTTTTTTTTTGAATAAAAAAACGAGGGGAGTTAAGAGGGGAGTGGCGCCATCAAATTGGGGTGTTAGGGGAGTTTAAGAGGGGAGTTGACGTGGCACACGAGGATTGGGTGTGCGTAAGAGAGGGGACTCCCCTCTTAGGGGAGCGCCCCGAGTACCCTAAGTGTTACCTAAATTGGGGGCCCTGTTTTTTTTGTCAAGCCTGCAAGTACCTTTCTCTATATCAATCATTAAGTTTTGATAAATACTAAAATAAATAGTAGTTCTAATAAATTCTTGTTTATAGTATCTAACCGGTAATTATTGAAAACGTTATCTAACGTTCTTTAACGTTACGTTTACTTTTACAAAGTGTGGCTCTAAGTACAACCAATGTTTTAAAAAGGTTAGGCTTAGAAATGGTTCATCTGGTTGAACCGGTTATAATAGACGGTTTAGTCGTATTGACTAATTAACCCGATAGATCCATAAAACACAATTTCAACTCAAAAATAATAAAACACTACTTCATTCCAAAAAAATATTTCAAAAATTAATCTATAATCAAAATATAAGCTAATGATGGTGTGGATTGTGGGCACTAGGTTTTAGTGAGAAGATAACTACCACGGATGCTGGAAACGATCCTCCAGCGGAAATCGATTTGACATTGAAGCTATAATTATGAAGAGGCAGTTTATATATATAAGTATTGCAGTATTTTCTATTTTGTATGTGTAAGGTATACCCGTTAATTTATTAAAAATACATGTTTTTAATAAATTAATGGGTATACCTTACACATACAAAATAGAAAATATTGCAATACTTATATATATAAACTGCGTCTTCAAAATTAGAGCATTCGTGTTAAATCGATTGCGGCTGCAGGAGCGTTTGCAGCATCTGTTGTAGTTGTCTTTTGAGCACGGCGCTCCCCTCGCGTTCATGTGTCCAGCTAGAGCCCCGGAAGAATGATCTCGGAACCGCGGTAGAACCGGGCTGGGCTCGAGGAAGAACCGCACCGGCTTGAGCACTGGTGTGGTGTGGTGTGGTTTGCAGAAGAAGGAGGAGACGGTGGTTTAGGTTTGAGACAAAGTTTTAATAATTGAAGAGAAGGAATAAATAAGAGGGTGGTGAAGTAGTGAACTGAAGAGAAGGAATACTGAAAGTGAAAATACTGTGATACTAAGACAGGCTGCCATGGAAAGCTTTTAAAGGAAGTCAAGTTTCACATTACCCCCTTTACTTTAAGTATATTAACAAACTAACCTTTTAGTTTGATATGAATTTTGAAGAACCATAAACTCTAATATCTCATATTTATATACTATTAATTTAAAACAAGGTTAGACATTAGGTAGTTGTACTTCATGCTATTAAGGTTTTCCTAGCTATTTGTATGTGTATCTTGAGCTATGTGGTTTGCAACTTCAATTTATTTATATACTATTAATTAATTTGTAACATTTGTACGAATGTTTGGTTGTAAATTGTGCTTAAATGGTTGTACCTTAATCAAATAATTTGTATGCATGTTTGGTTGTAAATTGTTCTTAAGTGGTTGTACCGTAGTCAAATAATTGTTTCATTATCTTACCAAATTCAATATGTTTTGTATTCATGTATGGTTGTAAACTGTGCTTAAGTGGTTGTGCCCTAATCAAATAATGGTTTCATTATCTTACCATATTCAATCAGTTTGATCCATTCAAATTTGTGTTGTTTTATTTGTAAGTTATTATTATTTATAATTATAATAATCTAATTAATTTAGCCAAAATCTTGTATAAATATAATTTGCAACATATTGATGCAATGGTTGTTGTAATGTATGCATTATGGTTTGTATAGTGGTAATAATATATATTATATATAGATTACGATGAACCTGTCAAACGGGAAAAAATAGACGTGGGTTCATCGTAACGCGCGAGTCCTAGATCAACTTAGTTATTTTATTCTATGTTTTACGTTTCGGTTTAATTTCTTCGCATTAAACTTCAGTGTCGATGGTCGTTAGCAGTAGTGTGGCATCAGTGCTCGCCCCCGCCGCAACGCGGGGGTAGTTAATACTAGTTAGGTATTAAATTAAATTGGGTAGACAAATAATGTGTTTTGTTATAGGATTAGTCAATTGCTTCTCTTAAGTGTATTTCTTATTTTTGTTTTACGAGTGTTTTTTTCCATAGTTTTGATTTATTGTGTTCAATTAAGTATTTTATCTTTTTATTCTTCAATTTTGTTTTAAATGGAAATAATTTGAGGTTGCTGAAATGAATTACAATGCATCAAAAGTTTTATCTTGGTGTTTTGTTATATTCTTATTTAAAATGTTAACAACAGTTTAGACATGTTAATAACTAGTTATTATTTATTTATTATGGGCATGTTTGGCTAAGCTTTTTAAAACAGCTTATTGACTTATTGGCTTTTTGGAAAAGTCAGTATAGAGTGACTTATTGACTTATTGGCTTTTCCCTCTCACATACACCCTCATTGCCAAACATTATTTTGGAGCTTATTACTTTTCAAAAAGCCAATAAGTCAATAAGTTGTTTTAAAAAGCTTAGCCAAACATGGCCTATATCTAAACCTGATAAATAAAATTCTTAAAGGACACATGACACAATTCTAACCAACATTATTTTTTTATTTTTCCCTAAAACGTATACCCATTTTACTTACACACTGATCCTTACTCATTTTAGATTTACCTGATTTTCTTTTCAAAATTACATTTAATATTACACTCCTTATTTAGTTTTCATCAACCTCACATGTTTTTCATTATTTAAATTTACCTTTTTTATATTAAAGTTTTATTTCATTTATATTTTTATAAATTTAAGAGTTGTGATTTTTATTATCTTATTTTACCAGCATGTTTTTGTCCCTTTTATTTCATTTATATTTTTATAAATTTAAGAGTTGTGATTTTTATTATCTTATTTTACCAGCATGTTTTTGTCCCTTTTACCTTTGACACATTTGGCTTCATAGCGCCAGAAGCTATCCAATTCATAGGGTCCGTCATCTACAACAATTGTTCAGCCTCAGGGGGCAGGGTTTTGTCTTTGGTAGATTAGGATTTACAATTCAATAAGGGGTGGCGGCGCAGTTTGTTGCCCGTCTACCTTCTGTTTTGATGTAACTTGATAAGTATGAATTAATATTAGCTTTATAATTAAAAAAATCACTTGATTGTCATGCTGAGTCGCTGACGCCTTTTCTTCAACTCAAGGTTTGCAAGTAATTGGAACATTTTTTTTTATAGATTTTTAACCTAACAAGAGTTAATAACCATTTTTTTAAATAACAAGCCCAAAATATGTCTTACCATTTAAAACTCCATTTTTATAAAATAAAAGGACTCCAAAAACCGTTCACACACTTGAAAGCCCTTTTTACCAATTACCCATTTATCCTTGTCAAAAAATTCTAATTGAAATTGTTCTGGCCCATAATCCTAAAGATTGACCCTAGTCCCATGGTACTCAAAAATCACAATCGACCATAATCATCTTTGCTCCTCGCAAAATGTGCTTTTGCTTCTATAGACTACATGTTCGAAGGTTGAAGTTTTGCTTTCTCTAGGGGTGTAAACGAGCCGGGCCGAGCCCGAGCTCGACCAGGCTCGAGCTCGGCTCGTTAGGTTTTTATGAAGCTCGAGCTCGAGCTCGGCTCGGTTCGAGCCTACTTCTTTCAGCTCGAGCTCGGCTCGCGAGTAAAACCAAAAGCTCGAGCTCGGCTCGAACTATTTTGAGAACAACCTTAAATGAGCTAAAAGCTCGGCTCGAGCTCACTTCAACATCGCTTAAACAAGTCAAAATTCGGCTCTAGCTCGGCTCATCAATGTTATCATCATTATTAATATATTATATATAAAAAAATTAAAATTTTGTATGGGCTCGTTTAGGCTCGCGAGCCTAAACAAGCTTTGTATTTCAGGCTCGAGCTCGATAACAAAACGAGCTCTATTTCAGGCTCGAGCTCGGGCTCAGGCTCGTTAAGACTCGGCTCGTTCGAGCTTTTAACCGAGCAGATCACGAGTAGCTCTCGAGCCTCTGGGCTTGTTTACACCCCTAGCTTTCTCCTTCGGCCAGCTTGGTGACTCTTGGTGTTTATGTACGTTTTTTAACATGAAAATTGAAACTTGAAAGTGGAATGCTTTTCATTTATGATTACTTATTTGCTTGATTAAGTTGAGTCTTGTTTGAAATTTGGATGGTTAAAAGTTAAAAACTTAGATTTTCAACTTTAGGTGATTAATTAAAAATTGTTTGAAGCTTGTTAAATTGAACGGGAAGAATAGATAACTTGGTTGAAGTGAAAGAAATCAGCCTCCATCAGAGGGAGTGACACGCAAGGGGAAAAAAATAGAGTGCTACTTTCTACACCCCCTATCTACTTTTTGAGTTAACTGCCATTTTCGTCCCTGTGGTTTGGTCACTTTGCCCATTTCAGTCCATTTTTCAAAAATGCGCCATTTTCGTCCCCCACATTCTGGAAAGGTGTCATTTCAGTCCAAAAATCATAACCCAGTTAAGTCAGTTAGTAAATAAGGACTGATTGTGTAAATTTGTAACATAAAGGACCATTTAAGTAAATATTAAACACCACCACCACTAGCCCTGCCACCACCACCACTCCGCTGCCACCACCACCGCCACCACCGCCACCACAGCCCTGCCACCACCACCACTCCGCTGCCACCACCACCACCACCACCGCCACCGCCACCACAGCCCTGCCACCACCACCACAGCCCTGCCACCACCGCCACCACAGCCCTGCCACCACCACCACTCCGCTGCCACCACCACTCTCACAGATCGTAAACAACTCCCCACGCTTTGTAATTGTTCAATAAGCATGCCCGACACCACGTGAAATCGGAGTTTTTATAAAAAAATCAAAGTGGAATTAATCCACAGAAGTTTGTCGATTAAGTGTCAAATTGTTGTGTTATTTAGAGTCCCTGAACCCATACGAAACTCTCACACCCTTCAAAATCCTTTACCCCTTCGAAAATACCCTCTGTTCATTGTCTGCAAGTCTCGCCGAAATACCCGTCGCCGGAGACTGTCGCCACGCCGTTGCACGCGATACCGGATCGGTTTTAATCACCCAATCGGTATGTTTATACTTGTACAATGTTTCTGCAAGTTTAATTTGAATATTATCCGGTATTGATCGAGAATTAGGCCGTTTGACTTCTGTTGACCGTTTTGGGGAAGACGATGAACAGTGGCAGGGCTGTGGTGGTGGTGGCAGGGCTGTGGTGGCGGTGGCGGTGGTGGTGGTGGTGGCAGCGGAGTGGTGGTGGTGGCAGGGCTGTGGTGGCGGTGGTGGTGGTGGTGGCAGCGGAGTGGTGGTGGTGGCAGGGCTGTGGTGGCGGTGGTGGTGGCAGCGGAGTGGTGGTGGTGGCAGGGCTAGTGGTGGTGGTGTTTAATATTTACTTAAACGGTCCTTTATGTTACAAAGTTACACAATCAGTCCTTATTTACTAACTGACTTAACTGGGTTATGATTTTTGGACTGAAATGGCACCTTTCCAGAACGTGGGGGACGAAAATGGCGCATTTTTGAAAAATGGACTGAAATGGCCAAAGTGACCAAACCACAGGGACGAAAATGACAGTTAACTCCTACTTTTTTCACCCCCCTCCTCTCACATACTTACTTACAGGTGGGGCCTGCGTGGGACCGACATTTTTCCTCTCACAAGGGGGGGTATAATCAGGAAGATCGGGGGTGTGTATAGAATTAGCCAAAAAATACCCAGACATTATCATCAAGATACATAGCCCACTTTTCTTTTTGAAAAGTGTTGATAAGCTCTAATTTTGATAAAGGTAATGTCGGGCTTACTTAAGGAAAGGTAATTTTTGGTACATCAAGAAAGAAAAGAAAAGGAAAGTCACCCTCATGATCACCATCACATTCTTTTTTTTTTTTAATGGCAAATTTGAATCACTGACGGACCATTGGAATATCATCGTGCCATCAGCGAAACCACCCGACCATATCCATCTCCACTAGGCATAATTCCTATACACCAATTCAAGAGGAAACCCAATAAATGTGGGAAATCCCCCTTGTAGGAATCGAACCAGAACCTATTGGTCCCAAAGCCTTATCCCACCCCAAGATGCCACTAGGCTATAAAGCCATGGGCAATCACCATCACATTCTACGTCAGTGTCATGTTACTCACCTTTAATCCACCATCCAAAACCAATACCTTAATGGTATGGTCATGATCCAAACCACTATCCCTTTATTTATTTTAATTTATCTTTGCTTAAAGGAGGACCATGGTTGTCATGGTTTAATCCATGCAAATCATGATGGATTATGCAAGGGGGTAGTGTACCCTTCCATTTATGTTCATACGTGACAAATTATGTCCCAGCCATGACCCTATGGGTGTTAATTTCTGACACGACCCGAAAACACGACACGAATCTAACACGAAATTCGCGGGTTTAGTTTAGTCTAAACGGGTTTGGGTCAGTTTCAGGTTAAACCCGTGAACCCGTTTAGCTAAACGGGTTAGGTTCGGGTTAACCAAGTCAGGTTTGCGGGTTGACCCGTTTAACCTCTTTATATTATGTTATATTTTTTTACAATATGTTTTATGTTATAAATTAAATTGGGTGTGTATTTTATGCAATGATTATAACTTTAAAAGAGAAATTCATATAAATTTTTATAAATTAAATGTAATTGTATTATATACATTTGTGTTTTTAAAGTAAATTTTAATTTAATATATTAATTTGTGGCAAAAAAAATTAAAAAAATTAAAAATTCAGGTTAAACGGGTCGTGTTCGGGTCAACCCACGAATATTCGGGTTCATATGCATGACAAATTTTCGGGTTCGAGTCGGTTCGGGTTCTGTAAACTTTTCGGGTTCGGGTCGAGTTGAACCTGCCAACCCGCGAACACGACCCATTTAGCACCCCTACATGACCCCCACACCTTTTTAACCTTAAAAACAAGAGTTTTTTTTTCTTATGGTGGAAACTTATTTACCAAAATTGTGATTTTGAAAATATTCACTAAAATAAGTGTTTTCTAAAAAGTTACTTTTTCTCACTCTTAATTTTATAGGATTAAAACAATTTCTTTTTATAAATATGTTATTTGACAAGATCCAGAGAAATTGTTATATCATTTAGACCCAAAAACTAAAAAATAAAATAAGGATATCTCACTTTTTGTGTAGTGTTGTTTGTAATATAGTTTTTCTTTTTTCAGAATTTATCATTATTTGAGTAATATTAATTACCATAACAAATATTAATGTAGGAAGAGGAACGTTTTTCATTCACAAATATGTTTTTAACTTTTTAAAAATGTTTTTGTTTTTGTTTTTTCTAAAGTAACTTGTATCATTAATTTAAGAGTTAAATGCTTGGTTGGTCCCTCTGGTTTGCAAAAATTTCATACTTGGTCCTAGCGGTTTACTAATTACACGCGTGGTCTCAAAAGTTGTCAAAAATGAACTCGGTTGGTCCCCTGAGCTAACCTCTGTTAAATTTCTCATTTAACTATGTGTGAAATGACTATATTACCCCTAAACAATTAAAAGAAATAAAGAAAATATATAAAGAAGACTCATCTTCTTCAACCTCTAACATCACCGCCTCCTCCACCTTCACAACCCACCACAACCTGCAACTACCTCCACCACCACCGTATTCTTCTTCCTCCTCTTTCTATCTATTCTTCACCAGAAAAAACTTCAATGGCAGCTGCATCCATCCAATCCCCATCTCCAGATCCCAAATTAAAGGTCAATCTCAATCAAATTTCATCATTTAATATGAAATCACGAAATCGGCGAAATAGATCTACCACCGTTTTCTCCATCATGCTTTTCTCTCCAAAATCTTGATTCTTGATCTTCAATCCAATCTTCCCCACATCTTAATTTCACTCACATTAATTAACAAATCACCCACAAAAACCTCAATCTAAATCAAGATTTAACCCACCAAAATTACATAAAACACCCCACTGTCGTCACCACCACCACAAATGGGCAAACTCTCAGTCATAATATACGTCACAGTAGCCTTACTCCTCCTCCTATTAATCTCACATTCCCCCAACAAATCCCACCGGAACAACCACCACCGGCGCCACCGCCGCCTCAAACTCCGCTCCAACTTCACCACCACAACCCCATCAGACCACCACATCTCATTCGACCCACTAGTCGCCGACATTGAGCGCAAACGAGAAGACAAACTATGGGAAAAAAACCCACTATTTTAAAAACAATAATAATGAACCGGAACATGAACCGGCGCCCGGAATGGAGGCGCAGCCAGAATGGGAGGATTTTATTGATGCGAAAGATTACTTGAATGATGAACATAAGTTTAATATTACTCATAAGTTTAAAACGCGTAAACTGCTTCGGTTGTCGTTTCTTTTTCGTTTTCCGATCCAATTTAAACTACGGATATTAAAATTCGAAAACAAAACCTAAATATATAATAATATATTAATATTGGGACATAACTCGAGTCCGGTGTTTCCGTTTCGTTGTTGATTGTCGGTGCGTTATTGTTTCCGCGGTTTTCGTTTACGTTTGCGTTTTGTGCCGTTCGAAAGCATGATGTTTTCACAAAACCACATTCATAAGTATAAGTTATACATATAATCATCGTATTTTTCAGAGTTGTCAGTATTTTGTACGGTGTCAGTTCGTTATCATTTAACGCTCAGCAGACTTCCCGAAAATCACCATACGCGCACTGTAGAGTCAGATGGGCGTTCCTAGGCATTACAAAAGCCTAATTAAGTTAATTCATGCTTTAAACACTATTTATTATCGCCTTAAACGTTTGTTAATCGCGTAATTAAGAGGTGTTAATTACGGGTTGTCACATATTTAAATGTTGTGATTTGAAATCACAAATTTGTTTCGAATGTGAAACCAGAGCAAGCCTCAAGTGGGTTGATTCAACTCGTGCGTTATTCGGACATCCATGGGATAGCATTATCCGTGGCAATGTGATAAGCTACGACGTCTTAATTTATAGTATTTTATTAGGTGTATATTAAAAAGTGTTTATGTATCAATCCTAGAGTAATTTATTTGTATTGATGGATGGTAGTGTGTGCCCATATTCCATTAACGATTTAATGTGTTAGATTCGATGAGCTTCAATTATATTATACTTGTTTTCCTAGTATTACTTGTTATCTTATCAATTATTTAGCTTTGAGTTTGTTTCGGTTCAGCTATGTTCAATGTATGTGTGGTTATTCAGTTTGAATGTTTGTTATTCTTGTTATTCACGATAATCGATTTTATTGCTTCTGTTGTCCTTTTCCATTGGTTTTACTTTTTTATTATCTAATTCATCCTCACTATTAATATTCATTCTTTCAGTTAGCAATTTTTTACCTAGTAGTATTTCTTTTGCTGTTTTTCTATGTTTTTCGGCTGGTTCTAACAGACTTGTGGGGACATGTGAAGAAGAGCTAGAGACCTTAGAGAAATGAAAATGATTATTATAATGAATTATTCAATTATTCATTTTCAATTCCTTTTGCGAACACTTACATCACTAATTATGGAATTGTGCTTCTTTAATTACTAAGGTTGTGGTGTTACAAGAGGTGTTTGTGTGAAAACTTCATTCTTAATTCTACGGGATTTTTTATGAAACCTTTCATTTGCTTCTCTTCGATGGAAGTTTGATTTTCCCAGAATGTATCCTAATTTTTGGTCGCATCCCTCATTACGAGCTTGTACACATGCTTCTAGAGCCACTCGGTTAGCTACGGCACCAGGTGCATTACCCCAAGGGTGCCCTATAGTTGTTCGCCCTTGGTATACACAGATTAGTGGCTAAGCTAATGCGTGAAACACTCTGCCCGAGGAGTACGGTCCTCATGGATGGTTCTCCACAAGACTAGGTCCTCGCCACGATACCTGACGCTACTAGAATGATGATAAACACTTTTACCGAACCACTAGAGCTTTGTTAGTAAGTAACTTTATTTGCAAAATTTGATTTCATTGTTTCATTTTACCATGTCATTTGTATTTGGAAAACCAGTTGATGTTGTTTTCAAATCCAGGTACCATCTTTGATAAACTGAGTTGGATTATGTTCCTAATTGGATGTGCGGAAAGGTTATAAGTTCATGTGCTTATGGTTTGCTATCTTTCTTTAGACAAGATAGGATATTGTGGTTGTTGATCATTTATTAGTTATTAAAATTACGTCTACTTAAATTATATTATAGGTTTTAGTGTTTTCTCTATAAGTGTTTTTCTTTTCTTTTTTTTCTATCCACATTGTTAAATTTCCACGCTTCTCTAACTTAAACTAGTGCTACCTCTAATATAAAGGTGGATATAACTTCTCACTTATGATTATATATCCATTATTTCATGTACCTGTATATGACACGTTGTTGTTATTTGATATCTTGTGAATACATTATACTTTCCTAAAACCGTTATGATACTCTATAACTTTAAGTAGGTTTCAGCTTCTACTAGATAACACAATGAGAAACAGGATGGTTTCCACCAAATAAACTGATATCTAACCAGGTTTTGAGTACGAAACACAAGAGGGTGTTCACGAAAATCTAATTCAGAATCAGAAATACAATCCAACCTAGTTATATGAAAACAAGGCTACAAACAACTCTTAAGAATTATTAAATATTCTTGACATATGAATTCAAACGAGTCCTTGAAGGTCATATCACATGCTACGGGTTTAAGACTTCAAATGGGCTCCATGATTTGCATGCACATAGATATGTTGTATCAAAAATTAATATGCTAAGCTCAGTGATTAGTTGCTTCATATAGATTATATAATAAGTATTTACCAAGTTGAAAGCTGAAAAATATGAAGATATCAATTTGAAGTTTGATGTTGGGTAGTGGATGCGGTTTTCTCCTTAAGATATGAATCAAATGAGACAATATTCGGATTGTTTTGACCATTCGCATCCTACAATAAAAATTCCCAACATACGTAATCAAGATCTATTTTTGGAAAGTACAATTGTTATTGCACATGATAAAGATTACCATGTTACCTTATTCTGGTGGTATAGAGTAGCAGGGACGCTATTTGAAGTTTGACCGCAATCGCTATTTTCATCAGCAAATGATAAAAGGGCATCTATATCAGTTTCAGTAAGCACCATATCCTCTTCTGTTACCCCTTTTCCATATTAGCATTCCACTCTGAACAACAATGTTACCCCTTTTTCCATATTAGCATTCCACTCTGAACAACAAAAGGAAGTCATTTCAACAAACTCACTTTGAGTAGAATAACTAATTTTGAAAGTATTATAATTCTCCACAAAAGTGAAATTGCCTAAGTCTCCAATGTTCATCGTGTTCTCTTGATTCCAACTCATTGTTAACTCCTTGATCAAGTTGTAACACCCCGAAAATATAAAACTTTATATTAGAATTATAAAGTATTATATAAACAAGAACAAACTAACTAGGAATAGATAACCCAATTAGTTACGAGTCTTGTGGTACCGTATAAGTGGATTAAAACACCTAAAATATAAATTAAACAATAGTTGAGGGACTTAAGTTGTTAAACTTGAAACTTGAATTATTAAAACAAAATAAACTACACCAAACACACACTTAGGTGTGTGTCTGGTCGATCAAAAACACAGGGGCGAACAAGGACTCCCCACCAAACCTTAGCTTGTGCCAAATTGATCAAATTGAAGCCTTTAATCAGTTCCAAATCGATTTTCAAGCACAAATTAGTGATCACCTCGTTAAAGGGATCATAAGGTATGCAAAATTTTGGTGTTTTGATTCATCTTAAATTCTAGGTTAATTGTGAAAAATCGAAATTTAGCTTGATTATGTGATGTTTAGATGAAACTTGTAATAAAAACAAGTTTAAGAGTGAATCCTAGTTGATAATTTGCAAGAATCATGTTTTAAATTATGAAAATTATGATAACCCATTCATAGGTTAAATGGGTTTTTGCAAAGAGATGAACACAAGAATTATGGTTATTAGAAGTAGTATTACTTGAATTCTATATGATGATTTTGGTGATTGTATGCATGCTTGACATGATGAAATCGAAATATGTGATTATAATTGGCGAAAATAACAAGTTATGAACTTGATCCTAGTTATGTAAAAAATTAAACCCGTTAGGTGTTCGTTAAAATGTCTAAGTGAAGAATAAAGTGTTAAAGTTGGATGAAAACGCATGTCTGATTTTTATAAGCAAATTATGCGTTAAAGTTTATAAAAAGGGTTCTAAATTGGTTGTGAATCGAACTCTTTAGGCAAAGAATCCGGATCGTCAAGTGGACAAGCCGGAAGGGATACGCGCTTGAAGGAGGTGCTCTAAAGGTACGCGACTTTGGTCCCGTTACATTATGCATAAACTTTTGGATTTACCTTGTTAATGGTGTCATAGTGTAGTATATGCGTTTGATGTGTCATTGAAGTGGCGAAGCTCACTCGACAATCAAACGGGTCGAAATAATGGTTGGAAATAGTTTGGCTTGTCATTAAAGTGATGGTCTTCACTCGACAACCAAACGGGTCAAAACTATATCTTTAAAACGATCATGTGTGTAGAGACTTGAAAGTCTCATATCGTGCTAGTTTATTACAATTAAGATCGTAAATGAAACATAAAACAAAAGAAGAAGTACGGTTGAATGTGGAGAGAAAAATCTTTAAAAACATTTCACATTTTTAAAACTGGTAATTCACATTTCCAAAAAGAAACATTTCACATTTTTAAAACTGGTATTTCACATTTCCAAAAAGAAACATTTCACATTTTTATCGTTTCAAATGGATGTCGTGGGTTCCGCTGAAGTGCAACATTCACGCTTGGAGGGCTGAGATGGACAAAATTCCTACACGAGATGTGCTGCTGAGAAGAAATATCAATATTGGTAACCAGGTCTGCAGCTTTTGTAATTTTGCTGTTGAGTCGGCTGTCCACCTGTTCAATTGTTGCGGTCAAAGATAACATTGAGAATATAGGTGAGCTCTAACGGTGGCGTGTGGTGGTTAACGATGGTGAAAGGGAAGAAGAGTGCGGTGATTGGTAATGTCAAAGATGGTGATTTAAGTATTTAAACGGTAGTGAGAGGTGGTTAGATCCAATGGATATTTTATTTATAAATAATAATAACAATAGACATTTATTTTTGGAAAAATATGAGGAAGCCAAAGTGACTGCTGAGTCAACAAAATAATTGCAAAAGGTAAAAGAATAAGTGGATGTTTGATACAAGTACATTTAACAAGTTTTGAAAGTTAGATTACGTCAAAATAAAGTTTTAACCAAGATTCAAATATTAATAGTATTACCATATTATAAATTACTAACATTGTTATGCTATATAGTGTTGTAATCTATGCATAGCGAGTTCTTCAAAAAAAATAATAATTGATTTTTCACTTTAAACCTAAAGGTTTAATCTTTTGTATTTTAACCCCTTTGGTTATTTTACATTTGACCCAAAGCTTTTTATTTTTTTACAATTTAACCCTAACACTTTTTTATTTTCACATTGGGCTACCATACTTTTCATATTTCGCAAGTTTTTCGTTTCCTTTAAAATTTTGCGAGTTAACACGCCACAACGTACATGTGGGGTTCAATGTTTTTTTTCGTCTATTTTTTTCCGTTTGACATACCTGTCGCAACGCGTCTATTTTCCCCATTTGATAGATTCGTCGGAACGTGCGGGTCATAGATCGACTTAGTTGTTTTTTTCTACGTTTTTACGTTTCGGTCTAATTTCTTCGCATTAACACGCCGCAACGAGCGTGCGTGGTTCAACGTTTTTACGTCTGCTTTTCGTTCGGTGTTATTTTTCTTCTTATTTATTTTATTTTTATGAGCTTTTCTGATGTTGGTGGTCGTTGGCAGTTGTGTGGCATTGGTGCTACTTGGCACGATTTTACGAACGTTTTTAACATATTATTTTTTTTACTAATAATTTGTTTCGAGTTTACCGGATACTTCCTTTACTTAAAAAACAAATTATTTACGTGCATATTTTTATGTACGTGCCCGTATAAATTTGATTTCATCTACGTTTTGACGTAAACATTTTTCGGAAACGAGTTAGCTCAAATATAATACATTTTCTTTAAAAAATCATTTTTACGTGCATATTTTTATGTACGTATTGGTATAAATTAGAGTTTGTATAAATTAGAGTTTGTCAACGATTCCACGTAAACTTCTTTGGGAAACGAGTTAGGTCAAATATAATATGTTTTCGTGCTTATTTTATGGATGTTTTGAAATTTTGTTTCGAACCGAGTGGAGTCAAATTGTGATTTCCTTTTTATTTTTATTTTTTCAAAAGCTCTAATTAATCGTTTTTATTACACGTGTCAGTTTTTTCTATCCATCCAGGTGCCGATAAGATGTACCAGGACCTGCGTATGACTTATTGGTGGCCTGGCATGAAGAGGGACATTGCTGTATATGTGTCTAAGTGCCTTACTTGCTCGAAGGTAAAGGCTGAACACCAGCGTCCTTCAGGACTCTTAGAACAACCCAAAATCCCTGTTTGGAAATGGGATAGCATTGCTATGTACTTTATTACTAAACTACCCCGTACCTCTAAAGGTCACGATAGTATCTGGGTGATTATAGATCGTTTGACCAAATCAACCCACTTTCTTCCTATTCGTGAAGATTACAGAGTGGAGAAACTTGCTCGAGTCTATACTAACGAGATTATATGCCGTCATGGCATACCTCTTGACATAATCTCGGACCGTGATGGTCGTTTTACTTCGCGTCTTTGGCAAACGTTTCAGTCCGCTATAGGTTCGCACTTAAATCTTAGCACGGCCTTTCATCCTCAGACAGATGGACAGACCGAGCGTACTATTCAAACCCTAGAGGATATGCTCCGTTCTTGTGTCATCGACTTTGGTGGTAACTGGGATGTACATTTACCATTGATTGAGTTCTCGTACAACAACAGCTATCATTCCAGTATTCAGATGGCTCATTTCGAAGCTTTGTATGGGCGAAAATGCCGATCTCCTCTCAGCTGGCATGAGGTTGGGGAAAAGCAGTTCATTGGCCCTGAGATTGTTCAAGAGACAACGGATAAGATTCTTCAAATCTGTGATAACTTGATCAAGGCTAGGAGCCGACAAAAGAGCTATGCTGATACTAGGCAGAAGCCTTTGGAATTTGTTATTGGTGACCGAGTTCTTCTCAAGGTATCTCCCTGGAAGGGAGTAGTTCGTTTTGGAAAGAAGGGAAAGCTCGCTCCTTGCTATGTGGGTCCTTTCATGATACTTGAAAGGATTGCCAAGGTGGCGTACAGACTCGACTTGCCACAAGAGCTAAACAACGTGCATCCGGTATTCCACGTATCGAATCTATGTAAATGCCTAGCCGACGAAGGACTGCAGGTTCCTCTTGAAGACTTGCAAATAAACGAAGCTGTTCAGTTTGTGGAGAAACCAGTCGAAATCATGGATCAAACTGTCAAGCGTCTGAGGCGCAACAAAATTCCCATTGTTAAGGTTCGATGGGAAGGAAAGCGTGGTGCCGAATTCAATTAGGAATTGAAAAGTGATATGAAGGCTAAGTACCCGCATCTCTTCGAGCAGTCTTCTTCTAAGATTTATGGGATGAAATCTCCTAAAGGAGGGGAGACTGTAACGCCCAGCGTCCCTAAACCTTAGACACTTTGTTGGTGCATTTATGTCTATCGCCTCCGTCAATCTAAAACCGTAGCTGAAACTGAAGAAATCTAGGCTTATATTGTAATATTTTAATAGAAAAGGCAATGTGGTATTTCTGTAAATAAGGAAACCTTCCTTATCACCTTGGCCTATAAATAGAACCATTAGGGTTCTCATTTAGAACTTTTGGAGACTTTTGCACATTTGCTACTTTGGAGAGCTTTGGAGCTAGAGAGAGAAACTAGAGAGAGAAAGTGCAAGAGGTAATTCACAGTTCATTTGCACTTTTCATATTATCAATGGAATCACAGATTTAGTACGTTCTCGTGTGTTCAGTCACGCACGTTCACGGATTCTGCACGTCGAACGTGTCACTCGCAATCGTTTCGGAGTCGAAAACCGGTCCTAACAAGTGGTATCAGAGCAGGAGCTCGATTGCACGGATCTATTACACGAATTCGCACAGAAATTCATCAGATTCAGATCCAAATTCTTATAGATTTGATCTATTTCTTCATCTTTTACATCTCTTCACGTTTTTATCTGAAAATCATCAAATTAAACGGGTTTTAACGGTTCAAAATTGCTGATTTTTGGATATGTTGTGCAAAAACAGCTAATCTACAAGCCTACAAATTTTCAGATCTTAATTCAAAGCCGTTTGAGAGAAATCTAAGATTTTTTGATAGAAAAAGTTGTTCAAAATGTTAACTGTTGATGTTGATATTCACTTGAATGTTAGCCGATCGGCTAGTTGACCGATCGGCTAGCAATCCGAACCATAGCATCATTCTTTCTTTGTAATTCATTAAAGAGGTTGACTTGTTGACCTAACCGATCGGACAGGTGTCCGAACGATCAGCAATCCGTTCCATTGCAACACTTTACATAGCATTTAAAATAGTTGACTTGTTGACTGCTGACCGATCGGACAACAGTCCGAACGAGCGTCTATCCGATTCATTGACACATTACTGCCATACATTTAAAAGTTGTTGACTTTGTTGACTTTCTAGCCGATCGGCTAGCATCCCAGCCGAACGGTCAGCAAATCGTTTCAAAGCATATCACTTGTTCAGGCCACTTAAGTCAACACTGCTATCTTTCTCAGTCAACATTTATTAGAATCATTAATAAACATCAACAGAATGGTCATGTTGTGCTTTGAATGAATTCAAATTAAGCGGTTCAATTGTAGTCTATCTTTGAAAATCATTCACGTGACTACTTTAATTGTTTGTCAGAATATTCATATGCAACAAATCGGCCCAATCAAATTGATTTTGATTTTGTATATCACGTGAACATCTCATTTCCTTAAGAATCTTGTTTGCATGAGATATTAAAGGACTTATAGAACATTGATGTAGTGCAGGTTATAGGTGTCAGTTAGCATGTGATATTGTTTTGTAAGATAAAATCTCATTGTAATGCTGGACGGTATGGGGACCGTCCAGCTTCGTCCTCGCTCCGCCGCCGTCCCCCTCTCCATGCCGCCCCCCGGTCGCCGTCCAGTCATCGTCGTCTTCGTCGGTATTCCGACGTCCAGGACGGTGCAAAACAATGGCCCCCCCCTCGCCGACGCCCGTCCTCCCACGCCGCCCCCTCCGTCTTCATCCCGTCGCCGGCTTCATCTCCGTCACCATACCCACAAGCCTGAAGGTCAAAGAGTCAAATCGCCACCCGATCGGTCAAGCATTTTGTCATCTTGTGCCATCAATTGAACAAGCTAGCAGATCGGACAGCATCAAAGCAAGCTAGCCGATCGATCAGTGGGTCGATTGGATTTTCACCCGTTTCATAGCTACCCTATTCGTCAACAGGCTAGCCGATCGGACAACCCACTTTATTCAAAGTGTCAACCGATCGGACAGAATAAGTTTTTTTCGTTTTGTGCCACCCGATCGAACAGAGGATCGAACAGACAACCAACCGATTCAAGATAAAATCCCACCCGATCGGACAGCACTGATTGTTATACTGTTGACTTTGTTTGACTCTCACTCAATCGGATACACGTCCGATTCAGGTGTTTGATAATTTTTAAACTGATCGTGTTTGTACGTGATTCAGGTGATTCAAAGTGATAAACGAAGCAAAAATCTAAGGAACGAAAAATTCAAGAAGCATTACAAAGATGTCAGAAATTGGCGAAGAGTTTTATAACACGTTTTATTATGCGTTTACATCAGAAGATACTCCAGTGACACCAAAGAATGCTACAACCATGATATCTGAGAGTTTGAATCATGATAACGTGTACGAAAATCATCAGAGACCACCAAAGCTCATGAATATCGAAGATTATCACTGGTGGTATGAAAGATTTGAAAACTGGGTTCAAGCTTATGCATATGATAGCTGGATTTGTTTAACAATAGGATATGAAAAACCAAGAAATGAAAAACGTGAATTAATCACACTTAAAGATTTCACAGCTGATGATAAAAAGGAACATTCTAGTGAATTAAGAATGAAAACTCTACTTCAACAATCTATCAGAGAGGATATTTTTTCACTACTTCAGCATGGTGAAACGTCTAAATCAATTTGGGAAGCGTTAAAGTTGAAAGCTGAAGGTGGAAAAGATATCAAGAAAAAACAAAATATCACTGTTGAAGAAAGAGTTTGACTTGTTTAGTTGCATGAAGAATGAAACAGTTCGTCAAATGATAGAATGATTTTGTCATCTGAAGATTGAAATGGAAAGGTTTGGAATCCACAAAGAGAGAGAAGAGATGGTGGATAAACTTGTTGAGGCATTACCACATGAGGAAGATTGGAAAACCTATGTGATTGTGTTGAAAAATGATGATAAATTTGATGATATGACATTAGACAATATGATTGAGAAAATAGAGGGACATGATCTGCTGTTACAAAAACAAAACAAGGTGTCCAGCTCTAGTTATCAACAGAATGTCGGGTTGTACTATCGCAGAGGAATGCTACAAAACAACGAATCTCCAAAGATCAAAACTGGTTATAGTGTAGAAAAGACTGGTGACTCGTCAAAGAACAAATCTTCGAGCTATGATCCAGGATATCATTCTTCATATACATCTGCATCGTCAAAATCTAATCCAAACCAGGATTGGAAAAATTCTCCACTTTTGAACAATGAGTTTGCTCAACAACACATGAGCTTCTTAGCCTCTATTCTGGTATCTTACGAAGGTTTAATTGCAGGTAAGATTGGGAATCCAAACATGACGAAGGACACGATCAAGTCGATCCAGAAGAGATGGAACTCATGGACATTCGCTGGTGCATGGCAAGCGTCATTCGAAGAGCTCAAAGATTCATGGAGATAACTGGCAAAAAGTGCTTGGAAGGCCCGGAAATGAAGATAGGTTTCGATAAGAACAAAGTCACTTGTTTCAAGTGTAAACAACAGGGGCACTTCAAGAGAGAATGCACGAACAACAAAGCCGATGTTAGCGTGAATCCTTTTTATGAGGATTACTACAAAAAGGCCATTTATCATCAGAATAACGAGCAGCCAACCAGAAAGCAGATTGAAGAAGGATCTTCTAAAGAGAAGAGACAAGTCATTTTGTCACTTTGTGATCGAAGTGAAGCTAGTATACAAAATGAAAATTCTGAAAAACTTATTTTGAAAAATTTTGATTGGAATAAATACTTTGATGAGACAGAAGGACCCAGATTCATAATTCATGATGATGAAGGGTATGATTGGAGTCAACATGACAAGGAAAATGGAAAAGCCAAGGCCATGGTTGCTGAAATCAAACAAAGCCGAGAAGAAAGGCATGCTCGTCTTAGACTGGATGATGTGTATGATGCCTACAAAGAAGCAACACTAGCAGGCAGGTGGAGCAAAGAAAAGAAATGTTATGTTGATCCTCAAGGAAACCCGACGGTTGATCCTAAGAAGGTTGATCTTAAAGCATTAGTTGTTGCTATACCTACTGTAAGTGTTTGGTGCAAAGGCCTTGCGGAGATTCCAAGGTACAGAGAGAAGGTTGAAGAAGGCATTAGGAAGGTGATATATGCCAGTTTGGAGAAGAAGAAGAAGAAGATGGTTGAGGAGATTGTGAATGAGAGTTAGAAGCTGGTGAATGAGGTGAAGAAAACTGATGAGAAGGTTGAGGAAGCTGTTGAAGAGAAACAACAGGTGTTTGAGGAAGTTCAGAATCCACAAGCAAACAAAACCACAGTGACAATCACTGAGGTAACTACTCAAACTGATACTTCTGATCAAATTAATAATAGAGCTGAACAACAGTGCAAGAAATGCATGAAAACGTGCAGTGCTTGTACTGAAAATGATGAAAAGCTTAAAATCAGAGACATTGAATTCACCAAAATAGAAAAGATTTTCAAAAATAAAAGTCTTGAAATGATTGAAAATGAAAAGTTTTTGAAACAAGAAAACGAAAAGTTGAAACAAAGATGTGATGATCTTGAAAAAGAAAACAAAATATTGAAAGAAAAGTGTTTAGCTGTTTGCAACGAATGTGTTCCAAAAGATAATACAGTTCAAGAGTTGCAAAAGGAATATGATGGAATGAAATTGTCATATCATACTGTAAAAGAAGCGTATGAAACTTTGAAAAGTAAAGTCAAAAGTTTAGATGATAGATTGTGTGCTTCTCAGAGAAACACTAAATTTCTTGAAGCCAGATTTGAAGGAAAACAAAAGGTTTTAAATCAATATATTGATGTTGTTGCTAAGCTTAAACAAGAATTGGCAGATAAAGAAAAGTTGGTCAATAAATTGCCAAGTTACCATGCATCTTCATACATTCTGGAATGTATTTTCAATATCACACCCGATGGGAAAGAGTCAGAAAAGAACAAAAAGGGAATTGGATCTGAATACCATCAGGTTCCACCACCGTTGGAGAATAATTAAACATTCTATGATGGCGAAAAGGTGGAAAAAGCAATAAACATGGTTGACCAGTTACCCGACAACATCGATGTGACTTACACCAAATCTGATGACATCAGTGATTCAGACGTGGTTGGTAAGGTTGTTGAAAGTATTCTAGCACAGGAGTCTACCAAAACAGATAAGTCTGAATCACAAGATGAAAATGAGGGAAGTTTTCATGATAGTTATCTTAAACACTCAAAATCTGAAAAAGTTGTGAATGATGATTCAAAAGGATTGGTTTACACCACGATTGGATCGGACAAATTATTTTCGGATAATGAATTCCCAATTCAAAATGTGATTTCAGATAAAATCAACAAAGTTTTCAATTTGGTAGAGATTGAAAAGTCCGAAATTTCAAAGTTTGCTGGAAAAGGCAAGAAAACTTTTTATAACAAACCTAGTTACAAAAAGAAAAACATGAAGGCTGGGTTGGGTTATAAAAAGAAACAGAATTGGAAAAGAAATGTAACACAAAATTATCAGGAAAAGATGAACTTTGTTCAGGGAACAAGTTTTGAAGAAGAGAAAGAACTCCAATTTAGACGACAGTCTAATGAAGAGTTGCGAGAGAGTAAAGTGTGAGAGAGCAGTGAGTGTTCTTGTTGTGTCCTATTCGATCTGATTTATCCACCTATTTATAGCTAAGAAATGAAAACAAAGTTTCCTATAAACGGGGGATGCCTTCGAATATTCCTTTGTTAACGTTGGAGACCAAGTAAAGCGGCTTCAACGTCTTCCTTCGAACAACTTGGACCGAGTCTTCCGGGGAAAAGGTCTTCATGAACGTTGCAAGCTTGAACTTGCATTCCTGCACATAATCCGTTAGTGATCCCCAGGATACCATCCAGGATGTTACCAACTTCCTGAACCAGCATCCCGGGCATGAACATATATCACATACTCAAGATATAACTTAAGATATTATCCAGGATATGGGCTCAGAATTTCACCCACAACAATTGTCCCCAAAAATGTTACCGTTAAGGATCCTGAGTCCTAACGGTTACATTTTTCATGATAATCAAGGTAATTAAGAGATAAGACCTGATGTGACCACTTGTAACCGCCCAGTCTATATTTACTCATTGCTTCCCTATATCTTTTCATTCTCATCTTCATTTAATCTTCATCAAGAAGGAAAAAGGTAAAAATCCTCTCTCTCTTCTCATCTCTTTCCTCTATACTATTCCGGCGAAGATATGGCGAGACAGACAAGATCGAGCTCTGGTGACTCTGCTCCCTCGTTCATTCACCAAAATATTCTCCAAGATCCGGAGAAGGAAATATGCACCTTTGATAGTGCACATTTGTCAGCCCTTAAAACCTCCGGCATCTTCCCGGAAGGGACAGTGTTCCGACCGTTTGATCGAGAAATCCGATCAGACATGGTTTCCGAGGAGTGGTTGTGCTTTAATGCTTTTCCCTTTACCTTAGGGTTACAATTTCTGTTTCCCGACTTCATCACCGAGTTCTTTGATACCACAAAAATTTGTTTCAGTCAAACAATGCCAATGCTATGGCGAGTCCTGCTTGTTCTTGACCAAATCAAGAACAACCATATTCCTGATCTTTCCATTCATGACCTCCCCTTAGCGTTGTTAGGGGTGGATTTCTAAATGACCCGTGATCCTCAGTTATTATCCTCTTTAGTGATCCTTACTTCTGTGACAGATAGTGATCCTCAGAAGAGCTTCAGGATCAGGATCATGGATCACCTTAAGGATCCTCATACTAACAATTGTTCACTTGTGTTTCGTATTGTTTTGCAGGAGTAACAAGTCGGACTTAGTCTTGGCGACATTCCTGGAGAATATTCCCAAACTATCCCGCACGTGCTTGGCCAAAAATGGACGTTGTGGAGAACATGGGAGCTTGGCACAAAAGTCGGATAGTTAGTTTAGGTAGTTAATTTCTATTTTAAAAAGGAGTAACGAGCTAGTAGAAAAACACTTAGCCATTTTCAGTTACACACACTCGTATACTCGCACACTTGAAGCTCTCGACGAACATACATTCGTTTTCACTCACTTACACACATTTCACGATAGTGATCCTTGTATCTAGCTCGTTACTATCCGAAGTTGTAAACATTTTTCATATATTTGAGCTTGGTGATCGGTAGTTTCCATCACCCGGGGTTTTTTGTGCCGGAGATCAACTCTTGATCAAGGGCTTTTTCCCCGTATACATCCTTGTGTCATTTGTGCAAATTACATTGAAGTGATCCTTGTTATTGATATACACAACTAGCATCATACCCCGTAACAAAGAGTTTGGTTGCAATATCCTCAACAGATTTTTTGACCAAAACAGTTTGGCGCCCACCGTGGGGCAATTGGTGCTTCGTCCTTAGAAAAATTCGTATTTCTGTGCTCATTTCGGTTCACTACAACCAAGCAAATGGCTTCCTCAGCGAAGAATGCTTCAAATTTGATGCCCTCATTCACTTCTTCTCAAGGCGTTCCCCCTTTGCCTCCACCACCTTCTGGATCCCAGAAGAATGCTGAGAATGCTGCGAAGAAACCAACTCCCATTTTCTCAAAACCTCCAACTTCTTCTGCTCCTTACACTCCCACTACTAGTGACATGTTTACTTTGATTTTGCAGATGAAGGATCAGATACGGCAACAGGATAAGACCAATGAGAGGATTCTCAAGGAAATCGGAGATCTCAAGAAACAAAAGACAACGGCAGAGGATCATTCCCCACTGGTGCCGAAATCCTTGAATTTTGATACTCCGGTGATTACTTCTCAGCCATCAGTGGTTCCAGACGTTCAATATGTGGGTGGACCAAAAGGAGTGCACTACGGAACAACAACAATGACTCAGGCATCAGGTTCATATTTCCAGCCAGCGGGATCCTATCCTCAGCATATGGGGTCCCTCACGAATTCAGGAGGATATTCAGGAATGCAGCAAGTTCAAGGATCCTCCTTTGTTCCAGGATCATCCCAGGTTCAAGGATCCTCCTTCGCTCCAGGATCATCCCAGGTTCAGGGATCCTCCTCCGTTCCAGGATCATCCCAGGTTCAAGGATCCTCCTTCGCTCCAGGATCATCCCAGGTTCAGGGATCCTCCTTCGTTCCAGGATCATCCCAGGTTCAAGGATCCTCCTTTGTTCCAGGATCATCCCAGGTTCAAGGATCCTCCTTCGTTCCAGGATCGTCCCAGTTTCCGGGATCCTTCCAGATGCCAGGATCCTTGAGGAGTTTGCAAACAGGAAGTTCAGATGTCCATCAGGGAGATTTTATTCCAATGCAGACCAATGCTTCTACTGGTCCCTCGATCATTCCAGAGTCTCAACAATATGGATTAACATCCAATCTTCCTAATCTGAATCCAATGGGAGGTAACACTTTTAATAATTCTTATACTACTAACCATGGTCTTATGCAGGATCCAGGTATCAATCATGCCATGGCCAGAGAATTGCAAAAGTTAAAGGATATGATATCAAGTGTTCCAGGAGTGGTCAAACCTATCCCAGAGATTGCAGATGGGAGCCACAAGATATCTCACTTTGCACCATCGATCTGTGATGCTGAGATACCCAAGAGGTTCCATGTGCCAACAATGAAGTTGTATGATGGTTCAACGGATCCTGAAGAACACATAGCACAATACAGGGAGAGGATGGAGATCAATCCAATTCCAGAAAGATTAAAGGAAGCATGCCTGTGCAAGGGATTCGGATCCACTCTTACTGGATCAGCTCTCAAATGGCTGCTAAGTCTTCCTCCCTATTCTATTACCTCATTTGCTAACCTAGTTAACTTGTTTAATAATTAGTTTTCTTGTAGTAGAAAATTTGAACGATTAACTAGTGATCTATATAGGATAACCCAGGGTCATAATGAATCATTAAGGGATTACATTACCAAATTCAGTAAAGAATCCTTAGACATTCCCAACTTAGATATAGCCACGGCTGTTGAGGCCTTTAAAATGGGATTACTTAGGGATTCGTCTTTCTATGATGATCTTGTTATGACACCATGCAGGAACTTAGATGAGGTAAGAACCTGAGCACTTAGGTTCATTCGGCTAGAGGATGACAAGAGGATCCAGGAGAGGTTAGCAGGATCCTCAAAGCAGGATAAGCAAGGATCCTCATTCAGGAACAACAAGTTCAGATCCTACAACAGATCTGATAACCAGAACGTGCATTCTGTTGATCAAGAAGAGGATGATGAGGATTATCCTCCAATTTCTGAATATTGTTTTTGTGTTGATAACAATGAACTAATCCTTGCTATGCAGAACCTAGGTGATAAAGCTAGATGGCCGAGAAAAAACGATAGGCCAGCTGCAACTAAGGATAAATCAAAGTGGTGTGCATACCATGAAGATTTTGGGCATCTCACAGAAGAATGCATTGCACTAAGAAAGGAAATTGGATACTTGTTGAGCAAGGGGCATCTAAAGGAACTGTTGGGAAGGAAAATGTCAAGGACTCAGGATCCTGAAAGGATCCCTGAGAAGGCTCCAGCCCCTCCAGCAGATGCACAAGTAATAAACTTTATTTCTGGAGGATCAGACATTTGCGGCACATCCTTCTCAGCAGCTAAAAGGCATGCGAAGGAAACTAAAATGGATAATGGAGAAAGACCAGTTCGAACATCAAGTGTCTCCGAAGGAAAAGTCATAACCTTTGATGAGGATGATCGTGTTGATATCCAGGATCCTCATCACGATGGCTTAGTTATTACTCTTTTTATTTCTAACCATTTTGTCCGCAGGATCCTTATTGACGGAGGAAGTTCAGTGAACATTATCCAGCTTGATGTTCTAAAGAAGATGGGTATCCCTGAATCAGATATCATACCAAGATCCTCCGTGCTCGTGGGATTTAGTGGCAAAACTAAGAATACCCTGGGGGACATTAAACTCCCAATTTACATCGAAGGCCTACACTCTTATCAAAAATTTTGTGTTATTGACTGTTTATCTTGTTGTAATGTTATCCTTGGCAGGCCTTGGATACACGATATGAAAGCAGTCCCATCTACTTACCATCAATGTGTGAAGCTCCCTAGTCCTTGGGGAATAGTGAAGATTGATAATGATCAGCAGGAGGCTAAGAATTGCTACACTTCATTGATGAAACCAGCCTCGAAGTCAAGGGAGCAATAGCAATCAAGGTATCCTCCAAGGGATGTCTTGGAGGCAAGAGAGCAGGATGTGGTAGAAATCCTCATGGATCCCGATGATCCTGAGTCCAAAATCTATATCGGATCAGGGATCCTTGGCGAAATGAAAGAAGACCTCGTATCCTTCCTTAAAAGAAGAAAGACTACCTTTGCATGGAAACACGAAGACATGACTGGTATATCCAAAGATGTAATCACTCACAAACTCGGCATTGACAGATCCTTCAAACCAATCCATCAAAGGAGAAGAAAGTTTGCACCGTAAAGGAATGCCATTATCCAAGAAGAGGTAGAGAAATTGCTCCGGGCAGGTATGATTAGGGAGGTCAAGTATCCAAGATGGTTGGCCAATGTGGTTGTTGTTCAAAAGAAAAACGGAAAGTGGAGGGTATGTGTCGATTTTACCGATTTAAATAAGGCATGTCCCAAGGATCCTTTCCCTTTACCCCACATTGACTCCATGGTGGATGCAACTGCGGGTCATGAACTGTTAACTTTTATGGATGCTTCATCTGGATTTCAACAAATCCAAATGGAACCATCCGACCAAGAGGATACAGCCTTCATGACTCCAACTGGTATATACTGCTATATTGCTATGCCGTTCGGATTAAGAAATGCAGGTGCAACATATCAAAGGCTGGTGAATATGATGTTCAAGGATCAGATTGGACAAACTATGGAGGTTTACATAGATGATATGGTGGTAAAATCCTTAAAAGCTGAGGATCACCTAAGAGACTTGGAGGAAGCATTCGATATCCTTGACAGATATAACATGAAACTTAATCCTTCAAAATGTCACTTTGGTGTTAAAGCAGGTAAATTCTTAGGATATATGGTGACAAAGAGAGGCATTGAAGCTAGCCCAGAACAAATCAAAGCAATAGTGAACATCAAATCTCCGGCCAATGCTAAGGATGTTCAAAGGCTAACAGGCAGGATAGCAGCTTTGAACAGATTCATATCCAAATCCTCAGAGAAGTGCAAAGAGTTCTATGATATCCTAAGGAAGAACAAGAAATTTGAATGGACTGAGAAGCATGAAAATGCTTTAAGAGCCCTTAAAGATTACCTATCCTCAGCCCCGGCTTTGATGAAACCAGAAAAAGGTGACGTGTTATCCTTGTATCTTGCAGTATCCTCAAAAGCAGTAAGTGCGGTCCTTGTTAAGGATCATGAAGGTACACAACATCCTGTCTATTATGTAAGTAAAAGTTTACTTGATGCCGAATCCAGGTATTCACACCTTGAAAAACTTATTCTTGCATTAATTATGGCATCTACTAAGTTAAGACATTATTTTGAAACTCATGTTATCATTGTTAAAACTAATTTTCCAATTAAGAATGTCCTCAGGAAACCAGAAATGTCAGGAAGGATGGCTAAGTGGGCAGTGAAGCTGAGTGCATATGATATAAGATATGAGCCTAGGACAGCCATCAAATCCCAAGCATTAGCTGACTTTGTGGCTGATTTCAGTAGTGATTTACAAGAAGAAGCTGAGTTAGAAGTCCAGCAGCTAGAAGAGACCAAGGATCCTTGGATACTCTACACTGATGGATCCTCAAATGTCAAAGGCACAGGGCTTGGAATACTACTAAAATCGCCACAGGGGGACATAATACCCCACTCTATAGCTTGTGAGTTCCAAACCACTAACAATGAGGCTGAATATGAAGCCTTAATTGCTGGTTTGCAAATTGCAAAACATATGGGGATCAGGTATCTTGAGGTACATGTAGATTCATTGTTAATTACAAACCACTTTAATGGATCCTACGCTGTTAAAGGTGAAAAGCTAACCAAATATTTAGAGATAGTCAAAAGTTTGGCACTCTCTTTTGTTTCCTTTAGTTTGACACAGGTACCAAGGGAAGAAAATACAGAGGCTGATGCATTGGCTAACTTAGGATCATCCTTGAAGATCCCGGAGGATATCAAGATCCCTATTATCCATATCCTGACCCCGGCTATCGAGGATCACGAGGCTATGGAGATAGGAAATGATTCTTCAATTATCCCTTGTGAGGATACTCAATCCCATGCAGGATCAGGATCATGGATCTCACCAATTATGAGATACTTACAACATGGAGAGATTCCTACAGGAGAAAACCCTAGGGCTTTCAAATCTAAGGTATCTCAATTCACAATTTTAAATAATATGTTGTATAGACGATCTCTTGCAGGACCATACTTGAGATGCATTGAGGATCCTGAAGTCCAAGAAGTTTTAAAAGACTTCCATGAAGGAGATTGTGGAAACCACACTGGGGGCAGGGCATTATTCTCAAGGATCCTAAGGACAGGATACTATTGGCCAACCATGAAGAGAGATGCTGTGGAGTATGCTAAGAGATGTGATCCTTGTCAGAGACACAGCAATATCCTTCATCAACCAGCTGAATTATTGCATCCTATATCCTCCTTTTGGCCATTTATGAGATGGGGTATGGATATAGTTGGTAAGCTCCCTAAGGCACCTGGTGGAAAAGTATTCATGCTAGCTATGACTGATTAGTTCTCTAAGTGGATAGAGGCTGAAGCTATTGCCCAAGTCAGAGAAAAGGAAGTTATATCCTTCATTAAAAGAAATATTATAACTAGATTTGGAATTCCTTCTGAGATTATATGTGATAATGGTTCCCAATTTATTGGGGGCAGAACCACTAACTTTTGTGACAGCTGGGGGATTAAGATGATAACATCAACACCAGTCCACCCACAAGCTAAGGGTCAGGCAGAGTCATCCAACAAGATCATCATCAACAATTTGAAGAAGAAGCTTGGATCCAAGAAAGGGAAATGGGCAGAAGAACTACCTTATGTGCTTTGGGCTGACAGGACAACCCCTAAGAATGCAACTGGTCAAACACCATTCTCTTTGGTGTTTGGGGCAGAATCAGTGATCCCAACAGAAATGGTGGTTCCAACTGCTAGAACAAGTACTCGTGATCCTGAGGAAAATAATGAAAACTTGGCTCAAGACCTGGATACTATTGAAGAAATCAGGGATATGGCTAGGATAAGGATGGCCAGTTATCAACAAAGAATGGCTGATGCTTACAACAAAATTGTTAGGATCAGGAGGTTTCAAGTTGGAGATATGGTATTAAGGAAAGCATTTCAGAATACCACCAATCCTGCTGATGGAAAATTGGCTCCAAAATGGGAAGGCCCTTATTTGATTGAAGCTGAAGCAGGAAAGGGGGCATATAGATTGCTAACCATGGAAGGTGATTTGCTACCAAGGGCTTGGAATGCTGTCCACTTGAAGAAATATTTCATGTGAGCAGGATCCTCATGGCACAGATGATCCTCACGATAGGGATATCCTTAAAGGATCCTCAAAGTATCGATGATCCTAACTTAGGTAATATCCTAAACTTGAACTATTTCATTTCTTTATTTTCTCATATAAGGATAAGGATCATGTATCCTTTATCCATCTCTCACGTGAGTTTGTGTTTTGAAAGTTCAGGTATCCTTTGCATAACATTGGTTATCTGCAGAAGCAATCCGTTCCTTGGGCTTGACCCCAGTTCCGCCTGTAGCGCATGATGATCCTAGTATAGTTCAAGGCATTGGGACCAGTACTCGTTTTAGGGGCTGATAATTCCATTGTACTGGCTATGCCTAGGATCCTACGTATAATGGTAGACGTACCATACATCCGTTCACAAGGTTTCTAACGTTTTCACGTTAGCTAAGGTTTCTAACGTTTTCACGTTAGCTAAGGTTTTGGCATTTTCATGCCACTAAGTTTGGATAGTCGCCAGTTAGGGCCATACTCCAGTTTACATACGATCCTTGGGCTTGTCCCCAGTTATCCTTGGGCTTGTCCCCAGTTATCCTTGGGCTTGTCCCCAGTTATCCTTGGGCTTGTCCCCAGTTGCTAACTCTTATCTTATATTGGCTTAGTCCCAAGTTATGCTCTATTTCAGGTTCTTGAAGATAGGCAACTAGGGATCCTTGATCCTTACTTTATTCTAAGGTTTATCTTATAGTTATCCTTATTATGGTTAGGATCCTAACTTGGACCCTCAGGTATGATCCTTAACTATTTTTAATTCTATTCATTATTTATTTGAATAACCCTTAAAGTTTGACAACTAGACTTGTGATCCTTAAAACATATTGCTTTTTGAGATTCTTTAACTAAAGGATATCATATCATGGATCATATCCTAAGTATTTTCAATTTGACTTATTCAAAATTATTTGTTTAATAAATATGCATCAAAACAAAGGAAAATCAAAGAAACACAAGGATAATAACACAAGATAAGCGACAAAAGGTTAAGATTTTATTTATTAACAAAAGAGTAACCCTTAAAAGGTTGTCAAAATTACCTACCCCGAGCATCTACCAGCAAAACGTGGCCCGTCCGCTGGGGTAGGTAAAGGGTGTCCATGATAACAAGTTCGAAAGTAGTGCAGGAATATAAAGGCGGCAGGATCACAATGGCTTCATCCCCCAAACAGAGGATCCCTCCACCAATTGCAATCCTGCCTATTGTCTAAAGGATCATACATGATCCTTAATCCTAAAACCTATTGTTCAAGTACAACCCATCATTGTTCAGCAAAAAACACCATAACCAAAACAAACTATTAAACTTAAAAAATGGGCTCCGGCTACGTCTCGAAATGTCCTTCATCGCCCATCCATGCAGCCTACGCCTTCGCTGCATCCTCTTCCCCTCCAGCTGTGATATCCTTTATCAGATCCTTCCCACTGCCACTTGCTTCAATCGCCAAGACCTCAGTAGCCTCCTCCTCATCATCCTCAAGATCAGCCAACCTTGCCTTCCAGCCCTCAACATCCCAGCTGCTTTTGTCAAAACTAGGATCTTGAGCTTCCTGGGCCATCTTCAATTTTGTCTGATACATCGTGATGGCGGCAGAGACCTTGGCATTTTCTATGAGATCATGCTTCTCATAGTCAAGGTCAATCAGAAGCTTAGCCGTCTTGGTCTTCTCATCTTGGAGTTCCTTCCGAAGATCAGCAAGTGCAAGGTCCTTGAGCACGGCAACCTGTTGGAGGTCAGTAATTTTCTTGTCCTGCTCCTCAACATTCCCCACGTAATCCTCAATCTCAGCAAATTTCTGCAAAGAAAAGGATAAAGCAGTTCAAGGTCAAGTGATCCTCATACGAGTAGGATACCTAAGCAGAATTAAGGATCCTTACATCATTGAAGTATTCAAGGAACTGGTGGCGGATTAGTGGTAGGCCTTGAAGATCCTCGGCATTAGAAGTTTTCCTCTTCTTGACACCCTTTCCTTTAGTGGGTGCCTTGGGAATGGAGATGCTAGGACTGGTAGTGGATCTTTTCTTCCTGGATCGTACGACATCAAGGTCAGCCGTGTTGAACTGGGATACAGGCTTGGCAGATTTTCCAGCGCCTACACATTCAAAGAAAGATAAGTATCCTTATCCTATTTCAATTTATTTATTTTAATATTCAAACTATGTAAAAGGCAGGATACTTACTTGACATGGTAATGGAACCTGAGGATGCTTCCTGTGAGTCTTGGGTGTCTATCTTGAATGTCCTTGTTTCAGGATCAAGCTTCTAAAAAGCAGCGAGCCTATCCTTGGTTTCAGGTGATGTGATGATGTGTGAGACAGAAATAGCTGCATAACACAAGACAAAAAAGGGGTCAGTAATCCTTATACAAAAATAAGACTACCTGGTGATCCTTCTCAGGATCCTTCGGCCTACCATGGGTGGACCATGTTCTTGGTAAATGCTTTCCATCTGAAATGGTATCCCTTCTTACAAAGAAGAAGCGACGTTTCCAATCTTTGTCATTCTTGGTGACTTTAAGAAGGGGATGTTCTGCAGCGGGTTTTCGTTTGAACAAATAACGGTGGGATCCAAAGGTGGTAACATCATACAATTGTGTCAGCTCTGACATGCCTAAATCAATGCCCTCCTGCTCGATGATCCTCTCCAGGGTATACAAAACCCTCCAAATCATCGGCATGGCTTGGATGTAAGAGATGCCGGTAAGGGAAAAGAAGGATTGTGTAAATTCTGGGAAAGGATAGGTGTATCCTATGGCAAATGGAGTAACTGGAAAGGCAACCCATGTTTCTGAAACATAGTCGCTCAGGACAGTAGGATCGAAGGGTTTGAAAAAAGCATTCGCCGGAAAACGGTGACGGATGTTATCTACTTGTGCATCGTTAAAGCAACACCTCTCGTTCACTGAGTCTTTGATGATCTTTTGACTCTTCAAAGGGCTGTCCTTTTTGTGATCCTTGCCCGGTGAGCTTCGGAGCAACATTCTCAAAGCGGTGGTGATAAAGAAAGAAAAACAGAGTAAGAAGGGAGAAAGAGGAGAAAGAAATACCTGGTTGATCGTCGACTGAGAATTTAAAGGGAGTTTCTTTCGAATTTGAATGCATGATGATCCTATCTATATCTCTATTTATAATTATGATTCTGCAGGGTAGTCACTTCTGTGATGTCATGATCGCAACGGCTAGTTCTATTTTAACGGCTATATATCCGTTAGTTAGTTGCGGATAAGATCAAGAAAATATAACTCACATATTTACAATTTAACTCCTTATATTTTGGGGGCAATTGTTAGGGGTGGATTTCTAAATGACCCGTGATCCTCAGTTATTATCCTCTTTAGTGATCCTTACTTCTGTGACAGATAGTGATCCTCAGAAGAGCTTCAGGATCAGGATCATGGATCACCTTAAGGATCCTCATACTAACAATTGTTCACTTGTGTTTCGTATTGTTTTGTTTTGCAGGAGTAACAAGTCGGACTTAGTCTTGGCGACATTCCTGGAGAATATTCCCAAACTATCCCGCACGTGCTTGGCCAAAAATGGACGTTGTGGAGAACGTGGGAGCTTGGCACAAAAGTCGGATAGTTAGTTTAGGTAGTTAATTTCTATTTTAAAAAGGAGTAACGAGCTAGTAGAAAAACACTTAGCCATTTTCAGTTACACACACTCGTATACTCGCACACTTGAAGCTCTCGACGAACATACATTCGTTTTCACTCACTTACACACATTTCACGATAGTGATCCTTGTATCTAGCTCGTTACTATCCGAAGTTGTAAACATTTTTCATATATTTGAGCTTGGTGATCGGTAGTTTCCATCACCCGGGGTTTTTTGTGCCGGAGATCAACTCTTGATCAAGGGCTTTTTCCCCGTATACATCCTTGTGTCATTTGTGCAAGTTACATTGAAGTGATCCTTGTTATTGATATACACAACTAGCATCATACCCCGTAACAAAGAGTTTGGTTGCAATATCCTCAACAGATTTTTTGACCAAAACAAGCGTATCGGCTTAGATGCCATGGTTCCTGTCGATTCTTGTTCTATTCAACCTCCGGCGACCCACTGATACTTCGTGCCACCAGGAATGAGGAGGAATGGAAGTCCAAGTTTTTCTTTGTAAAAAGAGACTCAATCCCTGGTGGAACGGAATATCTAGTGCAGTGGTTGAGAAAGGGTAGGATTTAGGGTTTTAGGATAATCCTGCCTTGTATCCTGCTTTATATCTTGTACTAACAACCTTTTTTCTTTTCTTGTGCACACCCGATTTCAGGAAACTTGCACCTCCCCTAGCTGACTCACAGAAAAGAATCGACGCCATCAGACTCCTCCCAGAGGCTGAAAGAAGTTTCAACCCATCTCCAAGTCCACTTTCCAGTGCAAACATGTCTGGTAAGGATCCTGCACGATATCCTGCATACATGTTTTTATTTGAAGTATTTAGGAAAGAGTTTTACTCCCTGTATGCAGATTCCAACAAAGTTCCAGTTTTCCTCGATCTTGACGAGCTTGACAGTTATCATACTCCACCCGTTGTCAAGAAAGAGGCTCCTGCTACCACCAGCTCGAAACCGCTCCCGGCTCCCAAGCCTACTACGAGGGCTCGCGCTTCCACCGCAAAAAAGAGGAAGGGCTCTGAAGTCAGTGCCCCAGGCTCCGAAGGGTTCTCTTATGATGAGCTCAGCTTCACCGATTCCTTGGAACCGATGACATCCTTTCTTAACAAGGTAATATTCTGGTACTACATCCTGCACAATATCCTAATAGAATATACTGACAGGATATTCAGGTTAGAATATATTGACTTATACCTGAATTTTGACTTACAGGGCCTCCAGCTGTAGGTCCCTATCCCGTATGGATCGTAACAAAACCGACAATCTATCAAGGGTGCGGAATCCCCTTGATAAACCTATCAAACAGAAACAAGAACACAAGATGATTTACCAACCGATCTTCTATGATTATCCAACGAAAACGTTTACAATCACTCAAGATCTTCACGAACTCACAGCCAATAATCTGTGTATTCGAACTCTCTCTCAATTGCCTAAAAGTCTCCAAAAGTCTAACCAAAAGTCTAACCAAAGTCTAACCCTAAACATGTAGCAAGAGGTTGTTTATATACCACAACCTCCCATACACGATTTGGGCTCTGGCCCGTATACAATTACATCATAAATTCGGACCTAATAAACTAGATACAAAACTTGGACTTGATTGGGCTTCAATAACTCGAATTCATTAAGTCTTCGCGAGTCTTCGCGGCCCAAACACGTGTTCAATATCCAAAGACCAAACCAACGCTGTTGTCACATAACATGCACCAACAAACTCCCCCTTGACAATAGCTTGCAAAGGAAACTTTAGTCTTCAGAATATCACAGTCTTTGGTCTTTGGATAGCATCAGCTTCAACATGAATTCTGTCAGCAACAGACTCCCCCTAAGCTGACGTATCCAATCACCAAATCTTCCAAGTTGTATTCAACATTCTCAATAAGTCTTCACAGCATCCATTCTGCATTGTAGAAGGAGGATTCTACCAAGCAGCAACAAACTCCTCATCTCTTCAAAGAAACTTCTCATCAACAAACTGCTTCAATCTGTATACTAGAAAACAAACATCTCGAGAAACCATAAGAATTTTTCAACATAGTTAAGGAATTATTATTATTCAAGAGACAGTTAAACTGTATAACAGATTAAGCATTTTCAAATTAAGCACCAACACGCAACAATTTTTAAACAAACACCTTATAACCTGCATCATTTCAAAATTTTGAACCCACTTTCTAACACAGTCTCCCCCTATCGGTAACAATTCCTCTAAGAATAACAGTTTTCCGTACATTAAGAATTTAAACAGAAAAAGACACTATTTTTGTAATTTTATATTTTCTGAAAGCAAATAAATACGAAAAGCAATAAACACTCTATTTTTGTGAGAATCGCCGGTAAGAAGATCATATCAGCATAATCAAACTGTTTCACACAATTAGATAATTCGTTATTTAATTTTTCGTGAAAAGCAGTCCAAGACGATTACCAGTATGTTTGTCCTCTTAAACAAAATGCATGAACATTTCAAGTACCATTACCATATGATACGTTAAGGTAATTTTATATCTGATATACTAGTGTGTCCCACTTCAGGATATACCCCCACGATCAAGGTATGCACAAAGATTCATCGTAGAAGGTGAGTATACTGAATTCATCCTTTAAGATATCCTGACATTGCGTAGGTCTGCATATTATCTGTTTTATCATGTTTTAATTGCTTAACAATGAACACCCAAATAAATATTAATCAAATCCTGGAAATATAAACAACACACTCTATCATGCAAGTATCTTCCCTACCACATATTTCACAAGTCCAATCCAGATTTCTGAAATCTTAACTGGGAATAGGTTGAGAAAAGAACAGAATAGATCTTTAGCAGAGATGGTATAATATACAGATCAAATGAGTTTTTACTCAGTTTGATATAGGTTACTTGGGTTTCATTTGGGCACTAGAGAGCCTCTTTCGGGTGTATTAGATCTATAGCGCGACAACGTACAGCTAGGTCAGCATGTATCTGGATGCAGCAGAAGCTGTCGTTGCCTAGCACCTCCAGGTCAGCATATATCTGGATGCAGCAGAGGAGGTACACGACTTTTTTCAGAGAAGATTTCAGAATCAGATCAAAATTGTGTGTATCGGGACAACATACAGACATTCAAATAGAAATGAGCTAATTCCAAGTGACTTTCTTTCCTGAGGTTATGTACAATTTTAGTTCCGAACAGATGAACAGCCAAGATATCCCCAGATGAAATAACAGTATAAAGACCCAAAACTTCAGATTTTGGCAATCTATCAACGCAAGATTTAAGGTCATTAAACCATACACCACTAATGCGTTACCCACTCATACACAGTGCGTTTATGTTTATATCACATAGGTAAGTTGATTATTTCATGCTTTTGCCTACTGGTACATCATATGATGAAGCTGCTATCACACTTAAGCAATTTAATTTCATTTTTCAGTGTGACAGTCTAACTTGCTGATGTACTATCATTTCTTCTTTTTCACACAGTGATAACTCATTTTTAATTTTTCTATTTTTTTATGTTTTTGATTTTTCAATGTTTTTGTATTTTTGATTTTTAAGAAAAGCAGTAAACTATTTACAAAATTCTTATGAAAAACCAGTTATTCAGGATTCCTCATCCCGTTGAGTTCGACTAAGTGTTCAAAGCGAGCTCGATCAAAAGCGTTAGTGTAAAGATCTGCCAGGTTATCTAGTGTGTCAACTCAGCACTTTGAACTTCAATTTAAAACAATCAATATATATATCAACAATCTCACATCCCCCTTCATGTGCCTAGAGCAGCCATTATCAACATAAGTTGATAATCCTCCTTAGCAGCTCCTGCACGCACCGACTAAGAAATTAGTTAGATTGGGGGCCCAAGCCTTAATGGTCTTGGGTCTTCCAGATTCATCAACTACAGGAACATCCATCCAGTATCCATCACTCCTAGCTGGAGTCTTGGATCTTTGGTCCTGAGGGTACCTATTTGTGTTTGGACTATGTGACTTTTGAAAATTTTGATTTTGATTCCAAGAACCTTGATTGTAATTTCTAAAGCCATTGTTATAAAAAGTTCGACCACCATTATTTTGGTATCGATTTTGATATTGACCTTGACTTCTGAAATTATTAGCATTATAATTGTTCATTCTTGGTGAACTGCTTCTAGGTCTCTCAAATCTGCCTGGTGGAGATCTAGGCTGAAATCTTGGTTGATTTATTTGAAAACGTGGAACTTGTGGAGTTCCTTTTTCAGCCTTATCTACACCAACAGCAACATTCTCTGGTTGCTTAGGAGCAGATTTCTTTGGAGAATTTGCAACTTTCTCCTGTTTATCACCACTATTCTCTGGTGACTTCTCTCTCTTCCTCTCACTCACTTGTGCTTCACTCTTTTTGTTAGGACAGCAGCTAGCTACATGTCCCTTGGTGTGACATTTGAAGCACGATCTCTTATTCGAAGACTTCTTTTCTGAAGTCTCTGAGGTAGATCCCTTATCAGATGGTGATGATCCCTTGGATGAACCTTGTTCAGTTTGCTTTATTTCAGATTTTTCTATGCTCTTATTTTTAGCAAACTCTACATTTGATTCATTTTCAATAACAGCAGTTTCGTTTTTCATATCACTACCTTGAACAAAATTAATCTTTTTGACAAAAGCTTGATTTTTATTCTTAGGCGGTGAATTTTTCTTTTTAAAAGGTTCCCTGTTATTGTTTTCCTTAGCCTCATCACTCTCAGATCCATCACCTTGATTTGATGTGGATGCGAAACTACTAGGTGCAGATGCCATAAAGTTTGCTAGCTCATCTTCGCTAGGCAGGAATGAATAGTCATGACTAAGAGGAGGTGGAACTTCATTAAAGCCCTGGAAGCCCACACTGGTCTTGTCATTACTCTTCTTTAACCCACCCATCATGTGTTTCATTACAAAAGACGAATCTCTGAATTGACTTAATTTCTTTTCAAGTTCAACAATTTTGAGTTGTGCATCTGACAACTCTTTGCATTTTTCAGAAATCTCTTTTGTTTTCTCAGCCATCATGTCATGAGCTAAGTCTATAACTTGAAGTTTTTCATTTAGTTTGCAAGTTAAAGCTTCAATTTCAGCTTCATAACCTTTTATCTTCTTCAAGTATGTAGATTCATTTCTTTTAGCAAAAAAATTTGATTCTTTAATGTTAGACATCTCACTTACCAAACTTTGGTTTTGTGTTGACAACCTGTCAACCTCACCCTGTAGTTCACGACATCTCAAACATACAGATTTAGATTGTACCTTTTCCTTATGAACTTCTGTATTTTCATCAGCAATGACCTGTTCAGCTTCACTCGTTTTCTCCACCTCAGCATCCACTTTAGCTTCAGCATTCTCCACTTTAGCTTCAGCATCCTCCACTTTAGCTTCAGCATTTTTCACTTCAGATTCAGCATCACTCACAGTAGTTTCAGCCTCATCAACTGGCACTATCTCTGCCATGAATGCCTGAGTGGCACTCTCATTCCCCTGATATCGCTTTTGTAATGCATCCCACATATCCTTTGAATTAGTGTACTTTGTGAAGGTATGCTTGATGCTATCAGGTAAGGACATCTTTATCGCAGCCAAGGCTCTCTTTTCAGCCTCATACATCTTTTTATCATCCTCTTTCATGTTCACATAGGGTGTGACACGCGGTCTGCCTTCAAAGTCATGTGTAGGGTTTGTGTACCCATCTTCAATACAAATCCACATGCGTGTGTCCTGATATTCAATGAAAGATTGAAACCTATCCTTCCATGTCAAGTAATTCTCCACCTTCATCATCTTAGGTGGTTTGTTCGTTGTGCCTACCTCATGTTCCATCCTTAAGAGTTCGTTTAATTTAGACATGTTCGACATTTTAAGTTAATCAGACTGTTAAAACCGTACAATTTTAGTCCGAAACCTGTTCTTACCAAATTATACCGTTAGATTCGTCTCGATATTACGATTCCAATGATATATAATGTCTAAAACCATTTTCGGGATTTTCCAGAGTCTTTTTTTTTTTTTGGTCCTAAAAATCCGAGGAGTCCAACGGTGCAAACGGTTTGTCCAGATGAGTTACGGATAATTCTCTAAACACGAAACAGTGAAATTTTTCCTACGATTGCCTAGAAAAATTCCACCACTTTCACTCGTGCAACTACTCAGTCCAATCGAGACCACAGTTGCGAGTAGAGACCACGGTTGCGAGTCGGGACCACGGTTGCGAGTCGAGACCACGGTTGCGAGTCGAATCAGCACAAGTCGAGACCACAGTTGCGAGTCGAGACCACGGTTGCGAGTCAAATCAGCACAAGTCGAGACCACGGTTGCGAGTCAAATCAGCACAAGTCGAGACCACGGTTGCGAGTCGAGACCACGGTTGCGAGTCAAATCAGCACAAGCCGAAACCACGGTTGCGAGTCGAGACCACGGTTGCGAGTGAGCAGTACCCTGTCGAGACCAGCAATCTTCCAGTAATAAATACCGAAAAATCAGCACCTTTTACACCGTAGAATCTTCTGATTGATAACCTTCCAACTAAAACTCCAAAAAATCAGCAAACAACTTCCAAATAACACCAAAACCGATCAAAATCACGAAAATTTTGACTGTTCTTCGATGTTCTTCCTTGTTCTTCACACAAAATCCGAAAATCTTCAAACGAACAAAATCCTTGAATCTGTAATATCAGTTTTGAACCGTACACAAGAGCAAACGCTCTGATACCAATTGTAGGTCCCTATCCCGTATGGATCGTAACAAAACCGACAATCTATCAAGGGTGCGGAATCCCCTTGATAAACCTATTAAACAGAAACAAGAACACAAGATGATTTACCAACCGATCTTCTATGATTATCCAACGAAAACGTTTACAATCACTCAAGATCTTCACGAACTCACAGCCAATAATCTGTGTATTCGAACTCTCTCTCAATTGCCTAAAAGTCTCCAAAAGTCTAACCAAAAGTCTAACCAAAGTCTAACCCTAAACATGTAGCAAGAGGTTGTTTATATACCACAACCTCCCATACACGATTTGGGCTCTGGCCCGTATACAATTACATCATAAATTCGGACCTAATAAACTAGATACAAAACTTGGACTTGATTGGGCTTCAATAACTCGAATTCATTAAGTCTTCGCGAGTCTTCGCGGCCCAAACACGTGTTCAATATCCAAAGACCAAACCAACGCTGTTGTCACATAACATGCACCAACACCAGCATCTGCTCCATCTTTACAGCGATGCCTGTGGTACTGCTGCACTCCACGAGGCTAGGATCAAACAGCTTGAAACTACCATTGCTGACCAGGGTGTTATTGCCGAAGCCAAGACTCGGCATTACGAGGACAAACTGAAGAAGGTCACCCAGGATGCTGAGGTCAAGCTGGCTACCGTCCAAATGGAGCATGAACAGGCCATGGTTTCTTTCCGGGAAGGGATCAAAGCTTCTGCCATTGTCTCTCTGCTACAAGCTCGCATCAAGATGGCTTATGAGGCCAAGGAGACAAGGCTTGAGTGCCCAGCCTGGCCGGTTGAATCCTGGGTGGCAAAGCTGAAGGAGCTTGGAGGCAAGGCAGTGCCATATCCTTTTGAGGCTGGTGAATCTTCTAAGTCAGCAGAAGTGGTGGACAAGGCTGAAGAGAAGAAGGATGCTGGGGCGGATGCTGGTGAGGATGCTGCTCAGGATGCTGAAGTTGAGAAGGTGGAGAAAGCTAGTGAAGATGCTGCTGTGTAAGGGCATTCAAGTGGGCAATGATGGATATTGATGCCTAGGCCGGAGCCCATTTTTTTTTAAATTTGAATGTTGGCTTGTAACCCCAAAACAATTTACTTTTTCTGCATTTTACTTTTCCTGCACTTGAACAATATGATGGCCAAAGGTGGAGGGATCCTGAGTTTCAGGACAAAGCCCTTGGTCATCAACGTTAGTATGCTTTTACTTTTGGACAATATAACAGTTGGAGGTGGATGGGTCTCGGTTTGAGACAAAACCTTCAACTGTTAAGTAAATATGGTAAGGAACTAACCGTGCTTTTGGTGGATGGACCTTGGTTTGAGGTGAAACCGAAAGCACAACTTTTGGTATGTTAATAATATGACTTTCTTTTGGCTTTATCTCTGCTGTTATACCTTTATTGCACGAATTTTATTTATGAAAACAGTTTTTGTTTGAACATTCTTGGGAACACATTGTAAGGGTATCCTGAGAGATATCTTGCTCAAGATACTGACGCATACTTATTAAACCCAAGTTATCCAAATAAAAAGGAGAGATCATACCAGAGATTCCTAAGGAGTCAATTTCGATCTTCAATTATAGGAATGTCCCCAGTGCACACTTATAAGTTTGAATCCATCCTATAAGTCGTATAATATATGTCCCCTGTGTTCAATATATTTGAAAACTTAGGAATGCAAACACAGTCGTATTTTAGCTTCACTGAATACATCCTGAATATCCTGGGATAAACCCTTAGTATCCTGGGGATAAACCCTGATTTTCATGCGCTACAGGCGAGAGTGTACAAACTCCAAGACTTAGAAAGGTGGAAACCTTTAAACCTTAGAGGGTATGAAAATACCCTTTCGTGAGAGAGGGTGATCAATCCTCATATACCTTTAGGATCCAGGATATAGCCAATAGTAACAAAATTGTCAGCCACTTTTACATGAACTGGTCCCGCTACCTTGAACTATCCCTAGATAACCTGCGCTCCAGGCGGGGTGTTTAAACCTAATTCGAGAGAAAGGTGAATACCTTTAAACCTGTGATGGGATCAGGATCCCTTAAACATGAGAGAGGGGGCCAATCCTCTAATCTTTCGAGTTATCCTGAGTGTATATCCTGGAGCATATCCTGCAAAACAACCTTAAGCTAACACCCCTCCGATGCTTAAGTCAGTATTGGGTTCGAAAGAATATATAAACTCAAATATATTGAAAAGAGATATAATTCATACCATTATGAGTTAGAAATAAAACTCTAAACTCACTTGAAATAAAGCTTTAGATGTATAGCATTCCAGGATCTTGGTAGCATATCCCCTTCCATATTCTTGAGTCGATATGCTCCTTTTCCTGCCTCTGATTCGATCTCATAGGGTCCTTCCCACTTTGGAGCTAATTTTCCATCAGCGGGATTAGTAGTATTCTGAAAAGCTTTTCTTAACACCCAATCCCCGACTTGAAACCTCCTAGTCCTTATATTCTTGTTGTATGCTCTGGATATCCTCTGTTGATATGCTGCCATCCTTAGCTTTGCTGCATCTCTTGTTTCATCCACAGTATCTAATTCTTGGCACATTGCTTCAGGATTCTGCCCAGGATCCTGGAGATTGGATCTTGCCATAGGTATTACCATTTCTGTTGGGATCACCGCTTCTGCTCCAAATACTAAGGAGAAAGGAGTTTGGCCAGTCGCACTCTTTATTGTTGTTCTATCAGCCCACAAAACAAAGGGTAGTTCTTCTGCTCTTCTTCCTTTTTTAGCTCCTAGTCTCTTTTTCAGGTTGTTGACTATTATCTTGTTTGAGGATTCTGCTTGCCAATTTGCTTGAGGATGTACCGGAGTAGATGTGATCATTTTGATTCCCCAACTCTTGCAAAAGTCAGTAGTCCTCTTGCTTATGAACTGGGAACCATTATCACAGATTATCTCGGCTGGTACTCCAAACCTGGTCAGGATATTTCTCTTTATGAAGGATACTACTTCTTGGTCTCTAACTTGGACAAATGCTTCAGCTTCAACCCATTCAGAAAAATAGTCGGTCATTGCTAGCATAAAAACTTTTCCTCCTGGAGATTTTGGCAACTTTCCTACTATGTCCATTCCCCACTTCATGAATGGCCAAGGGGAAGCTATAGGACATAATGGTTCAGCCGGTTGATGCAATATGTTGCTATGCCTCTGACATGCATCACATCTTCGAGCGTATTCTGCAGCGTCTTTCTTCATTGTCGGCCAATAGTATCCTGTTCTCAACACTTTTGAGAATAAAGATCTGCCCCCCAGTATGGTTACCACAATCCCCTTCGTGTATATCCTGAAGCACTTCCATGGCCTCAGGATCCTTCAAGCATCTTAGGTATGGACCTGCAAGAGATTTCTTATACAAAATATTATTTATAATAGTGAATCGCGATACCTTCATCCTAAATGCCTTAGGATTTTCGTCTTCAGGAATGTGTCCTTCCTTGAGATATCTTATGATTGGGGTCATCCAGGATCCAGTATCCTTCTCAGGATCATGACCAGGATCCTGAATGCTTGTTACCTCTTTATCCTGAGCTTTGAAGGGATCCATAGCAGGATACAGGATATGAAGTATCGGTATTTGGGTTCCCTCCGGTATCCTGACTGATGATCCTAAGTTTGCCAAGGCATCTGCTTCAGCATTATCCTCTCTTGGTACCTGTTCAAGTGTAAAAACATCGAAATATCCTGCTAATTTTTTTTGAGAATATCGAGATATTCGATTAACTTCTCACCTTTAACTGCATAGGATCCATTAAAATGATTAGTGATTAACAAGGAGTCAACATATACTTGCAAACTTTTAAGATTCATGTTCTTAGCCAATTCTAATCCTGCAATCAAAGCCTCATATTCTGCTTCATTATTAGTGGCAGGAAATTCACATCTAATAGCCTGGGGTATTATGTCCCCCTGTGGCGATTTTAGTAGTATACCCAATCCTACTCCTCTAACATTAGAGGCACCATCAGTGTATAATGTCCAGGATCCTAAGGATTCTCCTAATTATTGAACTTCTAGGTCTACTTCATCCTGAATATCACTACTGAAATCAGCCACAAAGTCGGCTAAAGCCTGAGATTTTATGGCATTTCTAGGTTCATACACTAGATCATAGGCACTTAACTTTACTGACCATTTAGCCATTCTACCTGACATCTCGGGTTTCCTAAGCACATTTTTAACAGGATAATTGGTTTTAACATGAATCCTATGTGTCTCAAAGTAATGTCTAAGCTTTGTTGATGCCATAACTAGAGCCAATATAAACTTTTCTAAATGAGAATATCTAGTTTCAGCATCTAATAAACTTTTGCTAACATAATAAATAGGATACTGTTGACCTTCATGATCCTTTACAAGGACAACACTTACTGCATTCCCTGATACTGCAAGATACATGGATAATGGTTCACCACCCTCATGCTTCATTAGTAGAGGTGCAGTTGAGAGGTATTGCTTCAAATCATGCAAGGCTGCTTCATGCTTCTCCCCCCATTCAAACTTCTTATTTTTCTTCAGGATATCATAAAACTCCTTGCATTTTTCTGAGGATCTCGAGATAAATCTGTTTAATGTTGCTACTCGTCCTGTCAGTCTTTGAAAATCCTTCATGTTAGAAGGTGATTTGATATCTAGGATGGCTTTGATCTGTTCTGGGCTCGCTTCTATCCCTCTTTTAGTTACTATATATCCTAGAAACTTTCCTGCCCCCACTCCAAAATGGCATTTGGCAGGATTCAGCTTCATGTTATACTGATCCAGGATATCAAATGCTGCTTCAATATCCTGGAGATGATCTTCAGCCTTCTTAGATTTCACTACCATGTCATCGATGTACACCTCCATAGTGTCCCCCAGTTTGTCTTTGAACATCATGTTTACCAATCTTTGATACGTTGCACCTGCATATTTCAAACCAAAAGGCATAGCAGTATAACAATAAATACCTGTTGGTGTCATGAAGGCAGTATCCTCCTGGTCTGAAGGTTCCATCTGGATCTACTGAAATCCTGAGGATGCATCCATGAAGGTTAACATTTCATGGCCGGCAGTAGCATCTACCATTGAGTCAATATGAGGAAGAGGGAATGGGTCTTTTGGACAAGCTTTGTTTAGGTCTGTGTAATCTACACAAACTCCCCATTTCCCGTTCTTCTTCTGTACCACTACTACATTTGCTAGCCACCATGGAAACTTGACCTCTCTGATCATTTTGGACTTCAATAATCTGTCTACTTCTTCCTGAATAATCGCATTTCGTTCTGGAGCGAATTTCCTCCTTTTCTGTTGGACAGGCTTGAAAGACCTGTCAATACCAAGCTTGTGTGTTATAACATCCTTGGAAATACCTGTCATATCCTCGTGCTTCCACGCGAATGTTGACATCCTGCATTTCAAAAAATTAGTTAATTGGTCCTCAATATCCTAAGGGATGTTGGTTCCCACGAGCACCAAGATATCCGGATTATCCTGATCCAGGATAATTTTCTTTACATCCTGCTCCGAAGCCTCCGCAATATCCTGGGCCCGTATCCTTAATTGCTATGCGAGATTAGGCTTGGTAGAGGATTTCATGGAGGATGAGTAGCACTCCTTCGCCTCCTGCTGGTCACTATCTACTTTGATAACTCCCTAGGGAGTAGGGATCTTGATGCACTGATGATAAGTTGACGGCACAGCTTTCATATCATGGATCCATGGCCTGCCCAATATGATATTATAGCAGGATAAGGAGTCCATCACACAGAAGCGCTACATCGAATTGACCCCTTCAACATATACTGGTAACTTAATCTCTCCCACGGTATTCCTAACTTCTCCACTGAAGCCGACGAGTACAATGGATTTTGAAGTGATATCCATTGGAGATACATTCATCCTTTTCAACGTTTCTAGTTGGATTATGTTGACAGAGCTTCCATTGTCCACCAATATCCTGCATACAAAATGGTTAGCCACATATAATGTTATTACCAGAGCATCATGGTGAGGATCCTGGACAGTATCCCTGTCATCACTATCAAAAGTGATCACTTTGTCAGTTGTGAGGGTCGTCATCCTGGTTGGTCTTTCCCCTCTTTCGGCTTTAGCTTCCTTTGCATGTCTCTTGGCCGCAGAATATGAAGTCCCGCAAATGTCGGATCCTCCTAAAATAAAGTTATTTATCTTGGCATCCGTAGGAGGTGATGCTGCTCGTTCAGGATCCTTCTCAGTATCATGACCCTTGTTTTTCTTTCTTCCTAGGAGATCCTTTAGATAACCTTTGCTCAGGAGATAGCTTATTTCCTTCCTCAGAGCGATGCAATCCTCTGTAATATGTCCAAAATCCTCATGGAAGGCACACCATTTGGACTTATCCTTCCAATCAGCCTTTTGTTGATTCTTCCGAGGCCACCTGGCTTTGTCTCCTAAACCCTGCATAGCGTACATTAGTTCAGGTATATTAACAGAAAAACAATATTCAGATAACTCAGGATACTCCTCAGGGTCCTCGTCTTCAACAGCATTCACTTTCTTGTTATCATTTCTACCATATGGCTTGGAGCGGTATGGTTTGTATGACGATTCTAACTTCCTGTTAGTTGATTCATATGTTGAGGATGCATTCATCCTCTCTTGCATTTTCTTATCATCTTCCAGCCTGATATATCTCAAAGCCCTGTTCCGAGCTTCATCTAAGTTCCTGCAAGGATTCATCACAAGATCTTGATAAAATTGGGAATCTTTTTGTAGTCCCATCTTGAACGCTTGGACTGCTGTAGCAACATCAAGGTGTGGGATATCCAAGGATTCCCTGCTGAATTTGTTCACATAATCCCTTAGGGATTCTTGAGGTCCTTGAGTTATCCTGTAGAGATCACTTGTTAATTTTTCAAAACTCATACTGCAAGAAAATTGACTATTAAATAAATTCACTAAATGAGCAAATGATGTAATCGAGTGAGGAGGAACATTCAAGAGCCATTTCAAGGCTGATCCTGTTAAGGTGGAACCAAAGCCCTTGCACAAGCATGCTTCTTTAAGATCTGGAGGGATAGGATTGATTTCCATCATTTCCCTATACTGGGCAATATGCTCCTCAGGATCCGTGGTTCCATCATAAAGCTTCATGTTGGGAGTTTGGAATCTTTTTGGGATTTCAGAATCACAAATAAGATGCACAAACCGAGATATCCTGTGGCTATCCTGGGACACTTCAGGAATTGGCTGAACCACCCCAGGTACACTGGATATCATATCTGTTAGGGGTGGATTTCTACATGACCCGTGATCCTCGGTTATTATCCTCTTTAGTGATCCTTACTTCTGTGACAGATAGTGATCCTCAGAAGAGCTTCAGGATCAGGATCATGGATCACCTTAAGGATCCTCATACTAACAATTGTTCACTTGTGTTTCGTATTGTTTTGCCGGAGTAACAAGTCGGACTTAGTCTTGGCGACATTCCTGGAGAATATTCCCAAACTATCCCGCACGTGCTTGGCCAAAAATGGACGTTGTGGAGAACGTGGGAGCTTGGCACAAAAGTCGGATAGTTAGTTTAGGTAGTTAATTTCTATTTTAAAAGGGGTAACGAGCTAGTAGAGAAACACTTAGTCATTTTTCAGCTACACACACTCATATACTCGCACACTTGAAGCTCTCGACGAACATACATTCATTTTCACTCACTTTTACACATTTCACGATAGTGATCCTTGTACCTAGCTCGTTACTATCCGAAGTTGTAAACATTTCTTTATTTATTTGAGCTTGGTGATCGGTAGTTTCCATCACCCGTGGTTTTTTGTGCCGGAGATCAACTCTTGATCAAGGGCTTTTTCCCCGTATACATCCTTGTGTCATTTGTGCAATCTACATTGAAGTGATCCTTGTTATTGATATACATAATTAGCATCATACCCCGTAACAAAGAGTTTGGTTGCAATATCCTCAACAGATTTTTTGACCAAAACAGTTTGGCGCCCACCGTGGGGCAATTGGTGCTTCGTCCTTAGAAAATTTCGCATTTCTGTGCTTGTTTCAGTTCACTACGACCGAGCAAATGGCTTCCTCAGCGAAGAATGCTTCAAATTTGATGCCCTCATTCACTTCTTCTCAAGGCGTTCCCCCTTTGCCTCCACCACCTTCTGGATCCCAGAAGAATGCTGAGAATGCTGCGAAGAAACCAACTCCCATTTTCTCAAAACCTCCAACTTCTTCTGCTCCTTACACTCCTACTACTAGTGACATGTTTACTTTGATTTTGCAGATGAAGGATCAGATACGGCAACAGGATAAGACCAATGAGAGGATTCTCAAGGAAATCGGAGATCTCAAGACACAAAAGACAACGGCAGAGGATCATTCCCCACTGGTGCCGAAATCCTTGAATTTTGATACTCCGGTGACTACTTCTCAGCCATCAGTGGTTCCAGACGTTCAATATGTGGGTGGACCAAAAGGAGTGCACTACGGAACAACAACAATGACTCAAGCATCAGGTTCATATTTCCAGCCAGCGGGATCCTATCCTCAGCATATGGGGTCCCTCACGAATTCAGGAGGATATTCAAGAATGCAGCAGATTCAAGGATCCTCCTTTGTTCCAGGATCATCCCAGGTTCAAGGATCCTCCTTTGTTCTAGGATCATCCCAGGTTCACGGATCCTCCTTCGTTCCCGGATCATCCCAGGTTCAAGGATCCTCCTTTGTTACAGGATCATCCCAAGTTCAAGGATCCTCCTTTGTTCCAGGATCATCCCAGGTTCAAGGATCCTCCTTTGTTCCAGGATCATCCCAGGTTCAAGGATCCTCCTTTGTTCCAGGATCATCCCAAGTTCAAGGATCCTCATTCGTTCCAGGATCATCCCAGGTTCAAGGATCCTCCTTTGTTCCAGGGTCATCCCAGGTTCAAGGATCCTCATTCGTTCCAGGATTGTCCCAGTTTCAGGGATCCTTCCAGATGCCAGGATCCTTGAGGAGTTTGCAAACAGGAAGTTCAGATGTCCACCAGGGAGATTTTATTCCAATGCAGACCAATGCTTCTACTGGTCCCTCGATCATTCCAGAGTCTCAACAATATGGATTAACATCCAATCTTCCTAATCTGAATCCAATGGGAGGTAACGCTTTTAATAATTCTTATACTACTAACCATGGTCTTATGCAGGATCCAGGTATCAATCATGCCATGGCCAGAGAATTGCAAAAGCTAAAGGATATGATATCAAGTGTCCCAGGAGTGGTCAAACCTATCCCAGAGATTGCAGATGGGAGCCACAAGATATCTCGCTTTGCACCACCAATCTGTGATGCTGAGATACCCAAGAGGTTCCATGTGCCAACAATGAAGCTGTATGATGGTTCGACAGATCCTGAGGAACACATAGCACAATACAGGGAGAGGATGGAGATCAATCCAATTCCAGAAAGGTTAAAGGAAGCATGCCTGTGCAAGGGATTCGGATCCACTCTTACTGGATCAGCTCTCAAATGGCTGCTAAGTCTTCCTCCCTATTCTATTACCTCATTTGCTAACCTAGTTAACTTGTTTAATAATCAGTTTTCTTGTAGTAGAAAATTTGAACGATTAACTAGTGATCTATATAGGATAACCTAGGGTCATAATGAATCATTAAGGGATTACATTACCAAATTCAGTAAAGAATCCTTAGACATTCCCAACTTAGATATAGCCACGGCTGTTGAGGCCTTTAAAATGGGATTACTTAGGGATTCGTCTTTCTATGATGATCTTGTTATGACACCATGCAGGAACTTAGATGAGGTAAGAACCCGAGCACTTAGGTTCATTCGGCTAGAGGATGACAAGAGGATCCAGGAGAGGTTAGCAGGATCCTCAAAGCAGGATAAGCAAGGATCCTCATTCAGGAACAACAAGTTCAGATCCTACAACAGATCTGATAACCAGAACGTGCATTCTGTTGATCAAGAAGAGGATGATGAGGATTATCCTCCAATTTCTTAATATTGTTTTTGTGTTGATAACAATGAACTAATCCTTGCTATGCAGAACCTAGGTGATAAAGCTAGATGGCCGAGAAAAAACGATAGGCCAGCTGCAACTAAGGATAAATCAAAGTGGTGTGCATACCATGAAGATTTTGGGCATCTCACAGAAGAATGCATTGCACTAAGAAAGGAAATTGGATACTTGTTGAGCAAGGGGCATCTAAAAGAATTGTTGGGAAGAAAAAAGTCAAGGACTCAGGATCCTGAAAGGATCCCTGAGAAGGCTCCAGCCCCTCCAGCAGATGCACAAGTGATAAACTTTATTTCTGGAGGATCAGACATTTGCGGCACATCCTTCTCAGTGGCTAAAAGGCATGCAAAGGAAACTAAAATGGATAATGGAGAAAGACCAGTTCGAACATCAAGTGTCTCCGAAGGAAAAGTCATAACCTTTGATGAGGATGATCGTGTTGATATCTAGGATCCTCATCACGATGGTTTAGTTATTACTCTTTTTATATCTAACCATTTTGTCCGCAGGATCCTTATTGACGGAGGAAGTTCAGTGAACATTATCCAGCTTGATGTTCTAAAGAAGATGGGTATCCCTGAATCAGATATCATACCAAGATCCTCCGTGCTCGTGGGATTTAGTGGCGAAACTAAGAATACCCTGGGGGACATTAAACTCCCAATATACATTGAAGGCCTACACTCTTATCAAAAATTTTGTGTTATTGACTGTTTATCTTGTTGTAATGTTATCCTTGGCAGGCCTTGGATACACGATATGAAAGCAGTCCCATCTACTTACCATCAAATGTCAAAGGCACAGGGCTTGGAATACTACTAAAATCGCCACAGGGGGACATAATACCCCATTCTATAGCTTGTGAGTTCCAAACTACTAACAATGAGGCTGAATATGAAGCCTTAATTGCTGGTTTGCAAATTGCAAAGCATATGGGGATCAGGTATCTTGAGGTACATGTACATTCATTGTTAATTACAAACCACTTTAATGGATCCTATGCTGTTAAAGGTGAAAAGCTAACCAAATATTTAGAGATAGTCAAAAGTTTGGCACTCTCTTTTGTTTCCTTTAGTTTGACACAGGTACCAAGGGAAGAAAATACAGAGGCTGATGCATTGGCTAACTTAGGATCATCCTTGAAGATCCCGGAGGATATCAAGATCCTTATTATCCAAATCCTGACCCCGGCTATCGAGGATCACGAGGCTATGGAGATAGGAAATGATTCTGCAATTATCCCTTATGAGGATACTCAATCCCATTCAGGATCAGGATCATGGATCTCACCAATTATGAGATACTTACAACATAGAGAGATTCCTACAGGAGAAAACCCTAGGGCTTTCAAATCTAAGGTATCTCAATTCACAATCTTAAATAATATGTTGTATAGACGATCTCTTGCAGGACCATACTTGAGATGCATTGAGGATCCTGAAATCCAAGAAGTTTTAAAAGACTTCCATGAAGGAGATTGTGGAAACCACACTGGGGGCAGTGCATTATTCTCAAGGATCCTGAGGACAGGATACTACTAGCCAACCATGAAGAGAGATGCTGTGGAGTATGCTAAGAGATGTGATCCTTGTCAGAGGCACAGCAATATCCTTCATAAACCAGCTGAATTATTGCATCCTATATCCTCCTCTTGGCCATTTATGAGATGGGGTATGGATATAGTTGGCAAGCTCCCTAAGGCACCTGGTGGAAAAGTATTCATGCTTGCTATGACTGATTACTTCTCCAAGTGGATAGAGGCTGAAGCTTTTGCCCAAGTCAGAGAAAAGGAAGTTATATCCTTCATTAAAAGAAATATTATAACTAGATTTGGAATTCCTTCTGAGATTATATGTGATAATGGTTCCCAATTTATTGGGGGCAGAACCACTAACTTTTGTGACAGCTGGGGGATTAAGATGATAACATCAACACCAGTCCACCCACAAGCTAATGGTCAGGCAGAATCATCCAACAAGATCATCATCAATAATTTGAAGAAGAAGCTTGGATCCAAGAAAGGGAAATGGGCAGAAGAACTACCTTATGTGCTTTGGGCTGACAGGACAACCCCTAAGAATGCAACTGGTCAAACACCATTCTCTTTGGTGTTTGGGGCAGAATCAGTGATCCCAACAGAAATGGTGGTTCCAACTGCTAGAACAAGTACTCGTGATCCTGAGGAAAATAATGAAAACTTGGCTCAAGACCTGGACACTATTGAAGAAATCAGGGATATGGCTAGGATAAGGATGGCCAGTTATCAACAAAGAATGGCTGGTGCTTACAACAAAAATGTCAGGATCAGGAGGTTTCAAGTTGGAGATATGGTATTAAGGAAAGTATTTCAGAATACCACCAATCCTGCTGATGGAAAATTGGCTCCAAAATGGGAAGGCCCTTATTTGATTGAAGCTGAAGCAGGAAAGGGGGCATATAGATTGCTAACCATGGAAGGTGATTTGCTACCAAGGGCTTGCAATGTTGTCCACTTGAAGAAATATTTCATGTGAGCAGGATCCTCATGACACAGATGATCCTCAAAGGATCCTCAAAGTATCGGTGATCCTAACTTAGGTAATATCCTAAACTTGAACTATTTCATTTCTTTATTTTCTCATATAAGGATAAGGATCATGTATCCTTTATCCATCTCTCACGTGAGTTTAAGTTTTGAAAGTTCAGGTATCCTTTGCATAACATTGGTTATCTGCAGAAGCAATCCGTTCCTTGGGTTTAACCCCAGTTATCCTTGGGCTTGACCCCAGTTCCGCCTGTAGCGCATGATGATCCTGGTATAGTTCAAGGCAGTGGGACCAGTACTTGTTTTAGGGGCTGATAATTCCATTGTACTGGCTATGCCTAAGATCCTACGTATAATGGTAGACGTACCATACATCCGTTCACAAGGTTTCTAACGTTTTCACGTTAGCTAAGGTTTCTAACGTTTTCACGTTAGCTAAGGTTTTGGCATTTTCATGCCACTAAGTTTGGATAGTCGCCAGTTAGGGCCATACTCCAGTTTACATACGATCCTTGGGCTTGTCCCCAGTTATCCTTGGGCTTGTCCCCAGTTATCCTTGGGCTTGTCCCCAGTTATCCTTGGGCTTGTCCCCAGTTGCTAACTCTTATCTTATATTGGCTTAGTCCCAAGTTATGCTCTATTTCGGGTTCTTGAAGATAGGCAACTAGGGATCGTTGATCCTTACTTTATTCTAAGGTTTATCTTATAGTTATCCTTATTATGGTTAGGATCCTAACTTGGATCCTCAGGTATGATCCTTAACTATTTTCAATTCTATTCATTATTTATTTGAATAACCCTTAAAGTTTGACAACTAGACTTGTAATCCTTAAAACATATTGCTTTCTGAGATTCTTTAACTAAAGGATATCTGATCATGGATCATATCCTAAGTATTTTCAATTTGACTTATTCAAAATTATTTGTTCAATGAATATGCATCAAAACAAAGGAAAATCAAAGAAACACAAGGATAACAACACAAGATAAGCGACAAAAGGTTAAGTTTTTATTAACAAAGTAGTAACCCTTAAGAGGTTGTCAAAATTACCTACCCCGAGCATCTACCAGCAAAACGTGGCCCGTCCGCTGGGGTAGGTAAAGGGTGTCCATGATAACAAGTTCGAAAGTAGTGCAGGAATATAAAGGCGGCAGGATCACAATGGTTTCATCCCCCAAACAGAGGATCCCTCCACCAATTGCAATCCTGTCTATTGTCGAAAGGATCATACATGATCCTTAATCCTAAAACCTATTGTTCAAGTACAACCCATCATTGTTCAGCAAAAAACACCATAACCAAAACAAACTATTAAACTTAAAAAAATGGGCTCCGGCTACGTCTAGAAATGTCCTTCATCGCCCATCCATGCAGCCTATGCCTTCACTGCATCCTCTTCCCCTCCAGCTGCGGTATCCTTTATCAGATCCTTCCCACTGCCACTTGCCTCAATCGCCAAAACCTCAGTAGCCTCCTCCTCATCATCCTCAAGATCAGCCAACCTTGCCTTCCAGCCCTCAACATCCCAGCTGCTTTTGTCAAAACTAGGATCTTGAGCTTCCTGGGCCATCTTCAATTTTGTCTGATACATCGTGATGGCGGCAGAGACCTTGGCATTTTCTATGAGATCATGCTTCTCATAGTCAAGGTCAATCAGAAGCTTAGCCGTCTTAGTCCTCTCATCTTGGAGTTCCTTTCGAAGATCAGCAAGTGCAAGGTCCTTGAGCACGGCAACCTGTTGGAGGATAAAGCAGTTCAAGATCAAGTGATCCTCATATGAGTAGGATACCTAGGCAGAATTAAGGATCCTTACATCATTGAAGTATTCAAGGAACTGGTGGCGGATCAGTGGTAGGCCTTGAAGATCCTCGGCATCAGAAGTTTTCCTCTTCTTGACACCCTTTCCTTTAGTGGGTGCCTTTGGGATGGAGATGCTAGGACTGGTAGTGGACCTCTTCTTCCTGGATCGTACGACATGAAGGTCAGCCGTGTTGAACTGGGATACAGGCTTGGCAGATTTTCCAACGCCTACACATTCAAAGCAAGATGAGTATCCTTATCCTATTTCAATTTATTTATTTATTTTAATATTCAAACTATGTAAAAGGCAGGATACTTACTTGACATGGTAATGGAACCTGAGGATACTTCTTGTGAGTCTTGGGTGTCTATCTTGAATGTCCTTGTTTCAGGATCAAGCTTCCAAAAAGCAGCGAGCCTATCCTTGGTTTCAGGTGATGTGATGATGTGTGAGACAGAAATAGCTGCATGACACAAGACAAAAAGGGTTAGTGATCCTATTACAAAAACAAGACTATCTGGTGATCCTTCTCAGGATCCTCTGTCCTACCATTGGTGGACCACTCCCTTGGTAAATGTTTTCCATCTGAAATGGTATCCCTTCTTACGAAGAAGAAGCGACGTTTCCAATCTTTGTCATTCTTGGTGACTTTAAGAAGGGGATGTTCTGCACCGGGTTTTCGTTTGAACAAATAACGGTGGGATCCAAAGGTGGTAACATCATACAATTGTGTCAGCTCTGACATGCCTAAATCAATGCCCTCCGGCTCAATGATCCTCTCTAGGGTATACAAAACCCTCCAAATCATCGGCATGGCTTGGATATAAGAGATGCCGGTAAGGGAAAAGAAGGATTGTGTAAATTCTGGGAAAGGATAGGTGTATCCTATGGCAAATGGAGTAACTGGAAAGGCAACCCATGTTTCTGAAACATAGTCGCTCAGGACAGTAGGATCGAAGGGTTTGAAAAAAGCATTCGCCGGAAAACGGTGACGGATGTTATCTACTTGTGCATCGTTAAAGCAACACCTCTCGTTCACTGAGTCTTTGATGATCTTTTGACTCTTCAAAGGGCTGTCCTTTTTGTGATCCTTGCCCGGTGAGCTTCGGAGCAACATTCTCAAAGCGGTGGTGATAAAGAAAGAAAAACAGACTAAGAAAGGGAGAAAGAGGAGAAAGAAATACCTGGTTGATCGTCGACTGAGAATTTAAAGGGAGTTTCTTTCGAATTTGAATGCATAATGATCCTATCTATATCTCTATTTATAATTATGATTCTGCAGGGTAGTCACTTCTGTGATGTCATGATCGCAACGGCTAGTTCTATTTTAACGGCTATATATCCGTTAGTTAGTTGCGGATAAGATCAAGAAAATATAACTCACATATTTACAATTTAACTCCTTATATTTTGGGGGCAATTGTTAGGGGTGTATTTCTACATGACCCGTGATCCTCAGTTATTATCCTCTTTAGTGATCCTTACTTCTGTGACAGATAGTGATCCTCAGAAGAGCTTCAGGATCAGGATCATGGATCACCTTAAGGATCCTCATACTAACAATTGTTCACTTGTGTTTCGTATTGTTTTGCAGGAGTAACAAGTCGGACTTAGTCTTGGCGACATTCCTGGAGAATATTCCCAAACTATCCCGCACGTGCTTGGCCAAAAATGGACGTTGTGGAGAACGTGGGAGCTTGGCACAAAAGTCGGATAGTTAGTTTAGGTAGTTAATTTCTATTTTAAAAGGGGTAACGAGCTAGTAGAGAAACACTTAGTCATTTTTCAGCTACACACACTCATATACTCGCACACTTGAAGCTCTCGACGAACATACATTCATTTTCACTCACTTTTACACATTTCACGATAGTGATCCTTGTACCTAGCTCGTTACTATCCGAAGTTGTAAACATTTCTTTATTTATTTGAGCTTGGTGATCGGTAGTTTCCATCACCCGGGGTTTTTTGTGCCGGAGATCAACTCTTGATCAAGGGCTTTTTCCCCGTATACATCCTTGTGTCATTTGTGCAATCTACATTGAAGTGATCCTTGTTATTGATATACATAATTAGCATCATACCCCGTAACAAAGAGTTTGGTTGCAATATCCTCAACAGATTTTTTGACCAAAACAATATCCTTCAGCTTCTGAAGTTCCCTAGACAATGCTGATGTCACACCTGCATCCTGCAAAGATCCAATATTGTTAGTAGCAAGTGTATTATTATTATTAGATATACTTCCGATCTGAGGATTCTGTCCATATCCTGAAGCATATCCTGAGCTTCTCTCAGTTGACACTCTAACTGAAGAAGGTATCTCAGGAGTGTGATTCTGGGGATGGCTAGGCACAATATTTCCCCGGTTATTCTCAGTGTAAACCGCAGAACTGAAGTTCAAAGCCCTAGGTTGCAGGGGAGTGATAGTATCCTCGGTGGGCCTGCTCGAGCCGGATTTCAAGAGTTGTATTTCTCTTAAAATCATTCGGTTGGTCTCCTTCTGCTGCCTCATCTGTTCCTGCACACTACCAAACAAGGTCAGAATTTCATCATTAGAGGCCAGAACAGGGGCCGATTCCTGAATACTCCGAGTAGGTATAATATCCTGAGGCTGTGAGGAGGTTTGCGTCCTTGGTAGAGGTGGAGGAAGCACCGAACCAACTGTTGCAGAAGTTGTAGCAGACACTGTAGAAGAGCTCATGCTAGATCTCGGGGCCATTGCAAACAATGTAGTAAAAAGTTTCAAAAATACAAAACCAAGTAGTGATCTTGCAAAAGTTTTTAGAAAAAATAGCACCACTTGCCCCACGGTGGGCGCCAAATTGTTTTGGTAAAAAATTACCGAAGCAATTTAGTGATCAAATTAGTTAAGTGAGGTAGTGTGCTAAAAAATGTGTTGAAAATATGTTGATTAAGTCGTTTGTTAAAAACAGTTTTCAGGATTCGGCTCAGGATATTGAGCTGTATCTACGATCAAACTATGAGCAAAAAGTAAAGGGGACGACACAAGATATACGAGGAAAGCCCTTGACCAATCTAGATCATCGGCACAAAACCTCGGGAGCTGACAATCGCAGCTGCCTTGTTCTTCTTATTGCTTTAAACGTCAGGATACAGTGCAGGATATTGATCAGATCGCTAAGTGTTACAATGTTTGTTGTGAAAATGAAAGTTGCGAGAGAGTAAAGTGTGAGAGAGCAGTGAGTGTTCTTGTTGTGTCCTATTCGATCTGATTTATCCACCTATTTATAGCTAAGAAATGAAAACAAAGTTTCCTATAAACGGGGGATGCCTTCGAATATTCCTTTGTTAACGTTGGAGACCAAGTAAAGCGGCTTCAACGTCTTCCTTCGAACAGCTTGGACCGAGTCTTCCGGGGAATAGGTCTTCATGAACGTTGCAAGCTTGAACTCGCATTCCTGCGCATAATCCGTTAGTGATCCCCAGGATACCATCGAGGATGTTACCAACTTCCTGAACCAGCATCCCGGGCATGAACAGATATCACATAGTCAAGATATAACTTGAGATATTATCCGGGATATGGGCTCAGAATTTCACCCACAACAATTGTCCCCAAAAATGTTACCGTTAAGGATCCTGAGTCCTAACGGTTACATTTTTCACGATAATCAAGGTAATTAAGAGATAAGACCTGATGTAACCACTTGTAACCGCCCAGTCTATATTTACTCATTGCTTCCCTATATCTTCTCAATCTCATCTCCATTTAATCTTCATCAAGAAGGAAAAAGGTAAAAATCCTCCCTCTCTTCTCATCTCTTTCCTCTATACTATTCCGGCGAAGATATGGCAAGACAGACAAGATCGAGCTCTGGTGACTCTGCTCCCTCGTTCATTCACCAAAGTTGTTTTGGTCAAAAAATCTGATGAGGATAATGCAACCAAACTCTTAGTTACGGGGAATGATGCTTGAAATGAGGAACAACGATAAGGATCGCTTAGATGTAAATTGCACAAACGACACAAGGATTTATACGGGGAAAAAGCCCTTGATCAAGAGTTGATCTCCGGCACAAAAAACCCAGGGTGATGGAAACTACCGATCACCAAGCTTAAATAAATCAGTAAATGTTTACAACTTCGGATGGTAACGAGCTTGGTACAAGGATCACTATGGTGAAATGTGTAAAAATGAGCGAAAACTGTTAAGTGTTTGCCGAAAGCTTCAAGAGTGCAATTGTACGAGAGTGTGTGTAGCTGAAAATGGCTAAGTGTTATAAATACTAGCTCGTCACCCCTTTAAAAATAGAAGTTAACTACGCTAACTAACTATCCGACTTTTGTGCCATGCTCCCACGTTCTCCACAACGTCCATTTCCAGTCAAACGTGTGCGAAATACCCGTGGAATATTCCATAGTAACGTTGCCAAGACCAAGTCAAGCTTGTTACTCCTGCAAAATAATACGAAACACAAACAAACAATCGTTAGTATGAGGATCCTTAAGGTGATCCATGGTCCTGATCCTGAAGCTCTTCTGAGGATCACTATCTGTCACAGAAGTAAGGATCATTTATTAGGATAATAAGTAGGGATCACTAATTGTTAGAAAATCCTCCCCTAACAATTGCCCCCAAAATATAAGGAGTAATATGTAAAATGAACGAATTATATTTTCTTGATCTTATCCGCAACTAACTATCGTAAATATAGCCGTTAATGTAGAACTATCCGTTGCAACTATGACGTCACAGAAGTGATAGCCCTGCACAATCATGATTATAAATAGGAGATATAGATAGGATCGTTTGCATTTAAATTTCAGAGATACTCCCTTTATAACTGCATCCGAAGATAAACAGGTATTCTCTCTTCATCTTCTTCCTTCTTTTGCTCTGTTTTCCGTCTCCTTCCATCATTCTGTCAAATATGTTACTCCGGAACTCCCCAGCTAAGGATCACCCGAAAAACAGCCCACTGAAGAGCCAAGGGATCATCGAAGATTCCATAAAAGAACGCTGCTGTTTCACCGATCCGCAGATTGATAGGATCCGCCACTGTTTCCCGGCGAACACGGAGTTTAAATCTTTTGATCCCAATGCCCTGAGTGATCATATTTCCGACAACTGGGTTGCTTTTCCTGTCACTCCGTTCACCATAGGCTATACATATCCTTTTCCAGCCTTCACCCAATCTTTCTTTTCCCTAACCGGCATCTCTTATATCCAAGCCATGCCGATGATATGGAGGGTTTTGTATACCCTTGAAAGGATCATCGAGCAGGAAGGGATAGACCTAGGAATGTCAGAGCTGGGAGAGCTGTATGATCTTACTACCTTTGGTTCTCATCGTTATTTGTTCAAACATAAACCTGGTGAGGAACACCCGATCTTCAAAGCTACCAAGAATGATACTAACTGGAAGCGGCGTTTCTTTTTCGTCAAGAGAGATTCTATCTCTGATGGGAAGGATCTACCTAGGAAATGGGCTACCCATGGTAGGATGGAGGATCCTGAGAAGGATCACCAGAGAACTTTCCTTTGATATAAGGAACACTTATATACTTTTGCTTTCTTGTTATGCAGCTATCACCGTTTCACACCTCAGACTGTCTCCTGCTGCCAAAGAGAGACTCGCCACTTTCAAGAGACTTGATCCTGAAACAAGAACTTTCAAGACAACCACCCAGGATTCTCAGGAGGTATCCTCAGGCTCTGTCACGATGTCAAGTAAGTATCTTTGTTTAAAATTTAAATAAATGGTGAAATATAAGTGAAGTAAAGATACTTATCTTGTTTTGGTTGTGTAGGTGCTGGAAAATCCACCAAGTCTGCTTCAAAGTTCAATGTCACCGATCTCACCACCGTCAGATCCTCCAAAAGAAAGGCTCCTACCAGCCCGACAGCTTCAGTCCCCAAGGCACCCCTCAAAGGAAAGGGAATCAAGAAGAGAAAGGCCTCCGAGGCTGAGGATCTGCAGGGTCTGCCTCTGATCCACCACCAATTCCTCGAGTACTTCAACGATGTAAGGATCACTGTCTCTGCTCGTATATCCTGCTGACATATCCTGCTGATTTGAGGATCACTTGGTCCTGACCTTACCTTTTATCCCCTTTGCAGAAATTCACTGAGATTGAGGATTATGTTGGCCACGTTGAGGATCAGGATAGGAAGATTGCCGACCTCCAGCAGGTTGCATTGCTAAAGGACCTCAAAATTGCTGATCTTCAGAAGGAACTCCAAGATGCCAAGACTAAGACGGCTAAAATTCTGATCGACATTGACTATGAAAAGCATGATCTCATAGAAGGTGCAAAGGTCTCTGCTGCCATCACAATGTATCAGACAAAACTAAAGATGGCCCAGGAAGCTCAAGATCCTAACTTCGACAGAAGCAGCTGGGATGTTGAAGACTGGAAAGCAAGGTTGGCTGATCTTGAAGATGATGAAGAGGCTGAGGAGGTTTTGGCGATCGAGGCTGGAGGCAAGGGTGAAGGTGGTGAAGCAAGTAGAGCCGGAGGTGGTGATGCAGCGAAGGTTTAGGCTGCATGATTGGGCGATGATGGAAATTTCTAGACATAGCCGGAGCCCAATTTTTTAGTTTGATGGTTGTTTTGTTGAACAATTTGATGGTTTGTACTGAACAATAGTTTTTAGGATTAAGGATCATGTATGATCCTTTAGACAATAGGCAGGATTGCAAATGGTGGAGGGATCCTCTGTTTGGGGGATGAAGCCATTGTGATCCTGCCGCCTTTATATTCCTGCACTACTTTGAACCTATTATCATGGACACCCTTTACCTACCCCAGCGGACGGGCCACGTATTGCTGGTAGATGCTCGGGGTATGTAATTTTGACAACCTTTTAAGGGTTAATCTTTTGTTAATAAATAAAACCTTAATCTTTTGTCGCTTATCTTGTATTGTTATCCTTTTTGCCTCTTTAATTCTCAATTGTTTTGATGTACTCTTATTGAATAAGCAATTTTGAATAAGTCAGATTGAAAATACTTAGGATATGATCCATGATCAAATATCCTATAGTTGAAGAATCCCAAAAAGTAATATATTTTAAGGATCACAAGTTTAGTTGTCAAATTTTAAGGGTTATTCAAATAAACAATGAATAGAATTAAAAATAGTTAAGGATCATACCTGAGGATCCAAGTTAGGATCCTAACCATAATCAGGATAACTATAAGATAAACCTGAGAGAGAAGTAAGGATCAAGGATCCCTAGTTGCTTATCTTCAAGGACCTGAAAATAGAGCATAACTTGGGACTAAGCCAATATGAGATAAGAGTTAGCAACTGGGGACAAGCCCAAGGATAACTGGGGACAAGCCCAAGGATAACTGGGGACAAGCCCAAGGATCGTATGTAAACTGGAGTATGGCCCTAACTGGCGACTATCCAAACTTAGTGACATGAAAATGCCAAAACCTTAGCTAACGTGAAAACGTTAGAAACCTTAGGAACGGATGTATGGTACGTCTACCATTATACGTAGGATCCTAGGTATAGCCAGTACAATGGAATTATCAGCCCCTAAAGCGAGTACTGGTCCCACTGCCTTGAACTATACCAGGATCATCATGCGCTACAGGCGGAACTGGGGTCAAGCCCAAATAACTGGGGTTAAACCCAAGGAACGGATTGCTTTTGCAGATAACCAACATTTTGCTAAGGATACCTGAACTTTCAAAACTTAAAATCACGTGAGAGATGGATAAAGGACACATGATCCTTATCCTTAAATGAGAAAATAAAGAAATGAAATAGTTCAAGATTAGGACATTACCAAAGTAAGGATCACCGATACTTTAAGGATCCTTCAAGGATACCCCTAACGTAAGGATCATCTGTGCCATGAGGATCCTGCTCACATGAAATATTTCTTCAAGTGGACAGCATTCCAAGCTCTTGGTAGCAAATCACCTTCCATGGTTAGCAATCTATATGCCCCCTTTCCTGCTTCAGCTTCAATCAAATAAGGGCCTTCCCATTTTGGAGCCAATTTTCCATCAGCAGGATTGGTGGTATTCTGAAATGCTTTCCTTAATACCATATCTCCAACTTGAAACTTCCTGATCCTGACATTTTTGTTGTAAGCACCAGCCATTCTTTGTTGATAACTGGCCATCCTTATCCTAGCCAGATCCCTGATTTCTTCAATAGTATCCAGGTTTTGAGCCAAGTTCTCATCATTTTCCTCAGGATCACGGGTACTTGTTCTAGCAGTTGGAACCACCATTTCTGTTGGGATCACTGATTCTGCCCCAAATACCAAAGAGAATGGCGTTTGACCAGTAGCATTCTTAGGGGTTGTCCTATCAGCCCAAAGCACATAAGGTAGTTCTTCTGCCCATTTCCCTTTCTTGGATCCAAGCTTCTTCTTCAAATTGTTGATGATGATCTTATTGGATGATCCTGCTTGACCATTAGCTTGTGGGTGGACTGGTGTTGATGTTATCATCTTAATCCCCCAGCTGTCACAAAAGTTAGTGGTTCTGCCCCCAATGAATTGGGAACCATTATCACATATAATTTCAGAAGGAATACCGAATCTAGTTATAATATTTCTTTTAATGAAGGATATAACTTCCTTTTCTCTGACTTGGGCAAAAGCTTCAGCCTCTATCCACTTGGAGAAGTAATCAGTCATAGCAAGCATGAATACTTTTCCACCAGGTGCCTTAGGGAGCTTACCAACTATATCCATACCCCATCTCATAAATGGCCAAGAGGAGGATATCGGATGCAAAAATTCAGCTGGTTGATGAAGGATATTGCTGTGTCTCTGACAAGGATCACATCTCTTAGCATACTCCACAGCATCTCTCTTCATGGTTGGCCAGTAGTATCATGTTCTCAGGATCCTTGAGAATAATGCCCTGCCCCCAGTGTGGTTTCCACAATCTCCTTCATGGAAGTCTTTTAAAACTTCTTGAATTTCAGGATCCTCAATGCATCTTAAGTATGGTCCTGCAAGAGATCGCTTATACAACATGTTATTTAAGATTGTGAATTGAGATACCTTAATCTTGAAAGCCCTAGGGTTTTCTCCTGTAGGAATCTCTCCATGTTGTAAGTATCTCATGATTGGTGAGATCCATGATCCTGATCCTGAATGGGATTGAGTATCCTCACTAGGGATAATTGCAGAATTCTTTCCTATCTCCATAGCCACATGATCCTCGATAGCCGGGGTCAGGATATGGATAATATGGATCTTGATATCCTCCGGGATCTTCAAAGATGATCCTAAGTTAGCCAATGCATCAGCTTCTGTATTTTCTTCCCTTGGTACCTGTGTCAAACTAAAGGAAACAAAAGAGAGTGCCAACTCTTTGACTATCTCTAAATATTTGGTTAGCTTTTCACATTTAACAGCATAGGATCCATTAAAGTGGTTTGTAATTAACAATGAATCTACATGTACCTCAAGATACCTGATCCCCATATGCTTAGCAATTTGCAAACCAGCAATTAAGGCTTCATATTCAGCCTCATTGTTAGTGGTTTGGAACTCACAAGCTATAGAGTGGGGTATTATGTCCCCCTGTGGCGATTTTAGTAGTATTCCAAGCCCTGTGCCTTTGACATTTGAGGATCCATCAGTATAGAGTATCCAAGGATCCTTGGTCTCCTCTAGCTGCTGGACTTCTAACTCAGCTTCTTTTTGTAAATCACTACTGAAATCAGCCACAAAGTCAGCTAATGCCTGGGATTTGATGGCTGTCCTAGGCTCATATCTTATATCATAGGCACTAAGCTTCACTGCCCACTTAGCCATCCTTCCTGGCATCTCTAGTTTCCTGAGGACATTCTTAATTGGAAAATTAGTTTTAACAACAATAACATGAGTTTCAAAATAATGTCTCAATTTAGTAGATGCCATAATTAATGCAAGAATAAGCTTTTCAAGGTGTGAATACCTGGATTCGGCATCAAGTAAACTTTTACTTACATAATAGACAGGATGTTGTGTACCTTCATGATCCTTAACAAGGACCGCACTTACTGCTTTTGAGGATACTGCAAGATACAAGGATAGCACATCGCCTTTTTCTGGTTTCATCAAGGCCGGGGCTGAGGATAGGTAATCTTTGAGAGCTCTTAAGGCATTTTCATGCTTCTTAGTTAGGGATGAGCATGTCGGTATTCCGTCCCGTACCGATACCGATACCGACTAATACCGATACCGATTTTCACCCAAACTAGGTACCGATACCGATACCGAAACATGTCGGTTAGGTATCGGTACGGTACGGTATCGGTATTATACCGTATTTTGAGGGTCGGTATCGGTATAATACCGATACCGTACCGTACCGATACCGAAATCGCCAAAATGTGGATACCGATCGGGATACCGATACCGATACCGATCGGTACGGGATCGGTACGGGATCGGTATGGGATCGGTATTGGTATTCATATGCTCATCCCTATTCTTAGTCCACTCAAATTTCTTGTTCTTCCTTAGGATATCATAGAATTCTTTGCACTTCTCTGAGGATTTGGATATAAATCTGTTCAAAGCTGCTATCCTGCCTGTTAGCCTTTGAACATCCTTAGCATTGGCCGGAGATTTGATGTTCACTATTGCTTTGATTTGTTCTGGACTGGCTTCAATGCCTCTCTTTGTCACCATATATCCTAAGAATTTACCTGCTTTAACACCAAAATGACATTTTGAAGGATTAAGCTTCATATTATATTTATCAAGGATTAAGCTTCATATTGATTTTACCACCATATCGTCTATGTAAACCTCCATAGTTTGTCCAATCTGATCCTTGAACATCATATTCACTAGCCTTTGATAAGTTGCACCTGCATTTCTTAGTCCGAATGGCATAGCAATATAGCAGTATATACCAGTTGGAGTCAAGAAGGCTGTATCCTCTTGATCGGATGGTTCCATTTGGATTTGTTGAAATCCAGATGAAGCATCCATAAAAGTTAACAGTTCATGACCCGCAGTTGCATCCACCATGGAGTCAATGTGGGGTAATGGGAAAGGATCCTTGGGACATGCCTTATTTAAATCTGTGAAATCGACACATACCCTCCACTTTCCATTTTTCTTTTGAACAACAACCACATTGGCCAACCATCTTGGATACTTAACCTCTCTAATCATACCTGCCCGGAGCAATTTCTCTACCTCTTCCTGGATAATGGCATTTCTTTCCGGTGCAAACTTTCTTCTCCTTTGATGGATTGGTTTGAAGGACCTATCAATGCCAAGTTTGTGAGTGATTACATCTTTAGATATACCTGTCATGTCTTCGTGTTTCCATGCAAAGGTAGTCTTTCTCCTTTTGAGGAAGGATACGAAGTCTTCTTTCATTTTGCCAAGGATCCCTGATCCGATATAGATTTTGGATTCAGGATCATGAGGATCCATGAGGATTTCTACCACATCCTGCTCTCTTGCCTCCAAGACATCCCTTGGAGGATACTTTGATTGCTATTGCTCCCTTGACTTCGAGGCTGGTTTCATTGAGGAAGTATAGCAATTCTTAGCCTCCTGCTGATCACTGTCAATCTTGACTATTCCCCAAGGACTAGGGAGCTTCACACATTGATGGTAAGTAGATGGGACAGCCTTCATATCGTGTATCCAGGGCCTGCCAAGGATAACATTACAACAAGATAAACAGTCAATAACACAAAATTTTTGATAAGAGTGTAGGCCTTCGATGTATATTGGGAGCTTAATGTCCCCCAGGGTATTCTTAGTTTCGCCACTAAATCCCACGAGCACGGAGGATCTTGGTATGATATCTGATTCAGGGATACCCATCTTCTTTAGAACATCAAGCTGGATAATGTTTACTGAGCTTCCTCCGTCTATAAGGATCCTGCGGACAAAATGGTTAGAAATGAAAAGAGTAATAACTAAGCCATCGTGATGAGGATCCTGGATATCAACACGATCATCCTCATCAAAGGTTATGACTTTTCCTTCGGAGAAACTTGATGTTCGAACGGGTCTTTCTCCATTATCCATTTTAGTTTCCTTTGCATGCCTTTTAGCTGCTGAGAAGGATGTGCCACAAATGTCTGATCCTCCTGAAATAAAGTTTATTACTTGTGCATCTGCTGGAGGGGCCGGAGCTTTCTCAGGGATCCTGAGTCCTTGACTTTTTTCTACCCAGCAATTCTTTTAGATGCCCCTTGCTCAACAAGTATCCAATTTCCTTTCTTAGTGCAATGCATTCTTCTGTGAGATGCCCGAAATCTTCATGGTATGCACACCACTTTGATTTATCTTTGGTTACAGCTGGTCTGTCATTTTTTCTGGGCCATCTAGCTTTATCACCTAGATTCTGCATCGCAAGGATTAGTTCATTGTTATCAACAGAAAAACAATATTCAGAGATTAGAGGATAATCCTCATCATCCTCTTCCTGATCAACAGCATGCACGTTCTGGTTATCAGATCTGTTATAGGATCTGAACTTGTTGTTCCTGAATGAGGATCCTTGCTTATCTTGCTTTGAGGATCCTGCTAACCTCTCCTGGATCCTTTTGCCATCCTCTAGCCGGATGAACCTAAGGGCCCGGGTTCTTACCTCATCTAAGTTCCTGCATGGTGTCATAACAAGATCATCATAGAACAATGAATCCCTAAGCAATCCCATTTTGAAGGCCTCAACAGCCGTGGCTATATCCAAGTTGGGAATGTCTAAGGATTCTTTACTGAATTTGGTAATGTAATCCCTTAATGATTCATTATGACCCTGGGTTATCCTATACAGATCACTAGTTAATCGTTCAAATTTTCTACTACAAGAAAACTGATTATTAAATAGGTTAACTAGATTAGCAAATGAGGTAATAGAGTAGGGGGGAAGACTTAGCAGCCATTTGAGAGCTGATCCAGTAAGAGTGGATCCGAATCCCTTGCACAGGCATGCTTCCTTTAACCTTTCTGGGATTGGATTGATCTCCATCCTCTCCCTGTATTGTGCTATGTGTTCTTCAGGATCCGTCGAACCATCATACAGCTTCATGGTTGGCACATGGAACCTCTTGGGTATCTCAGCATCACAGATTGGTGGTGCAAAACGAGATATCATGTGGCTCCCATCTGCAATCTCTGGGATAGGTTTAACCACTCCTGGAACACTTGATATCATATCCTTCAACTTTTGCAACTCTCTGGCCATGGCGTGGTTGATACCTGGATCCTGCATAAGGCCATGGTTAGAAGTATAAGAATTATTAAAAGTGTTACCTCCCATTGGATTCAAATTAGGAAGAATGGATGTTAATCCATATTGTTGGGGCTCTGGAATGATCGAAGGACCAGTAGAAGCAATGGTCTGCATCGGAATAAAATCTCCCTGATGGACATCTGAACTTCCTGTTTGCAAACTCCTCAAGGATCCTGGCATCTGGAAGGATCCCTGAAACTGGGACGATCCTGGAACAAAGGAGGATCCTTGAACCTGGGATGATCCTGGAACAAAGGAGGATCCTTGAACCTGGGATGATCCTGGAACAAAGGAGGATCCTTGAATCTGCTACGCTCCTGAGTATCCTCCTGAATTCATGAAGGATCCCATATGCTGAGGATAGGATCCTGCTGGCTGGAAATATGAACCTGATGCCTGGGTCACTGTTGTTGCTCCGTAGTGCACTCCTTTTGGTCCACCCACATATTGAACATACTGAACCACTGATGGCTGAGAAGTAATCACCGGAGTATCAAAATTCAAAGATCTGGGCACCAGTGGGGAATGATCCTCTGCCGTTTTCTTTTGTTTCTTGAGATCTCCGATTTCTTTAAGAATCCTTTCATTGGTCTTATCCTGTTGCTGTATATGATCCTTCATCTACAAAATCAAAGTAAACATGTCACTAGTAGTGGGAGTGTAAGAAGCAGAAGAAGTTGGAGGTTTGGAGAAAATGGGAGTTGGTTTCTTCTCGGCATTTTTCTGAGGTCTAGAAGGTGGTGGAGGCAAAGGTGGAATGCCCTGAGATGAATTGACCGCAGACATTGCAATAGAGGTATTCTTCAATGATGAAGCGTTGTATTTGTATGCAATGAACCGGAATGATCACCAACAGAAAAACTTCTTAGGAATGAAGCACCAATTGCCCCACGGTGGGCGCCAAACTGTTTTGGTCAAAAAATCTGATGAGGATAATGCAACCAAACTCTTAGTTACGGGGAATGATGCTTGAAATGAGGAACAACGATAAGGATCACTTCAATGTAAATTGCACAAACGACACAAGGATTTATACGGGGAAAAAGCCCTTGATCAAGAGTTGATCTCCGGCACAAAAAACCCCGGGTGATGGAAACTACCGATCACCAAGCTTAAATAAATCAGTAAATGTTTACAAGTTCGGATGGTAACGAGCTAGGTACAAGGATCACTATGGGGAAATGTGTAAAAATGAGCGAAAACTGTTAAGTGTTTGCCGAAAGCTTCAAGAGTGCAATTGTACGAGAGTGTGTGTAGCTGAAAATGGCTAAGTGTTCTAAATACTAGCTCATCACCCCTTTAAAAATAGAAGTTAACTACGCTAACAAACTATCCGACTTTTGTGCCATGCTCCCACGTTCTCCACAACGTCCATTTCCAGTCAAACGTGTGCGAAATACCCGTGGAATATTCCATAGTAACGTTGCCAAGACCAAGTCAAGCTTGTTACTCCTGCAAAATAATACGAAACACAAATAAACAATCGTTAGTATGAGGATCCTTAAGGTGATCCATGATCCTGATCCTGAAGCACTTCTGAGGATCACTATCTGTCACAGAAGTAAGGATCATTTATTAGGATAATAAGTAAGGATCACTAATTGTTAGAAAATCCTCCCTTAACAAAAATATTCTCCAAGATCCGGAGAAGGAAATATGCACCTTTGATAGTGCACATTTGTCAGCCCTTAAAACCTCCGGCATCTTCCCGGAAGGGACAGTGTTCCGACCGTTTGATCGGGAAATCCGATCAGACATGGTTTCCGAGGAGTGGTTGTGCTTTAATGCTTTTCCCTTTACTTAGGGTTACAATTTCCGTTTCCCGACTTCATCACCGAGTTCTTTGATACCACAAAAATCTATTTCAGTCAAACAATGCCAATGCTATGGCGAGTCCTGCTTGTTCTTGACCAAATCAAGAACAACCATATTCCTGATCTTTCCATTCATAACCTCCCCTTAGCGTATCGGCTTAGATGCCATGGTTCCTGCTGATTCTTATTCTATTCTACCTCCGGCGACCCATTGATACTTCGTGCCACCCGGAATGAGGAGGAATGGAAGTCCAAGTTTTTCTTTGTAAAAAGAGACTCAATCCCTGGTGGAACGGAATATCCTGCCTTGTATCCTGCTTTATATCTTGTACTAACAACCTTTTTTCTTTTCTTGTGCACAGCCGATTTCAGGAAACTTGCACCTCCCCTAGCTGACTCACAGAAAAGAATCGATGCCATCAGACTCCTCCCAGAGGCTGAAAGAAGTTTCAACCCATCTCCAAGTCCACTTTCCAGTGCAAACATGTCTGGTAAGGATCCTGCACGATATCCTGCATACATGTTTTTATTTGAAGTATTTAGGAAAGAGTTTTACTCCCTGTATGTAGATTCCAGCAAAGTTCCAGTTTCCTCGATCTTGACGAGCTTGACAGTTATCCTACTCCACCCGTTGTCAAGAAAGAGGCTCCTGCTACCACCAGCTCGAAACCGCTCCCGGCTCCCAAGCCTACTACGAGGGCTCGCGCTTCCACCGCAAAAAAGAGGAAGGGCTCTGAAGTCAGTGCCCCAGGCTCCGAAGGGTTCTCTTATGATGAGCTCAGCTTCACCGATTCCTTGGAACCGATGACATCCTTTCTTAACAAGGTAATATCCTGGTACTACATCCTGCATAATATCCTGATAGAATATCCTGACAGGATATTCAGGTTGGAATATATTGACTTATACCTGAATTTTGACTTACAGGGCCTTCAGCATCTGCTCCATCTTTACAGCGATGCCTGTGGTAATGCTGCACTCCACGAGGCCAGGATCAAACAGCTTGAAACTACCATTGCTGACCAGGGTGTTATTGCCGAAGCCAAGACTCGGCATTACGAGGACAAACTGAAGAAGGTCACCCAGGATGCTGAGGTCAAGCTGGCTACCATCCAAATGGAGCATGAACAGGCCATGGTTTCTTTCCGGGAAGGGATCAAAGCTTCTGCCATTGTCTCTCTGCTACAAGCTCGCATCAAGATGGCTTATGAGGCCAAGGAGACAGGGCTTGAGTGCTCAGCCTGGCCGATTGAATCCTGGGTGGAAAAGCTGAAGGAGCTTGGAGGCAAGGCAGTGCCATATCCAGTTGAGGCTGGTGAATCTTCTAAGTTAGCAGAAGTGGTGGACAAGGCTGAAGAGAAGAAGGATGCTGGGGCGGATTCTGGTGAGGATGCTGCTCAGGATGCTGATGCTGAGAAGGTGGAGAAAGCTGGTGAAGATGCTGCTGTGTGAGGGCATTCAAGTGGGCAATGACGGATATTGATGCCTAGGCCGGAGCCCACTTTTTTTTTTTAAATTTGAATGTTGGCTTGTAACCCCAAAACAATTTACTTTTTCTGCATTTTACTTTTCCTGCACTTGAACAATATGATGGCCAAAGGTGGAGGGATCCTGAGTTTCAAGACGAAGCCCTTGGTCATCAACGTTAGTATGCTTTTACTTTTGGACAATATAACAGTTGGAGGTGGATGGGTCTCGGTTTGAGACAAAACCTTCAACTGTTAAGTAAATATGGTAAGGAACTAACCATGCTTTTGGTGGATGGACCTTGGTTTGAGGTGAAACCGAAAGCACAACTTTTGGTATGTCAATAATATGACTTTCTTTTGGCTTTATCTCTGCTGTTATACCTTTATTGCACGAATTTTATTTATGAAAACAGTTTTTGTTTGAACATTCTTGGGACACACATTGTAAGGGTATCCTGAGAGATATCCTGCTCAGGATACTGACGCATAACTTATTAAACCCAAGTTATCCAAATAAAAAGGAGAGATCATACCAGAGATTCATAAGGAGTCATTTCCGATCTTCAATTATAGGAATGTCCCCAGTGCACACTTATAAGTTTGAATCCATCCTATAAGTCGTATAATATATGTCCCCTGTGTTAAATATATTTGAAAACTTAGGAATGCAAACACAGTCGTATTTTAGCTTCACTAAATACATCCTGAATATCCTGGGATAAACCCTTAGTATCCTGGGGATAAACCCTGATTTTCATGCGCTACAGGCGAGAGTATACAAACTCCAAGACTTAGAAAGGTGAAAACCTTTAAACCTTAGAGGGTATGAAAATACCCTTTCGTGAGAGAGGGTGATCAATCCTCATATACCTTTAGGATCCAGGATATAGCCAATAGTAACGAAATTGTCAGCCACTTTTACATGAACTGGTCCCACTACCTTGAACTATCCCTAGATAACTTGCGCTCCAGGCGGGGTGTTTAAACCCAATTCGAGAGAAAGGTGAATACCTTTAAACCTATGAAGGGATCAGGATCCCTTAAACGTGAGAGAGGGGGCCAATCCTCTAATCTTTCGAGTTATCCTGAGTGTATATCCTGGAGCATATCCTGTAAAACAACCTTAAACTAAGGTGGGTGTTAGCTTGGCTAACACCCCTCTGATGCTTAAGTCAGTATTGGGTTCGAAAGAATATATAAACTCAAATATATTGAAAAGAGATAGAATTCATACCATTATGAGTTAGAAATTAAACTCTAAACTCACTTGAAACAAAGCTTTAGATGTATAGCATTCCAGGATCTTGGTAGCATATCCCCTTCCATATTCTTGAGTCGATATGCTCCTTTTCCTGCCTCTGATTCGATCTCATAGGGTCCTTCCCACTTTGGAGCTAATTTTCCATCAGCGGGATTAGTAGTATTCTGAAAAGCTTTTCTTAACACCCAATCCCCGACTTGAAACATCCTAGTCCTTATATTCTTGTTGTATGCTCTGGATATCCTCTGTTGATATGCTGCCATCCTTAGCTTTGCTGCATCTCTTGTTTCATCCACAGTATCTAATTCTTGGCACATTGCTTCAGGATTCTGCCCAGGATCCTGGAGATTGGATCTTGCCGTAGGTATCACCATTTCTGTTTGGATCACCGCTTCTGCTCCAAATACTAAGGAGAAAGGGGTTTGGCCAGTCGCACTCTTTATTGTTGTTCTATCAGCCCACAAAACAAAGGGTAGTTCTTCTGCCCATCTTCCTTTTTTAGCTCCTAGTCTCTTTTTCAGGTTGTTGACTATTATCTTGTTTGAGGATTCTGCTTGCCCATTTTCTTGAGGATGTACCGGAGTAGATGTGATCATTTTGATTCCCCAACTCTTGCAAAAGTCAGTAGTCCTCTTGCTTATGAACTGGCAACCATTGTCACAGATTATCTCGGCTGGTACTCCAAACCTGGTCAGGATATTTCTCTTTATGAAGGATACTACTTCTTGGTTTCTAACTTGGACAAATGCTTCAGCTTCAACCCATTTAGAAAAACAGTCGGTCATTGCTAGCATAAAAACTTTTCCTCCTGGAGCTTTTGGCAACTTTCCTACTATGTCCATTCCCCACTTCATGAATGGCCAAGGGGAAGCTATAGGACATAATGGTTCAGCCGGTTGATGCAATATGTTGCTATGCCTCTGACATGCATCACATCTTCGAGCGTATTCTGCAGCATCTTTCTTCATTGTCGGCCAATAGTATCCTGTTCTCAACACTTTTGAGAATAAAGATCTGCCCCCAGTATGGTTACCACAATCCCCTTCGTGTATATCCTGAAGCACTTCCATGGCCTCAGGATCCTTCAAGCATCTTAGGTATGGACCTGCAAGAGATTTCTTATACAAAATATTATTTATAATAGTGAATCGTGATACCTTCATCCTAAATGCCTTAGGATTTTTGTCTTCAGGAATGTGTCCTTCCTTGAGATATCTTATGATTGGGGTCATCCAGGATCCAGTATCCTTCTCAAGATCATGACCAGGATCCTGAATGCTTGTTACCTCTTTATCCTGAGCTTTGAAGGGATCCATGGCAGGATACAGGATATGAAGTATCGGTATTTGGGTTCCCTCCGGTATCCTGACTGATGATCCTAAGTTTGGCAAGGCATCCGCTTCAGCATTATCCTCTCTTGGTACCTGTTCAAGTGTAAAAACATCGAAATACCCTCGTAATTTTTTGAGAATATCGAGATATTCGATTAACTTCTCACCTTAAACTGCATAGGATCCATTAAAATGATTAGTGATTAACAAGGAGTCAACATATACTTGCAAACTTTTAAGATTCATGTTCCTAGCCAATTCTAATCCTGCAATCAAAGCCTCATATTCTGCTTCATTATTAGTGGCAGGAAATTCGCATCTAATAGCCTGGGGTATTATGTCCCCATGTGGCGATTTTAGTAGTATACCCAATCCTACTCCTCTAACATTAGAGGCACCATCAGTGTATAATGTCCAGGATCCTAAGGATTCTCTTAATTGTTGAACTTCTAGGTCTACTTCATCCTGAATATCACTACTGAAATCAGCCACAAAGTCGGCTAAAGCATGAGATTTTATGGCATTTCTAGGTTCATACACTAGATCATAGGCACTTAACTTTACTGACCATTTAGCCATTCTACCTGACATCTCGGGTTTCCTAAGCACATTTTTAATAGGATAATTGGTTTTAACATGAATCCTATGTGTCTCAAAGTAATGTCTAAGCTTTGTTGATGCCATAACTAGAGCCAATATTAACTTTTCTAAATGAGAATATCTAGTTTCAGCATCTAATAAACCTTTGCTAACATAATATATAGGATAGTGCTGACCTTCATGATCCTTTACAAGGACATCACTTACTGCATTCCCTGATACTGCAAGATACAGGGATAATGGTTCACCACCCTCAGGCTTCATTAGTAGAGGTGCAGTTGAGAGGTATTGCTTCAAATCCTGCAAGGCTGCTTCATGCTTCTCCCCTCATTCAAACTTCTTATTTTTCTTCAGGGTATCATAAAACTCCTTGCATTTTTCTGAGGATCTCGAGATAAATCTGTTTAATGCTGCTACTCATCCTGTCAGTCTTTGAACATCCTTCATGTTAGAAGGTGATTTGATATCTAAGATGGCTTTGATCTGTTCTGGGCTCGCTTCTATCCCTCTTTTAGTTACCATATATCCTAGAAACTTTCCTGCCCCCACTCCAAAATGGCATTTAGCAGGATTCAGCTTCATGTTATACTGATCCAGGATATCAAATGCTGCTTCAATATCCTGGAGATCATCCTCAGCCTTCTTAGATTTCACTACCATGTCATCGATGTACACCTCCATAGTGTCCCCCAGTTTGTCTTTAAACATCATGTTTACCAATCTTTGATACGTTGCACCTGCATATTTCAAACCAAAAGGCATAGCAGTATAACAATAAATACCTGTTGGTGTCATGAAGGCAGTATCCTCCTGGTCTGAAGGTTCCATCTGGATCTACTGAAATCCTGAGGATGCATCCATGAAGGTTAACATTTCATGGCCGGCAGTAGCATCTACCATTGAGTCAATATGAGGAAGAGGGAATGGGTCTTTTGGACAAGCATTGTTTAGGTTGTGTAATCTACACAAACTCTCAATTTCCCGTTCTTCTTCTGTACCACCACTACATTTGCTAGCCACCTTGGAAACTTGACCTCTCTGATCATTTTGGACTTCAATAATCTGTCTACTTCTTCCTGAATAATCGCATTTCATTCTGGAGCGAATTTCCTCCTTTTCTGTTGGACAGGCTTGAAAGACCTGTCAATACCAAGCTTGTGTGTTATAACATCCTTGGAAATACCTGTCATATCCTCGTGCTTCCACGCGAATGTTGACATCCTGCATTTCAAAAATTTAGTTAATTGGTCCTCAATATCCTGAGGGATGTTGGTTCCCACGAGCACCGAGATATCCGGATTATCCTGATCCAGGATAATTTTCTTTACATCCTACTCCGAAGCCTCCGCAATATCCTGGGCCCGTATCTTTAATTGCTATGCGAGATTAGGCTTGGTAGAGGATTTCATGGAGGATGAGTAGCACTCCTTCGCCTCCTGCTAGTCACTATCTACTTTGATAACTCCCCAGGGTGTAGGGATCTTGATGCACTGATGATAAGTTGACGGCACAGCTTTCATATCATGGATCCATGGCCTGCCCAATATGATATTATAGCAGGATAAGGAGTCCATCACACAGAAGCGCTGTATCGAATTGACCCCTTCAACATATACTTGTAACTTAATCTCTCCCACGGTATTCTTAGCTTCTCCATTGAAGCCAACGAGTATAATGGATTTTGAAGTGATATCCATTGGAGATACATTCATCCTTTTCAACGTTTCTAGTTGGATTATGTTGACAGAGCTTCCATTGTCCACCAATATCCTGCGTACAAAATGGTTAGCCACAAATAATGTTATTACCAGAGCATCATGGTGAGGATCCTGGACAGTATCCCTGTCATCACTATCAAAAGTGATCACTTTGTTAGCTGTGAGGGTCGTCATCCTGGTTGGTCTTTCCCCTCTTTCGGCTTTAGCTTCCTTTGCATGTCTCTTGGCCGCAGAATATGAAGTCCCGCAAATGTCGGATCCTCCTGAAATAAAGTTAATTATCTTGGCATCCGTAGGAGGTGATGCTGCTCGTTCAGGATCCTTCTCAGTATCCTGACCCTTGTTTTTCTTTCTTCCCAGGAGATCCTTCAGATAACCTTTGCTCAGGAGATAGCTTATTTCCTTCCTCAGAGCGATGCAATCCTCTGTAATATGTCCAAAATGCTCATGGAAGGCACACCATTTGGACTTATCCTTCCAATCAGCCTTTTGTTGATTCTTCCGAGGCCACCTGGCCTTCTCCCCTAAACCTTGCATAGCGTACATTAGTTCAGGTATATTAACAGAAAAACAATATTCAGATAACTCAGGATACTCCTCAGGGTCCTCGTCTTCAACAGCATTCACTTTCTTGTTATCATTTCTACCATATGGCTTGGAGCGGTATGGTTTGTATGACGATTCTGACTTCCTGTTAGTTGATTCATATGTTGAGGATGCATTCATCCTTTATTGCATTTTCTTATCATCTTCCAGCCTGATATATCTCAAAGCCCTGTTCCGAGCTTCATCTAAGTTCCTGCAAGGATTCATCACAAGATCTTGATAAAATTGGGAATCTTTTTGTAGTCCCATCTTGAACGCTTGGACTGCTATAGCAACATCAAGGTGTGGGATATCCAAGGATTCCCTGCTGAATTTGTTCACATAATCCCTTAGGGATTCTTGAGGTCCTTGAGTTATCCTGTAGAGATCACTTGTTAATTTTTCAAAACTCCTACTGTAAGAAAATTGACTATTAAATAAATTCACTAAATAAGCAAATGATGTAATCGAGTGAGGAGGAACATTCAAGAGCCATTTCAAGGCTGGTCCTGTTAAGGTGGAACCAAAGCCCTTGCACAAGCATGCTTCTTTAAGATCTGGAGGGATAGGATTGATTTCCATCCTTTCCCTATACTGGGCAATATGCTCCTCAGGATCCGTGGTTCCATCATAAAGCTTCATGTTCGGAGTTTGGAATCTTTTTGGGATTTCAGCATCACAAATAGGATGCATAAACCGAAATATCCTGTGGCTATCCTGGGACACTTCAGGAATTGGCTGAACCACCCCAGGTACACTGGATATCATATCCTTTAGCTTCTGAAGTTCCCTAGACAATGCTGATGTCACACCTGCATCCTGCAAAGATCCAATACTGTTAGTAGCAAGTGTATTATTATTAGTAGATATACTTCCTGTTTTGGTCAAAAATTACCGAAGCAATTAAGTGATCAAATTAGTTAAGTGAGGTAGTGTGCTAGAAACAAGTGTCGAAAATATGTTAATCAAATTACTTGCAAAAACAGTTTCAGGATACGGCTCAGGATATTGAGCTGTATCAATGATCAAACAATGAGCAAACAATGAGCAAAAAGTAAAGAAAATGACACGAGATGTACAAGGAAAGCCCTTGATCAATCTAGATCGCCGGCATAAAACCTCGGGAGCTGACAATCGCAGCTGCCTTGTTCTTCTTATTGCTTTAAACTTCAGGATACATTGCAGGATATCAACCAGATCGCTAGGTGTTACAATGAATTCGTGTGAGAGTACAGATTGCGAGAGAACAAGTGTTAGAGTGTAGTGAGTGTGATTGCAATGAAATTGTTGTGTCCTATTTGATCTGGTGTTCCTCCTATTTATAGTAACGAAATACAAACAAATATTCCTATAAATATGGGATGCTCCGAATATTCCACCACGAACGTTGTAGACCGAGTAATAAGGTTTCAACGTCTTTCTTTAAACGGCCTGGACCGAGTCTTCCGCGGAATAAGTCTTTGTGAACGTTGCTAGCTTCTAACACACGTACCTGCACATAATCCATTAGTAATCCCGAGGATACCGTTCAGGATGTTACCAATATCCTGAACCAGCATCCCGGATGTAAACAGATACTACATAAATAAGATATAGATCAAGATATTTTCCAGGATATGGGCTCAGAATTTCACCCATAACAATTGTCCCCAAAAATGTTACCGTTTGATATCCTAACGGTTACATTTTTTCACAGTGGCCGAGGCAATTAAGAGATAAGACTTCTGATATGACAGCTTTCAACCACCCGGCCTATATTTACTCATCATACCCTATATCTTCTCATCCTCATCTTCTTTTTTACCCACAATCGACAAGAAAAAGGTAATATTCTCTCTCTCATCTTCATAACCATCTTTCATTTTACTCCGGCAAGAATTCAGGCGACCAAATGCCTAGGCAAACGAGGTCCAGTTCAGGCGACTCGGCTCCCACATTCATCCAACAGAATCTTCTCCAAGAACCGGAGAATGAAATATGCACCTTTGATAGTGCTCATCTGTCGGCTTTGAAATCTTCCGGTATCTTTCCGGATGGAACCATATTCCGACCCTTTGACAGAGAAATCCGGTCAGATATGGTTTCCACCGAGTGGATTTGTTTCAATGCTTTCCCCTTCACCTTAGGGCTACGATTCCCCTTTCCGGACTTTATTACCGAGTTTTTTAACATCACTAAAATTTATTTCAGCCAAACCATGCCAATGCTTTGGCGTGTTCTATCTGTTCTGGACCAAATCAAGAGAAACCACATACCTGACCTTTCTGTCCATGATCTCCCTTTAGCCTACAAGCTTAGATGCCACGGCTCATCTAGGTTTCTATTTTACTCTAGTTCCGGTCCCCCATTAATACTTCGTGCCACCAAAAACGAGGATGGTTGGCAATCCAAGTTTTTCTTTGTAAAAAGGGATTCAATCCCCGGTGGAACGGATTATCCGATGAGATGGTTAAGAAAGGGTAGGACTTAGGGTTTAAGAATGATCATGTCTCTTATCCTGTCTCATATTCTGAACTAATAAACTCTCATTTTTGTGCAGCTGATTTCAGGAAGATTGCACCTCCTCTTGCTAATTCTCAAGAAAGAATAGACGCCATCAGACTTCTTCCAGAGGCAGAGAGAAGTTTCAATCCTTCTCCACCAACTCCAAGCCCTCTTTCAAGTGCCAACATGTCTGGTAAGGATCCTGCAAGATATCCTGCACACATATGTTTTTTATCTGTTATTCATAAGAGGGATTTAGAATTTACTCCCTGTGTGCAGATTCCAGCAAAGTCCCAGTCTATCTAGACCTGGATGAACTTGACAGCTATCCAACTCCAGCCATAGTCAAGAAGGAGACCCCTGTTACCACTAGCTCCAAGCCACTCCCGTGCTTCCGCAGCGAAAAAGAGAAAGGGTCTTGAGGTCAGCGCTCCAGGCTCAGAAGGGTTCTCCTATGATGAACTCAGCTTCTCTGACTCCTTAGAGCCAATGACATCCTTCCTCAACAAGGTAATATCCTGACGCATATCCTCCATGTATATCCTACACATATATCCTGCACGTATATCCTAACAGGATATCCTGGTAGGATGTCTTAGTCAGCATACATTCTAAATTCATACCTGTAATTAATATGCAGGGCCTCCAGCATTTGCTCCACTTGTACAATGACGCCTGTGGTACTGTGGCACTTCATGAAGCCAAGATCAAGCAGCTCGAGAGCACCGTTGCTGACCAAGGTGCTATTGCTGAAGCAAAGAGCCGGCACTATGAAAGCTTGCTAAAGAAGGTCACCCAGGACGCCGAAGTCAAACTTGCCAGCGTTCAAATGGATCATGATCAGGCCTTGATCAGCTTTCGAGAGGGAATCAAGGCTTCTGCTATCGTCTCCCTGCTACAAGCACGCATCAAGATGGCCTACGAGGCCAAGGAGACGGGCCTTGTTTGTCTATCTTGGCCAGTTGAATCCTGGGTGGCTAAGTTGAAGGAGCTCGGAGGCAAAGCTGTGCCGCTTCCTGCTGAAGCCGGTGAGTCTTCTAAGTCAGCAGAGGCGGTGGTCCAAGCTGGAGAGAAGAAGGATGCTGGAGGTGATGTTGAGATGGACATTGGTCAGGATGCTGCGCAGGATGCTGGTCAGGATGCTGGAGCGGAGAAGTCTGAGAAGGTTGGAGGTGATGCCGCTGTGTGAGGGCATTTAGGTGGGCGATGACGGATATACGTGCCAAGGCCAGAGCCCACCTTTTTGAATTTGAATGTTGGTTTGTAGTTCCACAAACAATTTACTTTTCTGCCTTTTACTTTCCCGTACCTGAACAATTTACATTTCCTGCATGCTTTTTGAACAATACAACAGTTGAAGGTGGATGGTTCTCGGTTTGAGATGAAGCCTTCAACTGTTGGGTAAATATGGTTATGAACTATTAGTGCTCTTGGTGGATAGGCCTTGTTTTGAGGTGAAACTAAGAGCACATCTTTTGGTATGTTAATAATATAACTACTCTCTTGACTTTATTGTTATTGTCATACAAATTTTACTTATGAAAATTGTTTGGTTCGAACATTCTTAGGTACATATATTATAAATGAATCCTGGAAGATATCCTGAAAGATATCTTGATCAGGATATTAAAATACACCTATAAATTGTCCAAATAAAAAGGAGAGATCATACCAGAGATCCTTAGAGGACCAGTTCCCCAGTATATACTTGTAAACTTGGATCCATCCTTTGAGCAGTGTTACGTATGTCCCCTGTGTTTGCCAAAAAACACCAATGTATTTATATTTTGACTCCAATGAAGACCGAATACCCCAGGGCAGAACCCATGATATCCTGAAATGAATCCTTAGCATACTTGGGATAAACCCTTAATATCCTGGAGATAAACCCTGATATCTGGGGATAAACCCTAAATTTCATGCGCTACAGGCGAGAGTATATAAACTCCAAGACTTAGAAAGGTGAAAACCTTTAAACCTTAGAGAGTATGAAAATACTCTTTCGTGAGAGAGGGTGATCAATCCTCATATACCTTTAGGATCCAGGACATAGCCAATAGTAACGAAATTGTCAGCCACTTTTACATGAACTGGTCCCGCTACCTTGAACTATACCTAGATAACTTGCGCTCCAGGCGAGGTGTTTAAACCCAATTCGAAAGAAATGTGAATACCTTTAAACCTTTGAAGGGACCAGAATCCCTTAAACGTGAGAGAGGGGGCCAATCCTCTAATCTTTCGACTTATCCTGAGTATATATCTTGGAGCTATATCCTGAAAGATATCCTGCAAAACAATTGTAAACTAAGGTGGGTGTTAGCTTGGCTAACACCCCTCCGATGCTTAAGTCAGTATTGGGTTCAAGATAATAAACAAATATATTTAAGAGAGATAGAATACATACCCTTTTGAGATAGAAATTAAATTCTATTCTTACTTGAAATAGAGCTTTAAGTGGATTGCATTCCAGGATCTCGGTAGCATATCCCCTTCCATATTCCTGAGTCGATATGCTCCTTTCCCTGCTTCTGACTCGACTTCATAAGGTCCTTCCCATTTCGGGGCTAGCTTGCCATCGGCAGGATTAATGGTATTTTGAAAAGCCTTTCTTAGCACCCAATCACCAACTCGAAATCTTCTAGTCCTTATGTTCTTATTATATGCTCTGGATATTCTTTGTTGATATGCTGCTATCCTTAGTCTTGCTGCATCTCTTTTTTCATCTATAGTATCCAAATCCTGACATAAGACTTCAGGATTCTGTTCAGGATCCTGTAGCATAGATCTTGCAGTAGGTATCGTCATTTCTGTTGGAATCATTGCCTCCGCTCCAAATACCAAGGAAAACGGGGTTTGGCCGGTCGCATTCTTTACCGTTGTCCTATCAGCCCACAAAACAAAGGGTAAATCTTCCGCCCATCTTCCTTTTTTGGTTCCAAGTCTCTTCTTCAAGTTATTGACTATTATCTTGTTCGAGGATTCGGCTTGTCCATTCGCTTGAGGATGTACCGGAGTAGAGGTGATCATTTTGATTCCCCAACTCTTGCAAAAGTCAGTAGTCCTTTTGCTTATAAACTGGGACCCATTATCACAAATGATCTCAGCTGGTACTCCAAACCTAGTCAGGATATTCCTCTTTATGAAGGATACTACTTCTTGGTCTCTAACTTGAACAAATGCTTCAGCCTCGACCCACTTAGAGAAATAATCCGTCATTGCTAACATAAATACTTTTCCTCCCGGAGCTTTTGGTAACTTTCCTACTATATCCATCCCCCATTTCATGAATGGCCAAGGGGAAACTACAGGATATAGTGGTTCAGCTGGTTGGTGTAGTATGTTACTATGTCTTTGACATGCATCACATCTTCGAGCATATTCTGCAGCATCTTTCCTCATCGTTGGCCAATAATATCCTGTCCTTAATACTTTCGAGAATAATGATCTGCCCCCGGTATGATTACCACAATCCCCTTCATGTATATCTTGAAGTACTTCTTGTTATGGGTGAAATTCTGAGCCCATATCCTGGAAAATATCTTGATCTATATCTTATTTATGTAGTATCTGTTTACATCCGGGATGCTGGTTCAGGATATTGGTAACATCCTGAACGGTATCCTCGGGATTACTAATGGATTATGTGCAAGTACGTGTGTTAGAAGCTAGCAACGTTCACAAAGACTTATTCCGCGGAAGACTCGGTCCAGGCCGTTTAAAGAAAGACGTTGAAACCTTATTACTCGGTCTACAACGTTCGTGGTGGAATATTCGGAGCATCCCATATTTATAGGAATATTTGTTTGTATTTCGTTACTATAAATAGGAGGAACACCAGATCAAATAGGACACAACAATTTCATTGCAATCACACTCACTACACTTTAACACTTGTTCTCTCGCAATTTGTACTCTCACACGAATTCATTGTAACACCTACGATCTGGTTGATATCCTGCACTGTATCCTGAAGTTTAAAGCAATAAGAAGAACAAGGCAGCTGCGATTGTCAGCTCCTGAGGTTTTATGCCGGCGATCTAGATTGATCAAGGGCTTTCCTCGTACATCTCGTGTCATTTTCTTTACTTTTTGCTCATTGTTTGCTCATTGTTTGATCGTTGATACAGCTCAATATCCTGAGCCGTATCCTGAAACTGTTTTTGCAAGTAATTTGATTAACATATTTTCGACACTTGTTTCTAGCACACTACCTCACTTAACTAATTTGATCACTTAATTGCTTCGGTAATTTTTGACCAAAACAATTTGGCGCCCACCGTGGGGCAAGTGGTGCTCTCTTTACTAAATTTTTTTGCTAAATCGCTAATCGGTTTTTTATTTTCAAAACTCTTTGCCACATTATCCATAATGGCCTCAAGATCAAACATGAGTTCCTCTACTGTGTCTGTTACGACTTCTGCTACTACAGGTTCGGTGCTTCCACCACCTCCTCCAAGAATGCCAGCCTCTACACGACCTCAGGATATTATCCCTACCCACAGTGTTCAGGAATCTGCCCCTGTTTTAGCATCTAATGACGAAATTTTAACCTTATTTGGAAGTGTGCAGGAACAAATGAGGCAGCAACAGGAAACGAACCAAATGCTTTTAAGGGAAATACAACTCCTGAAGTCTGGCTCGAGCAGATCTGCTGAGGATATTGTCACTCCATTACAACCCAGAACTTTGAACTTCAGTTCAGCTGTGTATACTGAGGATAACAGGGGGAATATTGTGCCCAGCCTTCCTCAGAATCATACCCCTGAAATACCCTCCTCGGTCAGGATATCGACCATAAGGAGCTCAGGATATGCTTCAGGATATGGGCAAAATCCTCCAACGGGTAACGTGTCAAATAATAATAATACTCATACTACTAACAATAGTGGATCCTTGCAGGATACAGGTGTGACATCAGCACTTACTAGGGAACTTCAGAAGTTGAAGGACATGATATCAAGTGTACCCGGAGTGGTCCAGCCGATCCCGGAAGTGTCTCAAGACAGCCATAAGATATCTCGTTTTGCATATCCTATCTGTGATGCTGAGATTCCAAAGAGGTTCCAAACCCCCAACATGAAGCTTTACGACGGAACGACGGATCCTGAGGAGCATATTGCTCAGTATAGGGAAAGGATGGAGATAAACCCTATCCCTCCAGATCTCAAGGAAGCATGCTTGTGCAAGGGTTTTGGTTCAACCTTGACAGGATCAGCTTTGAAATGGCTCTTGAATGTTCCTCCACATTCAATTACATCCTTTGCTCACTTAGTAAATTTATTTAATAGTCAGTTTTCTTGTAGTAGAAGCTTTGAAAAATTAACAAGTGATCTCTACAGGATAACACAAGGGCCTCAGGAATCCCTTAGGGATTATGTGAACAAGTTTAGCCGGGAATCACTAGACATTCCTCATCTTGATGTTGCAACAGCTGTGCAAGCTTTCAATATGGGGTTGCAAAAGGATTCTCAATTTTACCAAGACCTTGTAATGAACCCATGCAGGAACCTGGATGAAGCTCGGAACAGGGCCCTAAGATACATTCGGTTGGAAGATGACAGAAAGATGCAAGAAAGGATGAACTCATCCAACACTTATGAGTCAACTAACAGGAAGTCGGAATCCTCATTCAAGTCGTATCGGCCTAAGCCATATGGCAGAAATGAGAACAAGAGAGTGAATGCTGTCGAAGATGAGGATCCTGAAGAGTATCCTGAATTATCTGAATATTGCTTTTCTGTTAACATTCCTGAATTGGTGTATGCCATGCAGGGTCTAGGGGACAAGGCAAGATGGCCTCGAAAGAATCAACAAAAAGCGGATAGGAAAGACAAATCAAAATGGTGTGCTTTCCATGAAGATTTCGGACATATGACTGAGGATTGCATCGCTTTGAGGAAAGAAATAAGCTATCTTCTAAGCAAGGGATATTTGAAAGATCTCTTAGGAAGAAAGAAGAATAAGGGTCAGGATACTGAGAAGGATCCTGAGCGAGCAACATCACCTCCCGCGGATGCCAAGATAATCAACTTCATTTCAGGAGGATCCGACATCTGTGGGACTTCGTATTCGGCAGCAAAGAGACATGCAAAAGAAGCTAAGGCCGAAAGGGGAGACAAACCTGTCAGGATGACTACACTCACAACTGACAAAGTGATCACATTTGATGCTGATGACAGGGATACTGTCCAGGATCCTCACCATGATGCTCTGGTAATAACGTTATATGTGGCTAACCATTTTGTACGCAGGATATTGGTTGATAATGGCAGCTCCGTCAACATAATCCAACTAGAGACACTTAAAAGAATGAATGTATCTCCAATGGATATCACTTCGAAGTCCACCGTGCTTGTTGGGTTCAGTGGAGAGGCCAGAAACACAGTGGGAGAGATAAAGTTGCCGGTGTACGTTGAAGGAGTCAACTCGATACAACGTTTCTGTGTGATGGACTCTCTATCCTGCTATAACATTATACTGGGAAGACCGTGGATTCACGACATGAAGGCCGTGCCATCAACATACCACCAATGCATCAAGATACCTACCCCTTGGGGAGTTGTTAAAGTTGATAGCGATCAGCAGGAGGCGAAAGAATGCTACTCATCCTCGATGAAATCCTCAACCAAACCTAGTGCAGCATAGCATTTAAAGACGCGGGCCCAGGATATCGTGGAGGATCCGGAGCAGGATGTGAAGAAAATTATCCTGGACCAGGATAATCCCGATATTTCGGTGCTCGTGGGAACCAATATCCCTCAGGATATTGAAGAGCAGTTAATTAACTTTTTAAAATGCAGGATGTCAACGTTTGCATGGAAGCATGAGGATATGACAGGCATATCCAAAGATATTATTACTCACAAGCTTGGAGTTGATAAATCATTCAAGCCCATGCAACAAAAAAGAAGAAAGTTTGCTCCTGAACGGAATACAATTATACAAGAGGAAGTTGAAAGATTGTTGAAGTCCAAAATGATTCGAGAAGTCAAGTTCCCAAGGTGGCTAGCAAACGTGGTTGTGGTACAGAAGAAAAACGGGAAATGGAGAGTCTGTGTAGATTACACAGACTTGAACAAAGCTTGTCCTAAAGACCCATTTCCTCTCCCCCACATTGATGCAATGGTAGATGCCACTGCTGGGCATGAAATGCTGACTTTCATGGATGCATCCTCAGGATTTCAACAGATCCAAATGGAGCCTTCTGACCAGGAGGATACTGCCTTCATGACACCAACAGGTATTTATTGTTATACAGCTATGCCTTTTGGTTTGAAAAATGCAGGTGCAACATACCAAAGATTGGTAAACATGATGTTCAAAGACAAACTGGGGGACACCATGGAGGTGTACATTGACGACATGGTGGTAAAGTCAAAGAAAGCTCAGGATCACCTCCAGGATATTAAAGGAGCGTTTGATATCCTGGATCAGTATAATATGAAGCTGAATCCTGCCAAGTGCCATTTTGGAGTAGGAGCAGGAAAATTCCTAGGATATATGGTGACCAAAAGAGGAATAGAAGCAAGCCCGGAACAGATTAAGGCCATTAAATCACCCTCAAATATGAAGGATGTTCAACGATTAACAGGGCGAGTGGCAGCATTGAATAGATTTATCTCAAGGTCTTCAGAAAAATGCAAGGATTTTTATGATATCCTGAAGAAGAACAAAAAATTCGAGTGGGGTGAGAAGCACGAAGCAGCCCTACAGGATTTGAAACGATATCTCTCAACCGCACCTCTACTGATGAAACCCGAAAATGGTGAACCACTATCCCTGTACCTTGCTGTATCAGGGAATGCTGTAAGTGCCGTTCTTATAAAAGACCATGAAGGTCAGCAATATCCTGTTTATTATGTTAGCAAAAGTTTGTTAGATGCTGAAACTAGGTATTCTCACTTAGAAAAATTAATACTAGCATTAGTCATGGCATCAACGAAACTTAGACATTACTTTGAGACACATAGGATTCATGTTAAAACAAATTATCCTGTCAAAAATGTGCTTAGGAAACCAGAGATGTCAGGCAGGATGGCCAAGTGGTCAGTAAAGTTAAGTGCTTATGATTTAGTATATGAACCTAGAAATGCCATTAAGTCTCAAGCTTTAGCTGACTTTGTGGCTGATTTCAGTAGTGATATTCAGGATGAGGTAGACCTAGAAGTTCAACAGTTAGGAGAATCCTTAGGATCCTGGACATTATATACTGATGGTGCATCTAATATAAGAGGAGTAGGATTGGGAATACTACTAAAATCGCCACAGGGGGACATATTACCCCAGGCTATTAGGTGTGAATTTCCTGCTACCAATAATGAAGCAGAATATGAGGCTTTAATTGCAGGATTAGAATTGGCTAAAAGCATGAATATCAAAAATTTGCAAGTATATGTTGACTCTTTGTTAATTACTAACCATTTTAATGGATCCTATGCAGTTAAGGGTGAGAAATTGATTGAATATCTTGATATTCTCAAAAAATTAGCAGGATATTTCGATGTTTTTATACTTGAACAGGTACCAAGGGAGGATAATGCTGAAGCGGATGCCTTAGCAAATTTGGGATCATCGATCAAGATACCTGAAGGGACCCAAATACCAATATTACATGTCTTATATCCTGCAACAAATCCTCAGGATAAAGCAGTAGCCGGTATTCAGGATCCTGAAGTGGAATATCCTGAACAGTATCCTAAATCCTGGACGGATCCAATCATAAAATATCTTAAGGAAGGACACATCCCCGGAAATCAAAATCCTAAGGCATTTAGGATGAAGGTATCACGATTCACTATTATAAATAACATTTTATACAAGAAATCTCTTGCAGGACCATATTTGAGGTGCTTGGAGGATCCTGAAGCCAAAGAAGTGTTTTGGTCAAAAATTACCGAAGCAATTAAGTGATCAAATTAGTTAAGTGAGGTAGTGTGCTAGAAACAAGTGTCGAAAATATGTTAATCAAATTACTTGCAAAAACAGTTTCAGGATACGGCTCAGGATATTGAGCTGTATCAACGATCAAACAATGAGCAAACAATGAGCAAAAAGTAAAGAAAATGACACGAGATGTACGAGGAAAGCCCTTGATCAATCTAGATCGCCGGCATAAAACCTCGGGAGCTGACAATCGCAGCTGCCTTGTTCTTCTTATTGCTTTAAACTTCAGGATACATTGCAGGATATCAACCAGATCGCTAGGTGTTACAATGAATTCGTGTGAGAGTACAGATTGCGAGAGAACAAGTGTTAGAGTGTAGTGAGTGTGATTGCAATGAAATTGTTGTGTCCTATTTGATCTGGTGTTCCTCCTATTTATAGTAACGAAATACAAACAAATATTCCTATAAATATGGGATGCTCCGAATATTCCACCACGAACGTTGTAGACCGAGTAATAAGGTTTCAACGTCTTTCTTTAAACGGCCTGGACCGAGTCTTCCGCGGAATAAGTCTTTGTGAACGTTGCTAGCTTCTAACACACGTACCTGCACATAATCCATTAGTAATCCCGAGGATACCGTTCAGGATGTTACCAATATCCTGAACCAGCATCCCGGATGTAAACAGATACTACATAAATAAGATATAGATCAAGATATTTTCCAGGATATGGGCTCAGAATTTCACCCATAACAATTGTCCCCAAAAATGTTACCGTTTGATATCCTAACGGTTACATTTTTTCACAGTGGCCGAGGCAATTAAGAGACAAGACTTCTGATATGACAGCTTTCAACCACCCGGCCTATATTTACTCATCATACCCTATATCTTCTCATCCTCATCTTCTTTTTTACCCACAATCGACAAGAAAAAGGTAATATTCTCTCTCTCATCTTCATAACCATCTTTCATTTTACTCCGGCAAGAATTCAGGCGACCAAATGCCTAGGCAAACGAGGTCCAGTTCAGGCGACTCGGCTCCCACATTCATCCAACAGAATCTTCTCCAAGAACCGGAGAATGAAACATGCACCTTTGATAGTGCTCATCTGTCGGCTTTGAAATCTTCCGGTATCTTTCCGGATGGAACCATATTCCGACCCTTTGACAGAGAAATCCGGTCAGATATGGTTTCCACCGAGTGGATTTGTTTCAATGCTTTCCCCTTCACCTTCGGGCTACGATTCCCCTTTCCGGACTTTATTACCGAGTTTTTTAACATCACTAAAATTTCTTTCAGCCAAACCATGCCAATGCTTTGGCGTGTTCTATCTGTTCTGGACCAAATCAAGAGAAACCACATACCTGACCTTTCTGTCCATGATCTCCCTTTAGCCTACAAGCTTAGATGCCACGACTCATCTAGGTTTCTATTTTACTCTAGTTCCGGTCCCCCATTAATACTTCGTGCCACCAAAAACGAGGATGGTTGGCAATCCAAGTTTTTCTTTGTAAAAAGGGATTCAATCCCCGGTGGAACGGATTATCCGATGAGATGGTTAAGAAAGGGTAGGACTTAGGGTTTAAGAATGAATAAGATATAGATCAAGATATTTTCCAGGATATGGGCTCAGAATTTCACCCATAACAAGAAGTACTTCAAGATATACATGAAGGGGATTGTGGTAATCATACCGGGGGCAGATCATTATTCTCGAAAGTATTAAGGACAGGATATTATTGGCCAACGATGAGGAAAGATGCTGCAGAATATGATCGAAGATGTGATGCATGTCAAAGACATAGTAACATACTACACCAACCAGCTGAACCACTATATCCTGTAGTTTCCCCTTGGCCATTCATGAAATGGGGGATGGATATAGTAGGAAAGTTACCAAAAGCTCCGGGAGGAAAAGTATTTATGTTAGCAATGACGGATTATTTCTCTAAGTGGGTCGAGGCTGAAGCATTTGTTCAAGTTAGAGACCAAGAAGTAGTATCCTTCATAAAGAGGAATATCCTGACTAGGTTTGGAGTACCAGCTGAGATCATTTGTGATAATGGGTCCCAGTTTATAAGCAAAAGGACTACTGACTTTTGCAAGAGTTGGGGAATCAAAATGATCACCTCTACTCCGGTACATCCTCAAGCGAATGGACAAGCCAAATCCTCGAACAAGATAATAGTCAATAACTTGAAGAAGAGACTTGGAACCAAAAAAGGAAGATGGGCGGAAGAGTTACCCTTTGTTTTGTGGGCTGATAGGACAACGGTAAAGAATGCGACCGGCCAAACCCCGTTTTCCTTGGTATTTGGAGCGGAGGCAATGATTCCAACAGAAATGACGATACCTACTGCAAGATCTATGCTACAGGATCCTGAACAGAATCCTGAAGTCTTATGTCAGGATTTGGATACTATAGATGAAAAAAGAGATGCAGCAAGACTAAGGATAGCAGCATATCAACAAAGAATATCCAGAGCATATAATAAGAACATAAGGACTAGAAGATTTCGAGTTGGTGATTGGGTGCTAAGAAAGGCTTTTCAAAATACCATTAATCCTGCCGATGGCAAGCTAGCTCCGAAATGGGAAGGACCTTATGAAGTCGAGTCAGAAGCAGGGAAAGGAGCATATCGACTCAGGAATATGGAAGGGGATATGCTACCGAGATCCTGGAATGCAATCCACTTAAAGCTCTATTTCAAGTAAGAATAGAATTTAATTTCTATCTCAAAAGGGTATGTATTCTATCTCTCTTAAATATATTTGTTTATTATCTTGAACCCAATACTGACTTAAGCATCGGAGGGGTGTTAGCCAAGCTAACACCCACCTTAGTTTACAATTGTTTTGCAGAATATCTTTTAGGATATAGCTCCAAGATATATACTCAGGATAAGTCGAAAGATTGGAGGATTGGCCCCCTCTCTCACGTTTAAGGGATTCTGGTCCCTTCAAAGGTTTAAAGGTATTCACCTTTCTTTCGAATTGAGTTTAAACACCTCGCCTGGAGCGCAAGTTATCTAGGTATAGTTCAAGGTAGCGGGACCAGTTCATGTAAAAGTGGCTGACAATTTCGTTACTATTGGCTATGTCCTGGATCCTAAAGGTATATGAGGATTGATCACCCTCTCTCACGAAAGAGTATTTTCATACTCTCTAAGGTTTAAAGGTTTTCACCTTTCTAAGTCTTGGAGTTTATACACTCTCGCCTGTAGCGCATGAAATTTAGGGTTTATCCCCAGATATCAGGGTTTATCTCCAGGATATTAAGGGTTTATCCCAAGTATGCAAAGGATTCATTTCAGGATATCATGGGTTCTGCCCTGGGGTATTCGGTCTTCATTGGAGTCAAAATATAAATACATTGGTGTTTTTGGCAAACACAGGGGACATACGTAATACTGCTCAAAGGATGGATCCAAGTTTACAAGTATATACTGGGGAACTGGTCCTCTAAGGATCTCTGGTATGATCTCTCCTTTTTATTTGGACAATTTATAGGTGTATTTTAATATCCTGATCAAGATATCTTTCAGGATATCTTCCAGGATTCATTTATAATATATGTACCTAAGAATGTTCGAACCAAACAATTTTCATAAGTAAAATTCGTATGACAATAACAATAAAGTCAAGAGAGTAGTTATATTATTAACATACCAAAAGATGTGCTCTTAGTTTCACCTCAAAACAAGGCCTATCCACTAAGAGCACTAATAGTTCATAACCATATTTACCCAACAGTTGAAGGCTTCATCTCAAACCGAGAACCATCCACCTTCAACTGTTGTATTGTTCAAAAAGCATGCAGGAAATGTAAATTGTTCAGGTACGGGAAAGTAAAAGGCAGAAAAGTAAATTGTTTGTGGAACTACAAACCAACATTCAAATTCAAAAAGGTGGACTCTGGCCTTGGCACGTATATCCGTCATCGCCCACCTAAATGCCCTCACACAGCGGCATCACCTCCAACCTTCTCAGACTTCTCCGCTCCAGCATCCTGACCAGCATCCTGCGCAGCATCCTGACCAATGTCCATCTCAACATCACCTCCAGCATCCTTCTTCTCTCCAGCTTGGACCACCGCCTCTGCTGACTTAGAAGACTCACCGGCTTCAGCAGGAAGCGGCACAGCTTTACCTCCGAGCTCCTTCAACTTAGCCACCCAGGATTCAACTGGCCAAGATGGACAAACAAGGCCCGTCTCCTTGGCCTCGTAGGCCATCTTGATGCGTGCTTGTAGTAGGGAGACGATAGCAGAAGCCTTGATTCCTTCTCGAAAGCTGATCAAGGCCTGATCATGATCCATTTGAACGCTGGCAAGTTTGACTTCGGCGTCCTGGGTGACCTTCTTTAGCAAGCTTTCATAGTGCCGGCTCTTTGCTTCAGCAATAGCACCTTGGTCAGCAACGGTGCTCTCGAGCTGCTTGATCTTGGCTTCATGAAGTGCCACAGTACCACAGGCGTCATTGTACAAGTGGAGCAAATGCTGGAGGTCCTGCATATTAATTACAGGTATGAATTTAGAATGTATGTTGACTAAGACATCCTACCAGGATATCCTGTTAGGATATACGTGCAGGATATATGTGTAGGATATACATGGAGGATATGCGTCAGGATATTACCTTGTTGAGGAAGGATGTCATTGGCTCTAAGGAGTCAGAGAAGCTGAGTTCATCATAGGAGAACCCTTCTGAGCCTGGAGCACTGACCTCAAGACCCTTTCTCTTTTTCGCTGCGGAAGCACGGGAGTGGCTTGGAGCTAGTGGTAACAGGGGTCTCCTTCTTGACTATGGCTGGAGTTGGATAGCTGTCAAGTTCATCCAGGTCTAGATAGACTGCGACTTTGCTGGAATCTGCACACAGGGAGTAAATTCTAAATCCCTCTTATGAATAACAGATAAAAAACATATGTGTGCAGGATATCTTGCAGGATCCTTACCAGACATGTTGGCACTTGAAAGAGGGCTTGGAGTTGGTGGAGAAGGATTGAAACTTCTCTCTGCCTCTGGAAGAAGTCTGATGGCGTCTATTCTTTCTTGAGAATTAGCAAGAGGAGGTGCAATCTTCCTGAAATCAGCTGCACAAAAATGAGAGTTTATTAGTTCAGAATATGAGACAGGATAAGAGACAAGATCATTCTTAAACCCTAAGTCCTACCCTTTCTTAACCATCTCATCGGATAATCCGTTCCACCGGGGATTGAATCCCTTTTTACAAAGAAAAACTTGGATTGCCAACCATCCTCGTTTTTGGTGGCACGAAGTATTAATGGGGGACCGGAACTAGAGTAAAATAGAAACCTAGATGAGCCGTGGCATCTAAGCTTGTAGGCTAAAGGGAGATCATGGACAGAAAGGTCAGGTATGTGGTTTCTCTTGATTTGGTCCAGAACAGATAGAACACGCCAAAGCATTGGCATGGTTTGGCTGAAAGAAATTTTAGTGATGTTAAAAAACTCGGTAATAAAGTCCGGAAAGGGGAATCGTAGCCCGAAGGTGAAGGGGAAAGCATTGAAACAAATCCACTCGGTGGAAACCATATCTGACCGGATTTCTCTGTCAAAGGGTCGGAATATGGTTCCATCCGGAAAGATACCGGAAGATTTCAAAGCCGACAGATGAGCACTATCAAAGGTGCATGTTTCATTCTCCGGTTCTTGGAGAAGATTCTGTTGGATGAATGTGGGAGCCGAGTCGCCTGAACTGGACCTCGTTTGCCTAGGCATTTGGTCGCCTGAATTCTTGCCGGAGTAAAATGAAAGATGGTTATGAAGATGAGAGAGAGAATATTACCTTTTTCTTGTCGATTGTGGGTAAAAAAGAAGATGAGGATGAGAAGATATAGGGTATGATGAGTAAATATAGGCCGGGTGGTTGAAAGCTGTCATATCAGAAGTCTTATCTCTTAATTGCCTCGGCCACTGTGAAAAAATGTAACCGTTAGGATATCAAACGGTAACATTTTTGGGGACAATTGTTATGGGTGAAATTCTGAGCCCATATCCTGGAAAATATCTTGATCTATATCTTATTTATGTAGTATCTGTTTACATCCGGGATGCTGGTTCAGGATATTGGTAACATCCTGAACGGTATCCTCGGGATTACTAATGGATTATGTGCAGGTACGTGTGTTAGAAGCTAGCAACGTTCACAAAGACTTATTCCGCGGAAGACTCGGTCCAGGCCGTTTAAAGAAAGACGTTGAAACCTTATTACTCGGTCTACAACGTTCGTGGTGGAATATTCGGAGCATCCCATATTTATAGGAATATTTGTTTGTATTTCGTTACTATAAATAGGAGGAACACCAGATCAAATAGGACACAACAATTTCATTGCAATCACACTCACTACACTCTAACACTTGTTCTCTCGCAATCTGTACTCTCACACGAATTCATTGTAACACCTAGCGATCTGGTTGATATCCTGCAATGTATCCTGAAGTTTAAAGCAATAAGAAGAACAAGGCAGCTGCGATTGTCAGCTCCCGAGGTTTTATGCCGGCGATCTAGATTGATCAAGGGCTTTCCTCGTACATCTCGTGTCATTTTCTTTACTTTTTGCTCATTGTTTGCTCATTGTTTGATCGTTGATACAGCTCAATATCCTGAGCCGTATCCTGAAACTGTTTTTGCAAGTAATTTGATTAACATATTTTCGACACTTGTTTCTAGCACACTACCTCACTTAACTAATTTGATCACTTAATTGCTTCGGTAATTTTTGACCAAAACACTTATTTGGCTTCAGGATCCTCCAAGCACCTCAAATATGGTCCTGCAAGAGATTTCTTGTATAAAATGTTATTTATAATAGTGAATCGTGATACCTTCATCCTAAATGCCTTAGGATTTTGATTTCCGGGGATGTGTCCTTCCTTAAGATATTTTATGATTGGATCCGTCCAGGATTTAGGATACTGTTCAGGATATTCCACTTCAGGATCCTGAATACCGGCTACTGCTTTATCCTGAGGATTTGTTGCAGGATATAAGACATGTAATATTGGTATTTGGGTCCCTTCAGGTATCTTGATCGATGATCCCAAATTTGCTAAGGCATCCGCTTCAGCATTATCCTCCCTTGGTACCTGTTCAAGTATAAAAACATCGAAATATCCTGCTAATTTTTTGAGAATATCAAGATATTCAATCAATTTCTCACCCTTAACTGCATAGGATCCATTAAAATGGTTAGTAATTAACAAAGAGTCAACATATACTTGCAAATTTTTGATATTCATGCTTTTAGCCAATTCTAATCCTGCAATTAAAGCCTCATATTCTGCTTCATTATTGGTAGCAGGAAATTCACACCTAATAGCCTGGGGTAATATGTCCCCCTGTGGCGATTTTAGTAGTATTCCCAATCCTACTCCTCTTATATTAGATGCACCATCAGTATATAATGTCCAGGATCCTAAGGATTCTCCTAACTGTTGAACTTCTAGGTCTACCTCATCCTGAATATCACTACTGAAATCAGCCACAAAGTCAGCTAAAGCTTGAGACTTAATGGCATTTCTAGGTTCATATACTAAATCATAAGCACTTAACTTTACTGACCACTTGGCCATCCTGCCTGACATCTCTGGTTTCCTAAGCACATTTTTGACAGGATAATTTGTTTTAACATGAATCCTATGTGTCTCAAAGTAATGTCTAAGTTTCGTTGATGCCATGACTAATGCTAGTATTAATTTTTCTAAGTGAGAATACCTAGTTTCAGCATCTAACAAACTTTTGCTAACATAATAAACAGGATATTGCTGACCTTCATGGTCTTTTATAAGAACGGCACTTACAGCATTCCCTGATACAGCAAGGTACAGGGATAGTGGTTCACCATTTTCGGGTTTCATCAGTAGAGGTGCGGTTGAGAGATATCGTTTCAAATCCTGTAGGGCTGCTTCGTGCTTCTCACCCCACTCGAATTTTTTGTTCTTCTTCAGGATATCATAAAAATCCTTGCATTTTTCTGAAGACCTTGAGATAAATCTATTCAATGCTGCCACTCGCCCTGTTAATCGTTGAACATCCTTCATATTTGAGGGTGATTTAATGGCCTTAATCTGTTCCGGGCTTGCTTCTATTCCTCTTTTGGTCACCATATATCCTAGGAATTTTCCTGCTCCTACTCCAAAATGGCACTTGGCAGGATTCAGCTTCATATTATACTGATCCAGGATATCAAACGCTCCTTTAATATCCTGGAGGTGATCCTGAGCTTTCTTTGACTTTACCACCATGTCGTCAATGTACACCTCCATGGTGTCCCCCAGTTTGTCTTTGAACATCATGTTTACCAATCTTTGGTATGTTGCACCTGCATTTTTCAAACCAAAAGGCATAGCTGTATAACAATAAATACCTGTTGGTGTCATGAAGGCAGTATCCTCCTGGTCAGAAGGCTCCATTTGGATCTGTTGAAATCCTGAGGATGCATCCATGAAAGTCAGCATTTCATGCCCAGCAGTGGCATCTACCATTGCATCAATGTGGGGGAGAGGAAATGGGTCTTTAGGACAAGCTTTGTTCAAGTCTGTGTAATCTACACAGACTCTCCATTTCCCGTTTTTCTTCTGTACCACAACCACGTTTGCTAGCCACCTTGGGAACTTGACTTCTCGAATCATTTTGGACTTCAACAATCTTTCAACTTCCTCTTGTATAATTGTATTCCGTTCAGGAGCAAACTTTCTTCTTTTTTGTTGCATGGGCTTGAATGATTTATCAACTCCAAGCTTGTGAGTAATAATATCTTTGGATATGCCTGTCATATCCTCATGCTTCCATGCAAACGTTGACATCCTGCATTTTAAAAAGTTAATTAACTGCTCTTCAATATCCTGAGGGATATTGGTTCCCACGAGCACCGAAATATCGGGATTATCCTGGTCCAGGATAATTTTCTTCACATCCTGCTCCGGATCCTCCACGATATCCTGGGCCCGCGTCTTTAAATGCTATGCTGCACTAGGTTTGGTTGAGGATTTCATCGAGGATGAGTAGCATTCTTTCGCCTCCTGCTGATCGCTATCAACTTTAACAACTCCCCAAGGGGTAGGTATCTTGATGCATTGGTGGTATGTTGATGGCACGGCCTTCATGTCGTGAATCCACGGTCTTCCCAGTATAATGTTATAGCAGGATAGAGAGTCCATCACACAGAAACGTTGTATCGAGTTGACTCCTTCAACGTACACCGGCAACTTTATCTCTCCCACTGTGTTTCTGGCCTCTCCACTGAACCCAACAAGCACGGTGGACTTCGAAGTGATATCCATTGGAGATACATTCATTCTTTTAAGTGTCTCTAGTTGGATTATGTTGACGGAGCTGCCATTATCAACCAATATCCTGCGTACAAAATGGTTAGCCACATATAACGTTATTACCAGAGCATCATGGTGAGGATCCTGGACAGTATCCCTGTCATCAGCATCAAATGTGATCACTTTGTCAGTTGTGAGTGTAGTCATCCTGACAGGTTTGTCTGCCCTTTCGGCCTTAGCTTCTTTTGCATGTCTCTTTGCTGCCGAATACGAAGTCCCACAGATGTCGGATCCTCCTGAAATGAAGTTGATTATCTTGGCATCCGCGGGAGGTGATGCTGCTCGCTCAGGATCCTTCTCAGTATCCTGACCCTTATTCTTCTTTCTTCCTAAGAGATCTTTCAAATATCCCTTGCTTAGAAGATAGCTTATTTCTTTCCTCAAAGCGATGCAATCCTCAGTCATATGTCCGAAATCTTCGTGGAAAGCACACCATTTTGATTTGTCTTTCCAATCCGCTTTTTGTTGATTCTTTCGAGGCCATCTTGCCTTGTCCCCTAGACCCTGCATGGCATACATCAATTCAGGAATGTTAACAGAAAAGCAATATTCAGATAATTCAGGATACTCTTCAGGATCCTCATCTTCGACAGCATTCACTCTCTTGTTCTCATTTCTGCCATATGGCTTAGGCCGATACGACTTGAATGAGGATTCCGACTTCCTGTTAGTTGACTCATAAGTGTTCGATGAGTTCATCCTTTCTTGCATCTTTCTGTCATCTTCCAACTGAATGTATCTTAGGGCCCTGTTCCGAGCTTCATCCAGGTTCCTGCATGGGATCATTACAAGGTCTTGGTAAAATTGAGAATCCTTTTGCAACCCCATCTTGAAAGCTTGCACAGCTGTTGCAACATCAAGATGAGGAATGTCTAGTGATTCCCGGCTAAACTTGTTCACATAATCCCTAAGGGATTCCTGAGGCCCTTGTGTTATCCTGTAGAGATCACTTGTTAATTTTTCAAAGCTTCTACTACAAGAAAACTGACTATTAAATAAATTTACTAAGTGAGCAAAGGATGTAATTGAATGTGGAGGAACATTCAAGAGCCATTTCAAAGCTGATCCTGTCAAGGTTGAACCAAAACCCTTGCACAAGCATGCTTCCTTGAGATCCGGAGGGATAGGGTTTATCTCCATCCTTTCCCTATACTGAGCAATATGCTCCTCAGGATCCGTTGTTCCGTCGTAAAGCTTCATGTTGGGGGTTTGGAACCTCTTTGGAATCTCAGCATCACAGATAGGATATGCAAAACGAGATATCTTATGGCTGTCTTGAGACACTTCCGGGATCGGCTGGACCACTCCGGGTACACTTGATATCATGTCCTTCAACTTCTGAAGTTCCCTAGTAAGTGCTGATGTCACACCTGTATCCTGCAAGGATCCACTATTGTTAGTAGTATGAGTATTATTATTATTTGACACGTTACCCGTTGGAGGATTTTGCCCATATCCTAAAGCATATCCTGAGCTCCTTATGGTCGATATCCTGACCGAGGAGGGTATTTCAGGGGTATGATTCTGAGGAAGGCTGGGCACAATATTCCCCCTGTTATCCTCAGTATACACAGCTGAACTGAAGTTCAAAGTTCTGGGTTGTAATGGAGTGACAATATCCTCAGCAGATCTGCTCGAGCCAGACTTCAGGAGTTGTATTTCCCTTAAAAGCATTTGGTTCGTTTCCTGCTGCTGCCTCATTTGTTCCTGTGCACTTCCAAATAAGGTTAAAATTTCGTCATTAGATGCTAAAACAGGGGCAGATTCCTGAACACTGTGGGTAGGGATAATATCCTGAGGTCGTGTAGAGGCTGGCATTCTTGGAGGAGGTGGTGGAAGCACCGAACCTGTAGTAGCAGAAGTCGTAGCAGACACAGTAGAGAAACTCATGTTTGATCTTGAGGCCATTATGGACAATGTGGCAAAGAGTTTTGAAAATAAAAAACCGATTAGCGATTTAGCAAAAAAATTTAGTAAAGAGAGCACCACTTGCCCCACGGTGGGTGCCAAATTGTTTTGGTCAAAAATTACCGAAGCAATTAAGTGATCAAATTAGTTAAGTGAGGTAGTGTGCTAGAAACAAGTGTCGAAAATATGTTAATCAAATTACTTGCAAAAACAGTTTCAGGATATGGCTAAGGATATTGAGCTGTATCAACGATCAAACAATGAGCAAACAATGAGCAAAAAGTAAAGAAAATGACACGAGATGTACGAGGAAAGCCCTTGATCAATCTAGATCGCCGGCATAAAACCTCGGGAGCTGACAATCGCAGCTGCCTTGTTCTTCTTATTGCTTTAAACTTCAGGATACATTGCAGGATATCAACCAGATCGCTAGGTGTTACAATGAATTCGTGTGAGAGTACAGATTGCGAGAGAACAAGTGTTAGAGTGTAGTGAGTGTGATTGCAATGAAATTGTTGTGTCCTATTTGATCTGGTGTTCCTCCTATTTATAGTAACGAAATACAAACAAATATTCCTATAAATATGGGATGCTCCGAATATTCCACCACGAACGTTGTAGACCGAGTAATAAGGTTTCAACGTCTTTCTTTAAACGGCCTGGACCGAGTCTTCCGCGGAATAAGTCTTTGTGAACGTTGCTAGCTTCTAACACACGTACCTGCACATAATCCATTAGTAATCCCGAGGATACCGTTCAGGATGTTACCAATATCCTGAACCAGCATCCCGGATGTAAATAGATACTACATAAATAAGATATAGATCAAGATATTTTCCAGGATATGGGCTCAGAATTTCACCCATAACAATTGTCCCCAAAAATGTTACCGTTTGATATCCTAACGGTTACATTTTTTCACAGTGGCCGAGGCAATTAAGAGATAAGACTTCTGATATGACAACTTTCAACCACCCGGCCTATATTTACTCATCATACCCTATATCTTCTCATCCTCATCTTCTTTTTTACCCACAATCGACAAGAAAAAGGTAATATTCTCTCTCTCATCTTCATAACCATCTTTCATTTTACTCCGGCAAGAATTCAGGCGACCAAATGCCTAGGCAAACGAGGTCCAGTTCAGGCGACTCGGCTCCCACTTTCATTTTACACTGAAGAAGGTATCTCAGGAGTGTGATTCTGGGGACGGCTAGGCACAATATTTCCCCGGTTATTCTCAGTGTAAACCGCAGAACTGAAGTTCAAAGCCCTGGGTTGCAGGGGAGTGACAGTTTCCTCGGTGGGCCTGCTCGAGCCGGATTTCAAGAGTTGTATTTCTCTTAAAATCATTCAGTTGGTCTCCTGCTGCTGCCTCATCTGTTCCTGCACACTACCAAACAAGGTCAGAATTTCATCATTAGAGACCAGAACAGGGGCCGATTCCTGAATACTCCGAGTAGGTATAAAATCCTGAGGTTGTGAGGAGGTTTGCGTCCTTGGTGGAGGTGGAGGAAGCACCGAACCAACTGTTGCAGAAGTTGTAGCAGACACTGTAGAAGAGCTCATGCTTGATCTCGGGGCCATTGCAAACAATGTAGTAAAATGTTTGGAAAATACAAAACCAAGTAGTGATCTTGCAAAAGTTTTTAGAAAAAAAATAGCACCACTTGCCCCACGGTGGGCGCCAAATTGTTTTGGTCAAAAATTACCGAAGCAATTTAGTGATCAAATTAGTTAAGTGAGGTAGTGTGCTAAAAAATGTGTTGAAAATATGTTAATTAAGTCGTTTGTTAAAAACAGTTTTCATGATTCGGCTCAGGATATTGAGCTGTATCTACGATCAAACTATGAGCAAAAAGTAAAGGGGACGACATAAGAAATACGAGGAAAGCCCTTGACCAATCTAGATCGCCGGCACAAAACCTCGGGAGCTGACAATCGCAGCTGCCTTGTTCTTCTTATTGCTTTAAACGTCAGGATACAGTGCAGGATATTGATCAGATCGCTAAGTGTTACAATGTTTGTTGTGAAAGTGAAAGTTGCGAGAGAGTAAAGTGTGAGAGAGCAGTGAGTGTTCTTGTTGTGTCCTATTCGATCTGATTTATCCACCTATTTATAGCTAAGAAATGAAAACAAAGTTTCCTATAAACGGGGGATGCCTTCGAATATTCCTTTGTTAACGTTGGAGACCAAGTAAAGCGGCTTCAACGTCTTCCTTCGAACAGCTTGGACCGAGTCTTCCGGGGAAAAGGTCTTCATGAACGTTGCAAGCTTGAACTCGCATTCCTGCACATAATCCGTTAGTGTTCCCCAGGATACCATCCAGGATGTTACCAACTTCCTGAACCAGCATCCCGGGCATGAACAGATATCACATAGTCAAGATATAACTTAAGATATTATCCAGGATATGGGCTCAGAATTTCACCCACAACATGTTTGTTTTTAAATTTGTCAAAAATTCAAAATTTTCAAAAATATATTGAGTGAATATGCCGAAACCCTCACGGCGGAACAAACATGATAAATTTCACAAGATTGGAAAACAGTTTTCAAACTGTAAAATATCAATGTGTTGTAAATCATGGGGGTACGTTATATTTTCTGCAAAACAGAGCATGAGATGCAGAAAATGGATGGCGAGACAAAGCTATCTACATCGGTTATCAAATTTTTCTTTAAATGTTTTGAATTATAGGGGGAGTAAGAAATTGTTAGAAAATCCAAAAACATTAGAAAATTTTGAAAAAGCAAAAAAACATGATAAAATTCAAAAATGAGTTTTTGAGAAAAAAGAGGAAATGATAGTAAATCAGTAGACAATCACAGTACGCTAAAGAATTGGAAAATCAAATGTGATAAACGGTCTCACTGATGATATGCCAGTAGGTTTTTACACGCTTAGTAGATTGTTTTCGAGATATAAACCTAAATATCAAATACTTACTTATCTCGTGGGGAACATCTCTCGGATATATAGGTAACCCCTGAAATCTTGTTTGAAGGGCTTTCTATTTCTGACATACTAGGTTTTTGTACGTGATTATATCTGGGGTATTATACCGGGACTTCTGATTTTGCGGGAGCAATAGCCTAGTCCTTGTATAATACTCTGCACTGTTTTAATCTTAAAGCTCACCCTCAGCATAAAAATGATGAAACATTGAAAAATGCTAATCATATGTTGTTGAAGAAAAGATCCCCAAACGGGACACACCTAAAGTCGGGCCATCATCTCTTTGTCTGAACGGAAGTTCTAACCTGAGCTCTCATGGTCTCGCATTACCTGTTTACAGATATCATTAGTGTACATTCATCTGTATGACTGAATATAGGAGTCTGGATACGGGAGTATATTCTGAGGTGGGACACGCGAATAAGTTTAAGTCCTTAAAACACTAATCTGTATCTCGAAACAGTTGAACTTTGTGTTAAAATTTAAAGTGAATCAGTATACTGACAATCTAAGTGAATCGTTTAGAACTTAAAGTGTTTAAAGCTCAACGGTGCTAGTGATTTGTCATAAACTGATATGATCCTCTGACGCGAACTCAAACAAAAATATTGTCTGTAAATATGCTTGTAAATATTTCTTTACTGATTTATATTTCAAAAAAAAAAATACAAAAAGATTTTGATTTCACTTTATTTTCGACAACCGATGTCTGAGAGCTGAGTTTCAAAATCTGAGTATGCTGATCGTGTTTCTGAAAATAAAAAAAGTTCATTAATTTGAAACTTGAAGTTTTAAAATCAAAATCAAAAACAGTTTGTGATATCTCCAAGGTCATTAATTTGGACTTGGATGATTAACCGTGAAGGATTTGGATGCTTATATTGTTAAAATCTATTGTAAAAGAGCCAGTTTCCGATCCAGTTCGCTGAAATTGCCAAATCTTTAAAGTTTGTTGATAGAGATAGAGAGAATCAAGTAATCTTGGATATATTCATATTATTATATCTTAGAGCCAGGATCTTGATTTCGAAAGTTTAATAGAGCCAGGTCATGATTCTTGGACAATCGGAAAATGCTTTCACTGTTGAAATATTTTAGCTTATGCTGAGAGAGCCAGGATTTTCAATCCTGGAATGTTCAAAATGTTGTTACTTATAAACGTTTGAGAGTTGCAGATACTATTCCAGACTACGATCCCGATAGCCGAGTCTAATGGGGAGTCTGAAGACGAGCTCAACGCAAGAGGAAGCGTGCATTCAATGTGCCAGGAAACTATCCTGAAGGAGCTTGTAACCGGAAAGCCAGGTGTCGATCCCAAAAGCACGGAAGCCTGACGAAAGGGGGAGCCTGAAGAATGGAGTCTACTGAAAGAAGGAGCAGCTGAAGTTGAAGACAGATCCACCGGGATTCTGTTCAAGAAAGAGGGAGTCTGTGTTTGCTGAAGACGTGATAGACCTTCAAGAAGACTCAAGAGAGAGAGAAAGACAAGTCGCTACGAGTTTGACTATGGATTGACTGCGGCAGTATCCAAGGGGGAGTCTGTTGGTGCATTTATGTCTATCGCCTCCGTCAATCTAAAACCGTAGCTGAAACTGAAGAAATCTAGGCTTATATTGTAATATTTTAATAGAAAAGGCAAGGTGGCATTTTTGTAAATAAGGAAACCTTCCTTATCACCTTGGCCTATAAATAGAACCATTAGGGTTCTCATTTAGAACTTTTGGAGACTTTTGCACATTTGCTACTTTGGAGAGCTTTGGAGCTAGAGAGAGAAACTAGAGAGAGAAAGTGCAAGAGGTGATTCACGGTTCATTTGTACTTTTCATATTATCAATGGAATCACAGATTTAGTACGTTCTCGTGTGTTCGGTCACGCACGTTCACGGATTCCGCACGTCGAACGTGTTACTCGCAATCATTTCGGAGTCGAAAACCGGTCCTAACACACTTGGCAAGATCAGTCCCTGAATTGTCAGTTTTAGTCCCTGAATTTATGTGATGTTTATACTTTGATACTTTTGGCATGAATCTCATTGATATTGATGTTTGATACTATGGTGCTTGATTCTTTATTCTAGATGCTTGATTCTTGACACTTAAACTATGACTCTTGATGCTTAATCTAGACACTTGATTCTTGATGATTAAACTAGATACTTGACTCTTGATACTATGGAAGCTAGATTCTTTATGTTGAATCTTGATACTTGATACTTGGACTCTTGATTCTTGATTCTTGAGAAGCTATGGTTCTTGACTCTTGAACTTATTTGGTGCTCGACTCCTTAGACTCGTGAAACTTGATTCTCTGTTGAACGAGAGACTGGAGCCTTGTCACTGGCAGAAGCTATGAAACATGGGAACTTTTGGTTTATGATGTAATCTGGATACTTTACCCAAACTATACGCAACGCAACGCTAAATATAACTCGCAAAACGAATCTAAGTCAGAAACGCGGAAAGAAGGGATTGGCCAGAGTGGTCGTCCGATCGGATGACCACCCGATCGGGTGACCACTCGATCGATCGGCCACCCTATCCACTTTGCACCGCCTTAATCCTCTCTCTCACTATAAATAGACCTGTCACATCACCATTTTGAGTGATGTGACAGCTCTGCTCGACCAGAAACGTGCACTCTTCATTTCTTCATTTTCTTGCGGATCTCGGTACGTTTTAGGCTAGATTCTTGTACTTTCCTAATCTACACATCATTATCTACGTGATTCTCACTTGAAATCACACTTTTCACCATGAAATCTCTTGGATCTGAGTTCTTGAGGGTTGAGTCATCATGAAGGTTTGTACAAACTGCCATGTAATGTCGTTCTGAGCAAGGTCTAACTCAGATCTAAGATAATTCATGCGTTTACACACTAAATCTAAGCTAGATCTAGACTTTTCATATAAAACTTGAGTACCTTCATCTCTTTCTCAAAACTTTTACTTCATTCGGTGGAAATCGGGTCTAAACATGTTAAACAAGAACAAGGGTCGCCCGATCTAGCGGCAACCCGATCGGACAGCCGTCTGATCGGACAACCACCCTATTAGGTGACACTTGCCTTGTTTCCTTGAAACTTAGAAACTTTACAACACTTGGAAATTGGGCGTCTTGATCGAATGGAAACCCGATCGGACAGGCGTCCGATCGAACAGCCATCCTATCCGGATGACCAAGCACATGACACTCGGATCGAGTGGCAACCTGATCGGACAGCCATCCGATCGGGCAACCACCCTATTTCCTGCACTTGTACTCAAGTGGCCACCCGATCGGATGGCCATCCGATCGGGCAGCCATCTGTCATCACAACACATCTAGGCCACTCGACTGACTGGCAATCCGATCGGACAGCCATCTGATCCAGTGACCAACTTGACACTTTGAGCAACCTCGTTATTCTGCCCGACTCTTATCCTTTTGTAATCTAATCAGGCTAATTCTAAAAGAGCTCCCTTTGATCCAATAGCAGTTTATACTGTTAAGCAATCACTGTGAGTATACTCGATCCCTTTTACTTTAAACTTTTGGGATGCAACATGTATTCTATGAAACTTAAACTTGTTTCTTGGAAACTTATACTCTATCCTATGTGTTCGTGAAACTTGTGATTCTTGATTCTTGACTCTTTGTGCTATGTGACGTTTAATCCAGAGTGTGTAGTTCCGCCTTAACAATAGTAACGCTATAGGAGTAATGCACCTCCCCGTTAGTCTTTGGGGTATTGTTAGGAGGAGACATATAACCTCCCGTTAAACTTTGGGATAGGCACTTAACGCATTGGAAACTTGGGCTATCACCACGTGGACTACGACACTAGCACGGCTGAAACTATTTTATTGCTTACACTTTGGATATGAGTTGTTTTAATCTATTATTCTATTATCAAACTTGTATACTCGCCAATACTTTCGTATTGATATTTTAATACATGTTGCAGGCTGATAGGATGCTTTGGAATGCATGGAATCCAGCTAGGAGATGCTTAGAAACGTCACATAGTTAACTTAGAATCTTTTAAACAATTTGAACAATATTCGTTTTGGTCTGTATTTGGTACTTGTGTTGGTTGTGTTTGCTTTTAGACAATGTTATGATGAATTTGATCTAAATTTCTATTGAAACAAATAGTGTTATGGAATCTCATGAGCAATCTGAACGCTTAGTGCTCGCACCCCGATGTTTCCGCCATCGGTTGGGGCGTGACATTACTAAATCCCACATTCCAAACATGTTCTTTGTAAACCTTAGGAGGGAGACCTTTAGTCATCGGATCCGCAAGCATATCTTTAGTACTAATATACTCAATACAAAGATTATTTTCCTCAACTTGTTCACGTACGAACAGATATTTTGTATCGAGATATAAACCAGCTCCAGTCGAAGTGTTACTGTTCGAGAAACTAATGGCAGCTGAATTATCACAGTAAAGCTTCAATGGTCTAGAAATGGAATTGACGATTGTGAGTCTAGTGATCAGATTTCTAAGCAACATTCCATGACAGGTTGCGTTATAACTAACAATGTACTCTGCCATCGTTGAGGAAGTTGTGGTCAACTGTTGTTTATGACTCTTCCATGAAATGGGTCCGCCTGCTAACATAAAGATATAGCCCGAAGTGGATTTCTTGTCATCTTTGCATTTTGCAAAGTCAGAATCAGAATAGTCCACCACTTCTAAATGATCATAAGTCAGTTTATAGTCTTTCGTCCCTTGCAGATATCGAAGTACCTTCTTAGCTGCTTTCCAGTGATCTAGGCCAGGATTAGTCTGATAACGGCCTAGCTTTCCAACAATATAAGCGATATCTGGGCGAGTACAGACTTGAGCATACATCAGGCTCCCGACTACTGACGCGTAAGGTATCAGGCTCATTTGCTCCTTCTCAACCTCTGTTGTCGAACATTGGAATGAACCGAAAACATCTCCCGTAACTACTTGAGCGACGGCGGGTTTTCACTGTTGCATGTTGTAACATGTTAGGACACGATCTATGTAAGCCTTTTGAGACAATCCTAAGATCCCTTTGTGTCTATCTCAATGAATTTCGATGCCAATGATGTAAGAAGCATCTCCGAGATCCTTCATGTCGAAGTTATATGAGAGTAACCGCTTCGACTCATGCAACATGTCTAAACTATTACTTGCCAATAGAATATCATCTACGTAAAGGTCAAGTATAGTAAAGTTGCTCCCACTCATCTTGAGGTAGGTGCATTGATCCACTTGATTCTTCATAAAACCTTGTTTCTTCATGACTTCATCAAACTTGAGGTACCATTGACGTGATGCTTATTTTAACCCGTAAATGGATTTCTTCAACTTACAGACTAGATGCTCCTGACCTTCAGGTTTAAAGCCTTCAGGTTGTTTCATGTAAATATCTTCGTCTAAGTTTTCGTTAAGGAAAGCTGTTTTAATGTCCATCTGATGCAACTCTAAATCAAAATGAGCTACTAGGGTCATGATGATCCTTAATGAATCTTTATGAGAGACAGGTGAAAACGTCTCTTGATAATCAATTCCCTCTTTCTGAGTGTAGCCCTTTGCAACCAATCTCGCTTTGTAGCGTTCAACGTTAACATTCGGATCCAGTTTTGTTTTGAACACCCATTTACATCCTACGGGTTTGACACCGTTGGGTAATTCTACCAAATCCCAAACGTCATTTTTCTTCATGGATTCAAGCTCATCAATCATTGCTTTATTCCATTCAGAAGACTGATAACTGCTAATGGCTTCATTGTAAGAGATAGGATCATTGATCTTTCCGGGATCCATTTCTATCACGTAGGTAACATAATCATCCCAATTAGTGGGCCTTCTGGTCCTAGATGACCTCCTGAGTTGATTATCGGGTTCATCGTTGTCTTGGTTTTGAACGTTTGATGTGCCTTCGTCATGAGGTCTAATGGGTTCTGATTGTGGAGGTAAATTTGGAGTTGGTGCAGTAGCTTCAGGTGCAGTAGTTGCATTAGGTACATGAGGAGTAATCGGAGTAATGGTAAGCAAAGAGTCTCCCCCCCCCCCCCGCGTCTTGTACTTCTTGCAATTCTTCATAAGGGTTGGTACTGCTCCCACTAACCTTGAAATCCTCCAGGAACGCAACACGCTTGGTTTCAACAATACGGGTGACATGGGAAGGACAATAGAAACGGTAACCCTTTGAGTTATCAGGATACCCGATAAAGAAACAGGTAACTATTTTAGGGTCAAGTTTCCTTAAGAAAGGATTGTAAAGTTTTGCTTCAGCAATACAGCCCCATACTTTCATATATTTAAGACTCGGTTTCCTTCCTGTCCAAAGTTCATAAGGAGTTTTAGGGACAAACTTAGAAGGAACTCTATTGAGTATATGAACAACTGCTTTTAACGCTTCAGTCCAGAGGAATAATGGTAAATTAGTGTTGGCTAACATACTGCGCACCATGTTCATAAGGGTACGGTTTCGTCTTTCAGCGACACCGTTTTGCTGAGGTGCACCAGGCATGGTGTATTCGTTCACAATCCCCTGGCACTTACAAAACTCATAAAATGGACTAGGAGCTTGACCCACATCAGTATGTTTTCCATAATATTCACCGCCTCTATCTGATCTCACAACTTTAATCTGACGATCAAATTGCTTTTCATCTTCAGCCTTATAGTCTTTAAAAGTTGTAAGAGATTCAGACTTTTCCTTAATAAGATACAAGTACATGTAACGAGAATAATCGTCAATGAACGTGATAAATGAAGTATGTCCTGTTATGCCAGTGATTTGGTAGGGACCACTAATGTCAGTGTGAATGAGTTCTAATAAATTAGAGCTCCTAGTAGCACCTTTCTTATTCGCTAATGTCATTTTACCTTTAAGACATTTGACACATGTTCCAAAATCAGAGAAATCAAGTGGAGGTAAGACTTCATCCTTTACAAGACGATTTAATCGTTCTCTTGATATGTGGCCTAAACGTTGATGCCACAACATGGACGAAGTCTCTAAGTCTCGTTTCTCTTTCATCTTTGTGAGTGATTCATTAATGTTATATGACAACAAATATTTGGAGAAATCATCATCTAGTTCTAATCTATAGAGACCACCATCCAGAATACTAGTACCATAAAGAACAGAATCAAAGAGGATAGAGAGTTTGCGATGAGCACGGGAAACAATAAAACCGTCCATGTCTAACTTTGGTCCTGATACAAGGTTTCGAGTTACCTCAGGAACATATAAGGTATCATAAAGTTTAATACATAAACCATCTTTCATAAATAATTGTAATATTCCAATGGCCTTCACTTCTAATTCTCGATCATCCCCAACCTTAAGCATTCTTTGGTTTCTTTCCAGCTTCCGGATTGTAAGGAATCCCTGAGATGAATTGGTAACATGAACCATAGAACCAAAATCAAACCACCAAGAATTAGCAGGAACATTTAAATTATAGGACTCAAGTATCATAAAATAATCGTTACCTTTCTTAGCCAGGCACTCCTTAAAGTCAGGGCATTCCTTCTGCATATGTCCTGTCTTTTTACAAAACTTGCAGTGGATTCTGCCTAAGGAGTTCTTAGAGCTGGAAGGTGCACTTGTATTGGGATTGTGCCTTTGGACTTTTGAAGCATCCTTCCTCTGATGATTGTTCTTCCTTTTCTTAAAGTTGGAGGTGGTAAAGTTAGCAACATCAGTAGTGCGATCCATCCTCATACGCTTTTCCTCCTGTACGCACATAGCAACCAGCTCACTCATCGTCCATTTGTCCTTCTGAGTGTTGTAATTGATCTTGAATGCTTCAAAGGACGAAGGAAGCGAAGTAATGATGAAATGAACGAGGAAACCATCACTGATTTCCATTTCCAGCCCCTTCAGCTTATTAGCCATGTCATTCATCATCATGATGTGCTCACGAATGCCGCTCCTCCCATCATACTTAGTTGTCACCAGCTTGAGGATAAGGGTACTTGCGTGTGCTTTAGACGTCCCCTTGAATTGCGCCTCCACAGAAGCCAAGTAGGTTTTAGCATCTTCAGAATCAGGAATAGCTCCTCAAATTACATTGCTTATGGACTGTTTCATAAACATGAGAGACATGCGGTTACACCTAGTCCACTTTGCATGAGTCAACTGCTCAGCATCAGTACTTTGTGGAGTAAGGTCCGCTGGCTTATTCTCTGTTAGAGCATAATCAAAATCCAGCAATCCAAGCGTAAGCATGAGAGCATCCTTCCATGCAGCAAAGTTATCACCAGTCAAAGGTGGAATCCCGCAATTGGGTGCTGATAGTGGAAATAAGATGAGCAAGTTATGATACTAAGAAAGATGTTCTAATGTGATCTAAGGGCATATTATACTTAGGCAGGCATAAATAATGATCATTTTAATTATGAAGCTGTGATATTGTCTATTACTAACATCAAAATAATAGACTTAGTTAAAATTCTACTTAAACGAAGACAAATCAGCTTTGGCCAGAAGTGTAATCATTTAAGCATGTGTGCAAAGTGGTTGTGACAAATCATCTTTGGCCAGAATTGAAACAATCACTTTAGTTATGCACTTGATAAGTATGCTATACATGAATGAATTAAATCAGCTTTGGTCAGATATTAAGACATTCACGTCTGTAATGCACACTTAACATAGCTTTCGTAATACTTGAACGATAAATAGATGTATCAAATCAGCTTTGGCTAGAAATGACACATCAAGAGCTCATTCAAGTTAAGCTATTTTGGTTTTGTAAAACATTATCTGATTCTGATTAATTAACTAAGTATTTACAAAACCAATTATTTAATGGTAAACCACCTGTTAGCGCGGTGAGTTCGCTGGGGGTGCAGGGGGACAACGTGCCCCCTGCATGAGGTTCGGGGCGGAGCCCCAAGCCAAATTTTAGTTCATTCTAACTGCTAAATAAAGTAATCAGATTTCGAATAAGTCTTTACATTTTATGAACACTCATGATTTCGGATGAATTATGTCTTGGATTCATCTGAGACGAATGATTTCGAATCATCTCGAACTATCCGAGACGAATGATTTTCGAATGATCACGGACGATCTCGGATGTGTCCAACAGTCATGATTTCGGATGATTTATGTCTTGGATTCATCTGAGATGGTGATGTTTAGTTCGAGATGGTCCGAGATAATCAAGCAGTTATTGATCTGTGATGGACGAACAAATGTTCATCCGAGATGATCAGTTCTTGATGATCTCGGATTCATCCGAGACGTGTTCCTTAAGCTGCAAAATCCTTAATTTAGGCAGTTAATAATTGATATGACTGAAAATCCAAAATTTTTGGGATTATGGGATTAACTTTCTTGTTTAAATATTAATTATGTTTATCTGTTTATTTCAAAAATTATATCCATTTATAGAAAAAACGGATTTTCAAAACTTTTAAGTAGATAAAATAGATCAAAACAGGAACAAACACCCTATAATCCGAATTCATTCCAAAACTAAAGGAATTTTCGAATTTTCTTATTAACATGTGATGAACCCTAAAATTATAACCTTCAAACATTCATCCGAAATCTGGAAATTATTACACATTTAAACATATTTCTGAACATGTTGATTTCGAAACAGTAATAATGCATGAACATATGATCCGAGGCGTATCCGAGACACACGATTCAGATCTGGGATGGTATCTCGGATGGTAAAAACCAAATTTTATTAGGGTTTTCAAATTCTGTTTTCCAGATTTATGGATACAAAACAGAACTGAATAATCAACATATGCTCTGATACCACATGTTGATCACTTCTGTTTAAACATGAGGGAAAACATGAAAAATATACCTGTTATAGCAGACAGTGCAGAGGAGAATCTAGTGAGAGAAGAAGCCATAGAGTTCGACATCTTTGTCAAGGTGGTCCGGTTCCTCTTTAGGTTGCTGACTGATGATGGTAATGATCAAACCGAATAGGGAGTTCGGTTATGGAGAGGGAGGCCGAAAATTGATGTTAAGATAATTAGGTTATGTGTCTAACCTTAGAACCTCTACATAAGTCTCCTTATATAAGCACCCAAGAGGAAACCTAGTTAGTTAATACAGGTAATATGGTCCATCAACAATTACCAACTAATTATTTAATAAGTTGTTATATATTTTCATCTATATAATGTAAATGATTATAATGGCTACTAGATTAAATATTAAATCATAATATATTTAATCTTACATAATTGGGATTGACTTGGTGATCAAAGCGAATAATAATGCACATTAAGCAAGTTAGGAGGTGCGGGAGTGCATGCTTGTTTAAGTTATTATAATTCGAAGTGTACGGGCGGAGCCCGTACTCTACGGGGATTCCAAGGGGGCAGCGCCCCTTGGAGCAGGGTCCAAGGGGCGGCAGCCCCTGGCGTGGTCCAAGGAGCAGAGCTCCTGGCTCGGGTCGAGCTGCCAGGTCAGCTTGGAAAATTTTTATTTTGATTAAATTGCCTTGCTAAAATTGCATCAGGAAAAATATTTTCTGGAAAATGCAACATTTTCGAAACATAATTAATTGGCAAGTTTAGGAGGCGGTTTGTCTTAAAAAATCGAATTAACTGTCTAATGGCAGTTAACCATCCTTAACCCCAAAATTCGTATACAGTTTTGGTCACAATTCTCTGGTTCAGACAATTTTTGCAGCAACATACACTATACACTAGTTCATTTCTCAAACAGAGTTGTATCCGATTAGATTATTCTAGTGAACCACCGAAATAATTTGATCTGAGAGTGATTACACGCCTCTCTGATCATCAGGTTTTCTGAATCTTCCAAACAAAGTTGTATTCAAAATATTGGTACAATTATGAAACTAGCCGATACGCACTGAACAATATCGACACCAGTATCGACAGTGTTGTAAAAATCGCGACTACGCGGCGACTAGTCGGCAATTAATCACTAGTCGACCAGTAACTGAGTATTTTTCGTTAATCAGTCCATTAACCGCTAGTCGGACCTAGTCGGCCAGCCAAAAATCGATGATTCCGGCCAGATTCCGGAAAAAAACCTGTATATTCCGGTCAGTTTTTAACCAAACCATTTAAATTTCAACAATTAATCTTGTATACTTAGAAAATGAGTTGAGTAAGAGTTAAAACCTAGCTACTTGATATATTTACCTATAAAAATGTGTATATGTATACATAAAAGTGAAAATTACATATAAAAAAAACGATCCGATTAATCCCGATTAATTCCGAGTAATCTCAAGTAGTCGCTAGTCCACACCTCACCGGCCGACTAGCGACTAACTAGTTTTCCAACCTTGGGTATCAGTGTATATTTTTTATAGTTTTCCATCGATATAAAAACGACTTTATTTTTTGGATTATATCATACAACTTTTGTGAAATAAAACCATTGTAAATAATTTTTATCGCCAAAATTGAGTCTTACAAATTTTAGCATCCCCGTCATAAAAGCATTGGTTTCACCCACTAAATACACGACCTACGTTTATTCTTTTCTCGATATTCGGATATAAGTTTTATGGAAAAAAGTTAAATTCGAAAAGTAGCGCTAGAGTGACGAACCAAGCCGGTACCGATAGCAGTGTTATCGGAACCATTATCGGTTTATGTTTTTTTATGGTTTTCGATCGACGTATCGGAACCAAGATCAGTTTATGTTTTTTTTATGGTTTTCGATCGATATAAAACACAATTTTATTTTTTTAGTTACATCATTAAACTTTTGTATAATAAAATTATTGTGGGTAAACTTCGTTTAGTCATCAAAACCAAGTCTTACAAATTTGGATTATTGGATTTTATCACCCATAACTATTGGCTATTAGCCGCTGTCATCCCTAACTATCACTTTAACTCCCGCCACCCCCAACTTAACCCTTAGTTTGTTCTGTCACCACGTCGTTAACTGATCACTAACTTTTGAGTTTGTTACTATACTTTTCGGGGTGTCCAAAGATCCCTAAAACCTTCCTAAGATCCCTATGACACCCCCAAAAGTATAAAAACATGATCAAAAGTTACTGATCAGTTAACGAAGTGGTGACAGAACACACTAAGTGTTAAATTGGGGGTGACGAGCGTTAAACTGATAGTTGAGGATGACAGCGGCCAATAGCCAATAATTGAGGGTGATAAGATCCAATAACCCTACAAATTTTAATATCCCGCTATAATGCATTGTTTCACCCTCTAGTAAGTACATTTGTATTTGTTAGGTTATCTTTTGGGAAAATTACCAAATTAGCCGCTTGACCAGGCACTTTTCCAAAATAGCCATTTGACCAGGCTTTATGCACCTTCAATGCAAGTGAACTCTCATTTTTATGCACCTTCATAAATTCAGGGTGTAGCGGCTTGGGCATGGGTTGAAAGCTCATAATTTCGGGGCGTAGCGGCTTGGTCATGGGTTGAAAGCTCATAAATTCAGGGTGTAGCGGCTTGGGCATGGGTTGAAAGCTCATAAATTCAGGTGCATAAAAATGAGAGTTCACTTGCATTGAAGGTGCATAAAGCCTGGTCAAATGGCTATTTTGGAAAAGTGCCTGGTCAAGCGGCTAATTTGGTAATTTTCCCTTATCTTTTTTGTTATCTCACTGATAACTGATTTATTTATGATACTTTTAAGCATGTGCATTAATGATTTGATTTGCCGTCTAAAACTAATTGTATACATCAAATTATTGGTTTACATCAAATCAAATCGTTTATCAAATCAGATGGGAAAATGAAGAATCTTGTTTTGAATCATATCATTTTTATCACGATATTGTTATTTTTAAATAGACATGATAATTTGATATTTGGTATACATCAAATCAAATCGTAAATGAAGGATCATGTTTAGAATCATGCCATTTTTATAAAGATTGTTTTTATAACGGTAAGGAACGACGTGTCAACCATCGTGACACTGGGTGTTATGGTCAAGGTCGACTACTCGACCGTCGCCAGCCCATTGGCTCTCCCAGATGCGCGGAAACCCGACCTCTACTCGCCCGAAATCACGACACTGGAACAATCGATAAAACCTCGCCTCTCATCCAAGTCGAACCGACGCTACTCGTATTCGCTCTTCACCTGGACGCCACAGAAATAACGAGGAAAGTGAGAATCGAACCTTACTGTATTAAAAAGATTTTAAATGTATTATATAAGTTAGGTAGACCTTACTGCGATCTCCATTCAATACAATGGCAAAAGCATTAAAAAGATTTTAAATGTATGTGATGCAAGTTGAAATTCTTTCAAAAATTTAATGAAAAGTCGCTGTTTTTTATATGGTTCATTTCTTTAATCTCCTGTCGTCTGTGGGACTTAAACCCAAGACCTTTAGACAACTGATTGACCTTACGAACTAACCATAAACGATGACTGATCTTGTTATTGTAAAGAGTTTTGATATGCTTGAATCACCTTCATCGATAAAATACGGATAATTCGTAGTGAGCTCTATGTCTGTATTGTGTAGATGAGTTATAAAATTTAACGAGCAGATCAAAAGCCCTTTGATTAAAAGCAAGATGAAATGAATCGACATGAAAGCTTAACACTATACACATCTTATCAATCATTCTAAAAGTTTAAAAGAAATTATTGCCATTGTAATGTGTTTCTAGGTGTTCACTAGGCCATATGAGAATGACTACTTAAAATTATTAGTGTAGCACTATCATGAATTATACTACTCATTGACCACTTTTAGCATGCATGCCTTTCTTTGAAATTTAGATGAAATTTCTTAAAATGATGAAAGCGCATTTGTACTTTCAGTAGAATTATTTACGGGACAAAGTTTTGAAAACAAAATAAAAATCAAATTTGTTTAGAGTTATTGTTAAAAATAATACTTCTTAATATTTCACTTTTATATTTATTCTTATAGTTGATTTTAATGTTTGTTTTATGAGATAGTGTACCGGTGGGTTTGAACTAAAGACTTGGACTACTTGATTGGTTAGAAGCTGTTTTGGGCTAGAAGCTGTCTTGGGCCTGTTGCCTGTTGCTGTTACAAGTTATTAAAGCTGGACTTTGGCCTGTTGCTGTTAGAGCATTCACTAGTGGTGCACAAAAAACCCGAACCCAGACCCGGACCCGAAAAAAAAATCCGGAACCGGGTATTATAAAAATCGGGTTTTCTATACCCGAACCCGACCCTACCCATAGGGTAGGGACCGGGTATTCATATTTGATCTAAAACCCGAACCCGGAACCGGGTTTTTTTATACCCGAAACCCGTTTTTTATAAATACCCGGAACCGGTTTTTATAAATACCCAGAACCGGTTTTTATAAATACCCAGAACCGGGTTTTATAAATACCCGGAACTGGGTTTTTTTATACCCGGTTATATAGCACTTTGACTTCTAGTCCTATCTATGTTTTTTTATCTATGTTATTTTATCTATGTTTTCAAGCATTAAGACTTCTAGTTCTTATGATTTAACAAAATTATGTATGCACTTTGATGTAGTCTTGTTTAATTATTAGGTTTCTAATGATATTTGAAATATTTGGTCATTATTCCCCTCTATCTGCTGGAAAGATCCATTGGTGTTTGTCTAATACAAAAAAAATGAAAAATTGATGGAACTTGGTTAAAACATAACATATCAAATAAAATATATTGTTGTTTATGTAATCCAAAAGGATTCAAAACAGGACTATTCCTTCGATCTAGCACCATCGAATTTAAATTTAGAAATGTCATTAAAATTTCAATAGGCACCATCCACTAAAACATATAAAGAAGCATTAACACCCGGTCGGGTTTTTTTAATACCCGGTGCGGGTTTTTTCCCAACCCGATGCATACCTGAACCCTACCCGATGAATACCCGGACCTGGAAATAGGGTATTATAATACCCGAGTTTTATAAAACCCGACCCGAACCCTACCCGAACCCGGGTATATAGGGTATACATTTTTTGTAGAAAACCCGGACCCGACCCGGTTTTTAAAAAAACCCGATTTTGTAAAACCCGATCCTACCCGAACCCGGTTCCATACCCGGAAGGCCGGAACCGGTTTTTAAAGAAACCCGATTTGTGCACCACTAGCATTCACATCCAAGGAATCTAAATATGTGTGTGTTGTTTTTAAAATATAAAGAGTATAAAAAGTGGTTGTGAGTGGAGGAGAGAGAAAATGTTACTGTTCATCTATATATTTGGGGGGACACTGTTCACCCCTTATAATATTTTAATATATTTTAGAAATGGTTGTGAGTGGAGTAGAGAGAAAAGATGATGATAAAGGTATAAAAAAGTATTATTTAATTGAAAAGAAGAGAAAATGTAGTGTTTTTAGTGTAATTTAGGGTGAAAATATGGTGGGTTGGATGTGAATGCTCTTACAAGTTTAAGTCAGATATGTTGTTACAACTGAAATGGTTACAAGTGGATCCGGATTATTCGGATAGTTCAACTGGGTCTACTTCTGGATACTTGAGCCAACAACTTGTCATTTTTCTCTCATTGCATTATTGTTCTCTCATCTTCTTTAGGCAATTAGGGTTTCGACTGAACTTCTTTGATTCTCAGTTCTTGTTCCTGTTAATTATCTATGCAGATTACCTGATTGATAATCTGCTTGTGAGAGAAATATTGTGAGTGATTTAGTCAAGTTCATTGTATCATCAGTTGATTCGGTTCAGGGATTAATAATACTGGTTTGGGTACATCTGTTCTTGATATCATTTTGACAGTTATCATTATGTCTTTTCTTTTACAAGGCAGCACAAGTAACGTGTTTGGCTAAATAGGCCGAAACTAATTTCGGATGAGTGGATTAGGCGAGATTTGCAAGACTTGAACCTCAATGAGGACATGGTCGATTATAGGCATTTGTGGAGACGTAGGATTAAGATTACAGACTTTTAGGAGGTTTGTCCGTTTTGGTATTAGTTTCTTGTTTAGGAGCTTAGTCTTTTTTTTGGATTGGGGGGGGGGGGGGGGGGGGTGACTCTGCGAGTTATCGCTTGCATGTGTGTGCTAGAGTCTATTTTCGGTTTGTTCATATTAAGGGTGGAGGGGACACATTATGTACTCGGATAGAGGTGGGTAATTGCAGGATGGGTGAGTACTTGTGGGTGCACCGCCACAACTCAAGCGAGTAAGGGGAGACACGTGTGGGTTGAGCTAAGAGTGTCATCTCCACCCTAAAAGGAATGTTCTTTTTTGGCAATAGACACGCGTTAACCTTTCCTATTGGCTAATAACAAAACTAAATAATCTAGAAAAATTGCAAATTTTAGAAACGAATAGCAGTCTCTTTTTTATTTGTATGGGTGACAAACTTTTATATAACTTGAAGACTATATAATAAACTCTTTAGATGGTGTTTGGGATTGCTTACTCAAACTCTTTAAGAGTTTAGTATGTTGTGGTACAAGAGTAAGCTGATTTTCAGGGTCTTTGGAATTACTTATCATTAAGGTATCTTTTTTTTTTGAACGACTAATTTCTTTAATCCCCTGTCGTCTGTGGGACTTGAACCCAAGACCTTCCCCTTCCCAACTTAGGTGTTTTAAAGGCTTTGTCTTTGCCAATAGACCACCACCCCATTGGTTATCTAGCAGTAGGCAGTTTGTGGTTCTTAAAAAGAAGAAAAAAAAGTTATTTAGTGCTTACAGTGTATCAAGGAAATTTCACTTGTGGGAGTACTTTTTTTATCGGTCAAAAGAGGCGTCTAAGAAAAATTAAGATTGGGTGTTGGTTTGTTCCTTTAAGAGGACTAGTGGAAACTCGCGCGCGTTGCGGCACCCAAAACAAATTGTAATACGAAATTATTGGGATGTAATAAAAAAGAGTTGACATTCATCATTTTGTTAGCAGGTAATCCAAAATCAGGAAAAAAAAAACAAAAAAACAAAGCTTCATTGTCTATAGTCATTTGGTTCTAGAAGTGTGTTTATTTTCAACATCTTCAACATCACCATATCTATCATCTTTGCCACAAGGCCCACAATAACAGGCCTAAAATCAAGACTCAGGTGGGGAGATGCAACTTCATTTTTCAATCACCTATAAAGTTCATCTGTAAACCCCCCAAAAAAACGAAATCATTCAATTTTGCTACACAATTTAATCATTCACTTTACATGTCAAAAAACAGTTTCTAGGGTCAGGTCTACTGGGCACGTTTGTATGTTAATTTTGCAACACAAATATATAAAGATGAGACTCATACATCGAGCAGTTACCAAATAACTGAAAACCATACGTGAATAAACACAACAAAAATATCAAACGACTGTCCAAAACTTACCCTCCTTCAAGCAAAAGAATTATCAAAAGCAGCCGAAGTAATCGCCGTCGAAAACTCCTGAATATTAATCCAACCATCCCCATCCGTATCCGCCTCCTTGATCATCCCCGTCAACTCCTCAGCGGTCAACCTGTGTCCCAGCTTCGCCATGGAATGCGCCAACTAGGCCGCAGTAATAAAAACCCATTTCCATCCCTATCAAGCATCTTAAAGAACTGCTTCAACTGATCATCCGTATAAGGCGACTTCGCAGGCAGAAGCTCGGGAGCCACAAGCGCCACAAACTCCGAAAACTCCACAAAACCATTACTATTAGTATCCGCTTTCTGTATCAATGCATCCGGTTGATCAGGGCTCGGTGTAAGGCCTAATGATCGTAACAACGAACCTAGTTCGAGTTGCGTGAGGCTGTCGAAATCTAAACAGTAAAATCACCACAGACTATTAGAAAAAGCAACATTAAATGGCTTAGTTACCTTTATATCGCAATGAACTCTGCATCCTCCGGTGTATATGTCAAGAAACCACAGTCGCTGAGCACAGTCGATCAACATATTAAATCCAAAACTTTATGAAGCCATTTATACTGCAAACAAAATTTAAATCTTTTCTGTGTGATAAGTGTTGTTCTTCCATGTTCATTGAATCTACAAATTAACTAAAACCCGAATATGTAACAAAACTTGCATCTCACCTCACTTTTTTATAAACAAGACCATGTCTACGCCAAAACAACACGATTAACTTGACACAAAAGCATCGTTCAAGTTACTTGACCAAAAAGTACAAACTTGAACGTTGCATTTACTAAGATCGGTGTGGGGCTTCGGTTTTGGCTTTCTTGTTGGGGTCTTCTTCTGTGTCAAAGGAATACATTTTGTTAAGTAGACTTTGTAAATAACTTATCAAGTACTGTAAGTTTCTAAATGAATGATTAATCTTTATAATAATATGTTACTTTTTAGATAATCGATATCTTCCATAAGAATCATGTGTATATGATCAATAATTAAGATACATACACATAACCACAAACTTAAAAGTGAAAAAAAAAAGATAAATAATAAGTTTCAAACCGGTCGACTTGCTTCGGTTTAGTCGGCTCAGCCGGTTACAAAGAGCTTTTTAACACCCCTACATACATGCTAGTATGCTACTACATTTCTCAAGCTCTAAATAAAACAGAAACTAACCAGAACCACGTTCTTGTTTGGATCGAATCTCTCACGAAGTGCATCAGCCTGAAACAAATCAAAGCATAACAATTAAATTTAAAAATGAAGATGTACATAACTAAGAGCATCAGACAGCCCAATTGAGAGCGTCTTTGAAGGCACGATTATAACCCATTAACCCTGAATGAATGATTTCTAACATTTAGGGGTTTTGATTCTCGAATCCTAAACGACTGACGATGATCCCAAAATTCCCCAAATAATGTCGAACCCTAACATGATAAAATTCCCCAAATAATGGGGTGACCATTGGTTTCAATTGCATTCAACCAGTCCTCAATTGAAAGGTGTTAAAAAATGAAAAAGAATTCCCCTCATGGATCAATCAACATCCGTATTTCAAGGCCCAAGGCTCAATTCCAGCTCATAAGTCAACAACTTTCCAGATTTCTAGGATCTATGTTTCCTTTTTCCTTCAATGTTTACAGCCTATATATCCAGGCTTTTTTCTTTCTTGTAATAAAATCACAAACAATCAATACAAACCATGTTTCTCTGGTTACCAATTGTTAACATGGTATCAGAGCAGCGTGATCGATTCTAGGATCACAAAGCTCATCAAAGAAGTTTCAAACTCAAACCAAACCAAAAGCAAAAACCCAGAAAAAAAGAAACCAACCCAAAACCAAAATCAAAACAAAACCAAAACCTCAGAAAACAACCCATTTTATCAAAATCCAGATAACATCCATACCCGTCCGAATCATCAAAAAAAAAAAAAGAAAAAAAAATATTCAGGCTCTCGATTGAATCAGGCTTTCGAATCACACGAACCAGGTAGGAGGAGAAGGTGATAAAGAAGAACATGTACCTGAACCAGTAGCCGCCGTCGCCGCTCGCACCGCCGTTGCCGCCGCTCTCGCCGCCGCCGTCGCTTCCCTCTGAACCAGGGTTCCTTTTTTTTTGTTGTGCTTTTACATTAACAAAAAAGTCTCGATAATATCTCTGCATATTTTTTTGTTCATCTCACAAACCTTGAAACAAAAACTTCATAACTCAATAAGAGGAACCTGGTACCAACATTTGGAAAGATACAGAGAAGATGTGTTTTCTTTCTAGTGGAGAAAGAGATTAAAAAAAAAAAAAGGGTTTCTAAATTGACAGCCCCATCTTTAGTCCTTAAAGAAAATGGAAATTTCAAAAATAGCCACATTTAATTCTTTCCTAGAGGAAAGTTTTAGAAAGTGCAAAATGGTCCCTAAATATGTCGGAAGGGCCAATATGGCTCAAACTTGGTGTGAAAAACAAGATAACCCATGGATATTCGATAGCGGGGCAACCGACACAATGACGCATGACTTATCGGATTTCAGCTCATTTTCTAACCCGAAAAAAAATCACATCCGAACGGCGAATGAAGGAAGAATGGATGTAAAAAGAGGGGGCACTATTGAAATCTCACCAACTTTGAAGCTATCTAATTGTCTTTATGTTCCCTCATTGTCACACAAGCTATTATCAATAAGCCATGTGACAAAAGAACTCAATTGTACGGTACTAATGCATCCCACTTTTTGTATCTTACAGGATATCAGGACGGGAGTGATCATTGGGCGTGGCACTGAGCGCCAAGGATTGTATTACGTGGATGAGGTGACTCAACAAGGTACTGTGATGCTTGCTCATGGAACTACAAGTCGGGAAGCTTGGTTGTGGCATAGGCGTCTCGGACATCCGTCCACTGGTTATCTACACCTTTTATTTCCTAAACTTTTTCCTTCAAATAAACCAATAAACTGTGAAACTTGTGTGCTTGCAAAAAGCCATCGATCGACTTTCAAACCAAACAACACAAAAGTTGATTCACCTTTCTCATTGATTCACTCTGATGTATGGGGTCCAACTCCTATTATTGGAGGACAAAACTTTAGGTATTTTCTACTCTTTGTGGATGATTGTACCCGTATGACTTGGATCTATTTTTGAGGCATAAATCTGAAGTGTTCGAAAAATTCACTTGCCATGATCCAAACACAATTCAAAAAATCCATCCAAATTTTACGATCGGATAATGGAAGTGAATTTGTGAATAATTCCATGAAACAATTTTTTCAAGAAAAAGGAATGATTCACCAAACTTCATGCACACATACCCCTGAACAAAATGGTGTGGTTGAAAGAAAAAATCGTATCCTCCTAGAAATAACCCGAGCTCTCTTAATTGAATCCCAAGTTCCTAAATCATTCTGGCCTGAGGCTGTTGCCACAGCTACTTACCTCATTAATCGGCTACCAACCTATGCTCTTAAACTCAAAACTCCTCTTCAAACCCTGTCTGAGTTTACCAAAATCCCTCCAACTCTCACCTTAAAACCACGTGTCTTTGGTTGTTCTGTGTTTGTTCATATACCTAAAACTGAACGCAACAAACTTGGACCTTGTGCCGAAAAATGTGTCTTCCTAGGGTATGGAGTTAATCAAAAGGGGTATCGATGTTACAACCCAAATAAACGTCATATGTTTACTACCATGAATTGTGACTTTCTTGAAACCCAATATTTTTATACTAAACACAGTGGTCAGGGGGAGAGATTATGACACACTGAGTTGGTTAAAATGGATGCCATCATCTGAAGAAGTTAATCACAGTACCCAAGACGAGTCACTCCAACCACCCACACAATCTGAGGACCCCAATATCAGTGCTACCAAAGATGCTCCTCCCAACCTGACGTCTGAGGTAAATGATACTCAACCTTCTCACTCTTCTGATTCTCCTGATTATATCGAGTCTGTTGAAAATACTATTGCCTCTAATCATGAGACAACCATCGAGCAAAATGAGCCTTTGCAGGAACAATCAATACAAGAAGAAACATCAGGAAGATATGTTCTTCCACCAAGATCAAACAGAGGGGTTCCTCCAAAAAGATACTCTCCAGAAAAAGAGACTCGAAGTTCCAAGTATCCGATGGCAAACATTGCCAAAGGAAACTTATCAAAAGAAGCTAAGGCATTCATCTCTTCATTATATTCTGAAGAACCTCCAACCACTGTCGAGCAAGCTTTAGAATCAGAGAATTGGAAAGAAGCAATGAAAACAGAAATGGATGCATTGAAGAAAAATGATACATGGGAAAAGTGTGTTCTTCCTTCTGATAAAAAACCAGTGGGATGTCGCTGGGTTTTTACAATTAAGCATAAGCCAGATGGCACAATTGAAAGATATAAGGCCCGGTTAGTAGCTAAAGGCTACACTCAGACCTATGGTATTGATTACTCTGAGACTTTCTCTCCAGTTGCCAAGATTGACACAATTAGAGTGCTTTTCTCAATAGCTGCAAATAAAGGATGGCCACTTCATCAGTTTGATGTTAAAAATGCTTTTCTTCATGGAGAACTAAAGGAAGAGGTTTACATGGATGCTCCACCTGGGTTCACAGAGAGCTTTAAAATTGGAGAAGTTTGCCGTCTAAAAAAATCCCTGTATGGATTGAAACAATCCCCTCGTGCATGGTTCGGGAGGTTCACCCTAGCCATGAAGAGATATGGCTTTAAACAAAGTAACTCAGATCATACTTTGTTTCTTAAACGGAGAGACAAACTCATAACCTGTTTAATTATTTATGTTGATGATATGATAATCACAGGAAATGATGAAGAAGAAATGAAAAGGCTAAAGGGAAATTTGTTCCAAGAATTTGAGATGAAAGACTTGGGCAGACTTAAGTATTTTCTTGGAATTGAAGTTTTAAGGTCTAAACAAGGAATCTTCATTTCCCAGAAGAAATATATCCTTGATCTATTGGCGGAGACAGGAATGATCGATTGTAAACCAACGGATACTCCTATGGCGGTGAATCATAAACTTCATATGGAGGAAGGAGCGGAGGCAGCAGACAAAGAAAGATATCAACGGATGGTGGGAAAATTGATATATCTCTCACACACCCGTCCAGATATAGCCTACGCTGTAGGGGTAGTAAGCCAATTTATGCATCAACCCCAATTATCCCACATGGAAGCTGTTTGGAGAATTGTCAGGTACCTAAAAGGAACAGCCGGGCATGGAGTATTATTCAAATCAAACGGAAACTTAGAGATCCAAGCGTATACTGATGCAGATTGGGCAGGAGATAAAGGAGATTGAAGATCAACATCAGGATACTTCACTTTAGTTGGTGGAAATCTTGTTACATGGAGAAGCAAAAAACAGAAGGTAGTTGCCCTTTCAAGTGCAGAGGCAGAGTTCAGAGGGATAGCTCGGGGCTTGGCAGAAGTTTTATGGGTACAAAAGCTCTTAACCGAAATTGGTTTCCCGCCAGCAGACTCTAGCAAGATTATGTGTGACAACAAAGCAGCAATTCAGATATCAGAGAATCCAGTGCAACATGATCGAACAAAGCATGTGGAAGTAGATAGACACTTCATTAAAGAAAAACTGGAGGCCAAGATCATTGAACTTCCGTTTGTCCGATCAGAAGACCAGCTAGCAGACATACTAACAAAAGCCGTGAATGGAAAAATCTTCAACGAGTGTTTGGTCAAGTTGAACATTGGAGACCCTACTATTCAACTTGAGGGGGAGTGTTAAAAAATGAAAAAGAATTCCCCTCGTGGATCAATCAACATCCGTATTTCAAGGCCCAAGGCTCAATTCCAGCTCATAAGTCAACAACTTTCCAGATTTCTAGGATCTATGTTTCCTTTTTCCTTCAATGTTTACAGCCTATATATCCAGGCTTTTTTCTTTCTTGTAATAAAATCACAAACAATCAATACAAACCATGTTTCTCTGGTTACCAATTGTTAACAAAAGGGACATATTAAACTTACAATAAACGAATAGAATCTTGTCTTTATTATGTATTTTGAATTGAAGAAACAGAAAAACCACCATCTTCGTGAACAGAATCATCATCACCTCCCTTGCAGACCACCGAGACCTGGTCGTTCACCTGCTTAACCTTACCTCCTGCAACAAACAAAACAACCTAGATCGAGTTTAGTATCTGGGGAGTATGAAAGGAAAACGAAAACTCAAGAAGCTGGAACACAACTTAACAGGGGTGGGATGGAATCGGCACTTGACTGACGTTCAATCTACTATATGATCGGAAAAATCATCGGTCGCCAGAGGTCTACGCTCACATGCCTAAAAGAAATTAACCCAACCTGAATTAAATAGTGATCATCAAAGCATCTTCATAGGTTTGTAAATAAAAAAATTACAAAGTCAAGATCAATTTATTTTTTCAAGATTAAATATATAAATATCTGGGCAAAAGATCTAAAAACCCTGAAAATATTTTTCCCACAAAAACCTTAAACTGGTAATGGGATGATGATCAACCATCAAAGATCCTTCATAAGCATATAAATAAATAAAATCAAGACTATATACATATATCATAAATTGGGGTAAAAATTAAAAATTAAAAAAACCCACAAAAATTCTGTAAATAAAATAAAATTCTAACCTATGAAAAAAAGCAAAGAACTTTACTGGAGATTGTTGAAAGGCCAGACAAGAACCGACAACAAGAACAAAAAATTGAAGAGAATGCATACTAAAACTTATACTGGATTTCAACTAACCTGTACTTGCACCAAGATCATCTTCTAGTTATACATCCTTCACCGGGAACCGTATTCGCTTCGCCGGAAAACCTTGCCCTCCGCTACCTCCATCGCGACCTCTACCTCTACCTCTTCAGCCACCGCCTCTGCTGCCGCCGAACCTTTCGACTCTGCCGCTGCCATCTCCACAGCCGCCCCTAAAGCCGCCACCACTGTTGTATTGATCCTTTCCAGCAATGTCGTTTTATAAAACCAAAATCAATCTATTAGGGTTTGTTAAGGGTGTAAGGGGCACTCACCTAAGAGGTGAGTCCCCTCTCTTACACCCAACCAATCCTCTTGTGCCACGTCAACTCCCCTCTTAAACTCCCCTAACACCCCATTTTGATGGCGGCACTCCCCTCTTTAGGTGACTTGGTTTGTTTTTTTTTTTTTTTAATTTGTTGAAATTATGCATGTTTATAAAAAAATATTAATAAAAATTAAATAAAATTTACATTCAAACTAGAAAATTAAAATTACATTCAAACTAGAAAATTAAAATTACATTCAAACTAGAAAATAATAATTTTAGAAATCGATTGGCCACCCGTACTTCTTAGCGATGTCGCGTTTTCGGGCGAGGATGAACGGCAACATACTTGGCGGAGCATCGTCGTGCGGCTTGAGGAATATTTCCATATCTCGATCGTAATTGTAGTTTTTCATCGTTTCGCGTTGTTCCGCTATGAGCTCGAGAGCCTGCGTCTCTCTTTTCCTCCTCAATTCAACCGCCTCCAATTCAATCGCGGTTTTCTTTTCTTTCATGGCGGTGTACTCTTTGAATTGTGCCGCCAACTCGGCCGAGCTTCCCTCGGACGATGTAGCTTGACGCTTGTCTCGCCGTTGTGGTCTTTGTGGCGAGGGGTCTTCGTTCATATCCGGTATCGAAGGGTCCACCTCAACGGGTTTTCTTTTATGTGCCGAACCTTCACCTTCCTCACCCAACAATGGGACTTGGGCCCATTTCTCGTGTCTTCGAACGACCTCCCACGCCTCCATATGTTGAAAACCGTTCGGATATCTTTCTTTAAAATCTTTTAACGCGACTGCCATCACGTCGAAATCCTTGCATCCGCTCCCTCGTGTGCGATCCTACATATTATAAAATAATAAAATTAAAATAATACAATGTTAAAAAAATAAGTTGAAATATAATTTTGAAAAAAAATAAGTTGAAAAAAAAGTGTATAAAAAAATTAAAAATATACAATGTTAAAAAAAAATATAATTTTTACCGCTTGTTGGTATAGGCCGTTGAAATAGTTTATTTTCGTATGCATCGGGCCCCATTTAGACCGTACTTGATGCACGGTCCGGTTACTTCCGCCGAGAGTTTTGTTAAAATGCTCTAAAATCTTACGCCAAAAACTTTCGCGGTTTTGTTGATTGCCCTTTTTTTTGTTGGTAGAGCAATGTACCCACGCCTTAGCCAACGCCTCTTCTTCGAGCTTTGTCCAATTCGTGCTCTTCGTTTTTCCCTTTTTTTCCCGAGCGTCATCTTCTTCGTTGCCCGCGTCTTCATCCACATTGTATTCATCTTCCTCGTCCTCGTCGCCCAAATTTTGAGTTTTGGGCACTACCTCATCGTCCTCGTCGTCTAAAATAGATGGACGACGTTCGACATTTCCTCGTGTAGATGGAACTTGTGGGGAACGAAAAGCATATGGGTCGAAGGCGGGGGATTGAGGAGGAGCGTCCATTGATAACAAATTTTGAAAATAGCCGAAATTGGGTTGTTGGGTGTTGTAAAACGAGGGGTGTGGAGGTTGTTGGAAAAAAAACGGGGGTTGTGAAGTGTATCCGAAAGGGGGTTGTGGTTGAGCACTTGCACCGCTCGAACCACCGCGAGACGGTTGCGAGCCACGTCCCTTACTTTTTTTCTTGGCCTCGCGGGGTTGGTTCTCCATTGCTCGGTGTGAAGGGGGTGTGGTTGGAGAGTATAAAAAATAAAGTGAAGTGGGTGTAGTTGGAGAGTATAAAAATTAAAGTGAGGAGGTTGATATGGTTTGAGTATAAAAAAAATGGAGTGAATGGGATGGTTATTTATATATGTTTTAGAAAAGTGAATTTTTTTTTTTTTTTTTTTAAAATCCGACCGTTGCATATGACCGTTCCTCGTATTTCGTGCACAAACAAGCGGTAAGCTCCCACCGATCGACCCCCCCGATTCGGGTCCCCGCTTTGATGGCGGCGGTGTTCCCGATCGGGGACAAGGGTCACCGCATGCCCTCCCCGCGAACGCCCCGTACACCCTAAGAAGCGCCCCAAATAAGGCCTACGGCCACCTTTCTGGACATCTCTGATTCCATTGAAGGGTTGCAGGCTCTTAATCTGCTCCAAAAAGAAAACATAAAAGAGACTTTAATGCAAAACTGGAGAGACGCTTCATTTGTTCCTAAGGGTAGGGACGGAAAGGATTTTGAGGTTGTGAGAGTATGGGTATAGGTATAGTTTACTATTATACCCCTATAGTGTCTTAAAATATTTTTTTTTTCCTTCTTACAATTTTACCCTCACAAAACATGCATTTTTTACTTGTACATATTGCATAAAATGATGGACGCCATGTAAAATTACATGTGTGTATATCACTTCTCCTTTTTATAGTATTATAGATTATAGATAAAGGTACATGTGAACGATAGAGATAAAGAGAGTGTCATCATATGTTTTCGAAAAAGGTTAATGGTATATGTGAGCAAAAGAGATAAAGAGACAGCAATCATATTTTTTTAGTGTACACTTTGGAGTGGAATTGTTGGTTTGTTGGTGTGAGTTTGATATTTATTTGTAACGGTGGGTTATACTAATGTTTCGCGGCGAGGGTGGCCCAATTTGTAATATCGTTTACATGGGTCGTAGACGCAGTTGAATAAATAAGGTTAATGGCAGGAATTTGATTAATATTGGTCTGGTTTATTACGGTATCGATATATCAACTAAGAGAGAAAACTTAAAAATAAAACAGTGTTAAGTCCATAAGGATGTCGACACATGGTTTACATCAATTGAAAACCATAGTAAAAGAATACCATTAATGGTTCTAATAGTACCAATACGATACCTATGTTTTTCGGCGGGTACCAGCTCAATCCGGTTAAAAGAATATATCACATATTTAGTTTTTTTAAACTAACGAACCAATGTTATATTAGAAAATAAAATTATCTGGTTGAAGGCGTATATTATTTTGAGTGTCTTGGGTAAATTTAAAACTTAAAAAAGTATAAAAAAGGCAAAATCACTATTCATTATTCAAATGTTATGAATTAATATAGATAAATAATTTGATGTTGTCCTCTCTAGCATCTTGCTGGTTAGGTTCTTTTAATAAAAAGTCTTTTGCTCTTAAAGAAGAGATCTAAGTTTATTTATTGGATTTTGCGATACATGTTTAAAAAATCTAAGTTTATTTATTTGATATTGCGATATTTTATTTAAAGTAAAGATCTAGTTCCCATTTTGCAATATTTTTATAGAGTTACATATAAGACATTTTCTTCGAATTTATTATATTATCAATTATCAATGTTATTAAATTACATTGAAATAGAAGGTAAAAGGGTAATAAATTGTGTCGTCACCTCGTTTTGAAATAGCAAAACTAAGTTTTAAAAGTTATAGATCTCGAGTTCATAACATTACTATGGATTAGCCTTTGAAAACTAAGTTGTTACATTCATTGATGTTTGTGCTAGAATTTTTGAAGCTTTTTCCAATTACATTTGCTGGTTATAAGTTTATAACTTTATTAGGTGAAGAGAAGATAAACAAATTAAGAAAAAAAGAAATGCTTATCATTACATAACACACATAACAAACTTCTGGGTTAGTGTGATTTTTCTAATTATATCTAACTAGATTTATCACCTGCCGTAATGCGGCGGAGGTGTAAAACCGTGCCGAATAGCACCAATACCACACCACTGCTAGCGACAACTAATGCTGAAGTTACGATGTATTAATGTAAATAAATTAGACTGCAACGTAAAACATAGAAAATAATAATTAAGTCGATTTAGGACCCCGCACGTTGTAACAAACTTGTCAAACAGGGAAAAGATAGATGACGTAAAAACGTTGAACCACACACGCACGTTGAGCCGTGTTAACTCGCAAAATCTAGTACGAAGCGTAAAACGAAATGTTAAAGCGTTGAACCACACATACGTTACGCCATGTTAACTCGCAAAATTTAAAACGAAAAATCAGCGAAATATGAAAAGTGTTGGGACCAAAGTTGAATGTACAAAAGTTATAAGGTTGAATTGCAAGAGATGAAAACCTTTTGTGTTATAAGTAGAAAAATAAATAACTTTGGGTTAAAAATGAAACATCATTTTTTTAGAACCACTCTAAGCATAAGGTACACACCTATATGCATACAAATGTTGTTTATTTATAGTTTGTTAATTACATGGAAATCCCACTGAATATCAAAAACTTTAAAACCTAATATTAAAGTATTATATTTCTTGTTCACCGATCTCAAGCCTCTTTGTGTGGCGACTTTCTTTCATCTTCGCCAATTTAGAAAGGCGGAATAAATTACAACTCAGACACTGATCCTGGGTTTAATAAACCATAATATTATCAAATCAGACACCAACTCTGAAGTTAAAAACCATAGTATCAATTACAGCAAAATAAACTTAGGTACGTCGTCATCGGAGCTTAGTCGGGTAAATGCTGTCACGAGTAGGGGTAGAATATTGCCTATTAGTAAAAGCTAAAACTGAGTATTTTTTTTACTTTACTCGATATGTTTTAAAGGGTTCATGTTTGTTTAAAAAAAGATGATTGAAGAAATTGGTTAATCGTATATGCATATGAATGTAACTAGTGGAAAACCCGCACGATGTAGCAGGGTGACAATGAACCCATATATATACTTTTTTTCCCAGATAATGTATTTTACAAGTGTCATTCATAACCCTGCTTCATTCATAAGGAGATAGATGGTAGAGGTGGCAAGATAGACGAGTCGATTGATAATCAACCAAACCCATCATCTGTTGGGTTATTTTTGCCCATGAGAAAGCCCAACATATTTTCCTACATGGGTATTATTATTATTATAAAAAAAAAGAAAAAAAATTGGTTTTCGATTGAACTCAATGTATCCTATAGTTGCATTACGATTGGATCAAAATGTAACGTAAATCAAATTTATATCGTACAATCATAACGTATTATACGCAGCCCGACTAACTCGAATTTATATCGTCAAGGCAAAAACTCTCGAGGGGGTCAAAGTGGCATTTACAAAGTTCATAAAAAGTTAAGTGGTTAAAAATTGTATTTCGAAAACTTAAGGGCTAAGAAATGGTAAAGATAAAATCTGATAAAGTTTTGTGGTAAGAAGAAAACTATAACAAAGTTGGGGCTGAAAAGGAAACTACCACAAAGTTGGGGTGTCAAAAGCAAAGTATTTGTAAGATGGAGTAGTAGTTTAGGGACTAAATTTGCCATTTTTTTAAACTTTGAAGATTTCAAAGTCAAGGGACTAAAACTGCAACATCATGAAAGTATGGTGGAGGGGAGGCAAAGCCGGTGGGGTTTCCACCGACTTTATCTTTTAAGAGTATACTAGATTTTTATCATATGCCGCGCGTTGCGGCGGCGATGCCTTAGTTGTTTATAGACGGCGGCACGTTATGTAATGCGTTCCTTCATAAAATGGACCAAATAATGTGAAACGAATAGATTTATGTTAATTAGATTTATAAAGAGATGAGGATAATAGAATATGTAAAATATGAAACAAAATTAAACGCATCTAATTGTTGTTTATGATAAAATGAAGCATAATCATGTAATTTTTTTTAACAGAAAAAGTCACATAATACTACTCTTAAATTACACAAACTTTTACACAATGCCAGGAATTGAATCCTGGTCTCTCCCTAAGACTAGTGGGTATGGAGAGCCTCATCCCCAAGGGGATGGGCCGCCACGTCGGCGCCACGTAGGAAGGGCTTGAAAGGGATGGACCTAGGGGGTGGGGGATGAACCCCTTTATATATATAGGGTAGGGATCCTAAGAGAAGTCCACCCTATTTGAGAAACTTGAGAAGCAATCTGGACCACACATTTTCCCTAAGCAAAAAATGCAAAAAAAAAGGTGAAAAAAATGAATTTTTTTTTTGAAAAATCGCTGCTTTTTCTTTAAGGATTAATTTTTTTTTTTTTTTTTAAATTTATTTTTTTGGATTTATACACATGTGTTTATTGTTAATCTTTTAACTATACATATATGTATATTGTCAATTATACATATATGTATATACATGTTTAAAATTGAAAAAATGTGTATATTGTTAATCTTAAACCATAAACACTAAAGCTAAACCCTAAACTCTAAACCCTAAAGCTAAACCCTAATGCTAAACCCTAATGCTAAACCCTAAAGCTAAACCCTAATTCTAAACCCTAAAGCTAAACCCTAATGCTAAACCCAAAAGCTAAAACTAAACACTAAAGCTAAACCCTTAATGCTAAACCCTAATACAAACCCTAAAGATAAAGCTAAACCCAAAAGTTAAAGCTAAACCCAAAAGCTAAACCCTAATGCTAAACCCTAAATACTATTGCTAAACCCTAATACTAAACCCTAATGTTAAACCCTAAAGCTAAACCCTAAACCATAAAGCTAAACCCTAAACCCTAATGCTAAACCCTAAATAACACTTATTTTTCAATTTTAAACATGTATATACATATATGTATAATTGACAATATACATATATGTATAGTTATAAGATTAACAATATACACATGTGTATAAATCCAAAAAAAAAAATTTAATTTTTTTTTTTAATTCTTAAAGAAAAAAGCTGCGATTTTTCCAATTTTTTTTTTTTCACCATTTTTTGCATTTTTTTGCTTAGAGAAAATGTATGGTCCAGAATGTTTCTCAAGTTTCTCATTTAGCCTACTACTTCTCACATGATCCTTATCCTATATATATATATATATGTGTGTGTGTGTATGTATGTATGTATGTATAGATGTGTGTGTGCGAGGAGAGAGGAAGGAGCCCCGTCGAGTTCGGCTGTTGGGTGACAGAAAGGACGAGCCGGAGGAGTGGGGGCGGTGTGGGGGACCGGGGCCGGGCCAAGCCGGGCCTCAGCCGACCCCCATACCGTCTGGTCTAAGAGGCACAAAGCCTTTACCACCCACCAAAATGATGATGGCGCAGAACCATGTAAATGTTCAATGTTGTTTCCTTGACAACTAAAACAATCAGTTTCATGAACTGGTCCACCAATCAAAAGTGTATTAAATCTTCTACCACATGTTGACGGATCCTAATCTATGACTTTAAAGAGTTGCCATTAAGTTTCATGAACTATAATATTGATTAGTTATTTTCCCCTATATAATTTTGCAAATTACTTTTGTGAGTATAGGTTACTATTAAACTTTATACATGTTTTTTAGCATATGGTACAAGTCTTGCAACTAAAGTCCATTATTCATTTACTTCATTATTTATTCTCTTAATATTTGGTATCCCTTTTTCTTTTATTTTAGTATTTGTATCTTTGAATCTACAACAAATATAAAAACATTTTGTTAAATTATTAGTGTGTTGTTGATGGTGAAATCAACTATGATCCATTCTTGAGGATAATTTAAAAGATAAATATAAGCAATGTATCAAGGTATAACAAATATACTTGACTTCAATTGTTCAGTTTAATCTTTATTAACGCAACTTTAATGGCAAGTTGGTACTTCGTGGTTACATTAAAACATTGAAATGGGTTCAACACAGATAGAAACCAGTGTTCGGAGGTGGAATACATGGATGTGTTGATTTTTTTAGTAAACACAGTAACGTAACGTACGTGCGTGGTTGAATGTATTTACATCTATTTTCGTTGGACTCAACAGCTCCGTCGCAACGCGCGGGTCCGTAATACTAGTTATATATATATAGTAACTAATCAATATTGTGCAATGAGACTTTTATCTTTAAGAAAATTACCATAAGGATTCAAGTTAACCACAGTAGTTCCTATTATTAGTAGTATTGCAATTACTAAAACATTACACGTATTTTAATATGCAAGTCTACAACTATTCACGCAATAACATACTTTGTTAATCAAACAATACCCATCTCTTGCACCTTCAGCACGACAAGTATCGGCATAATTTATAGTATCTGGCTTTTTCTCACGTGGATCACATGTTCCTTTGTATGTCTTGCTTGTCCACGGATCACCACATGGAACATGAGTATTAATTGTTTCTTTGCCAATACTACTACTTTTTGTTATCACTGCAATTTACAAATATCACTTACTAATATCACAAACCACTACCAAACATATGGTTATGAGATATGGTCTGGCAAGGACCTGAGTAAATGATAAGAAAATATTAAATAAATGCAGTAAAATGATTGATATAGAAAATATTAAAATCTACTTAAAAAAATTACGAAGAGAATTAAAATAGAGATCAGAAGCAGTGGCGAAGCTTGAGATTTCCGACCGGGGGTTGGAAGTCACCGGACCTAAAAATTTCTATAAAATCGAGGGTCGAAAACGTATACCAAAAAATTTCTATACGAAAACTACATACTCTCCACTACTGAGCGAAAAGTTCAGGAGGGTCGGCCGCCCCCTCCGGCCCCTTAAAAGCTTCGCCCATGACCAGAATTGATGATGACAAGGACCAAAATAGATATCAAATGTAACAAAAGTGAACGTTTATTTATATTTAATGCTGTTGATTGGCTTTCTTAATTAATGGCATTACTTTTGGTTATTTATATTTAGAAGATTGCATGAAAATTAAACGTTTTGGATAACCATAGCAAGCCATGCATAAATAATGACAAGCATCACGTAGTTTACATGAGCCCTAAAAATAGATAGCTAAGGTGATCACGCATGTGATACATTAATTTAGAATTAAAAAATATAAACCCTCAATATAATCTGCAAGGTAATTGTGGGTCCAAATAAATGTTGTGTTAAAAAAGATATACACTAAACATAAACACAATACTTGTGAGATCAGACACAAATAGATTTTAAATTGCGTTGTATAGAAGTAAAGAAGCACTACACCTACACAGGGAACGAATATATAGACAACCCACTTAAATTGAAGAAACTCAATCCTAAGGCCGTGAGGTATGGTGGGGCGGGGGTTTGGGGCGTGGGTTTGGCGGGCTTCGCTGGGCTGACCCGCTGGACTATTTGAATATTATTTAAAACAAAAATTTTAATTTTTTTAATATTTTTAAATAAAGAAAATTACAAAAAAAATTCCTAACTTTTATATTTGTTTTTTATCTCTTCTCTCATCGCCAAGATTAGTTGTAACTCTTCACCCTTTAGGTGATCAATGGGCTGTGATAGAAATTTCAAATCATCCCGTTTTTTGTTTCTGGGCATCTCTAGCGGCATCTCTAGCTTCTTTGCTCCTTCGTATTTCGGCCCTTTTTGTTGGAATACGTTGAATGTATCCAACTTGCATGAAATGTCATCCAACTGCTCGCTGTATATTCCCCTACGCGAGCCCGAACTCCCAGCTGAAGGCGATGCCGTACCAGATTTTGATTTTTGAGCACGCCTTCTTGCGGCATTTCTTCCATACTCAGGCCGGTTTGGGCTTGGCGAATCATCCAAAAGGTCCTCAAACTCTTGATCTCGTGCATCAGATTGGGCTTGGGACGAGGCCCTTGACGTTTTGGAAGACGAGTTAGTTTCGCTACCAATGGGGATATTCACCCACTTTGGATGGAACTTACAAATCTCCCAACAATGCATGAAACGGAAGTCGGTCCCCACATTTGATTTGAATGTGACCACTGCATTTGTCAAAATGTCGGCTTCAGTTTCACCACTTTTTGGGTTTTGCTTTGCTTTATTTAAAAAACCACTATATTTTGTAAGTATGGTGCTTATCTCGCTCCACTTCGAGGATAAGCTATCGTTTTTACGATAAGCCTCCCTTCCCATTTCTTCATGGAATACTTTACTAACCGCTTCCCACAGGGCGGTTCGATGTTGAGAATTTCCTATTTTAATAAAAACAAAATTTAATATATTACAAAGTTATATAAAAAATAACCATTAATAAAAACAAAGTTTAAGAATACCTAAAGTTGAATGTTGAGATTGTTGACACCAAGCCCTCGTCAATGCAACTTCTTCAGCAACGACCCATTTTTGTTGTTTTCGTTTGACGGTTTCAACTGCTTTATCCGCCTCGGTTTTTTTCTTATGACTTCTCTTTTTGATGGGTTTCGATGCGGAAGGAGCATCGTTGGGTGGTTGAGTTTCGGGGATGGTTTCGGTTTGTGAAAGGTCGATGGAGGTTGGTGAAAGGTTGATGGGCGATTGTGTAAACGGGGTAGGTATCGAATCATCAGTATGTGGGAAGTTAGTAAACAAACGATTCCCAATATACGATGCATAACTCGCTTCTTGGGGCATAGAAGAGTGTATGAAAAATGGACGAAGCATTGGACGATTGGGTGGTGGGCTAGGATTATTTTCTTGGAATGCATACGGGTTGTTCGGGTCAAAAGGACGGTTATAAGGATGCATTTTTTCGTTTTGTAGAAGGAGAATTGAAGATGATTATAGAAGATGTGGTTGAATGTGGTAAAAAATGGAAGAAAAATGTGAGTTTTATAGTGAAAAATTAATTTTTTTTTAACATAGCCGTTGGCCAACAGCTAGCCCAACGGCTATTTTGTTTTGGCCATACACAGCCCGCCATGTCAGCTCGCTTCCCCCGCCCCACGCCCGGCTTGAAACCCAAGCCCCAAGGGCCACGCCCCATCCCAAGCCCACCCGGGGTGGTGCCTTGGGCGTTTTCCCCCAACCCACGCCCCAACCCAAGCCCCATACCCCATAGCCTAACTATCCATTCAAATGATCCATGGCTGAGATTAATTAAAATAAAATTCTAAACACTACTAGAAAATAGGCTTAATGCAACCTTTTTGAAGCAATCTTGTTAGTGTAGTTTTGTGTTGGCTGCTGTGCGAATAGAATATATTACATTTTAAGCTAATTATGTAATACTTAGTGAACGGTCAAACGTATGTGTTAGACCCATTTGTCTGAAGTGGTCAAAGGAAAGGGTTTTTTCGTTTGACTTTGTGTGTTTTCAAGTGAGACAGTACGGTCAAACAACAAGGGGCTGTTATTTGATTGTTGGTGACGTTGTTTGGAATTTCCAAACGACATGGGATGTTCTTTGGAATTTTCAAGTCCTATATATACTTGTTTTGGTGTCACTTGCAAATTATGGTTTTGAGATTCGGGGAAGAGACCACCACTTGATCTCTCCCGGTTTCCACGACGTATACTATTTGGGTATTATTGGATAGCTTATTATTATGTCGGTTTGTAAAGTTGTGATGTTCGAATCAATAAAAGAGAATGTTTATCTTATCTCTAACCAGTGGCGGACCTAGAAGAAAAAATCAGGGGTATCCCAATTTTTTTACCTAGTCAGTCCATGAGGATTCGAGGGCCCTGTACAGTTAGTAAAATAGGCACTTAAAATTTTCTTGTATCTAGTTATTTCATTGCGCCGTGTGTGTAAATGCATGCATATACTAGGTTACAGACCCACGAATTGAATAAAGCTTATTAAACACTTGGTAATAAGATTTAGAAATTATAATATAATATTTTGATATAAGGTATAATTAAAATTATATACTAATTAGTTATAGATACGCGTGTTGTGAAACTATTTTTAGAAGTAAAATTGTGAGTAAACTGCCAAAATGGTCCATGAGATTTTGTCACTTTTGTCCCAAACTTAAACCTTTTGAATCCGTGTCCCCGTGGTTTCAATTTTGTTGTTATTTTCATCCAAAATCAAAATCTGGTTAGATTTTTCAGTTAACGTCCAGTTTTTTTGTCTTTTTCCTCCTTTTTTGTCAACCGAAAAATCAGACTAGTGGGTTACACTCGCACTCCATGTCGGTGCAAGCCGATGTTTATGGCGTCTACTTTTTTTTAACAAAATATAATAGAAACGTAGACACAATGATAAACATATTTTGGTATTGATATATAAACCCAAAGAAGTACAATTGTGTTTATTTTTATAAATCTATAAACCTCATTTGTTTAACTTTTTTTATATTGTAACTAAAATTCGTAATCAACATTTAAAATATGAAATGAAGCTACTTAAAATTTTGAGTTAAATGCTTGGTTGGTCCCTGTGGTTTTCAAAAATTGCAGACTTGGTCCCAGTGGTTTACTAATTACACGCGTGGTCCCTGTGGTTTTCAAAAATGCACTCGGTTGGTCCCCAGCCCTAACATCAGTTAAATTTCTCAGTTAAGTCTATGTTAAATGACCAAAATACCCTTGCCTAACTATAAAAGGGTAGTGAACCCTGTCTCATTCATCAGACCTTGAACCCCAAACACGCACACCACCACCTCCACAGTCAATCGACCACCGCTACCTTAACCGTCACAGTCACCTTCAACCGACCACCACCACATCCACCGCCACCTGCAACCCACCACCAGCACCTCCACCACAACACCACCTAAACAATTTCAAAATCAATTTAGCTTATTCTTAAAGCTTGCGAAAAATCATCAAATCAATTAAGAAACAACAATGACCTGAAACAGAGTGTGTAGGCTTTTGGGGGAATCAAACACAAAATGATCGAAATTTGGGGGAAATTGTTGGGTTTTAGGGGACCACAGTAATACACACACACTAAATGTTTACCAACTGCCATTGGAAAGACCTGCAAATGAATAAGACAGTGTGTACGGTTTATTGTTTTTCTTTCTTCTCACTGGTTGTTTACCGGCTGTTCTTGCATCGGCAGTCCCCCAAAAAAACTCAAATATTTCTACCTGTGAAACGATCAAATATCAACAAAATCTAATATATCAATCATCAAAACAACAAAAAACACTAAAATTTTTTAACAAAGCAAAAACCTTTGGCATGAGAGGAGGGTCTCCAACCATCTTCGAATTTGCGTTCACGAGTAGATCTGTGATAATGTAGATCTGTGAATGACGAAACCCTAATTGTATGATAATGTAGATCTGTGAATGACGAAACCCTAATATTGACCAACCAGAATAACTTCTCGATGGATCTCTGATCGCAGGGTCTCCAACCATCTTCGAATTTGCGTTCACGAGTAAACCCTAAAGTCGATTTTGAGTTCGCCCTTGCTCTGATGACACCCTGATTGGGCCAACACGACAGAATCGAGTAAGTGGGGGTGGCTGGTGGCGGATCCTGACGGGGGTGGCAAACGGGTGGTGGTAGTCGGCGCATGTGGTGGTGGCCGGTGGGTTTAGTTAGAGAGAGAGTTGAGAAAGTTGAAGGTGTTTGAGTTTTTTTTGAGGGAGAGGTTGAAGATGATTGAGGATCAGTGGGTTTTATATATTTTTTATTTCTTTTAATTGTTTAAGGGTAATATAGTCATTTCACACATAATTAACTGAGAAATTTAACTGAAGTTAGGGCTAGGGACCAACCGAGTGCACTTTTGACAAGTTTGGGGACCACGCGTGTAATTAGTAAACCACTGGGACCAAATCTGCAATTTTTGAAAACCACAGGGACCAACCAAGCATTTAACTCTAAAATTTTTACTAAACTTGTAAATAGAAGTTTATACGTTGTATTTGATAAGAAAATCATTGATTATTATTTTGTATCTTTAAATTAGTAGGCAAAATAGAAAACAAAACTTGCATATGGTCAAAAGTAAAAGTAACAAGTGTCAGTTACTTTTCATTGGGAAACATTATGTATCTGAACGTTGATGACTTTTCATTATTTTCCCAATGCATAATTGCTTATATTAATATAATAACAAGAAAAATTCATCTTCTTCAAACAAGTTGCCGCTGCAACTTTTACCCAACCGGACTTTTCGTTTCCGTCACCGGAAAATATCATTTATCTCATCTTCACTTACACTTTGGGGTATCCTCATTCCTTTCTATAAAACCGAAAAATATATATATAAATATATACTACCGACACGAAGTTGAGCCATGTCCCGTGCTACGGCTCATAAAGAGCTAGGTCCGCCCCTGTCTCTAACCTTCCATTTGTGAACTTAATCTTTCACTAATTATGGTTAACAGTAAATTACAAATAAATTGAGTATGGGATGATGTTTAATGAAGTCTGGTCTCGCAGGCTTGGGCCCCACTAGCATCACGTTTGGGCTATTATCATTAAAGATTTTTTTATGGCAAACAAAGTTTTTTTTTGGTGAATAATTGTTTGGAGCATGTGAGTTTACGATTGATAACATCTAGAAGTTATAAATTCTATAATGGGCTAATGATTGTTGTTATCATGTATTGATAATTCTTTTGGGCCAACTTTTAGACTTTGCAATTTCGGGCCAAGAATTTCAAGTGATATGCTAAGTGGGCCGAGTGTTCGTAAAGTTTATTTGAACTGAGCTTTTAAAATTTTAAGTCAAATTCGTAAGAGTTTGGGAGCTCGCCGAATCAGGTTGGGATGAGGAGGGATGATGAAAACACTTGATATTAAAGAAGGTGGAGTTAGTCATAAGTATCGATGTAAACGTCAAACTTTAGTGACATGACTATTATGTGCAATAGGGTCGTCTTTGAAATTCTCGAAATTTTTTTGGGCCTTGGGCAAGAAAAAAAAAATAGGGCCCCTAAAATATAACGCCAATAACTCATGTGTAAAAAGTCTATAGACTATAATGCGACAATAATTGTTATGAACCTAAAGACAAAACAAATACTATGTATAGATATGAAAATGTCTCTTATATAGGTTCAAGCTCTTTCAGAAAACATAATATTAAGAAGTAACTGTTGGTGCATGCGTCTGTCGACTTCGTCTTGTATCGAGTCTTGTATTAAGAATGTTAGATCAGGGCACGTAGTTCAAGAAATTTGAGTTTTTAGGTAATTTCGCATGAAATGTGCATTATGTAATTTCGCACGAAATTAGATTCCGTTTGAATCTAATTTCGTTTGAGACAGTTCATGCGAAATTAGGTTTGCTATAAATACCCTTGGAGCGAAATCATTTGTAACTTTTGTAATTCCGGTACCGAAGTGCTGCCGACGTGTCCACTGATCTGGAAACTTGTTATATCAATAAAACAAGACAATTAAATGTGAAACAAGCTGTTTTCCAAGTCAATTCATCTGTTTCCGCCTCTTGAATTGATTAGAACTCATCTGATTGACTCGTTTGGGTCACAAAACGATTCTACAAGTGGTATCAGAGCTCAGGAGGAAGAGTTCTTACCAAAACAGCCATAGAATCTGATTTCTACACCTTCTTTTACAAAATTCATAAGTTTTTACTGTCAAAATGGATTGAATTTCACATATGTTATGCGAAACAGTGTTTTAATGAATCCTTGAAAGAATTGGACTTTAATTTGATCTAAAAGTGGTAAAATTAGTAATTTCGCTTGAAACACAGATCGAAAATGATGACGTCAGCATAATTTCGTACGGAATTACAGCTTGATTTCAAACGAAATTACATAATTTCGCTTGAAATTCTTAATTTCGCTTGAAATTCTTAATTTCGCTTCTAAGTGTAATTTCGTTTGAGCAGTTTCACACGAAATTACATAATTCCGCACGAAATTAGTTTTTAATTCCGCTCCAAAGTTTGATTTCGTTTGAAATTACTTTATTTCATACGAAATTATCTTATTTCATTTCAAATCGTAATTTCGTGTGAGTATTTTCGCGTGGAATAGATATTTCGTTTGAAAGAACTTATTCCGCACCAATTCTGATTTCGCTTGATTTTGATAATTTCGCTCCAAGTGATTTCGTTTGAATTCATATTTCGTGTTAATCTTGTTGATTTTGAACCGGTTTGACTTTGTGATACAGATTACTAAATCATGGAAGAGGAATTCTACAATGTGTTTGCTACTCCGATTGCTCCAGTCACGGCTGCTGAAACTTTGTATAGTGAGAATGAGACAGGAACTTACCAGAAACCGCCAAAGCTTATGTACATTGAAGATTTTAAAGGATGGCAGAATCGATTTGAAAACCGGGTGCAAGCTTATAAGTTTGATGCATGGTGTTCATTAGAAAAAGATTATGAGAAACCGAAAAATGAACGTGGGCTTGAAAAAGTGTTTTGTGATTTTTTCAGAGAATGATAAATTGAAGTATACAAGTGAAAAAATGATGATCAGTATTCTTCAACAAGCGATTAAAGAAGATATCTTTGTTTTGCTTCAACATGAAGGTACTGCTAGATCAATTTGGACTGCATTGATTCAAAAGTTTAAAGGAAGTGCAGATATGATCAAGAACAAAAGGGCTTTACTGAAGAAATCATTTGATATGTTTGTAGCCTTAGAAGGAGAAACAACAAAAAAGACCATTGATAGATATTGTCATTTGGTTATGGAAATGGGAAGATTGGACATAAAGAAAGATGACGAAGAATGGGTAGATAAGCTAGCCGATGCTTTACCACAACAGAAATGGGGAACTTATTTGTTGATCATAAAACACATGAGAAAATCTGAAAATATGAATCTGGCACAATTTATTCAGAAGATTGAAGATCATGAGTTGGATATTCAGAAAACTGCTATTTTGTCTAATCCAAATGCTCAACAAGATGTGAGTTTATACTACAGAGAAAACAAATTTGAAGTTACTCCCAACCCAAAGATACAAACTGGTTTCAGTGCTGATAGTTATTCTGGAACAAAGGGAAGTACTATGACTCAAAGTGGTGGATCTTCATCTTCATATTCAAGCTTTGATCTGAATTTTACAACACCAAGTCCTCAGCAAAAGAATTCTACAAATCTGCAGTGCAATGTTACCTTGAACATTCAAAATGGTCAAAATCTGTCTCCGGAAATAGCTAAGCAACACATGGCATCACTCGTTGCTATGTTGGAATCATATGAAAGTTTGATTGCTGGCAGAATTGGAAATCCGATGCTTTCCAAAGAGGATTATGATCAAATTGATGCGGAGGAACTTTAGTTGATAGATATCAAGTGGTGTCTAGCCAGTGCAGTTAGAAGGGCAGAAAAATTTCAACAAGTCACCGGAAGAGATGATTTTCGAGAAATGAGTGCATCTCCAATAGGGTTTTACAAATCAAAGGTCACTTGTTTTCGTTGCAAAGAAAAGGGTCATTTTAAGCGTGAGTGCAAAAACAAAGAAGCAAATGGAAGACAAGATCAGTCTAGAAAAAACAATTATTATTATCAAAAATCAATTTTTCATCAGATTGCTCAACAACCACAAACTGCACATGCACGTACCATTGAAGAGAAAAGAGCTTGTTATGGTATAATTGATCAAGATGATGAAAAGGTTGCAGAGGGATTTAGCTGGGATAAATACATTCCACCGGGTTCAGGACTTGTTGCTAGAATCTTAGAAGAACAAGCAGTCAAAAGAACAAAGATCTTTAAATCATCAGAAAGTGATGATGATACTGATGACGGGGAAGAGTACATTAATAATGCAAGAAAAAGTTTAGACTCATTTAGTTTTAATTTGTTTTTTGCAGATAAGATCGAGAGGTTGAATGAGAAGAAGGCTGCTAGATTGAAAAGAGAGTTAGAGAAAAAAAGAATTGCTGAAGAAAAAGAAAACTGGAAGCTAAGAAAGCTGAAGTTGAAGAAATTTCAACAAAGAAAGTTGAAGATGAAGAATGTGAGATAAAAATAGAAGTTAATGAAGAAAAGGTAGTAGAAAAAATTGTTGAAGTGGAAAAGATAATTGAGAAAATTGTCGAAGTTGAGAAGATTGTCGAGGTTGAAAAGATAGTTGAGGTCATTAAACCTTATCTGAAATGTTTGGAGTCATGCAAACATTGTGAGGAGAAAGATAAGAAGATAGTTGAATTAGAAAAGATGAAAGAAAATTTGTTGTCTGATGTGAAGTATGTGAAAGAGTCATATGATGTGTTGAACAGAACAGTTGATGGTCTGAACAAGACAAACAAAGAAGTTGATGCTGCTATGACAATGATGAGTTCTACGTTAATGACAGAGCAGAAGGTTATCAATGAGTATATAGAAGACTGTGCAAAATTGAAGCAGGATTTGGAACTCGAAAAGATAGAAAATGAAAGAATCAAAAGATTGTTGTTGAGTTATACAACTTGTGATTATTTGATTGATCGAGTTTATCCTACTGTTGCAGGTCTTGAAGCTTTCCAAGATAAGGAGAATGAAGAGGATACTGGTAAGAAACAAAGTGTCAAATATAACAAGTGTCCGCCCGTGATTTGGAATAGTTATTCTCCGAGAAAACCAAATGAGGAACGTTTAAATAAGGCTCTCAACATCAAGTTAAAGTCTGAAATCATTGATGAGTTACCAGACAATATTGATGTCACATTCACAGCGTCTGACACTGATCATGAGTCTGAGTTGTTAAAGAAAGTGGTCGATCGGGTGTTGGATATGGATGAAGAGTCAAAGTCGGAGTCTAAGAGTTAGCTTAGTCTTACGCGGGCCCCTGAAACTCTACTGTACATGAAAAACCAAGAAAAAAAGTTTTAGAGTTTCAGGCGGGCCGCGTAAGAGTTAGCTTAGTCTTACGCGGGCCGCGTCAAAGTTGGGTTGACCGGATAAGCGTTCCGGATCCACGTGTCATCCACGTGGCACACCTACCGATGACCCAGCAACCCTACACGTAGACTAGGTGGCCACGCGGGCCGCGTAAAGATCGGCTGGAAGCTCACGCGGGCCGCGACAGACTCAAATTTCACCTATAAATAGGAATGGCCATGAGCAGTCCACTGATGTCGAAACCAAAACTCAAAAACGAAGTTTGGCTGCTCAATTTCGAAAATTACTTTTAGTATAGTGAGGCGCTGCTACGATACAGGGTATTAACTCGCTTGCTGCTACGATTCAATGTCCGGTCGATTGAAACTATCCAATGGATGTTTAAGTGCTGCCCACATTAGGGTTATGCTTTGTCATTCAACGTGAATTCGATGGATGTTTAAGCATCGCACTTTGTCATTCGCTGTGAGGGTTTAATCTCGTGAGTTATCGTAAATGTTGTATTAGTTACTGACCTAGTTCGTGTGCATGTTATTGAAATTAGGTTACAAGGCTAATCAGTAGGCTAAACTCTGCTCGTATAAATCTGCAATGTGAGTTATTCTCTTTTTATCAAAAGTATTTTTCAATACTCCATTTTCAAATGTTATAATTACAGGGATTAAGTCGTGGTTATCTTAATCACTGGCTACTGGGGTATTTTGCACATTACTAATTTCTCACGGTTAGGCTAATAAATCCTAACAGTGATAATCATCACTACTTGGGGAAAGACCCAATAGTGGTATGACCATCGTCACCAGGTGACACGGCGCCAGATAAAAATAAGATAGAAGCCATTGTAACCGCTCTTATGCTGTAATTAATAACTAATGTGTCGTTTTAGATACTTGAATGACTCGCCAGTATTTCCCCGCTGATAAAATATTTTTAAAACATGTTTCAGGCGACCTGCTGTAAATCAAGGAAAATGTGCTACGGAGCACTAACAAGCTTGAAGAGGTGGCTCAGTTAAAATGAATAAACATGTTTTAATAAATCAGGGAATTTACTTGTGAAATTCCTCTATTGTAAAATAACGGGGTTTATCTCGAATGATGAAATAAAATATTCGGGCATTTTTGAGTTTTAAAAAGATCCTGTAAAATCTTCCGCTGTCGCGTCATAGATACCACGGGTTCCTGTCCCGCGGCTCCTGACCGGGTCAAACCAGGGCTGGGGCCGTGACAGGAAAATGTGGTATCAGAGCTAACTTAAAAGAGCCACTGATTTAAACCAATTAAGTATTTAAAAATACTTAATTTCTCCTAATTACTATTTTGTAATTATGTGATTCTATCTTGACTATCTGTTAATTTACAGTATGGGTAAGCAAAGAATTTCGGACATCTATCATAAATTAGATAGTTCACCGAAAGATAAGGGAATTTCATCCCAATCATATTCCTCCAGATACTTAGCAGATACCAGGGAAGGAATATGTGTTCGTAAGGCATAGTATGAGAAACCACTTACCCCTAATAAAAGAAGCTGGATTATTAGAAAAAGTCAAGAGAAAATGAAGAAGTCACAAGAAATCCAGGAAATAGGCAACAACCCACCATGGGAAGATAAATTAGATGAAAAATGGGCAAATCTTTATATGTTAGCCACTGTAGCAGTAAATGTTAACCTTTAAACTATCAACAACCCGAACCAGTATTAGCACCCATATTATCTATAAGCCAGAAACTTTAATATAATAAATAACCACTAGTATATTTCAAAGTTGAGTTGTACTAAAAATAAATATTTTGTTTCAATGAAATGGCTTATTAGATATTCGTAATTAATATTCTAATTCCATTTTGTGATTCTGTGAAAAATTTAATTTACAAACTTTTAACCTAGAATTTTGTGTGTTTCTTCATAAATGCTAAACAACATGAATGAATTATCTGAAGCTTTTGAGAATCTCAATCTCTATCCTGTAAAGTGGAAGTTTCCAGAAATTTTACTGGTTACTTGGCGGATGTGTAAGAACCTATGGAATTTCAAGCTCCACCTCTGGAGAAATCAAAACCTAAGAAAAGAAGAAGATTTGTGGGTTGGAGACGTGTACGCAGAAGGAAACCAACGACTAGTAGAATTCCCAAAATAGAAAATCCTATGGATAAAGGAAAAGGAATAGAAATTGGTGAAAGTCCTAAGCAAGAAAGAGTAGAAATTGGGGAAAATTATAGACCAGCAGGAATAGAAATTGGCGAAAGTTCTAGGAAAGCTGAGGAATTACCATTGCAGGAGGAACTGGATCAAATATTGGCAAGCTGTGATATCCTTAGGCCTATCAATACAAATCTTTTCCCTTATCCTGCTGAAACCCAACTTCCAATAAACATGGAACCAGCATCCCAGAGCCTTTAATCCACACCCAACCTCAAGGAGAAATGAACGAATGGTGGACCAATGATTGGCAGTTTCAAAACCTCCTAAATAATCCCTATACCTTTTTCCCTCAGTTCGACCCAGAACCTGCACCAAACCCACCAATGAGTAATGAAAACTTAGCTGAACTTCGCCATTTTGGCGAAGAACTAATGGATGCAGGGAATAAGATTCGGGAGTTTGGGGAACAAATCTCCTGGAAATACGATGAAAGGGAACATCATTTCTGAAAGGCCAGCGGACTAGGGGGAGTGTGGTTGTGAAACTGTGTATGTATAATAATAATAATAATAATAATAATAATAATAATAATAAAATATAAGTCTATATAATAACCTAAACAAATAAAACCTTTGTAAAATAACCAGTTGTACGGATGCATATTATAATATATATAAAATATCGAAAGTCGAAAGATCGACAATTTTGGCTATATTTGTTTACGTGATTATGTGCAATTATTTTGTTATGTTTGGTTATTAATTAATTTATACTAATTACTTATATAAAATAATTACCAGATGGTAAATGTTGGTAATGAACCTGTTAAAGAAGTAAATCAATCTGAGCAACATCAGGAGGATTAATTTTTAAATAGGCAAGATATCGAGAATATCGTTGCTCAAGGAATAGCCAATGCTATTCCAGAAATCCTTACTGCTGCTCAAAATCCAATTGCACCTCAACAAATTATTCCTAGCAAACGTACAAACGATGATAATTTCAGTAATAGTGTAAACAGAGGCGGCAACCATACCAATAACGACAACGAGGGGATACAAGCTCCACTCCTTAAGAAAATGAAAGCTGCAACACCTGGTTGCACTTATAAGGAGTTTCTTGCCTGTAAACCGGCTGAGTTTGCAGGTAACGAAGGGGCAACTGTTGCACTGCGTTGGTTGAGAAAACCGAGGCAGTAATTATGATAAGTAAATGTGCCGAGGACGACAAGGTTATGTACGCGTCGCATCTTTTTAAAGAAGGAGCGCTAGAATGGTGGAATACGGTACTTCAAGCCAAAGGAAAGAGTGTGGCCTATGCCATGAATTGGGAAGAATTTAAAAGTCTTGTAGAAAGAAAATTCTGTCCCGAGTACGAAAAGGAACAAATGACAAATAAGTTCCTAAACCACCGAATACGCTAGAGTGGTACCAACCCTGGCTTCGCCAGAACCGGTACTTATATCTCGCTACATTTGGGGCTTAATTGGCGAGATCCGTAATATTGTCAAGACTACGAGACCCCGCACGATTGATGATGCGGTGGAATTAGCTAACACTCTGACTGATGAACTGGTACGCACAAGAGAAGAAACCCGAAAAAAGGAAGTGGCCCAAAAGATTACCCAGGGATTCCGAGTGGGTAACCGTAGTAATTTCAAGAGAAGGGGAACTGGGCAATCTTCCACTGTTCCATTTTGCAATACATGCAAAAGAAAGCATTTTGGAAGATGCAAGGGATATTGAAATTTTTGCAAAATTCCGGGGCACCAAGAAGAAGACTGCAGGAAGAAGAAATCCACAATTTGCTATAACTGTGGAGAGGCTGGACATTTTAGGCCAGACTGCCTAAAATTGGTCAAACCAGCTGATAACAAAACCAAACCTGCAGAAGGAACTACCAAGAAGAACGTAAGAGCCTTCCAACTGACTACTCAGGAAGCAGAGCTAATCCCAGATGTGATAGCTGGTATGTTCCTAGTTCACAACGTTTATGCAAAAGTATTATTTGACTCTGGGACAAACCAAAGTTTTATAAATACTTCATTCTGCCAAGCACTTAATTTACCCTTAACCAACCTTAGGCAGATTTTTACAGTCGAAACGGCAGATGGAAATTCTGTTAACATAGATAAGGTTTTACGAGAAGGAAAGATAGAACACTTAGGCCATAAATTCTCTGCAAACCTGTTACCTATGAAGTTAGCCGGATTCGATGTGGTGTTAGGAATGGATTTGTTAGTAGCCAACCATGCTCGAATTCTTTGTGATAAGAATTCCATAGAAATTCATACAACCACAGGAGAATTAGTGGTGATTATAGGAGATAAGCCACGTAAGCCAATGAAATTCATTTCAGTAATGAAGTTGGCCAGTTACTCAAGAAAACAAGAAGTGGTGTATATGATTTCAGTAATCATTAACACGAAAGGTAAGGAACTTAAGGAAATTCCAGTAGTATCGGAATATCCAGAGGTATTCCAAGAAGAACTACCTGGATTACCACCTGATAGGGAAGTCGAATTTAGAATTCATCTAATTCCTGGAACTACACCGATAGCCAAGGCACCCTATCGGTTAGCACCCACTGAAATGTTAGAATTGAAAAAGCAGTTAGATGAATTACTAAGCAAAGGATTCATACAACCTAGTTCATCCCCGTGGGGAGCACCAGTGTTGTTTGTAAAGAAGAAAGATGGTTCGATGCGAATGTGTATCGATTATAGGGACTTGAATAAAGTTACAATTAAGAATCGATACCCATTCCTAGGATTGATGATCTTTTCGATCAATTACAAGGAGCTAGATACTTTTCTAAGATAGATTTACGCTCCGGATATCATCAATTGAAGGTACAGGAAGAAGACATACCTAAAACTGCTTTCAGAACTAGGTATGGTCATTACGAGTTTACAGTCATGCCATTTGGGTTAACAAATGCTCCTGCAGCATTTATGGACATGATGAATAGAATTTGTAAACCATACTTGGATAAATTTGTAATTGTCTTCATCGACGATATACTTATTTATTCCAAAAGTCAGGATGAACACTGTTAGCACCCGCATGCACTTAACTCTGTTAAGAAAAGAGAAGCTCTACGCCAAATTCTCGAAGTGTGAATTCTGGCTACAAGAAGTGCAATTTTTAGGACACATGGTGAATCACGAAGGCATTCACGTAGATCCTGCTAAGATAGAAGCGATCACCAAATGGAAGGTTCCGCAGTCAGCAATGGAAATTAGAAGTTTTATAGGGTTAGCCGGATATTATAGACGGTTTATTAAGGATTTTTCCAAGATAGTTGTACCATTAACTATGCTAACCTGTAAAGCAGTTAAGTTTGAATGGGGACCTAAATAGGAAGAATCTTTTAAGATCTTAAAGCAGAAATTAACCAATGCTCCAATTCTAGCTTTACCAGAAGGAACAGAAGATTTTGAAGTATATTGTGATGCTTCAAAGCTAGGAGTAGGATGTGTGTTAATGCAACGCAAGAAGGTAATTGTGTATGCATCAAGGCAATTGAAAAAGCACGAGGAAAACTATACGACTCATGATTTAGAATTAGGCGCCATAATTTTTTCCCTTAAGATTTGGAGACATTATCTGTATGGAAGTAAGTTTACTGTCTATACAGATCATAAAAGTTTAAGATATATATTTGGGCAAAAAGAATTAAACATGAGGCAAAGGAGATGGATGGAAATCCTAAGTGACTACGACTGTGATATTCAATATCACGAAGGAAAAGCAAACGTAGTTGCAGATGCCTTAAGTCGTAAGTATCATGAAAAGCAAAAGCGAATTCGTGCTCTTAGATTAAATCTATAGTTAGATTTAATGGAACAATTAAAGGATGTCCAGGAAACAGCAATCCAGGATGTTGCTGAAATGATGGAATTTGGAGATTCCATAAGAAAAGGATTTGGGTACCTAAGTAGGGATAGTTAAGAAATAAAATTTTAGAGGAAGCTCATAAATCTAGGTATACCATGCATCCTGGTAACAATAAGATGTACCAAGATTTGAGGAATAATTTCTGGTGGATAGGAATGAAAAAGGACATAGCTAGATATATTTCCAAATGTCTTACTTGTTCACAAGTTAAGGCAGAACACCAGAAACCCTCAGGTCTACTACAACAATTAGAAATGCCTGTATGGAAATGGGAACTCATAACAATGGACTTTGTTACTAAGTTGCCCAAAACCAGAAAAGGTAACAATGCGATTTGGGTAATTGTGGATCGATTAACCAAATCAGCTCATTTTCTACCCATGAAAGAAACCTTTAGCATGGAAAGGTTAGCAAAGTTGTATGTAGATAAAATAGTATCCTTACATGGAGTCCCACTCTCCATTGTATCGGACAGGGATAGTCGTTTTACTTCCCATTTTTGGAAAAGTTTCCAAGAAGCAATGGGAACTCGACTAAATTTAAGTACTGCATACCATTCTCAAACAGATGGACAAAGTGAAAGGTCAATCCAAACCCTGGAGGACATGCTTAGGGCATGTGTGATCGATTTTGGGGGGAACTGGGACAACCATTTACCCTTAATTGAATTCTCCTATAACAATAGTTATCATTCAAGCATTGACGCTGCCCCGTTCGAAGCACTGTACGGACGTAAGTGTAGAACTCCAGTGTGTTGGGCAGAAATAGGAGAAAGTCAATTGTCAGGTCCTGAAATTGTGCAAGAGACTACTGACAAGATCACTCAAATCAAGGAAAGACTAAAGACGGCTCGAGATCATCAGAAAAGTTATGCAGACAATCGACGTAAGCCGTTAGAATTCCAAATCGGAGACAAGGTTCTCTTAAAAGTTTCTCCTTGGAAAGGAGTAATTCGGTTCGGTAAGAAAGGAAAGTTAAGTCCAAGATACGTAGGACCATTTCCAGTAATACAACGTATAGGACCAGTTGCTTATCGTTTACAACTACCGGAGGAATTAGCTGGAATACATGATGTATTTCATGTATCTAACCTCAAGAAATGTCTATCTGACGAATCATTGGTAGTACCTCTTCAAGATATAGAGGTAAACGAAAAGTTAAAATTTGTTGAGAAACCTCTTCAGATAGAAGACAGAAAGGTTAAGTTTCTCAAACGCAAACGGTTAGTACTTGTCAAAGTCAAGTGGAATTAAAAAAGAGGACCCGAGTATACTTGGGAGCTTGAATCGGAAATGAAGCGAAAGTATCCTCACATATTCCAGTAAATCTCGAGGACGAGATTTTAAATAAGGTGGGGAGGATGTAAGGACTCTCAAAAATTTCCTAAAACTAACCCACAAGTGAGAACCAGGACCCCTGAAACTCCACTGTACATGAAAAACCAAGAAAACAAAGTTTTAGAGTTTCAGGCGGGCCGCGTAAGAGTTAGCTTAGTCTTACGCGCGCCGCGTCAAAGTTGGGTTGATCGGATAAGCGTTCCGGATCCACGTGTCATTCACGTGGCACACCTACTGATGACCTAGCAACCCTACACGTAGACTAGGTGGCCACACGGGCCGCGTAAAGATCGGCTGTGTTACGCCCATATTCGTATTTGACAAAAAGTCGCAGCGGAAACACTAACCATAAAATTTCTTGCATTATAAATACCTCAACTGATTTAAACTTTTAACTTTAACTTAATTCTTAATCAAAAGTCTGTCATCCTCTTACTTGTTAACTAAAAACATAGCTTACATTAACTACATTTTACATTCAACGTCCCCGTACAATCTCTCTAGTGACTCGGTCTTCGATCTCTAATCCTTGTGATAATCGCTCATCATCCATACAACCTGCATTCACCACATACATTCATAACATTAGTACACATTTAAGAAACAAAGTTCATTCGCGTACACTTCACACTTCGTCATCTTTTAAGCTTTAAGCATTTCATCTGCATATCCATTTCCCGGTGAGGCTTCAATAATGTACCTGCATTACTTTTCATTCTTGAGGTATACCATTAATAACATTAACACTCAACGTGTCTATTCCATACATACATACGTACATACATACATACATACATACTCATCTATATACATACAAACCTTTCCTACATCATTACATACATACATACCCTCGTACATATCTTTACACATACATACATACACATCTACATGTATACAAACCTTTCCTACATCTTTACTTATATGTATACATTCATACATACCCTTATACATGCATACATACACATCTATGTGTGTACATACCTTTCTTACATCTTTACTTACATGTATACACTCATACATGTCTTTATACATACATACATACACAACTACATACGTACATATCTTGCATACTTCTTACATAATCACACGTTATTTACATGGGACTTAGACTTTGATTTATAACTCATAAGCATCTACTGATCGATCAAAATCACATTTAAAAAGTCCGTCGTAGTCCACGGGTAACATACCGAAGCCTACGATGCATAAAACAACTTAAATAGCTAATTTCATGTCTTTGGACATGGGGAGGGAGTCGGCGACGCCCCGGGGACCCGTCGGGGTTAAAAATGACCAAAAATAACATTTTTCCGGGTTATGGCGTCGGGACCGCGTCAACCAGGGGGAAGTGGCGTCGACAGGAAAGCGAAGTTTCCAAGCGACGCTGGGAAGTGGCGTCGTCGACGCCTAATCCTGCATGCAATTCACTGCAGCTCCGTTTCTTCGTTCGTTCGCACTAAAACGTGCGTAACTTTTGAACCGTTTACCCGTTTAACCTCCCGTTTCTTCCTACATGCTTGTAAATTCACATTCTATCATATGAACTTAAAATCCCACATCCGGATTAAGGAAATTCTTAACTTGCATGCATTCGGCTTATTATTATATTCTAATTATTTGACCCATTCATGTATTTATCCACATAATATGTTTATTTGACCTCGATCTCATATAAGCTTAATAATTTCATTGACGCCTATCATAAAAGATTAAATTCTCGGATGCCTTGCATCCTCTTAACCCACTTTCGCTTAGAAGCTCCTTTTTGACCCGTTATGGGTATTTGCGCATTAAATGGTCTATGACATACAAAACCATACTCTTCGCTTTCACACATGACCATAACATTACTCTAATCGATTAGCTTATTTCCAAAAAGGCATTTAAGGTCGTTCGCCCGATATACCTATCAAGGGCGTTTTTGTCAACATTGCTCCATCCTTTACAACCAAGGACTTCATTGCATATTTAACCAATCCTACCACTTAACTTCAATTCTAACGCATATACCTTACTCGGATCAAAGCTAAGATCCGTTTAATACTTCATCGATTTCATTCAACTCATTCCTATTTGACCTCAATTAACACATTTAATTAAAATACATATAACTTTACATAAACAACTAAGAAGTGATTACGGAATCACTTACCTCATGCATCCGTGTTCACATCCGTTTCCACGCCTCTTCTTGACCCGTTAGCATTTCGCGCATGAGTCCATCCCACATGATTCCTATGCTTTCATGTCATCGAAATCACGCTATCATTAGCATACTCATTTGTACATGACAACAATCATATCAATCCCATATTTCACACTTAATTTTCATTAAGCATTACTAACAAACATAACTCATATAATCATGTCCGTATACGTATAACTCATGTAACTCATCATGTCATTACACTTAACACGGATTGCTATTACATGTACCATACGACTTCTCATCAACCTACATTTATGACAACGAGTCCACTCATGTTGCTTATACCTAGTTGACTTTCAAAAGTCAACTATTAACCATACATGTCTATTGACTTATCAACATATTCCCGTAACATCATAATTGACCATACAGACGACATTATATACATTTTATCATTCACTTGATGTACGTACTACCTTTTAAGCATAACGTACAACTTATTCATACACAATCTTCTAAATTCATACATAGTGCATCAAATCCTTCTTCTAATCAACATGTGGTCTTTAAAATCAAACATCAATAATATGAACATATTATCACTTTCATCATATCATCAAAACCCACTTCATGACTATATTTCTAATCACTTACAAGTGATCTAATCTTAAGTTCTTCATAATTCATCATACTTTTGACATATGTACCACCTTGTAAGCATAGTGTACAACTAATTCATGCATATCATTCTAATCTCATACACAATTCATCAATTTCTTCCTTCTAATCAACATGAATCATACATGCATAAACATCAAACATACTAGTATCACATTTCTTTCAATTCCTCTCACAAGAATCCATCATACAAATCAAAATACATCCATATTAAGCAAGAATTTAGACATAGATGATTTACCCATGTCTTCATCTTCACCATAACAAACGGGTTTCACCCTTAAACATCAAATTAACCTAAACCATGCATAATCCATCTTTTATATGATGATTCTAACACATATAAATGATCAATTTCATACCAATTCGCGGATTGGAACATAACCCACTTCATAAAACTTCATCAATCTAAGTTTCAAGACATACCTCATGATCCCCTTGTCTAGGTGATCACTAATTCATGTTCCTTAATAGATTTGAGCCTCGATTCGACCTTCAATTGGAGCTTCTTTAAGAACTAGGGTTTACACCCCTTTGTTCTTCTTCTCCAGAGCATTCCACGCACACACACATGAAGTGTGTGTGTGTGTTATGATTTTGTTTATTAAAACATAACTTTCCCCCTTGTTCATATTTGGTCCCTCAAGTTTGTTCCCTTGTTTGTTTTGCTAAACTTTTGACTAGGTATAATAACCTAGTTACTACATTCTATTTTATTAAACATGGGGTCTCACTAGCAAATTTAGTAATTCGGGTTTTGGGGTGTTACAAGTCTACCCCCCTTAAATAAGGTTTCGTCCCCGAAACCTTTCTCGTTTCTTCTTACACACACACATTTATGTTTGGCTTAACGCTCACATCATAATCATAAGTAATCTTCCTATCTCATTTCATAATTATTCAATCAATTGGCTTCTTCTCCTTAACTAGTCTATACTTTCCATGGTATACTTTCACATAACATTCTCATTTCCTTTGACCCGTTAATAACAGGTCAATATACATGCTTATTTAAACTTATAATAATGCTTACCTTCATATGATCATTTTATAACAGATTAAATACCTTCATCTCATCCTTTAAGATTTCATTCTATAGACGCATTACATAACATTTAACCCTTGTTTTGTCATCACAACAAAACTACCTTTTTATAGTCACATCTACGTGCTTTCCTCCATAGTTAACATCGTCCCACATTTCTTTAGTTATTTGTACTATACGTATCCCTTCGTTACTTACGCATTCGTATATTTTCATTCCAATCATTCTTTTGTTCATTTGCCTTACATTTACTTATGTGACTTATTTGACGCGCGCATGGTCAAGCTATCGACTTCTTCTTATATAGACTAGTTCCGTCTTTCTTATCTTAAATCTGTTTCGCGGATTCGAACACATCATTCATACCTTTCGTACCTCCTATGTTTGAATCCATCTAACGGTTTCAGACATTTCATTTATACTTTAACTTCTTTCATGTTTCGAATCCGTCTCGCGGATTCTAGCTTAGCATTTCATGTTTCGAATCCGTCTCGCGGGTTCTATCATAGCATATCATATTTCGAATCCGTCTCGCGGATTCTAGCATAGCATATCATGTTCGAATCCGTCTAGCGGATTCTAGCATAGCATATCATGTTCGAATCCGTCTCGCGGATTCTAGCATAGCATATCATGTTCGAATCCGTCTCGCGGATTCTAGCATAGCATATCATGTTCGAATCCGTCTCGCGGATTCTAGCATAGCATATCATGTTCCGAATCCGTCTCGCGGATTCTAGCATAGCATATCATGTTCGAATCCGTCTCGCGGATTCTAGCATAGCATATCAAGTTCGAATCCGTCTCGCGGATTCTAGCATAGCATATCATGTTCGAATCCGTCTCGCGGATTCTAGCATAGCATATCATGTTCCGAATCCGTCTCACGGATTCTAGCATAGCATATCATGTTCGAATCCGTCTCGCGGATTCTAGCATAGCATATCATATTCGAATCCGTCTCGCGGATTCTAGCATAGCATATCATACTCTCATTATTGAGAGTCTTACATTTCTCTTCACCCTCACGTCCACCTACTACTTAATTCTAACGGACATACCTGTATCAATTATCACGGTCCCACGAACGTTATATGCTTCACGTGTACTGGCCAGGTACACAATCCACATACTAGTTTCGTGTCTTCGTGTAATTGTCACCTTATGTCCGAAGAATTTGGTTTCGGCACGTGTATCATTTTTCAAAACATGTTTACTATACCATCATGGTCCTTCATTTAGCATTTTTTTTCTTCCCTTAATGCATTTTACCATTTCATATACCGACATATTAAATTTACATACCTGGGCTCAACTTTATCTTATTTCATGCCTTGGTGTCGGTACTTGACCGCACTCGCGGATCATCCTCTTCAAACGCTTATACTTACCTTGCATATACAAAACCGTCAGTTTCGTTATGCGTATACATAAGTACATACTTACATTCTCTTTTACCTTTGGATCTTGACCGAGTCTTGGATTGTACGGGTTTCTTATCACAAGAGCACACAGGTTTGAGTTCAAGCACTTACCTTCTTACACTTGATTCTCTCAAACCAGGGCTCTGATACCAACTTGTTACGCCCATATTCGTATTTGACAAAAAGTCACAGCGGAAACACTAACCATAAAATTTCTTGCATTATAAATACCTCAACTGATTTAAACTTTTAACTTTAACTTAATTCTTAATCAAAAGTCTGTCATCCTCTTACTTGTTAACTAAAAACATAGCTTACATTAACCACATTTTACATTCAACGTCCCCGTACAATCTCTCTAGTGACTCGGTCTTCGATCTCTAATCCTTGTGATAATCGCTCATCATCCATACAACCTGCATTCACCACATACATTCATAACATTAGTACACATTTAAGAAACAAAGTTCATTCGCGTACACTTCACACTTCGTCATCTTTTAAGCTTTAAGCATTTCATCTGCATATCCATTTCCCGGTGAGGCTTCAATAATGTACCTGCATTACTTTTCATTCTCGAGGTATACCATTAATAACATTAACACTCAACGTGTCTATTCCATACATACATACGTACTTACATACATACATACATACTCATCTATATACATACAAACCTTTCCTACATCATTACATACATACATACCCTCGTACATATCTTTACACATACATACATACACATCTACATGTATACAAACCTTTCCTACATCTTTACTTATATGTATACATTCATACATACCCTTATACATGCATACATACACATCTATGTGTGTACATACCTTTCTTACATCTTTACTTACATGTATACACTCATACATGTCTTTATACATACATACATACACAACTACATACGTACATATCTTGCATACTTCTTACATAATCACACGTTATTTACATGGGACTTAGACTTTGATTTATAACTCATAAGCATCTACTGATCGATCAAAATCACATTTAAAAAGTCCGTCGTAGTCCACGGGTAACATACCGAAGCCTACGATGCATAAAACAACTTAAATAGCTAATTTCATGTCTTTGGACATGGGGAGGGAGTCGGCGACGCCCCGGGGACCCGTCGGGGTTAAAAATGACCAAAAATAACATTTTTCCGGGTTATGGCGTCGGGACCGCGTCAACCAGGGGGAAGTGGCGTCGACAGGAAAGCGAAGTTTCCAAGCGGCGTCGGCGACGCTGGTAAGTGGCGTCGTCGACGCCTAATCCTGCATGCAATTCACTGCAGCTCCGTTTCTTCGTTCGTTCGCACTAAAACGTGCGTAACTTTTGAACCGTTTACCCGTTTAACCTCCCGTTTCTTCCTACATGCTTGTAAATTCACATTCTATCATATGAACTTAAAATCCCACATCCGGATTAAGGAAATTCTTAACTTGCATGCATTCGGCTTATTATTATATTCTAATTATTTGACCCATTCATGTATTTATCCACATAATATGTTTATTTGACCTCGATCTCATATAAGCTTAATAATTTCATTGACGCCTATCATAAAAGATTAAATTCTCGGATGCCTTGCATCCTCTTAACCCACTTTCGCTTAGAAGCTCATTTTTGACCCGTTATGGGTATTTGCGCATTAAATGGTCTATGACATACAAAACCATACTCTTCGCTTTCACACATGACCATAACATTACTCTAATCGATTAGCTTATTTCCAAAAAGGAATTTAAGGTCGTTCGCCCGATATACCTATCAAGGGCGTTTTTGTCAACATTGCTCCATCCTTTACAACCAAGGACTTCATTGCATATTTAACCAATCCTACCACTTAACTTCAATTCTAACGCATATACCTTACTCGGATCAAAGCTAAGATCCGTTTAATACTTCATCGATTTCATTCAACTCATTCCTATTTGACCTCAATTAACACATTTAATTAAAATACATATAACTTTACATAAACAACTAAGAAGTGATTACGGAATCACTTACCTCATGCATCCGTGTTCACATCCGTTTCCACGCCTCTTCTTGACCCGTTAGCATTTCGCGCATGAGTCCATCCCACATGATTCCTATGATTTCATGTCATCGAAATCACGCTATCATTAGCATACTCATTTGTACATGATAACAATCATATCAATCCCATATTTCACACTTAATTTTCATTAAGCATTACTAACAAACATAACTCATATAATCATGTCCGTATACGTATAACTCATGTAACTCATCATGTCATTACACTTAACACGGATTGCTATTACATGTACCATACGACTTCTCATCAACCTACATTTATGACAACGAGTCCACTCATGTTGCTTATACCTAGTTGACTTTCAAAAGTCAACTATTAACCATACATGTCTATTGACTTATCAACATATTCCCGTAACATCATAATTGACCATACAGACGACATTATATACATTTTATCATTCACTTGATGTACGTACTACCTTTTAAGCATAACGTACAACTTATTCATACACAATCTTCTAAATTCATACATAGTGCATCAAATCCTTCTTCTAATCAACATGTGGTCTTTAAAATCAAACATCAATAATATGAACATATTATCACTTTCATCATATCATCAAAACCCACTTCATGACTATATTTCTAATCACTTACAAGTGATCTAATCTTAAGTTCTTCATAATTCATCATACTTTTGACATATGTACCACCTTGTAAGCATAGTGTACAACTAATTCATGCATATCATTCTAATCTCATACACAATTCATCAATTTCTTCCTTCTAATCAACATGAATCATACATGCATAAACATCAAACATACTAGTATCACATTTCTTTCAATTCCTCTCACAAGAATCCATCATACAAATCAAAATACATCCATATTAAGCAAGAATTTAGACATAGATGATTTACCCATGTCTTCATCTTCACCATAACAAACGGGTTTCACCCTTAAACATCAAATTAACCTAAACCATGCATAATCCATCTTTTATATGATGATTCTAACACATATAAATGATCAATTTCATACCAATTCGCGGATTGGAACATAACCCACTTCATAAAACTTCATCAATCTAAGTTTCAAGACATACCTCATGATCCCCTTGTCTAGGTGATCACTAATTCATGTTCCTTAATAGATTTGAGCCTCGATTCGACCTTCAATTGGAGCTTCTTTAAGAACTAGGGTTTACACCCCTTTGTTCTTCTTCTCCAGAGCATTCCACGCACACACACATGAAGTGTGTGTGTGTGTTATGATTTTGTTTATTAAAACATAACTTTCCCCCTTGTTCATATTTGGTCCCTCAAGTTTGTTCCCTTGTTTGTTTTGCTAAACTTTTGACTAGGTATAATAACCTAGTTACTACATTCTATTTTATTAAACATGGGGTCTCACTAGCAAATTTAGTAATTCGGGTTTTGGGGTGTTACAGGCTGGAAGTTCACGCGGGCCGCGACAGACTCAAATTTCACCTATAAATAGGAATGGCCATGAGCAGTCCACTGATGTCGAAACCAAAACTCAAAAACGAAGTTTGGCTGCTCAATTTCGAAAATTACTTTTAGTATAGCGAGGCGCTGCTACGATACAGGGTATTAACTCGATCGCTGCTACGATTCAATGTCCGATCGATTGAAACTATCCAATGGATGTTTAAGTGCTGCCCACATTAGGGTTATGCTTTGTCATTCGTCGTGAATTCAATGGATGTTTAAGCATCACACTTTGTCATTCGTTGTGAGGGTTTAATCTAGTGAGTTATCGTAAATGCTGTATTAGTTACTGACCTAGTTCGTGTGCATGTTATTTAAATTAGGTTACAAGGCTAATCAGTAGGCTAAACTCTGACCGTATAAATCTGCAATGTGAGTCATTCTCTTTTTATCAAAAGTATTTTTCAATACTCCATTTTCAAATGTTATAATTACAGGGATTAAGTCGTGGTTATCTTAATCACTGGCTAGTGGGGTATTGTGCACATTAATAATTTCTCACGGTTAGGCTAATAAATACTAACAGTGATAATCTTCACTACTTGGGGAAAGACCCAATAGTGGTATGACCATCGTCACCAGGTGACACGGCGCCAGATAAAAATAAGATAGAAGCCATTGTAATCGCTCTTATGCTGTAATTAATAACTAATGTGTCGTTTTAGATACTTGAATGACTCGCCAGTATTTCCCCGCTGATAAAATATTTTTAAAACATGTTTCAGGCGACCTGCTGTAAATCAAGGAAAACGTGCTACGGAGCACTAACAAGCTTGAAGAGGTGGCTCAGTTAAAATGAATAAACATGTTTTAATAAATCAGGGAATCTACTTGTGAAATTCCTCTATTGTAAAATAACGGGGTTTATCCCGAATGATGAAATAAATTAATAGGGCATTTTTGAGTTTTAAAAAGATCCTGTAAAATCTTCCGCTGTCGCATCATAGATACCACGAGTTCCTGTCCCGCGGCTCCTGACCGGGTCAAACCGGGGCTGGGGCCGTGACAATCAGAAAAGAGTCCATAAAATCAGAGGAGTCATCTGTTGAGAAAAAGAATGAGAATTTCGTTCCTGAGTTGAACGATGAAAATTTTCTACTATTGCGAGCGAAAAATTTGAAATCAAAAGGTAGGTTTGAGATTTCAGGTTAATTTTTCTCTGGTAAAGAAGAATTTGATACTGAAAAGGCTTTCAATGGGAAAGTCAAACATATTTTTAGAAAGATGGTAGATGGAAAGGTAAAAGGTGCAAAAGAGTTTTATAGATCAAAAGGAGGATGGGATCAAGTTGAATCAAAATCACCCAAGGCTAGTTAGGCTTGGGTGACTGCCTTTTCAAACTAAAAATTCTGACTTGCCGGAGCTTCCAGGTTGGTAAGTGTGGAGCAGGTATCGGCATCATTCTTGATATTTGTGTTTGTGAAGATCTTACAAGTGGTAAATCAGGGACATTAATTTGTACTTGATTTTCTACAAGTGATATGTGTTGATTGATTTAAAAAAAAACTGTTATAATTTTCAATGGTTGAGAAAATAAATTGATGATAACCCCGTTCTTACAAGTGGTAAAATCAAAAAAACTTATTTTCCGAAAACACCATTTAATTAAAACAAACTTAAGTGTTTTGAAATCACAATGGGAAAATAGTTTGTTGAGAGGGGGAGTTCTGATTGTTTATGCCGAGTGGATGGCGATTTGAAGCGATTCGATATCAGTTGTCACTTTACTTGTATAGTTTGTTTTCAAATTTCTTTTAAATGATTTTGAATTTTAGGGGGAGTAAGAAATTTCAGAAAATCCAAAAACATTAGAAAATTTGAAAAAGTAAAAAACTTGATAAAATCAAAAATGAGTTTTGTTGTGAAAAAGAGGAAATGATAGTACATCAGTGGACTATCACAGCATGCTAAAGAATTGGAAAGTCAAATGTGATAAATGATCTCACTGATGATATGCCAGTAGGTTTTTACACATTTAGTAGATTGTGACGAGATATAAACCTAAATTTCAAACTTACTTATATCGTGGGGAACATCTCTCGGATATATGGGTAACCCCCGAAATCTTGTTTGAAAGGTCCCTCTTTCTGAGATAATAGGTCTTTATACTCAGTGATATCTGGGGTATTATCCCGGGACTTCTGATTTTGCGGAAGGAATGGCCTAATCCCCGTATAATACTTTCTGCTTGCTTGAAATATAGCACTCCCCTTAGTACAAAAATGATGAAACATTGCAAAATGCTAATCATGTGCTGTTGAAGAAAAGATTCTCTAAAGGGAACACACCGAAAGTCGAAGCCGTCATCTCTCTGATTTTGCGGAAGCAATAGCCTGAGCTCTCACGGCCCTCGCATTTAACCCTTTACAGATATCATCTGTGGTATACTCACCTGTAAGACTGAATATTGGGATCTGGATACGGGAGTATATTCTGAGGTGGGACACGCAAATAAGTTTAACTCTATAAAACACTAATATCGTATCTCGAAACAGTTGAACTTTGCGTGAAAATTTAAGTGGATCAGTATACTGACAATCTAAGTGAATCGTTTAGAACTTAAAATGTTTAAAGATTAACGGTGTTGGTGATTTGTCTCATAAACTGATATGATCCTCTTACACAAACTCACAAAAATATTGTTTGTATATATTTCTTTACTACATTTCGTTATATCAAAATTCCAAAAATATTTTCGGAGTGTTTTAGCATAAATTTTTGAAAAATACAAAAAGATTTTAGACAACTGATGTTGAAAAGCTGATTTTCAAAATTCCGAGTGCTAGACATGACGAACAGGTTTGGGATAGTATGTTTGAAATGTTTTGCCTACATGTGGTTTATCAGAGATTAAAATTGTAAAATTATTTCTTAGTAGGTGTTTTTTTGAAAAAGTTTAAATGTGTCAAATTTTAAATTTTGTGAAATTTTACTTTGAGGTAGAGTTTATGCAGGTTATGGCTATGAGAGAACCAGGTTCCGATCTTGAACATGGGAATTGAAAAGAATGAGCAGAGTTTGAGCCAGACTACGATCCCAGCATAACTTGAGGGGGGAGTTTGTTAGAAAGAGGGAGTCCGTAGAAGAATAAAAGCCAACTCTAGATACTGAAGTTAGAAAGAGAAGATATAGAGATTGGGGATGCTTACAATGTCAGATATTTTGGAAAGAGCCCAAAGACTGATAAAGACTGAAGATTGTGAAGACTTGACACTGAAGACTCGTCAACAATCGAGGGGGAGTATGTTGGTGCATGCGTCTGTCAACTTCGTCTTGTATCGAGTCTTGTATTAAGAATGTTAGATCAGGGCACGTAGTTCAAGAAATTAGAGTTTTTAGGTAATTTCACATGAAATGTGCATTATGTAATTTCGCACGAAATTAGATTCCGTTTGAATCTAATTTCGTTTGAGACAGTTCATGCGAAATTAGGTTTGCTATAAATACCCTTGGAGCGAAATCGTTTGTAACTTTTGTAATTCCGGTACCGAAGTGCTGCTGACGTGTCCACTGATCTGGAAACTTGTTATATCAATAAAACAAGACAATTAAATGTGAAACAAGCTGTTTTCCAAGTCAATTCATATGTTTCCGCCTCTTGAATTTGATTAGAACTCTTCTGATTGACTCGTTTGGGTCACAAAACGATCCTACAGTAACATTTAAAAAAAATAAGTTATAATTTATTCATATCAAGTTCAGAAGAAAAGTTGTAATTTATAATAGATTTAATCATATAATAGAATTACTTTTTTGTCATGGATCAAATGATATGATTGTTTATGTGGTTGAGGCCCACAACATGTTATGTTGGATTTGGGCTGGAGTCATATAAGAAGGCTTGTTTTATTTATATCATTTCACTCATTTACGGTATTCTTATTAGTTTATTCATTCATTCGGTATATATTAATAAAAATATGTATCTGGGCCCTCGAGAAGACTAGGCCCTTGGTCGTCGCCCACCCCGCACTCTCTCAAAGACGGCCCTGATGGGCAAATATGTTAAATTTATTTCCACATGAGAAAATTCCCTTTGTATAGGGAATTTGCTTTGAGATGAAAACAACAGTTCCGCCACAAAATTTGTTTGTCATGTGTAGTTTGAAGCTCTGATGGTGATTTGAATATGTTTGATTTGAATTTTAATGTTAAGTAGTTTTGTAAAATTTGATTCTGATTTGAATTTTAATGTTTGAAAGTCTATTGTGAAAGTTGTGTGTGGTTATTGTTTGCGTGTTTTATTGTTTGTATATTATAATGTTTGCTTAGTTTTGTAAATTTTAATGTTTGGTTAGTTATTGTTTGGAAATGACGATGATGGTTGGAGTAGTGTTGCATTGCCGGAAATTTTTGGCCGGAGAAGAAAGAAGGTGGGAGATGTACGGTTGTAACATTTCCATTTTTTACTAAAATAAAGTATATAAAACTTATATTATTAAACTGGTAGATTACAGGTAAGTTGACTGTTAGAAATATGAGGTATTTAGACAAACATAGGAACCGTTTAAAAAATTCTAATAATAAAAATACATTATAATTGACCTTACTCCGTTTTTAATGAAACTTAGGTCAAAATATAGATAAAAATATTCTCGTTCTAAAGACATATTCATCGTTTTATACATCATATTTTAGAAGTTATAAGCGATAAATGAGTGAAACAACTGAATTAATTATAATAATAAAATAATAATATTCAAAACTAACATTTGAATTTGAAAAGTGTACGCGTACGTGTGTACGTGGAATCATTTCAGACGTGATCTTCAAGTTCAAAAGTGAGTATAAATAGAAGGCTGCTGCTCATTTTTTCCTCTGTCCCTTTTCTCTCGCCCTCCCTCTCTGCTCTTCTATACCTAATTTTTCTTAGTATTTCACCCCATTAATCCTACAAAGCTCTGCCCCTTTTAAGTGTTTTAGCCCTGACCACTGATTCGATACCCTGTCCGATCGATCTTGAACCCAACAACGGATGTCAAGGCGCTGCCTGAATAAGGCTATGCTTTGTAAACTATGTTGGGGTTCTGATCTCGTGATGTATTGATAAAGTTGATTTGGGTTATTATACTAACACGAGTGCATTTTATATTTTATTAAGAGCTCAGGAGTCATACCAAAGATTATACCAGGAGGCCTGTAGTTAAACCCTAAAGTTACAAAGTGAGTCATTCTCTCTTTTTACCAAATTGCTTTACAAAACCCTAAATATTTTCAGTTATACTTACAATAGTTAAGTCTTTGTATTCTCTAATTACTGCCGGTATACAAGGTTTTGTATACACTACTAGTCAAGCGTTGCTATTGGACGAAAGTTAGCCAATAGTAATATGACCACAGTCATTGTAACTGCCAACGTGACAAATACTGATTGAGTTTTTAGTAGATATAAACATTGTAATATCCTTCTTAATACTATAAAGTATAACAATATATATTTTTATTATAAAATGGAATGAACTCGCAAGTATTTCTTGCTGATAAAATGTTTTTAAAACGCATTTCAGATAACCTGCTGTGAAAGTAGTAGAAACCTGCTATGGAGCACTGAAGGCTTAAATAAAGTGGCTACAAAAAACTAAATAAAAGAAGAAATTTATGTTTTATTAATTAGGGTTTATCCCTATAAAAACATTTGAATAAAATACGGGTTTTAGCCCATTTATTTAATATTAAAAGTTTGGAGTTTTTATAAACTCTGAAATTATTTCCTAACTATGATCCTAATGAAAAATTTTCCGCTGCATATTTAATAAACACCGGTACCACTTGACTGGTTCACGGCTCCCGCTCTCAGGTTGGGGTCGGGGGTTGTGACAACGGTGGCTGGAGATTTTGGTTTGGCCGGAGAAAGAGATGGGTGTGGGTATTTTATGATTAAAAAAGTGGGGTCCACTTTATTTCTTAAATGATTAATTACTTATTTTTAAAATTTTAAATAGTAAGGGTAGTTTTGTCATTTCACACTCATTTAACACCCAAAACTAACTCCCATCCATGTCAGAGACTATCCGATAACGAAAATGCAAAAGTTAGGGACTATAGTTGTAATTTTAGAAGTGTAGGGACTATAGGTGAAAACAGAGCAAACCACTGGGACTATCCGGGCACTTCTCTTTAATTTTTTTTTTTTTTATGTTTTTCGATTTTTTCTGTAAATTCCTAAACACAATCACATGTGGTAAAGTTCGTGATTTTCTGATGATACATAAGGGTCTGCGTGGAATGTTTTGTACAAACATATATTTGAGGATTTTAATTAATTCTCCAGCCATCGTGAGGTTACCGTTGAGGGAGAATTTGCAGGATTCAGTTTTGGGTTTGATGTTTTCATTAGGATTTTACAGGGATTTGCGTGAAATTCAACTAGTTGAATTTGCAAATGATGTACTTGGTTAAGCTGACATCCTGAGTACTGATGCTGAAGATCCGTAGTGCATAACGTGGTCGACTTTACAAAGACGAGACAATGAGATCTAGATTTACTTCAGCTAAGTGTGCTGGTTGAGCTTGCAAATAATATGCTTGGTCTAGCGGTCTTCCTGAGTATTGATGCTGATGATCAAACTGCATTACTTGTCGACTCGACAAAGATGGTTTACAGAAGATATTTCACTAGAAAACTTTACCAATGCAGTATGCTTTGATATGGAACAGAGTTTTTACGACAAGATCAAGACTCAATGCATATTGTTGAAGATGAAACCTTTATCAAATGTCGGTTAGAGTTTTGGAAGATCGGCGGAAGGTCGGTCAATGATGCCTTACGAGGACATTGCACAACACTCAACACAAATATGCATACTCTGAGGGGGAATCTAATACGAGAAGCTTTAGGGGTTTAGTTTTGTTGTGAAGACTCAAGTCAAGATTCTGCATACCTGGAGAATCCGGGAAGACCCGTTTTTGGGGTTTTATTTTTAAATTCATTTTTCTGCTTTAATTAAACTCTTAAAATCCATCAATAAAATAAATAATTATCAATGACTCATGTAACTTGATTGTACCTCGTTGTTACTTGGGTAACCTTTCCCGACTTAGGTGATTGTACAATTGGGGACCTCATTGGTACATGCTTGATTATATCAGTTTTATATAGGTTTGGAAGGAAGACTTGAGTCTAGAGACTTGAGACTTGGGTTACTAGTTGACATGAAGATAGATGAATGCGTGGACATATATAGAAACGTGCAAAGACCTACACAACTTGAATGAGGGTTATAGACATACAATTGTTGTGACTTGTGACCATAGACTTAACTTGACTTGGGTTGTTAGTTGACTTGTAGGATTTGACTTATTATTTGATTATTTGGTATGCTTCCCGGCCTATATATATACGTTAATATCCAACTGACATATGGTGACTAAAACCATCAGGGCGTTTATACCTACCAAGACAATATGTCCCCTTGGAACCGTCATGGTTTATTGCTTGAAATAGTAATAATAATTATGTATAAACGTGTATTCTATACCTCCTAATTTGTGTTATTTTATATTCTAAGTAAATGCTGATCAAATGTAGTAATTTATAAACAAAGAGGTGCATCTTACCAATCGCTTAAAAACAAAAATAAAAAATAAAAAATTCATCCATTGTTTCAATCCTTTTCATTTAATAATTTGGATCTATTTAAACAAACGTACAAAAGATACTACAAATGGGTGTACAAGAATATAAAAATTAGGGTTATCACACGCTTTCACAGTTTAAATACGACCCTAGCTCTCATTCTTTCTTTCTTTCTTTCTCCACCACAACAACGATATATGAAACTCTACATATATTCCACCTTTATTCTTCACATTTATTCAAAGTTATAAGGCTTGTTTTAGATCCAAATGGATATGATGGTTACCAATGAGGATGAAAATGGGGTGCCGGATCATAACAACTCTGAGGTGGTGGCGCACAATGTCAAGGCGGCCGGCGGAGTTGACGTTGAGGAGGACCAGGAGCTGACTTTGATGGCGCGAAATCCGCCGAAGAGAATGCTTTCGGAAGAGTTCAAGCACTTGACTTCCTTCTCAAAACAACAAAGGGTTGTCCCTTTAGACATGAAGAACTCCAGTTTAACTCATGCTCTCGAGGGACTCAAGTTTATTTGCAAGAACGACGGTGGTCCGACCGGGTGGGCCACCGTGGAGAGGCGCTTCGATGGCTTGGCCGACGCCGGTGGCTTTCTTCAACGTTCACATTTCGGTGAATGCATTGGTAACACATGAGCAAGTTTTCCATCCTTTTTTTATAATTTTTTTTTTGCGTTTTTTGTTTACTTTGTATTATGTATATAGGTTTAATTATTTTATTTTTGAATTTGTTAGGGTTGATTCGAAAGAAGAAAATTTCAACCCATTCTGGACGTATGAACGAAGGTAAGTGATAGATTAGACTGCAGTCGCCCGTTAGCTATTCAAGATCGAGATCGAATCGTAGAAGTTCGAATCCATACAAGCTCAAGCCTTGAGGCCGGCCTTATAAATAATCTCCTAGCTAGAGTCCTGAACTTTGTAATATAAATATAATACTTTTTATTTAGAATAATAAATACATGTTACTTAATTTTAAGTAAATAATATACGATATTTTATACAACCATAATTCTTTTTTGAAACACATATATAACTCTAATTCTAAATAATATAAGAAATATTATACATGTAAATATAAAAAATATTATACATGTAAATATTCTAATAAAATGATCATTTTACATTATTTAACATGCGGGACATCATGATCGTAAGCAAACAATGTAACAACTCAATTCTATAAAAAGTTAATATTCGATCGTAAATTTAATAAAGGAGACGTTATGAGTGCAACAATGTAAGTGTTATTACTCTTATAATTTAGGCTTTGAATTTGATAGTGATAGAAGACGATTCAAGATACTTCTCCGAAAGGTTGTTCGATTCACTTTGCCGGCGGAGGAATATAAGGAGTGAGGTGATTAACAAAGCACAATTTAAGGAATTTTGGGACCAAATTGCTGATCAGAATGTTGGTTCAAGGATACAAACTTTCTTTGACGTGTGAGGATATATTATTTCATACATTTTCTTGTGTTTTTAAGTTCAAACCATTAGCTCACATACCTCTATCTACTTGTTCCAAATAAGATTCATATACCTTTAGATTAGCTTCGTATTAATGATCACAGGGTTGATAAAGATGGAGATGGTCGAATCACAAAAGATGAAGTTATAGAGGTAAAATTTGCTACTATTTTGCGATCATGGTCACTAATGTTGTGACCGATTTGATTTCTGTAGCGAATCAGTCACTAGATTTGCGACCTTTTCTTGGTCGCAAATTTGTTTGTATTTTGTCCAGTTTTGTAGGTCTTGTATACTCAAAATCAAATAATATATGATCGATAAATGTAATGCAGATTATCAGCTTAAGTGCATTAGACAACAAGCTACCCAATATACCAAAAAAAGTAGATGAATACGCAACATTGATCATGGAAGAATTAGACAAGGACAATATTGGTTACATCATGGTACGTACCGATCATGAATTGCATGATAAGTTCAGGGTTTTTCATATATTTCTCAAGAACAAGTGTAATATGTTTACGTGTTTCTTTTTGTTAGAAAGTAATAAAATGGTATTTCTTTCTATTTTGCGAACGGTTGTCCTACAATAGATATAAACTCGATTAACACATACCAACTACATTTGATTTGTTTTGGTAGTAAGTGTTTTTTCAATGTAATTTATGGTTAAATAGATTGAAAGCTTGGAGGCTTTATTGTTTCAAGAACCAACACATAACGTGAGAGGAGAAAACCGAAACTTGAGCCAGATGTTGAGCCAAAAGCTAAAAACGACCCACCCGTTAACAAAATGGTATGAGGATTTGAAGTACTTTGTACACGACAATTGGAAGAGATGTTTGGTGCTTGTACTTTGGATAGGAACAATGGCTGGTTTGTTTGCATGGAAGTACATCAAATACAAAAACCATGTTGTATATGGTGTATTGGGGCCGTGTGTATGTATAGCTAAAGGTGCAGCCGAGACTTTAAAATTAAACATGGCGATTATGTTATTACCAGTTTGTCGAAACACAATTACTTGGTTGAGGAACACCAAGTTGGGTGTCGTAGTTCCGTTTGATGACAATATTAATTTTCACCAAGTAAGCAAGTCAATATTCTCAAATTTAAAAAATGCATGCTTACTAAATCTGGAAAGTTTATTAGGATGTTGCAACTTCTTGTAAAAAATATAACTTTTACTATTATAATGTTATAGGTGATTGCAGTGGCGATTGCGATCGGAGTTGGGTTACACGCGATTTGCCATCTAGCATGTGACTTTCCCCGATTAATCCATGCAACCGAGGAAGAGTATAAACCGATGGAACAATATTTCGGGGATCAAGCTGAGAACTATTGGCATTTTCTGAAGGAAGTAGAAGTGTATACGGGAATAATAATGGTAGTACTAATGACAATAGCTTTTACACTAGCTTGGCTAAGACAAGGCCAACTTAAAATACCCTCGTTCTTTAGAAAATTAATGAAATTTAACGCCTTTAAATGCTCAAAGCGATACGACGCATTTGTAAAGAAATTAACCGGTTTCATTACTGTTATAAACAAATTCACGGGATTTAACGCGTTTTGGTACTCCCACCACCTCTTTGTTATGGTATACGCAATCCTTATAGTTCATGGGATCAAACTTTACCTCAACAAAGAATGGTACAAGAAAACGGTAAGTTCCTTCATGTTTAATCATTTGAAAAATTGGTATATGTAATATTTAAAGTAAACCGTGCCATTTGGATGCAGACATGGATGTATTTGGCGGTTCCAATCTTGCTCTACGCTTGCGAGAGATTAATAAGGACGTTTAGGTCACGTCTTATTCCAGCCCAACTGTGCAAGGTAGTGTATATTTACATTCATGGGTTATTAAGGTGGTGTTTTGTTTTTATAATTGGCAAAAGAGATGAGATATCTAAGATTGATATTGGGTGTTTTACTCAAAGGTGCTTGTTTATCCCGGAAATGTGTTGGCACTTCATATGACAAAGCCTCAAGGCTTCAAATACAAGAGTGGTCAATACATGTTTGTCAAGTATGCTGCTATCTCCCCATTTGAGTGGTAAATGTACCTTAAAAAAGGTTTTCCTTAATAGTGTTCAGAGTTTTTAAGTGTTTCACTAATGTCACCTAAACCTTGTTTTTTTAAAGTCATTTAACTAGATATCATCAAGAGTTCCAGTGTTATATATATTCTTTATAATAACTATATATATTTAAAATAAAAAATTAAGTGGGACAAATAAAACATATATGAATCCTGTTTATCGTTAAGTGATTATTATTATCGTTTGTTAGTTTAATCTGAATTAGGAAGTAATACTGAAAAAGAAGTTCAATAATAAGTGTAATCAAATTTCATACTTGTTCAACTTAGATCAAATCGGAAAAAGCTAATTACTAATTTTATTTTTTGAATGACAACACTTGCTCCTACTATATTACACCATAATTTTAAATTAATCACCCTTACTCAGGTTTAAACCTGTGAGCTCTCCTCTAAGAGACAAATGCCTCTACCTAGCCCCACATTGTATAAATGATAAGCAAAATTCAGATATGTTTTATTCATATCACTTAATTTTAAAACTTTGTAACATTTATAGAAAAAAAATATAAAATATTAGCACACCTGATAATATTTAAGTGAATTTCGAACAAAAAAAAATCTTTAAATAGTGCAACACTTGAAAATTTGATGATTATTATTATATGAAGGAACCCTAATAAGATGTTTAAACTGACCCATCAGGTCATAACCTGTTTCCATATTTAACAATCAATACATGTCAACAGGCACCCATTTTCCATTACATCTGCCCCTGGTGATGACTACCTGAGTGTGCATATCCGAGCTGTTGGTGACTGGACTAAAGATATAAACAAAGCTTTTAAAGATGTATGTAATGTGTTATATTATGTTACTACTCACTATTAGAAAATTGGGCTATTTTGATCGAATAGACGGTCGCAAAGTTAGCAACTGATTTGTGACTGAAATCATAATAGTGACTAGTAAAAAATTTTCACAAAAATTATTTAACTTGTAAGGTTTTTGTCACCGCATTTTCATTCGTAAATCTGTTGGAAACCTATTTGTGACAAAAAATACGGTTGTAATCGCTCAGTTTCTTTTAAAGTTGGTAATTTAGCGAGTGAGTTGCAACTCAAGTAGATATATCATTTAACCTACGTTTTGGGTCTTTGGTAGAAATATTCATTGAAGGAAGGAAGTGAGAGGTATAGCATTGATTTCAAAGGAGGAGATCCATGGTAAGCGAGTTCGACTATTTCAGTTCTAGTTTTTTTTTTTTTTCTTTTTTTTTTTTTGACGGGATTTCAATTCTAGGTAGATTCAGGTATAAATTTTAAGTGAGAATCATAGAAAAACCAAAATATAAATTAATCTCAATCATGTTTTTTTTTTTTGACGGGGTTTCAATTCTAGCTAGATTCAGGTATATATAAATTTTAAGTGAGAATCATAAGAAAACCAATATATAAATTAATCTCAATCATTAATTAATATTGGTTTTTAGTTATTTTCTTCTATTTCTAAAATCAAAAGCATTAATAGAGTATTACAATTATATGACATTGTTAATTTTGAAAGTGTTATTAAGTCATTTAAAAAATTATTTGTTTTTTTTTTATCTCTACTATCTCTGTCGTAAAGACTTATCAAACATTTAATTTTAAAGCTATCACTTTTTTGGTTATGTATAAACACATGCATATTAATAAATAAATAAATAAAAAGATTCTGGCTATATGAGCATGTACGCAAAAATATTCCAATAACATGCATACATGGATTAAGGTGAAACAACTAAAAAAACACAACTGTTGATGGTCTATAATTAGATATTTGTTTCTATTAAAATAGTACGAGTTCTAAGTTCTACCAAATATTAACATTAGGTATACATGAGATAAAAACATAGATGTACATGTGTGAATTAAAAAAAGAAGAAAACAATTATATATCCAGTTGCTATCCAGTGTACGCACAAAACAATATATATCCAGTTGCTACACTGACTACACACAAAACAATATATAGAAAATAATATATATCCAGTTGCTATCTAGTGTACGCACAAAACAATATATAACCAGTTGCGAGACGGATGGTGCTAACTGTTAAGCAGTCCTTAGGCGGCCGTGTGTGTTTGGTCAAAAATATGTTGAAAATCCATGTTACTATTAATGCATACAATCTTTTAAATTATTTTACTTAATATCTAGATTAATTGCTGTTATAATATTATTTTCCTAATAACAGCTAACCCATTAAATTAAAAAGTTAAAAAGTATCGACAATAGGTGTTTACTTGTCAACTAGCGACACAACAACAATGATAATATAGTAACTTGTTGCGACCTATACACATTTGGACGTGTCTTCCCACTTGAGGGTTTTAAACTTAGAGGTTGTTTGGCAACATCTGAATGGTTAACGTACTGTTGAACAATTAAGTGATAAACCAGTAACATGTCTAAATCATTAAGAGTTTGTATAATGCTTAACTGTTTAGAGGCAAATGTCTGACTAATTCAGATTAGAGGTTTTAACCATTCAGACTCTGTATAAATCATATCCATTCAGAGGCAAATGTCTGAACCATTCAGACATCTGCTCGTGAAACAAACAGTCTGAACCATTAAATGTTGAACCAGTAAGAGGTCTGAACCATTAAAAGTCTCATTAAGAGTTAAACAAACAACCAAACATATTACATATTTCCCCTTTCCATTAAAAACTCTTATTTAATGACTATTTTACCCTTAAGGAACTACTAAATGAATATTTACATATTTCTCATTTTTAATATCATCAATCAATTACATATCTCTCCAATTCATGTAGTATTTTACCAATTTTTCTACTTGCTACTATTCTCAAACAATAGCATAACAATCATACTAAAAATATAAACTTTCAAAAATATAATCCTTACTTCTTGATAATTAAATGAACTTCAGTATTTTTCACAATAGTTTTTCTTAATTTACGAAGACCAAAAAAACATTCAATAAACAACTTGAATATTGAATACGTATTTCCTTGTAAATTTTGCGTTTGGTTTTGAATATGTATCATATATGGATTCCCTATAATCTGAAAACATATCAAGTGATGAAAATAGGTAAATGCAACAACAGAATGAAAAAGAAATTGGGAAACGAAAAGTGAATCGAAAGTAAAGAAAGACGTCTTATTATGTTTGGGATCATTTTGATCAAATTCACCAATGGGGAAGGAATGTCAAATTTATTTTATTTTATTTTATGGATTATGATCTGAACAATAGTGGGCATCGAATATCATACTGAATATTATGGTATGGTACCGACTTTGTTACCACTTTTTTTTTGTTTTTTTTATTATCAAGAACTAAAGATTACATTTTTGAAAGATTGTAATTTTATTATGATTATTATGGTATTATTTGAGAAGAGTAGCAAGTAGAAAAATTGGTAAAATACTACATGAATGAGGGAGATATGTAATTTATTGATCATATTAGAAATGAGAAATATGTAAATATTCATTTAATAGTTCCTTAAGGGTAAAATAGTCATTTAATAAGAGTTTTTAATGAAAAGTGGAAATATGTAATATACATGTGTTAGGGAGGGGAAATATGTAATTGTTTTTTTTTATTTAGGGAAATACGTAATAAGCCAGCTTAGTATGGAGAAATATGTAAAAATCTCTTTAAATAAGTTTGATCAAATTTTTTGACAGCATTCCAAAAGTTTTAATCGACGGTCCATACGGTGCACCAGCAGTGGACTACAAAAAGTACGACGTCGTGTTGCTAGTGGGCTTAGGGATTGGAGCAACCCCAATGATCAGTATTGTGAAAGACATATTGAATAACATGAAAGCCAAAGAAGAAGAAGAAAATTCATTGGAAAATGGTGTCAAATTACAAAAGAATAAATCAGGTTCAAGAAGTACAAAGAACTTTAGAACAATACGGGCTTACTTCTATTGGGTGACTAATCAACAAGGTACGTTTGATTGGTTCAAAGGAGTTATGAATGAGGTTGCTGAGATGGACAAAAATGGTGTTATAGAGATGCATAATTATTGCACAAGTATTTACGAGGAAGGTGATGCAAGATCTACTTTTATTTCTATGCTTCAAGCGATCGGTTATGCTAAAAAAGGTGTTGACGTTGTTTCGGATACTCGTGTTATGTCTCATTTTGGTAAACCTAATTGGCGGGATGTTTACATGCGAATTGCTCAAAATCACACATGTTCCAAAATAGGTCAGTCATACCATCTCATTTTTCTCTTTTTATAGGGATACGAGTTAAGTCGTTTATGAGCTACTTTATACACACTCCTTAAAAGTTCAATTCGAGCCGCACTTAAACTTACTCGAGTTCGAACTCGACCCTACAAATAAGCCCGTTTAATAAAACTGAACCTAAGTTCGAGCTTCACATATCTGGCTCGAATAGGCTTACACGTCTAAATGAACCTATTAATGATCTAACTTTAATTTAATATATATTATATATATATATATATATATATATATATATATTTAGATAATATGTATTATTATTATTACTAATATGGTTGTTGTACATATGATTATAATTCTAAATAAATTCAAAAAAATATATATAAATATAAATAAATAAATTAATATAAAAATGAGTTCGAGCTCTTAAAATAAAAATAGAACGAGCTAGGCTAACCTTTTATGGTCTCAAATCCTGTGTGAATATTTATAACACACGCGCGCAAAGGGCCACACCTCAAACTTGACAAAATAATTCATAATGAACATTAGACTGTGCGCACAAGCTCTCGACGGCGCACCCAGCGCAACGACATCTAATACAAGTACAAATAGTATAGATGGCGGGGGTTGTAGCAAACTAGCTTGCACCAGACACCGTCCAGACATTTTCCATTCCCACGATAGCCAATCGTGCAGGGGACACGAAGTACATCCGGACAGTGACGTGGAACCAGTCAGGTTGCGTTGTTCATTGCTCCACAATCTCTACACACAACTGGTGACAGACTCGACAACAAGGACAACCACCAAGCCACATGGCTCCACTCATCATGCACCAACGTTTTTATATCCTGCAAACACTGACGTTTGTGTTAGAGGAGACAAAGTGGATATTCCATGTAGGAGTCGTCTAGCTCAAGGCCCATTAGCCCATCTCCTTCTCCACGTTATTCGGCTATAAATACCAACCTTCAACCACAAATTTAGGGATCGACTCTCTAACCTTCTTACTCTTAACACACACTCGTTCACTCTTCTTAAACGATACTTATTCTCACACCGGAAGATGGTTACAAGGAGAACCCCCAACCTCTCCTTCTTCTAACGAGTCTTACAGTTCTTTGTTTTGTAGATAACAATCGGATCATCATCGAGGAAAGATTAAGGATTTACCTTTATTTGATGAGACCATTTCTACAAGGATAAATCCCTCGGATTTAGACTTGGTGATTCTTCGTTGACGCCCGCCGTGGGGCTCGCTCAGTAATATCTTTTTGTTATTACCCTCCTCAAAATTCTCAGCAGTTTGATAAATGACATGAACAGTCGCCTCTGGCGCACCGGTATGTCACACCCTGCTAGTTGCGGAAGCGTGTTACGTGTGACTTAAGAAAGGTAATCATTTCATCCAATTGTGTAAACAATATAAATCAACAACGATGCCATATGTATTGATTTGCAACAAAAGTTTACAATGTTGTCCAAAATATAGTTATTGAGTTTCATTACACTTCGAACAAATGATTGTTTTTGTCATGAAAGGCATCGTTGTCATGTCATTCCCATTTCTTGTGGTCCATCACCGGCTTGAGTCTTGTTTCCTAAAATACATGTAATTTTAAAAAGTCAACAAAAGTTGAGCGAGTTCATGTAGTTATTGTTATCATATGAAAGCTCATAAGTGTTATCTTGTAATGAAATCATATTTGTAATCCAGTAATGAAATCATGCTTGTAATCCATTAATCTAATCCGGGTATGTTATTAGCATTCATGGAGTTTAAGGATCTATCAGTGTGTAGCTTGCACCCTAACATATGTGCCATAAATAAGCAACCAACCCGAGACAGCTTTGACATCATAGGGATCACAAAAGCACTCCTAAAGGTAAACCAACCTGGAGTGGAGCGCGCCTCAAGCTCGATAGATCTATACCTTTTGCACCTTGGTCACTAAGTGATTAATGGTTACTAATGTCATCATCCTACTTACGCACATTGATCATGTTATCATCTAAACCCATAGCTAACATACCGTTTGTTATGACATGTATTTCCCCTCGACTGTTTTAAAAGCAAAACATTGAAATCATTGAAAGGAGGGACATGAACTCACAAGTTTGCGTTCCATGTATTGTAATACCGTAAGTGAGCGTCTGTACGCGTGAGTAACCTACATGTGTACTAACTTTATTAGACACTAGGTCTTATCGGACCTCGTACAAGTTGTTCATCTTGAATTCTTATTATGTTCTCACTTGTCGTATTTGGAACAACTTTGTATTTTAGAGTGTTGGTAGTTTGTTCATTCGATGGTTGTATATACTGATTCCGTAAGTGTATACATATATTTTGTATGTATTGAATTATGTGTGAACGGTCTATGCCTTTCACATGTCCTCGTGCTTCGCACGCGTGTCATTGGGTCGAGCCCATGCCATTGGGCTTAACCCATGTTTTCTTGTTATTGGGCCATTGCCCATGTTCTCTTGTTATTGGGCCTTTGCCCATGTTCTCTTGTTATTGGGCCATTGCCCATGTTTTAATGTTATTGGGCCATTGCCTATGTTTTATTGTTATTGGGCCATTACCCATGTTTTAATGTTATTGGGCCATTGCCCATGTTTTATTGTTATTGGGCCATTGCCTATGTTTTATTGTTATCGAGCCATCGCCCATATTTTATTGTTATTGGGCCATGCCCAAGTATTCAAGCAATTAGGCTTAGCCTAAAGATAAATTTACGAGTCCTTAACACTAGTGATCTTGCATTTTTGTAAAATTACTAAGTATGGAATCTCTTTGTGTTCATTCTTTTTATACAAGAACACTTAGTAATTTTATAAGTTTAAACTTTTCAAATTTTGTTATCGGCAATATATATATATCCGTCAGGTGTCTAAAAATATATTATATTTAGAAGCGTCGTCGTAGTCGATTGAGATATATATTTTTGTGTCGTAAGATCACCCAAGTGTCGTAGTAACCCCTTGTGATGGCGATACGCTCGTTTTGTCATCAACGAACGTTATATATTCCTTTATTGACTGATTTGTTTGTACCTCTTATTTGCTCGGTTGAAATATATTTTATTTCTTAGGAATATTTATCCATATCATTTTTGGTTCCGTCGTCTGTATTGTCCGCTCGTCAGTTTAATTCGTTTAGGGATAACATGTAAGTAGATTTCATATACCTATTGCTTAGCATTTCCTTGGTTATATGAGGATATTGTGTATATATATTTATGTGGTATTTATACTTGTTATCTTACGAGTATTTTCTTGGTGTTCTTTATGTATTATTTAGATCATCCTAATATATCTAAATACTACACTTAGCACATAAATATATACACTTTGATGGATTTCCTAAATATATATATATATATATATATAATTTCCCTAAAAATATATATTATAAGTTTCCATTTTTAACTTATAAACCATTATAAGTAATTTAGAAACTTACATAAATGTTTAATACTTAAACTTTTCCCAAAAAGTTTGTTTAACCATGATTAAAATCCTTCAGTGCGATTAACCATTTTAATCACACTTTAACCCCCGTTTAATCATGATTATGATTTTAGAAAATTTCGCCATAGTTTCCCCGAAACTATGAGGTTTACCATGTTTTCAAAACGCGTTTAAATCATCAATTAATTTTCCAAAAATCACCACAAGTAATCAAGTTTCACCAACGTCAATTTACCACCAAAAATCATACTTATTCCTTCAAAGCTTATCATAAGCATTACTTTGGTAAATCTTTCAAGACTTTAAAGTAATCCATAGTTCAAGTTAATTATTTACATAAACTTGACTACACTTGTTAATACACTTTTAAAAATTCCCACATCTTTATGTAAAAATTTCCAAGACTTTTACATAACCCATTTGATAAGTAATATCACATAAACTTGCTTTATGTTAAAAATCAAGGTCATTAGTGTTTTAAAAGCCTTGACACATGATTATTGTAGGTTTAATCTTTGAAGAATCACTAATCAAGTTTACATACAAAATGCTCATAAATTTTGAAGTTGATGATCTTGTGTGATTTAAACATACATATGTTTAAATCACATTTTTAAGTGTATCATGGCAAGATTAACACTACATGATATAAACCACAAGACCATCATAAATCTAGACTTTAAACCACTAATCTTTACAAAATCAACATAATCATCAAGATCACACTAACTAGATACACTAGTCAACACAAATAATCACATAATAAGTCATGATTAGTAGATTATTAAGTTTGAGATTAGGGTTTTTGATTATGTTTTTCTTAATCTTCAAGATAATCAACTTGTACTTCTTAAATCTATACATAATAAGAAGCTTAAAAACGGTAGAAGATCATCTTACAACTTTGCACAAGCCAAATTGGAAGATTAAGAAGAGATTTAAGCTCTAACCAAGCCCCTAATGATCCTCCATGCTTAATCCATGTGTGAATGATCTTGAAATCACTAGAAAAGGTGTAATTTAGGGCGTTCAGGGGCAAAGTTTGATGGGTTCTTATGGGTGTTATGTGTGCCAAAAGTTTAGTCTCCAAGAGGGGGTTTTCTTTGCTTGAAAGATGGTGGATTGATAAAGACTATGATATAAGGTGATATGATGGAAATAATGGCATGTATAAACTAAATCAAGACCATAACCAATATCTTGCAAAATTCAACATGGACATGGTGGGTGGGACCCACCTAGATTTCGGCTAGTGAGGGGGTCTTATATATATATATATATATACATACATATATATATATATAATATTTATAAAAATGGCTAAAAAATATAGATATTTTGGTCATTATATAAAATATGGTGATTAGGGGTTAATTACACCATTACGGGATAATTAGGGATTCGAAATGTTAATCGATATTAACTAGTTCACTAAACTAGTAGAAATTACATTTTGATGCTTTAGATGCTTTCCGTTTGGTCGTCGGCTAGTTAATGACACTTTTGAGTCGTACCGACTGAGTTTTGTCGCAAGTTGTTTTTCCGCCATCAAGCGAAGCATGAAGTGATTTCGAGTCCCAAAATAAGCTTAATTAGTTTGCCATGTCTTATGTTTGGTTGTTTTGGCGTCGAAAATGTTATTTACTAGCTTGTCGGTTCAAAAACGGACAAGTTGTGGAGGTTGTAACGCAGCACCAAAAGCATATGTTTCGAACACCCCATTAATATCCTCATGTTGTTTTCATGTATTTGTTATCGTTTGTCATAATTCTGGAGTCTCGGAAATGCTAAATTAATAGTTCGGATGAGTTAGAATTGTTTTATTTTTAACCGAACGGACAATTTTGTGATTAGGGTGTTGTACCGGAAAGTTATGTATTTTGCAAGATGTGTTTCCACATTAGTGTTTTCATATATATATGGACTCAGTTTTGTTATTCATATGTCATTTTTCATCGTTTCGTTCTGTTTTCACGGTTTTGCTCGCATAAATACTGTAACCGTGAATAGTGCACGCAACACTTTCTACCAACACTTTTAGGACATAGTTTAATTGGTTTCGCAATACGATGAAAACCAACATATGTTTTAGCATTGTTTCCTTGTCCTAACCCTGTTATCTAATATACGACACAGTTACGTAATTTCAATTACGCTAATTGCATGGGATTATATACTAAAAATAGTGATTAGACTGTACGGAATTGCCGGTTATTTGCCATTTGTCACACGGTACACGGACAATTTTAAGTTTCAGACACTCCAACTTGCTTAACATCAGTAGTTACAATGACACCTTGAACAACATCACAGGTTGACGTTCCCATCAACTCATCACCAAGATCCACAAACTCCTTCTCCACCTCACGTTCACCTTGCGCAACTTCCTCTATGTGTTTATCTTTTGTCGGGGTTGTAGAAGGAGGAGGTGGAGGTGCTGGGGGGGGGGGGACATCACTGATTTGGGAAGTCTTGGGGTGACTGATCTTGAATTTAAGTTGGGTAGGGCTGGTAACTGCGCAATCGTATCTTCAACCAGACTCCTTTCCTAAACATCTGTCGGCGTAGAGGTGGGAGTTGCACTGGTATGAGTCCCTCCCGATGTAGCGCTCCTAATGCTCTTACTAACCCTAACATCACCAGTCCTCTCACCTTTTTGCCACTTGCAACACCAAACGCCTCGAATGAGTCAGCAGCGATGGCATAATCATCTGACTAGACCACACGAGCGTGCAACATAACTTTATGCAACCCGACATCAGGAACCACCGCAGTTTTCTCCATTTTCTTCTTGACCGCATTAACACTAACAAGTTTCTTTTTCGGTGCCCGCTCAGACTTGCTGCTATCAGGACCAACACCCAGGTTGCGCAAAGAACCTATACACGAGACACGGTGGGGATGAGTTAGATCTTGTCCAAATGAGGCCATGAACTCCTCACTAGAAAGCATGAAAAAATTTCCCCAGCTAGAGTCATGGCCCTACATGGTTTTAGACTGGAATCCACGCACCAGGTCTCCTAGGGAGAGGCGCAAGCAGCAAAGCAGCATCCGGAAACATCACGTTTTTCTTCACACGCTCATACCAGGTTTGTTCCTCTGGGCCCGCATTTCTAACACTGAAAATTCCTTACCTTTCCTTGAAAGTGACATTAAAAAAACGGACGTTATGCGGACATAATCCAAAAAAGGGTCTTAGCAAGAAACCACAAACAACATAGAACAAATGGCACAGACTTACCCCATATTGCCCTTAGTGTAAATAGGCATTTGGCGGCTATCAGGCTTCCACCGAAGACTCATGCGTGCAGCAACGAGAGTTTTTTCTCCAAAAGCCCGGCTAGGAACGACCGCAACTTCATATACCACTCAGCAGTCTGGGGTATAAGAATATCATCTTTCTCAACCTCTTCCACCCCACGAAAAGTCATCGCCACCGGAATCACCGCGTCTTTGATAAAAAAGAACTTGCCTTTTCCAATTATGAAAGCTCTTCGGAGGAACGGGCAGAAATTTCATCACGCTGCAACGCAAGATAAAGGAATAAAAGCCCATGTTGCAATGCAACTGGTAAAAAGCCCTAAACTGGTCCACCGTAGGTTCAACCCCTTGAGACTAAAGACAAAACTCAAAGTGACGTATGCGAACCATACCCAAAGGAATCAACTGAAAAATGTGAAACTGATAGTGTGATAAGATAGCCCCAAAGATCAAAGTAATGGGTAGCCGGAAGTTACCTTCATGAAAGAAAAATTGGCAAACAACGTGACGAATCCGGGGGAAGGGGGATCAACGACAGTTTGCTCTGGTGCCGGATATTTGGCCCCCCAAACATCGGGGAAATGCAGACTACTCACAATATTGTCAAAAGCGGCCTCATTCCAATTTAACGAAGGCAAACCGCCGGAAACCTTCTCTAGTTTTGGGTTGACGTTCTCGGTTTGGGAAGAAGTTTTTACATAGTGACAGAAACTGCGGGCTATTAAGGGGATGGAAACTAAAAGTTCTGTGGAGAATCCTCAAGAACAACAAGGAAGGAGATGAAGATTGAGAGAAAACGGGAAATGATTCAAAGAAGAAGTGTTTTTCTACAAGCCGTAGATTGTGCAAGCAAGCCCTCGACCATGTAGCAACGACAACTAATACAAGTACAGATGACAGCAGCTTGCAACAGACCCCATGTAGACAATTCCCATGATGGCCAATTGTGTAGGGGACAAAAAGTACATCCGGACAGTGACGTGGAACATCAGGTTGCGCCATTCACTGCTCCATAATCTCCACTCGATGACAGACGCAACAACAAAGAAAACCGCCAAGCCACGTGGCTCCACTAACCATGTGCCAACATCTCCATATTTTTCAAACACTAACGATTGTGTCTGATAATACAAAGGGGATATTGTAAGACCCTTACTATTAATTAACAGTTTCCGTATAGTTTACGAAAATAAATATGTAATTATGATTTACATATACGTTGAAAAATACAGGTAAATTAAAACTTTTACAATTTTAAAATAATAATACATAATGTAATTGAGTTTGTCGTTTTAAAATAACGACGAAACAATGTGCGGAAGCTTCTTTTTCATGTGTTCGGTTCTTGTACGCCACTTGATCTTCATCCGGGTATTCCTGATGTTCACCTAAAATCAAAACCAACTCAAAAGTTTGTTTTGGTAGTTAAATAACAAGTTTAAACAAGTCCGAAATTAAGAATGAATGGAATTTTTTTTACCAGCTCTGAAGTCTGTCGCTGCTGGCGACAGACTTGACCTCGGCCTTCGCGGGGCGCCACAGCCCGTGGGGGGCGCGACAACATACGTCTTCTCCATCGCGGGGTGCGACGGCCACATTTCGAGAGAAAGTTCATTTCTGTTGCTGCATTTGCCCATTTATATTTTCAAAGAATATTTCCAACTTGAAAGTTGCATAACTTTTGATCTATAGGTCCGTTTTGTGTGATTCTTTTTCCTACGCGTCCGTAATCTAATTACAGACCCGTTTATCATATTTGTTTGCATAAAATTATATTTATAAGCTTAAGGCTTATAAATCCATTTTTATGATTATTCGACCCGTTTATGTTAAAATCACACACTTGTTTCTTGTTAATCATAAATCAGACACCAAAGTATTTAACTTAAAATCTTTATTTCAGATTTGTAACTTTTGTGAATTACGCAACCAATACCCAAGCTATGCATGTAATTCGTTTTGACCCGTTTAGAGAATTTAAACTTTTAAGTTTAAATTCCGCTCATTCTTTTCACCCATCATTTTACCTTATCTACTTACATTTCACGACAACTATACTCGTGGTGGATTTAGTATATATGACCAATTTTCCAGGATTCTACACTTCGGTTGGTTGTTTTACGGAAAAGGCCCGTTTATAGGCATTTGACCCAAAAAGGCTTATGTCTAAAATGTATAAAACTTACCAAACATTATTTATGTTGTTAAACAACTTCTGGCCAAATATCATGTCAAATTTCGATAGTTAAGACATCGAAATAATTTCTGCAAGTAACGGAACTGTTGCTGTCAACAACTAATTTATTGACAAAACATCCGCGAGAATCTCGTCGAACAACTTTAAAAATATCTATAAAAATTACTAATCATCCTTTATGTTGTAAAACAACTTCTAGTCAAATATCGTGTCAAAACTCAATGGTTAAGACCTCGAAATAATTTCTGCAACTAGCGAAACTGTTGCTGTCAACAACTAATTTATTGACAAAACATCCGCGAAAACCTCGTCAAACAACTTTATAAAAATCTATAAAAATTAGTAAACATCCTTTATGTTGTAAACCAACTTTTGGTCAAATATTGTGTCAAAACTCGATGGTTAAGACTTCGAAATAATTTCTACAAGTAGCGGAACTGTTGCTGTCAACAACTAATTTATTGACAAAACATCCACGAAAACCTCGTCGAACAACTTTAGAAAAATCTATAAAAATTATTAAACATCCTTTATGTTTTCTATTCTAAGATTTGTAAGATTTACTTACATTTGTCAACACGTGACTAATTTACTATTTTAACCTTTTTTTACAACCATCATGGTTTTCATCACTTTCACATGTTCCGACTCATATTATTCACGTCGGAACATCAAAATTCAATTACGGATTTTTCTCTGTTCATTTTCAATTCACATACTAAGTATTCTATTAGGGGTGTTCAGGATTCGTTTCGAATTCGAAAAATTCGAAATTCGTTTAAATTCGATTCAATTATCAAGAATTCGTTTCGATTATAAGAATTCGAATTCGAATTCGATTCAATTCGAGTCAAGTAAATCGAATACGAATCGAATACGAATTTATAATTTCAAATTCGATTCGATTCGAAATTTGAATAAAAATTATATATTTTTATTTATTATTTTTATTTATAATAAATATATAACTTTTATTAAGCTATGCTATAAACTCTTTTCTAAATTTTTTCCAAGTATTAAAATTACCCATTACTAAACCCATTACATGACCCATAAGTAAAACCTAATTAACAAATCTATCAATAGATTTCTAAACATAAACATATTAACTTATAATGTGGAGTGATTATTCCCGGCTTCTCGTTTTGAATTTTAGACTTGTGGTACTTTATTTGAAACTTTTTAATGTGATAACGTGTTTTATGGCAGCTTTAAAATTTGTATTTCATTTTTATAGTTTTTTACATGTTTTAAAGAATCTGAGTTAAATCGAATTTATTCGAATTCGATTCGAATTCGAAATTTTAATCGAATACGAATCGAATACGAATTGGGTTTTTTATTCGAATACGAATTCGAATCGAATACGAATTCGAATCGAATACGAATTCAAGGAAAAATAAAAATTATTCGAACAATTCGATTCGAATAATTCGAAAATTCGATATTCGATTCGATGAACACCCCTATATTCTATAGAATAAAAAGGGTGTGAGCAGTTACTTACTTCTCATCCAAATTACGCTTTTCTTCTCATAATTGTTTCGTTTGACCCGCTTTCTCCCCAAGCTTCCACCTAGCTTGTTAAGCGCCAAACTATCATTTATCATTCACAAGGTGGTTAGATTAATCATAATTCAATACGATTATTCCACCTTACGCATTTCATATTAAAATTATCATTCATCGTATTGTAGGTTAGTTTGACTTTTTAAAAGTCAAATGCCCATTAGTATATAAAATGCACATTAAGTTCATTAATTAGTTTAGGCATTCACAATTTACCCGATAGGCGTTCTTTTTAAGCTACCATTTTAACTAATCTTTTAACCCGTGTCATTGTATTTCCAACACTTCAACTAGTTCAAGCGATTATCAAAGCTAACTTACTTATTCATTTCACAAGAACTAAGGGTTCTCCTCTATTAGTGAGACCCGTTTCATCATACCACTAGCATTCATTCGAACACCTTATCTAATCAAGTTCTTCATATAAGCTAGTGTATAACACAATTACATACATCTATTTACATGGATGAATTACCGATTTCATCATAACATATAAAAATCTGTTTCAATTCTTGTATGAACATACACTCGACTTATAATTTGTTTAAGTACCTTTCTTCTACTATCCAATATGATGATTCTAACATGATTATATCATAAATTTCATCATATTAGTAAAAACCCACTTATCTAAATGTGGTAATTCATCTAGGCATTCAAATCATGGCCACATGTGTATAATTCACCCTTAGGGTTTTGTTCCTAAGCAAGTACACATCACAATTTAGCCATAACCTCTATGATACACACCTAATTCGCAGATTATGATGTTTCTTCATATTTCACAACTTCACAAATCATCAAAATTCTACATACCTTATGATGCCCAAGCTTAGGTGATCACGAATTTGTGTTCATGCATTTGATTTGGGCTAGATTTGACCTTCAATTTGTTGATTTTGGGTGAACTAGGGTTTGAGCTCTTGTTCTTCCTCCTGATGTTCGATCCACACACACACACACACTATGTGTGTGTTGTGTGTAAAATTTTTGTTTATAAAACACAAGTTTCTTTTGTTACAACTTTGGTCCCTTTTGTTCCAACCTTTTATAAAAGGTTCACTAGTTCTTATTTTTCTTTCTAGTTTTTACTTAATTACTCGTTACTAACTAGGTTAATTATTCCTAGTTAGTTTAATGGGCTTCGGGAGTAATAACCCGTTTTATTTTTTTAAGTCCCGTTAGCTCGGGCTCTTACGAACTTTATTTCTTCAAAAGCATTTATTCCCTTTTATTTAATATTAGATTTATTTCTTTAAATCCTAACATTTACCGGGTAACTTTTAACCGCTAACGGTATTTTACCGGTTCATTAATATTAACGTGGTTTGACTATCAAACCCGTTTTCGGGGTGTTACAAATATTCCTTGTTGGTGACGTCCGGCCCAAGGCTTATCAGCCCATCCCCTTCTCCATACTCTTCATCTACAAATACCAGCTTTCAACCGTAGGTTTAGGGATCAGCTCTCTAATCTCTTACTCTTAACACATTCATTCATTCACTATTCTTAAACGATACTTATTCTCACACCAGATGGTGGTTTTAAAGAGAACCACCAAACTCTCCTCCTTGTAACGAGTCTCAGGGTTCTTTGTTTTGCAGATAACAATCAGATCATCATCAGAGAAAGATTTAGGATTTACCTTTATTTGACGAGATCATTCCTACAACTATAAATCTCTTGGATTTAGACTTGATGTCTCTTTAGGTTGAAAAGTCATAAAGTAATATGCAATGAAAGTTGTTTGGTTACGCTGTTGGGTTCACATGCAAATACACATCTGATCTTTTAATATTGTGAATAAATAATTTGTTAGTCGTCATAAAAACACAATATTATTACAAATTTTAAGTCACATTAATATGATTTCTATATGATTTTTACCCGCATCAAAATATGACTTAGAACATAATTTGATAAAGTTAATTACCTCATAATTTGTTTTATAAGCAACATTAGAAAAAATAAAAGTCAATCAATCGTCTGGCGAACAAATTATAATATCATCTATAGAATGTTCTGTAAAAAATGAGTTGTTTTATTTGGGTCATCTCACGTTTGAGGTTTTCTAACTTTTGTCTAATTAAAATTCACAGGGGTGTTTTATTGTGGAAATATCGGAGGAAAAGAAGAGCTGAAACAATTAGCTTCAGATTTCTCGCACAAAACATTAACCAAGTTTGTGTTTCACAAAGAGAATTTCTAAGAAGTTTTTTATTTTTTTGTGATATGTCCCCTCGTTTATTCTCACCCCTTTATCATGTTGATTTGTTGGTTTGTTGTCATACATATATATATGTACACAGACGCTATAATGCATACGAGGAAGCAAACTTGCCATATCAACCTTTGTAGACGAAAAAACCACTTAGTTTTTAAGCTTCCATATAGACCAACATGAGATTAATATAACTGAATATACCAAATTCTTCTTGACCTCTGATCATTTATTGCCTTCATGAATGAGTAACAGATCTCGAAAATTAAAGGCAAAGATGGGTTGGATAGAGCATCACGATGAAACTCGTTGCTAGACTATTGTAGCGACTAAACAACCTGTAAAAATGTGCTACGATTCCTCAAACTCGTCGTACAAAGGACATATTGCTGAATGCATAGCTAACTCAGATCTTGTTGGAAGGCGATTAAGGGTTGCACGCCATCAAAACACGTTGACTTTTTTGGGCACCCATTTATTTATTAGTTTATAAATTTAATTATGTATACATATTATGTAATTAGCTTAATTATACTTATCATATGTATGTAAATATCGAATAAATGAAGGGATGCAACGGTTGATGGAAGGCACCATTTCAAATGGCGGTTATTCCCGCCAAAAGATAACTACCGGAATCAACCGTCATTCCCAAATGTATATATATGTAGTTACCGGAAAACATGTCCGGTACCAAGATAATTTCTTTTCATTTGAATTGTCCAACAAACTGTTTTTCTTCTTGTTCCTTTCGTTCATACTCTGTTCTTGTATCTAATTCTCATACACAATGCAAACCAATCCGAATATTGTTCATACTTCCGTTGAAATGCAATCGGATGTCCAACAAAGTGGTATCAGAGCCACGTTCAAGAAGGATGTATTCATGCAATCTTCATCAACACTACTCCCATGTGATCACTGCACTGAAAAAAAGATCGAAAACAAAAGAAAGAATCACACGTTAAACTGTGTTATTATTGTCACGAACCCGGACACCGGATCATCTCGTTCAAAGTGAAGGAAAACGACGAAACGACTCAATTAATATGACAAAGCCATAAATACCGGTATTCAGCGATAGGATGCTGAAGACGATTTCCAGCAAGTACAATTTTTAATCATCACTTTGCCGGAAAACTGAATGTGTTTAAACAAATCAAACACATGGTTGGGTAGAAACAAAAACTGGGGAAGATAATTTCTTATTTATCCGGGGTGTAGGAGCCGTAGAAGTAAAATCTGGGAATGAATCCTTACGTATTCAAAGTGTATTCTATACACCCGAATTAGATCGTAATGTATTAAGCATGGATCAATTAGTGTTGCAAGGTTATACGGTTAAGAAAACCAGAGAAAGGTGTAAGATTTATCCCATGTTTAGTGCCCCTGTTTCTAATACAGTGAATGATCTCACCGGATTAACAAAAGAAGAAGAAATAGGAATGAAAAAAAACAAAGGGTAATCAATCATAGTTCCACAAATGAAGAATATAAGGAAGATTATCTGAATTCATATTTCGAAACCTTACACTTATCTTCACTTGAACCCGATTGGAACGTAATGATCATACAAGCCATGGAATTTCATGATTTCTCTAACTGCAAATCACTATTAGAGATGTTAAATGATGGGGAATTCGTGTTTAAGTATAAGCATGAATTAGAGATCAAGTTTGAAGAAATGTTAAAATGGTTTATAAAGGTTAAACTTGGAATCTCAACTTGACTGATTCCACCATTCTCGGCTGATAATAGAAAGGTAGATTTGCTTGATTTATACATGGTTGTGAAACGAGATGGAGGGTACAAGACTGTTACAAACAACAATCTTTGGGAAAGGGTGGCAAAGGATATGGGATATGATTATAATGATGGGGAGTTTATGAGAATTATGTATGCGATGTATCTGGATGTTCTAGTGTATTACTATAAGTTTAAACAGTTCAAGGAAATGTAATGGAAAAGGAGATGATTAAAAGTGATGAAGATCCCTCGATTAATGACCGAGAAAGGAGTAAGAGCGAGGGTAATGTTCAAGAAGAAGAGACACTCCAACACTATGCTCTGTTTTCTGGAAACGATTGGCATGGAATGAAGAAAATGCAGAAGAGGCGTCGGTTCGATTTCAGTCAAGCGGTGAAGGCTGTGGATGAAGCTAAAAGAAGTGTTCTTATGCACTCTTTAAAACATAATCAAGTTTAGGGGAGTGTATTAGTTTATAAACTTAATTATGTATACTTGTTATGTAATTAGCTTAATTATACTTAGCATATGTATGTAAATATCGAATAAATGAAGGGATGTGACGGTTGATGGAAGGCACCGTTTCAAATGGCGGTTATTCCCGCCAAAAGATAACTACCGGAATCAACCGTCATTCCTAAATGTAAATATATGTAGTTACCGACAAACATGTCCGGTACCAAGAAAATTTCTTTTCATTTGAATTGTCCAACAAACTGTTTTTCTTCTTGTTCCTTTCGTTCATACTCTGTTCTTGTATCTAATTCTCGTACACAATGTAAACCAGTCCGAATATTGTTCATACTTCCTCTGAAATGCAATCGGACGTCTAACATTATTCCAGGTATAGACATATCCCTGGGAGATTTTTGATGCTGCTACTAACAAACTTCAAAGGTCCATCTAAATTTTAAAGAAAGAAACTCAAACCTTCTAGGACTGTGATGAAGAGACGAAACTACTCTCCTCCATAGTCAATTGTCTTCCCTCTTGAAACCTCTATACCCACTTTGCAAGGAGGCTCGTATTATAGTCAATGATGGACCCTAAACCCAAACCGCCTACCTTTGTTGGGGGAATGACATCATCCCATTTTACCCAACCCATTTTGTATTTACCCATTGAGCTGCCCCAAAAAAGTTCCTTCGTATTTTTTCTAAGGCGTCAATCACTGTTTGTGGTGCCTTGAATAAGGAAAAGTAATATGTAGGAAAGTTATCCAATACTGACCGAATAAGGATAAGACTTCCCCCTAATGGGCAGATTTGATGCTTTCCTTACAATATCTATAACCGGAGCCCAATTTGAAATATTGTTCATATTCGCGCCAACCCTCACCCCCAAGTAACAAAGTACCATTTTGGCATGACAGAAATAACTACAAAGACCCACTTTGCTTTCCTAAAAAAAATTCATCGATTCTACTGTGGAAATATTTAGAGATTAGTCATTCGTTAATTGTAAAACTAAATCACTTATCATTGATTTCTTGAATTATCTTCTTATTTTGTAAAGTTTAAAGTTAAACTGTTTGAAAAATCGCTACAAACTAGTTCAGCTCTACAAAAGATGTGTCATTTTCTTAGTATGGTATAAATCTTTTTAGTAGTATTTAAAATAAAGCAATATATGGGTGGTAAATATATAGTTTCAGTTCAAGTTTTGTACGTAACTATATTTTATTGTAATTATAGCAATATATGGGTGGTAAATATATAGTTACAGTTCAAGTTTTGTACGTAACTATATTTCATTTTTTATACTTTTAAAATGACGCAACAATATATGCATGTATATAAATATATATAGGGGTAGGATTTAGGAAAAACGCCTAAAAGTGTGAAAACGGTGAGAACGGTTCTGATCCGTCCGATCAAAACAATATATGGTTTAGATTGGCACGGTGACGTTTTCGTAAATAACATCAACTTTCTAAAGTGGACGTGCTTCAGTAAGGGTAAAAATGTAAATATGCATCTACAAAACCCATCAAACGGGACCGAAACATATATACTTCCCAGTGAAACGTCCCCAACTCCTACGAAAAAGGCGAAAAGACTAGAAAACGCGAAACCAAAAATATTATGGCGTCTAAAGATCAAACAAGATCCAGAGGCAAAAAACATAGTGAGTTAACTTTGATTTACATTATGCTAGTTTTATGATGTTTTTGGCGTTCTAATTTTATCAATAAGTGTGCAGTTTCTATGGGTTGGAAGAGGAAGGGTCACCTGCTCCAAAACACCAAAGAACCACCTAGCAAAGAAAGAAGACAACAACAAAACATGGTACATATGGTTACTTTTTATGATGCTTGTTTGTAAAACTCCGTATATCATGTAATATACTTTGATTGTTTGTTACTAAATGCCAATACATGTATCGTTTGTAGAATATTGTTTGATTGTATGGGAACACCATTTTACATATATCATTTGTGTTATTAAACGCCTTGTATCATCTGTGATTGTCTTATTGAACAACGTATATTGTATCATTTGTATAATTAAACGACATGAAAAACTAAAACGCCATGGAAATTACTCATGTTTTATAGGTGAAGAGGGGTTGAGAGTAAGCATAAATGTGCACACCGGAAAGGCCTAAAACGCCAATAAGATGAAGGCCTTATGTCAGGATGTTGAGGTTGAGGAAGATCCATTTCATGAGTTCAGTGGGGCTAGGGTATTGTCAAGAGTAAAACCTACAAACTTGACTACTTGATTTATAAATCTAAATCAAAATCAAAGACAGGCAGTAGAAAACATGGGGTTTGGTGCTACCCTAAGGATGAAAATAGACAGCATACCCACAATGCTTGGGGACTGGTTGGTTGAAAATTATAATGAAAGAACAAACATCCTAAATGTTGGCAACCATACAATACATATCGATGAAGAATAGATAAACTCTTTAACGGGTATACCGAATGGAGACGTGGCCGTGAAGGGGAAAAGAAAGTCAACAACTAATGACCAAGTAGTCGCTGAGTGGAGAGCACAGTTCAAAGGGACTGTCTGAATTAGCAGACCAAGTGTGAAGCTCTACTTTGATGACATCTTGCCTGAAATGGATGGCTTCGGGAGAAACTTCTGCCTAAATTTGTAACGCCCCAAAAATCTGAATGTTAATGTTTGTTGTATGTTATAATGTGACACGTCAGGAAATAAATAACTAGGTTATTTAACCTAGTTAAGGGTATGGTTGAAAGTCTTAAATGATTAAGGTAGTGTCAGTTATGTTTTAAAAGTAAACCCGAGGGGCTAAAATGGAACAAGTGAAAGTTAAGTTATAAGATAACTAAACACACACATAAACACACACATCGTGTGTGTTCGAGAAAGATCAGGAGGCTCCCATGGAGCCTCAAACCCTAAACCTCCTTTAAGCTCAAATTGGAAGGCAAGATGAAGTTGAAATCCATAACCGAGCATGGATTAATGATCACCAACACGAGGGGATCATAAGGTATGTCTTAAATCTAAGATTGGTGATCATGGGTGAAGTGGGTTATGTTCTAATCCGTAAGTTAATATGAAATTGATTATGTACGAGGGTTAGAATCCTCGTGTAGAACATGGGTAATGAATGGTTTGCGTTAATTTGATGTTTAGAGGTGACACCCGTTAGTTAGGGTGAAGATTATGACTAGTAATCACCTCCTATGTTCAAGTCTTGTTGAATGATTGATGTATTATGTGGGTATGATGAATTATTGTTAGATGAAAGTATAGGAATATGATGATGCTATGTTTAATGTTCATTTGGAATGATACATGATGATTAGTAGTTGGTTTTGATGGGTTATGTATGAGTTTAGAAGAATTGTGCATGAAATAGTTGTACGTTATGCTTAAAAAGTAGTACTCACATCAAGTGAATGATGAAATGTATATAGCGTCGTCCGTATAGTTGATTATGATGTTACGGGAATATGATGATAAGTCGATAGTTAAGTATGGTTAATAGTTGACTTTTGAAAGTCAACTAAGTATAAGAAACATGACTTGACTCGTTGTCGTAAATGTATGTTGATGGAAAGTCGTATGGTACATATTATAGCAATCCGTGTTAAATGTAATGACATGATGAGTTGCATGAGTTTAACGTATACGGATATGATTATGTGAAGTCGATTATATGTTTTAATGCTTGTTAGTAATGACTAAGGAAAGTTAAGTGTGAGTTATGCGAATGATATGATGGTTACATGTACAAATGAGTATGCTAATAAGGGCGTGGTTTCGATGAAATGAAAGTATAGGAAACACGTCAAGACGGACTCAAGCTTGAGGTGTTAACGGGTCAAGAAGAGGCAAGGAATCGGATACGAGCACGGACGCATAAGGTAAGTGATTTCCGTAATCACTTCTTAGTACAAGTAAGTAATAAAATGTTGTAATGAATTAAACATGAAGTTTGAGGTCAAAAATGTGTTAAAGTCTTTCGTCGTAAATGATGGGATTAAGGTTGACCAAAATGCCCTTGGTGGGTATTTTGGGGTAAACGAACGTAAAAGTAGCCTAGAAACAAGTTATGCGATTAGTGTGATGTTTTGGACAAGTATGAAAGTGGGAATTACGGTTTGGTTAGTCGTAGACCAATTAATGCACGAATACCCTTAACGGGTCAAAAATAAGCATATGAATAATAAGGTGTTAAGAGGATGCAAGACATCCAAGAATTTGGTAAGTTATGATAGACGTCACTCATATTATTATGTTTATAAGAGGTTTTGGTAAAACGAACAAGTTATGTTGACGTATGCATGAACGGGTCGAAAAGTGGGAAAATGGTAATAAGCCGAAGAGTTAAAAGTCGGAAATTATATAAAGTCGTATGTTGGTTTTAGTTCCCTTAGATGGAGAAGTAAATTACGGACGCGTAGGAAAAAGAATCGGGTAAAACGGACCAATAACGAAGAAGTTATGACCGTTTCCGTGAAACGCGGACGTGCTGAAATCTGCAGCACTGCAGCAACAAACATCCTGTTTGTTTGATGGCGTCGCGCTACGCGACGGGGTGGCTGTTTGTCAAAAGTTGCTTGTTAGCTCCATTTTGTATCGGGAACTCGTTTAAACGCGTTTTAAGTCGCGTATAACTAGTTTAACTCATGTTTTATGACCATTAGGGTAAGCGTATGTGTGAATGTGTAAAGGTGGGATGACATGATCGTGCGTGACGATATAGGTATGTTGGTTCCCCTTGGGATCCCATAGCCAGGTAAGAATCCCACCTTAGGTTCCATTTAGGAACCTTAAAGCAGGATCCCATAGCCCAGGTAAGAATCCCACCTTAGGTTCCATTTAGGAACCTTGAAGCGGGATCCCATAGCCCAGGTAAGAATCCCACCTTAGGTTCCATTTATGAACCTTAAAGTGGGATCCCGTACCCCAAGTAAGAATTATTAATTTAATTCTCATTGGCAATCGCCCTTATGTGGATAAGCAAGTATGTATGTATGTATGAGTATATACGGGGATGTAATGATGTAGGAGTAGATAGTATGTATAAGTAGTCAAGGGAGTATGTACGAAGGTATGCACGTATGTAAGTTGTGAGAAGGTATGGAATAAGTATGTATGCATGTATGTAATTATGTATGTATGTTGGTATGCAAGTATGTTTGTAGGTTTGTATGTAAGTATGTATGTAGGTATGTATGTATGTATGTAGGCATGTAAGGATGTATGTATGTATGTATGAATGGATGTGTTTAGGTATGCACGAACGTATGTATGTAGGTACACAGGGATGTATGTTGCTATGTGTGACCGTAAGTTTACATATAGGTTGTATGAAAGTACGTACGCATGTATTCAATGAAATTGAGCACTAACGATAATAACATCGTGCCTGGTGATGAAGTGTAACGCAGGAATGTCAAAGATGTCTCACTACGGATCTTATGATCAGAAGGAAAGACGGGATGTAACGAGTTAATGAAACGAAAAGTAAACGTGAACAAGTCTTGTATGCTTATGATACGTACTAATGTATGAATTTTATGTGGTGAGCGCAGGTAGTATCAGTCATGAGGATAACCAAGGTTTGGAGTCCGAGGATCGAGTCACAAGACAGATTGTACGGGAATGCTTAAATATGTAATTTAGTGTTGATAAGGCATGTTCTTATATTCTAAAAATGAATTATTAGAATGTCAAGATGTATGTCATGAAAGAAATTTTCAAACTCGAATTTCTGCTGCGTTGTGTTAAGGTTAAATGAATTAGGGTCTTACAAAATTTCCTTGTAGCACAAAATAACAATCTAAAAATTAAAAATGTCTTGTGTTACAGCTTGCCTTTATGAATGATGCTTTCAATAGAAAATGATTGGAATGAAAAGAAGGATACCCGATTGACTGGGTTACAACGAGAACTCTTGACATATTTGAGGGTGCACTGGTTAAAAGGAAATATGGTGGAGAGCCAAAATGCCATGATGGCAAAGAAGTTAAAATGAAAACTATTAAGAAGGCTAAGGAAGCCATACCCAAGACAACAGAAAAAATGCAGGGTGTTGATGAAGAAGATGTTGATGGTGATGATGTTAAGAATGAAGATGAAGATGATGTTGGCAATGTTGATGAGCATGCTGATAATGATGATGAGGAGGTTGATGATGATGATGGTTTTGATCATGATGATCATTATGATTATGCTGAACTCGACCCTGAAGTGCAAAACGCCATCCAATTCAATGATGAGAATGAGAATGATGAGAATGAGAATGATGAGAATGAGAATGATGAGGCTTTCATTCAAAGGATTGTGGCTGAAGATGTAGAAAGCCTGAACAGGATGAAGACCATGGTGCTGGTGAAGAACAACAAAACAATGAAGCTGACGATGTATGTTGCTCGAATAATAAGTTTAACAAAAAACACAAAATGCCATACTTAATCATTTTCCTTTTTTATTTAACAGGCAATGGCTGAGAAGTTGGATGAGGCATACAAAGAATTAGAAGACTGTTACAACAAGATGAGCACATTGTTAAAACAGTCAAAGATTGAATATCCAAACAACTTCTTGGTACACATTAAATACTCACAATGTCTGACATTGTTGGAGAACATGTCAAAATTTGTTGATGAAAACGCCAAAGAAGTGGCAGTTGAGAGAGAAGAAGGTGAAAATGAAGGTGAGGTTGAAAAAGAAGTTAAAGGTGAAAAGGAAGTGGAAGTTGAAGGTGAAAAGGAAGGAGAAGGGGAGGGGGAGATGGCTGGAAAATAAAACGCCATAGAAGTGCAAACAGTTGTTGATGAAAAAAACAAGGAAGTTGAAGGTGAAAAGGAAGTGGAAGTAGAAGTAGAAGGGGAAGGCGAAGGAGAAGGGGAAAGGGAGATGGTTGGAGATCAAAACGCCAAACCCTCAATGAAACGCCCAAAAATCCAAATATTGACCAAAATGTGTGTTTAAATAATTTAACATGATGTTGGTAACTAGGAACAGTTAACCTAGTTAAATGCAATATTAACTTTTAAGAGTAAGGAATAAAGTTATGGAAAATTAGATAATATGGCAAACTAGAGGGACTAAATTGTAACATGGGAAAACACATGTTTTATAAAACAAAAAACAGAACAGACAACACACACATCGTGTGTGTGTTCTAGAATGATCAGGGGAGCTCCAAGGAGCCAAAACCCTAACTCAACCAAAATCATCAAATTGAGGGGCTAATTAGAGCTCAAATTCATGAATGAACGTGAATTAACGATCACTCAAGCTAGGGGATCATGAGGTATGTCTTAAAACTTAGATTGATGGTCTTGTAGGAAGTGGGTTATGTGTTAATTTGCGAATTAGTATGAAATTAAGTATGAATATGTGTTAGCATCATCATGTGGAACATGTTTTATGCATAATTTTGACAAACTTGATGTTTAAATATGAAAACCCACTAGTTGGGTGATGAAGGTGACATGGGGGTTTCACCTTGTCCTAGTCTTGTTCAATTCTTGATGTATTATGTGAATATGAATATGATGAGCTCTTGCTAGATAGGTTGATTATGGTGTGAAGTTAGTTTGGTTTTTTGTTGTGTTGGTAATTGAAAGTGAGAACTTAGAAGATTATGCATTGAATTAGTTGTACATTGTGCTTAGAAAGTAGTATGCACGCCAAGTGTATGATGAAATGTCTAAGTGAAGTTAGAATGCAAAATTGTATGAAATGGCTTGATATATATGAATGAAATATGATAATGATATTGAGATTATGTTAAATAACTATCTTGAATGTGGTTGACAACTGTAGGGTCATAAGAGCTTTGGTTGGTATTGTTTTCGTGGTACATGTGCATTTACCGAATGGAGACGTGGCCGTGAAGGGGAAAAGAAAGTCAACAACTAATGACCAAGTAGTCGCTGAGTGGAGAGCACAGTTCAAAGGGACTGTCTGAATTAGCAGACCAAGTGTGAAGCTCTACTTTGATGACATCTTGCCTGAAATGGATGGCTTCGGGAGAAATTTCTGCCTAAATTTCCTTGTAGCACAAAATAACAATCTAAAAATTAAAAATGTCTTGTGTTACAGCTTGCCTTTATGAATGATGCTTTCAATAGAAAAGGATTGGAATGAAAAGAAGGATACCCGATTGACTGGGTTACAACGAGAACTCTTGACATATTTGAGGGTGCACTGGTTAAAAGGAAATATGGTGGAGAGCCAAAATGCCATGATGGCAAAGAAGTTAAAAAGAAAACTGTTAAGAAGGCTAAGGAAGCCACACCCAAGACAACAGAAAAAATGCAGGGTGTTGATCAAGAAGATGTTGATGGTGATGATGTTAAGAATGAAGATGAAGATGATGTTGGCAATGTTGATGAGCATGCTGATAATGATGATGAGGAGGTTGATGATGATGATGGTTTTGATCATGATAATCATTATGATTATGCTGAACTCGACCCTGAAGTGCAAAACGCCATCAATTCAATGATGAGAATGAGAATGATGAGAATGAGAATGATGAGAATGAGAATGATGAGGCTTTCATTCAAAGGATTGTGGCTGAAGATGTAGAAAGCCTGAACCGGATGAAGACCATGGTGCTGGTGAAGAACAACAAAACAATGAAGCTGACGATGTATGTTGCTCGAATAATAAGTTTAACAAAAAACACAAAATGCCATACTTAATCATTTTCCTTTTTTATTTAACAGGCAATGGCTGAGAAGTTGGATGAGGCATACAAAGAATTAGAAGACTGTTACAACAAGATGAGCACATTGTTAAAACAGTCAAAGATTGAATATCCAAACAGCTTCTTGGTACACATTAAATACTCACAATGTCTGACATTGTTGGAGAACATGTCAAAATTTGTTGATGAAAACGCCAAAGAAGTGGCAGTTGAGAGAGAAGAAGGTGAAAATGAAGGTGAGGTTGAAAAAGAAGTTAAAGGTGAAAAGGAAGTGGAAGTTGAAGGTGAAAAGGAAGGAGAAGGGGAGGGGGAGATGGCTGGAAAATAAAACGCCATAGAAGTGCAAACAGTTGTTGATGAAAAAAACAAGGAAGTTGAAGGTGAAAAGGAAGTGGAAGTAGAAGTAGAAGGGGAAGGCGAAGGAGAAGGGGAAAGGGAGATGGTTGGAGATCAAAACGCCAAACCCTCAATGTAACGCCCAAAAATCCAAATATTGACCAAAATGTGTGTTTAAATAATTTAACATGATGTTGGTAACTAGGAACAGTTAACCTAGTTAAATGCAATATTAACTTTTAAGTGTAAGGAATAAAGTTATGGAAAATTAGATAATATGGCAAACTAGAGGGACTAAATTGTAACATGGGAAAACACATGTTTTATAAAACAAAAAACAGAACAGACAACACACACATCGTGTGTGTGTTCTAGAATGATCAGGGGAGCTCCAAGGAGCCAAAACCCTAACTCAACCAAAATCATCAAATTGAGGGGCTAATTAGAGCTCAAATTCATGAATGAACGTGAATTAACGATCACTTAAGCTAGGGGATCATGAGGTATGTCCTAAAACTTAGATTGATGGTCTTGTAGGAAGTGGGTTATGTGTTAATTTGCGAATTAGTATGAAATTAAGTATGAATATGTGTTAGCATCATCATGTGGAACATGTTTTATGCATAATTTTGACAAACTTGATGTTTAAATATGAAAACCCACTAGTTGGGTGATGAAGGTGACATGGGGGTTTCACCTTGTCCTAGTCTTGTTCAATTCTTGATGTATTATGTGAATATGAATATGATGAGCTCTTGCTAGATAGGTTGATTATGGTGTGAAGTTAGTTTGGTTTTTTGTTGTGTTGGTAATTGAAAGTGAGAACTTAGAAGATTATGCATTGAATTAGTTGTACATTGTGCTTAGAAAGTAGTATGCACGCCAAGTGTATGATGAAATGTCTAAGTGAAGTTAGAATGCAAAATTGTATGAAATGGCTTGATATATACGAATGAAATATGATAATGATATTGAGATTATGTTAAATAACTATCTTGAATGTGGTTGACAACTGTAGGGTCATAAGAGCTTTGGTTGGTATTGTTTTCGTGGTACATGTGCATTTACCGAATGGAGACGTGGCCGTGAAGGGGAAAAGAAAGTCAACAACTAATGACCAAGTAGTCGCTGAGTGGAGAGCACAGTTCAAAGGGACTGTCTGAATTAGCAGACCAAGTGTGAAGCTCTACTTTGATGACATCTTGCCTGAAATGGATGGCTTCGGGAGAAACTTCTGCCTAAATTTCCTTGTAGCACAAAATAACAATCTAAAAATTAAAAATGTCTTGTGTTACAGCTTGCCTTTATGAATGATGCTTTCAATAGAAAAGGATTGGAATGAAAAGAAGGATACCCGATTGACTGGGTTACAACGAGAACTCTTGACATATTTGAGGGTGCACTGGTTAAAAGGAAATATGGTGGAGAGCCAAAATGCCATGATGGCAAAGAAGTTAAAAAGAAAACTATTAAGAAGGCTAAGGAAGCCACACCCAAGACAACAGAAAAAATGCAGGGTGTTGATGAAGAAGATGTTGATGGTGATGATGTTAAGAATGAAGATGAAGATGATGTTGGCAATGTTGATGAGCATGCTGATAATGATGATGAGGAGGTTGATGATGATGATGGTTTTGATCATGATGATCATTATGATTATGCTGAACTCGACCCTGAAGTGCAAAACGCCATCCAATTCAATGATGAGAATGAGAATGATGAGAATGAGAATGATGAGGCTTTCATTCAAAGTATTGTGGCTGAAGATGTAGAAAGCCTGAACAGGATGAAGAGCATGGTGCTGGTGAAGAACAACAAAACAATGAAGCTGACGATGTATGTTGCTCGAATAATAAGTTTAACAAAAAACACAAAATGCCATACTTAATCATTTTCCTTTTTTATTTAACAGGCAATGGCTGAGAAGTTGGATGAGGCATACAAAGAATTAGAAGACTGTTACAACAAGATGAGCACATTGTTAAAACAGTCAAAGATTGAATATCCAAACAGCTTCTTGGTACACATTAAATACTCACAATGTCTGACATTGTTGGAGACCATGTCAAAATTTGTTGATGAAAACGCCAAAGAAGTGGCAGTTGAGAGAGAAGAAGGTGAAAATGAAGGTGAGGTTGAAAAAGAAGTTAAAGGTGAAAAGGAAGTGGAAGTTGAAGGTGAAAAGGAAGGAGAAGGGGAGGGGGAGATGGCTGGAAAATAAAACGCCATAGAAGTGCAAACAGTTGTTGATGAAAAAAACAAGGAAGTTGAAGGTGAAAAGGAAGTGGAAGTAGAAGTAGAAGGGGAAGGCGAAGGAGAAGGGGAAAGGGAGATGGTTGGAGATCAAAACGCCAAACCCTCAATGTAACGCCCAAAAATCCAAATATTGACCAAAATGTGTGTTTAAATAATTTAACATGATGTTGGTAACTAGGAACAGTTAACCTAGTTAAATGCAATATTAACTTTTAAGAGTAAGGAATAAAGTTATGGAAAATTAGATAATATGGCAAACTAGAGGGACTAAATTGTAACATGGGAAAACACATGTTTTATAAAACAAAAAACAGAACAGACAACATGTGACACTCTGGGTTTTCCCGAGCAAATACCTTGTAAAAATTCGTTGCATGTATATATACTATTAAATGAAAGCTGTGTTTATCCTCATGTTCTATGTGTACGTATTATATGTATGTGTGTATATACATAGTGGGCCGAGACCGCAGACACGACTCGAGACCACTTGGTCTCGAGTAAACAGTTGGGCCGCTTGGGCCGCACCCATCCCTTAAACCCATCCGGAACTTATTGGGGTGCACCACCTTTTATATCAACCTAATACCCTCACACACTTCCCTTTACACTCTATCACTTCATCCTCACTCCCTCTCTCTCTAGACAACCCTCACAAAAATCACCTCTTCTCTCTCGGATTCAAACAGGAAGCATCAAGGTATCCGGATCAGCTCGTGATCATCGCATTGGACACTTCTTTCATCGTCTCATACACTCACTCACAACCAAAACAAGTTCCGGTTAGTACCCTATCTCGGTTAGATGATAGAACATATTATAGATTAGCAAAGATGTATGCTTGTTGGATTGCACACATGTGTTATGAAGATAAATGTGTTAAGATGACTAAGTTGTTGATAGATCTTTGTGTTATAGTGATAGTGGGATGATATGCTAGACATGTTCATGCTTCGATAGAAAATTGTTAGTTAAAATGCAAGGTTGATAGGGCCATAAGAGTGTGTATGTGTATGTTTGTAATCCGAGGAATGTATGTTAGATTCAGGAATCGATAATGCTGATTTGAGTATATGCTAGAATAGGATTGTTTGAATAATCATGATTGCATAATGATGAAAACCCTAAAATGATGAACTTGTTGAATATGACATGAATGTTCAAAATATTGTGTGTTTGATCCATATTGGAATAGAATTAGACAATAAAACATGTTGGTTCAAATTAATTGGTTAGTACACATTATCACAAACATGAAATCCTATTGGATAGTACTTCCGGAACAGGTTCTAGAAGGATTCTTGTGCACGTATCCGAGGTTGCGGGTCGAGACACCGGTTGCGACTCGAGAACAACCCGGGACAACTCGAGACTATAACTATCACGACTCGAAACCATACCTAAACAACTCAAAACTGACTTCAGGGACTCGAGACCATCAATGTCTCGACTCGGAGTCTCCTGATTGCGACTCGAGACGGGACTCGAGATCCCTGAGGTTGCGACTCCGACCAGCACTACTCGAGATCATTACGCTACAACCCGAGACCACTTGGTCTCGACTCGAGACCTCCTTGTCTCGAGTGGGCCGCTGATCTCCGTTATTGGGCCGAAGTAAATGGACTGATTATTGTTTGACTGGACTAATGTGGGCTAACTATTTAACTGGATTATGTGATGATCGCTACTATTTCACTGTTACTGTTGGATCAGGCCCAATGACTTAGTGTAGAAATTATTGCTATGAATGCTACGTGTTAGTTATCTGTAGATTATACGTGATTACTTGTACCCCAACTTGACCTATATTGGTAACCATGCTAGGACGTGGTGACCAACGTGATCGACCGGGTAAATAATCTACCGAGCAACCCAAGGTGAGTTCACAACTTAAAGCATGCATTCCCGGTGGATTGGGAAACGGACTTAAAAACAACACTATCCCTTACATGGATACAAACTTACTTTTCTTCCCTTGTTACTGGGATACAAACTTAGTTAATTATTGTTTATACGGTAATGCAACAAGCAACACTAAACGAAACTCTATCACTTAAGTCCTCACTACATAATACCGATTAATCGCCGGGGCCTGACGAACGGGTTATTAGTTGATAGCACTATTTAGGTGTAACCAGCCTCACACCGACCCTTGTTACTGGGAACGGGAGTGAACTAATGTACTCTGGCAAACCGTCAATGATGATAGAACATTGACAAACGGGGCACTGCGGAAACGTACGGTTAAGTAAGTATTCGGTATTGGAAAAATAGTTTAGTCGCTTACTTATGGGGTAGCTCCCCATCGCATGTATAAACAGATTAATTAATTGGTGAAACAAGTTTTTGATAATTAAAACTGGACAACACGTGGACTCGCCAACAATTTTTGTTGATACCCTACTGCATGCTTTGCAGGTACCCAGTGACTCAGGAGCTTGCAACTTGGGAAGTGTAGTGGTCGTCTAAACCCATGTGTTGGGTTCTAAATAATCTTGAACTATGAACTTTGTTTTGAAACTGTCTGGATTATGCTTCCGCTGTTTGTTTAAACTACCAATTGAACCTAAACCTTTAGAACTTTAAAAATATGGTGCTTACTAACTACTATGGTTGGTGAATACTTTTACCATTAATCAACGCTCAGTATAATTGGTGGCTGGATCCTGGTCAGTCACGCCTCCAAGCGGTAGTACTCCGCAAGTAGATTTTTGGGGGTGTGACAGATTGGTATCAGAGCCATTGGTTATAGTGAACTTGGTTTTAAAAAGAATAGTCTTTTTGAGAAAAACCAGACTATAACCCGTGACTCGTGACGACACTACACTCCAAGGGCAAGACTCAACATGTTAGACCTCGTAGCTCGGACTTGTGTTTACTTGCTTATTTATCTTATATTGACTGCTCTACTATACATACTGGTGTGCCTAGTTAGATAGATACACCTCCCACTTCTATCTTATTCTCGATACGTTACGACATCACACTCATACTGTGTTTTCTGGTTATGAAGACAATGAGTGGACGCGGAAGAGGAAGCGTTAACATGACTCAGGCTCAATTCGCTAACTTGCTCAACACGGTGGCTGCAGCTTTCGCAGCTCACCCTGGAGGTCAGCCTGCGCCTGCGCAACCACGTGTTTGTACCTTCAAAACCTTCATGGATGGCAAGCCTCTCCCTTTCAACGGCACCGAGGGTGCCATAGGCCTCCTGCACTGGATTGAAAAGGCCGAAGCTGTCTTTGCTGTCTGCGAGTGTCCCCCTGCTAACTGGGTCAAGTTCGCGACTGGTACGCTTGAAGGAAACGCGCTTTCATGGTGGAAAGCGCAGATTCAGATGCTTGGTCTGGAAACTGCTAATGCTACTGCATGGGAAGATTTCAAAGACATGATCAAAGAGGAGTACTGTCACATGGATGACATCCACAAACTCGAGAACGAGTATTATGCGCTCAAGATGGTTGGATCAGAGATTGAGACCTACACCAAGCAGTCCAACGACTATGCTGCACTTTGCCCAAACATGTCTCAACCTATGTATCGAAGGATCGAATTGTACATCAAAGGCTTGGTCCCAGAAATCCGGAGCCACGTGACCTCAGCCAACCTCAATACCATACAGCCCGTGGTTCGTCTTGCACACAAACTCACCAATCAGGCTGTGGAGGAGGGCAAGTTGCCCCAAAGGATCGGTACTACTGCTGGAACTTCTAGCGATAACAAACGAAAGTGGGATGGAAGTCAGGGAAAGGATGCTAACCCCACTCAGGCCCCAGTTCAGCAGAGGAAGACTGAAAACAACAAAGGTCCTCAGCAACAGGGTGGCTATCGAGGAAACCACCCCAAGTGCAACAAGTGTAATCGTCACCACAATGGGCCATGTGGCAAAGGTCAGTGTCAGCGATGCAACAAAATGGGGCATGAAGCCAAAGACTGTAGGAGCCAGTTCCCAGCTAGGCAGAATCAGCATCAACCACAGCAACAGCCGCAGCAGGGAAACAATCGTGAATGCTACAAATGTGGGGCAATAGGGCATATGCGAAAGGATTGCCCTCAGCTGAACCAGAATCGGAACAACAACAATCAGGGTGCTGGGAACAATAACAACAATGCTGGAAATGGTGCTAGAGGAAGGGCTTTTGTGATTGGAGCTGGAGAAGCAAGGAATGACCCCAACGTTGTGGCGGGTAAGTTCCTACTTAATGATCGTTATGTTTCCATACTATTTGATTCCGGAGCGGATGCTAGTTATGTATCCCTACGTATTAGTAAGAAACTTAAGCTCACTCTTACGCCGCTAAGCTCTAAGCACACCGTTGAAATAGCTAATGGTAGAAACCTCGAGGCCTCACACATAATTCGTAACTGCAAATTAGAGTTGTCTGGTCAGACCTTCTGTATCGATCTCTTCCCCATCATTCTTGGAAGCTTCGACGTCATTGTGGGTATGGATTGGTTATCCAAACATCGAGCTGAAATCCTCTGCCAAGAGAAAGCTATTCGTATTCCCCGTCCCCCTGGCAAACCTCTTATAGTTCAAGGCGACAAGAGCGGAGAAGTCACAGGCATCATTTCTTTCTTAAAGGCCCAGAAGTGTCTACGAAAGGGGCACACCGCTATCTTAGCACTCGTTGCCGACACTCAGAAAATGGAAAACAGGATTGAAGATTTTCCAGTCGTACGCGACTATCCTGAGGTGTTCCCGGAGGAACTACCTGGACTCCCTCCTCATCGTCAGGTCGAATTTCAAATCGAGCTAGCTCCCGGAGCAGCACCTATAGCTCGTGCACCTTATCGTCTAGCTCCCGCAGAACTCAAGGAACTCTCTACTCAACTACAGGAACTTTTGGACAAAGGTTTTATCCGTCCTAGCTCATCACCCTGGGGAGCCCCAGTGCTCTTCGTCAAAAAGAAAGATGGCACATTCCGAATGTGCATTGATTACCGCGAACTGAACAAGGTTACCATCAAGAATCGTTATCCACTTCCCCGTATCGACGACCTGTTCGACCAGCTGCAAGGGTCGAGCTATTATTCCAAGCTCGATCTGCGCTCGGGCTATCACCAACTGAGAGTCCGCGATGAGGACATCTCTAAGACTGCTTTCAGAACCCGCTATGGTCACTACGAATTCCTTGTTATGCCTTTCGGAATGACCAACGCACCCGCAATCTTCATGGATCTCATGAACCGTGTATGCAAACCCTACCTCGACAAGTTCGTAATTGTGTTTATTGACGACATCTTAATCTACTCGAAGAGCCAAGAGGAGCATGAACAACACCTGCGTCTTATTCTCGAACTCCTTCGCAATGAGCAACTATACGCCAAATTCTCGAAATGTGATTTCTGGCTTAGAGAAGTCCATTTCCTTGGACACATCGTCAATCAGGAAGGGATTCATGTCGACCCCGCTAAGGTCGAATCCATTAAGAATTGGCCGGTACCTAAGACTCCGACTGAAGTTCGCCAATTCTTGGGATTGGCAGGATACTATCGAAGATTCATCAAGGGATTTTCTAAGATCGCTCAACCACTTACGACCCTCACTCAGAAGGGTGTTGCTTACAAATGGAGTAATGCTCAGGAATCTGCCTTCCAGGAACTAAAGAAAAATCTTTGTAGTGCTCCTATTCTTTCCTTACCTGAAGGTACCGACGACTTTGTTGTTTACTGCAATGCTTCTATTCAAGGGCTTGGTTGCGTGTTGATGCAACGCGAGAAGGTTATTGCTTACGCTTCGCGACAACTCAAGATCCACGAACGGAACTACACGACGCATGACTTAGAATTTGGAGCTGTGGTCTTCGCGCTCAAGCTTTGGAGACACTACCTGTGCGGCACCAAGTGCACGATTTACACTGATCACAAGAGTCTCCAGCACATAATGGAACAAAAGGAGTTGAATATGCGGCAACGCCGATGGGTCGAACTCCTAAATGACTACGAGTGTGCAATCAAATATCACCCAGGCAAGGCTAATGTGGTAGCCGATGCCCTCAGCAGAAAGGAGACCAAACCCAAGCGTGTTCGTGCCTTACAGCTCACTATCCACTCGAACCTCCCTAATCAGATTCGAAATGCTCAGGTTGAAGCATTGAAAGCCGAGAACATCAGGGCTGAGTCCCTACGAGGATCGAGACAACGATTGGAACAAAAAGAAGACGGTGCTTACTACGTAGCCGGGCGCATATGGGTTCCGCTTTATGGAAATTTACGTGACCTTGTGATGGATGAAGCTCATAAGTCCCGTTACTCAGTACATCCGGGTTCGGATAAGATGTACCACGACTTGAGGACTACCTATTGGTGGCCTGGTATGAAAGCCCACATAGCAACCTATGTCAGAAAATGTTTAACTTGTGCAAGAGTCAAGGCGGAGTATCAGAAACCATCAGGCCTACTCCAACAACCAGAGATCCCACAGTGGAAATGGGAGCAAATTTCCATGGACTTCGTTACCGGCTTGCCTAGGTCTCAACGCGGAAATGACACCATTTGGGTGATAGTAGATCGATTAACTAAATCTGCCCACTTCTTGGCTATTAAAGAGACAGACAAGTTCTCCACCTTAGCAGAGGTGTACTTAAAGGAAGTGGTTTCGAAGCACGGGGTGCCAACCTCTATTATTTCCGATCGAGACGCACGTTTTACTTCTGAGTTATGGCAAGCTATGCACAAATCTTTTGGCTCACGTTTAGACATGAGCACCGCTTATCATCCACAAACGGATGGGCAATCGGAACGCACCATCCAAACCCTCGAAGACATGCTTAGGGCATGTGTGATCGATTTTGGCAAGAATTGGGAGAAGCACCTACCGTTAGTGGAATTCTCCTACAACAACAGCTACCACACCAGCATTCAGGCAGCACCCTTTGAGGCATTGTACGGTCGTAAATGCCGATCGCCTCTCTGCTGGGCGGAGGTTGGCGACAGCCAGATCACAGGCCCGGAGCATGTAGTTGACACTACAGAAAAGATTGCCCAGATTAGGCAACGCATGGCGGCAGCTCGTGACCGTTAGAAGAGATACGCGGATAAGGATAGGAAACCACTAGAGTTCCAGGTTGGTGAACGGGCTCTACTCAAAGTCTCACCCTGGAAGGGTGTGGTTCGATTTGGAAAACGAGGCAAGCTTAACCCACGATATGTCGGACCCTTTGAAGTTACCGAAAAGATCGGTAAGGACGCCTACAGATTGAATCTGCCCGAAGAACTGAGTGCTGTGCACAACGTCTTCCACGTGTCTAATCTGAAGAAGTGTCTGTCAGATGAAACACTCATCATTCCTTTCAAGGAACTTACTATTGATGAACAGCTACACTTCACTGAGGAACCGATTGAGATCACGGATCGTGAGATCAAAACCCTCAAACGTAGCCAGATACCTCTCGTACGAGTCCGTTGGAACTCGCGCCGTGGCCCAGAGTTTACCTGGGAGCGGGAAGACCAGATGAAGCGCAAGTATCCCCAGTTGTTCCCTAATGAAACTCCCAGCACTGAAGCTATAACTGAATTTCGGGACAAAATTTCAAACTAACGGAGGAATGATGTGACATCCCGTTGAAACATTCTCATTTACGCTAGCTTGTCAGTGGCTGCCTTAACTTTCGGGACGAAAGTTCTTAAAACTTGGGGATAATGTGACACTCTGGGTTTTCCCGAGCAAATACCTTGTAAAAATTCGTTGCATGTATATATACTATTAAATGAAAGCTGTGTTTATCCTCATGTTCTATGTGTACGTATTATATGTATGTGTGTATATACATAGTGGGCCGAGACCGCAGACACGACTCGAGACCACTTGGTCTCGAGTAAACAGTTGGGCCGCTTGGGCCGCACCCATCCCTTAAACCCATCCGGAACTTATTGGGGTGCACCACCTTTTATATCAACCTAATACCCTCACACACTTCCCTTTACACTCTATCACTTCATCCTCACTCCCTCTCTCTCTAGACAACCCTCACAAAAATCACCTCTTCTCTCTCGGATTCAAACCGGAAGCATCAAGGTATCCGGATCAGCTCGTGATCATCGCATTGGACACTTCTTTCATCGTCTCATACACTCACTCACAACCAAAACAAGTTCCGGTTAGTACCCTATCTCGGTTAGATGATAGAACATATTATAGATTAGCAAAGATGTATGCTTGTTGGATTGCACACATGTGTTATGAAGATAAATGTGTTAAGATGACTAAGTTGTTGATAGATCTTTGTGTTATAGTGATAGTGGGATGATATGCTAGACATGTTCATGCTTCGATAGAAAATTGTTAGTTAAAATGCAAGGTTGATAGGGCCATAAGAGTGTGTATGTGTATGTTTGTAATCCGAGGAATGTATGTTAGATTCAGGAATCGATAATGCTGATTTGAGTATATGCTAGAATAGGATTGTTTGAATAATCATGATTGCATAATGATGAAAACCCTAAAATGATGAACTTGTTGAATATGACATGAATGTTCAAAATATTGTGTGTTTGATCCATATTGGAATAGAATTAGACAATAAAACATGTTGGTTCAAATTAATTGGTTAGTACACATTATCACAAACATGAAATCCTATTGGATAGTACTTCCGGAACAGGTTCTAGAAGGATTCTTGTGCACGTATCCGAGGTTGCGGGTCGAGACACCGGTTGCGACTCGAGAACAACCCGGGACAACTCGAGACTATAACTATCACGACTCGAAACCATACCTAAACAACTCAAAACTGACTTCAGGGACTCGAGACCATCAATGTCTCGACTCGGAGTCTCCTGATTGCGACTCGAGACGGGACTCGAGATCCCTGAGGTTGCGACTCCGACCAGCACTACTCGAGATCATTACGCTACAACCCGAGACCACTTGGTCTCGACTCGAGACCTCCTTGTCTCGAGTGGGCCGCTGATCTCCGTTATTGGGCCGAAGTAAATGGACTGATTATTGTTTGACTGGACTAATGTGGGCTAACTATTTAACTGGATTATGTGATGATCGCTACTATTTCACTGTTACTGTTGGATCAGGCCCAATGACTTAGTGTAGAAATTATTGCTATGAATGCTACGTGTTAGTTATCTGTAGATTATACGTGATTACTTGTACCCCAACTTGACCTATATTGGTAACCATGCTAGGACGTGGTGACCAACGTGATCGACCGGGTAAATAATCTACCGAGCAACCCAAGGTGAGTTCACAACTTAAAGCATGCATTCCCGGTGGATTGGGAAACGGACTTAAAAACAACACTATCCCTTACAGGGATACAAACTTACTTTTCTTCCCTTGTTACTGGGATACAAACTTAGTTAATTATTGTTTATACGGTAATGCAACAAGCAACACTAAACGAAACTCTATCACTTAAGTCCTCACTACATAATACCGATTAATCGTCGGGGCCTGGCGAACGGGTTATTAGTTGATAGCGCTATTTAGGTGTAACCAGCCTCACACCGACCCTTGTTACTGGGAACGGGAGTGAACTAATGTACTCTGGCAAACCGTCAATGATGATAGAACATTGACAAACGGGGCACTGCGGAAACGTACGGTTAAGTAAGTATTCGGTATTGGAAAAATAGTTTAGTCGCTTACTTATGGGGTAGCTCCCCATCGCATGTATAAACGGATTAATTAACTGGTGAAACAAGTTTTTGATAATTAAAACTGGTCAACACGTGGACTCGCCAACAATTTTTGTTGATACTCTACTGCATGCTTTGCAGGTACCCAGTGACTCAGGAGCTTGCAGCTTGGGAAGTGTAGTGGTCGTCTAAACCCATGTGTTGGGTTCTAAATAATCTTGAACTATGAACTTTGTTTTGAAACTGTCTGGATTATGCTTCCGCTGTTTGTTTAAACTACCAATTGAACCTAAACCTTTAGAACTTTAAAAATATGGTGCTTACTAACTACTATGGTTGGTGAATACTTTTACCATTAATCAACGCTCAGTATAATTGGTGGCTGGATCCTGGTCAGTCACGCCTCCAAACAGAACAGACAACACACACATCGTGTGTGTGTTCTAGAATGATCAGGGGAGCTCCAAGGAGCCAAAACCCTAACTCAACCAAAATCATCAAATTGAGGGGCTAATTAGAGCTCAAATTCATGAATGAACGTGAATTAACGATCACTCAAGCTAGGGGATCATGAGGTATGTCTTAAAACTTAGATTGATGGTCTTGTAGGAAGTGGGTTATGTGTTAATTTGCGAATTAGTATGAAATTAAGTATGAATATGTGTTAGCATCATCATGTGGAACATGTTTTATGCATAATTTTGACAAACTTGATGTTTAAATATGAAAACCCACTAGTTGGGTGATGAAGGTGACATGGGGGTTTCACCTTGTCCTAGTCTTGTTCAATTCTTGATGTATTATGTGAATATGAATATGATGAGCTCTTGCTAGATAGGTTGATTATGGTGTGAAGTTAGTTTGGTTTTTTGTTGTGTTGGTAATTGAAAGTGAGAACTTAGAAGATTATGCATTGAATTAGTTGTACATTGTGCTTAGAAAGTAGTATGCACGCCAAGTGTATGATGAAATGTCTAAGTGAAGTTAGAATGCAAAATTGTATGAAATGGCTTGATATATATGAATGAAATATGATAATGATATTGAGATTATGTTAAATAACTATCTTGAATGTGGTTGACAACTGTAGGGTCATAAGAGCTTTGGTTGGTATTGTTTTCGTGGTACATGTGCATTTATCACAAGGTGATCATGTGGTTGTAAGCACAATTGCATCGTGAGTAGGAGATGTATATAGTGTCAATTGTATAGCCTATTATGATGTTACGGATATATGATGATAAGTCGAAAGTTCATGTGATAAACGGTTGACTTCTGAAAGTCAACTACGCATAAAAAGCATGATTTGACTTGATATCGTAAAGGCCAGGATTATAGGAAGTCATATGGCACATGTGATATCAATATGCATTATATGGAATGACATGATGAATTACATGAGTTTGAAAGGATGTGAATTTGGGTATATGTCTGATGCTTGTTAGAATTGACTAACGAAAGTCAAATGTGAAATATGCAATTGATATGATCGTTAACATGTACAATTAGGTATGCTAATAAGAATGTGATTTTGATGACATGAAAGTATAGGAATCATGTCGAGATGGACTCAAGCACGAAAGGCTAACGGGTCAAGAGGAGGCAAGGAAGCGGATACGAACACGGATGCATAAGGTAAGTGATTTCCGGAATCACTTCTCATTTTGTTCAAGTAAAGTTATGTACTAGTTATATAAGCATGATAATTGAAATCAAGTAAGGTTTTACAAATATAGTTGTGGTGGAAGTTGAATAGATGTCTTAATGTGGAAAATAAGATGTAAGGAAAGGAGAAGCGAGATTTAAGCTTAAATGCTTAAATCCCTTAATGGGTCAAAATATGTATATACATTAAATGGGTTATGGATGTATAAAATCCATAAATGGAACCTTGGATAATAGGAAACAAATATAGTATGACGCTCATGAGTATTTGCAGGAAAACAAGCAAGCTTGTTTGATAAAACATGAACGGGTCGAGTAATTCGTAAATGAATAATAAACCGAAAGCTTATAAGTTTGGGTGATAGGTGAAGATTTTCTGCTGACACCGTATTTCACTGCTTACGTGATGTTTGTCGACGCGAACAACTACGAGGGGTCGCCGACGCCAAGAGGGGCATCGCCAACGCCCTTTGGTGTGCAAATTCTCTGAAAATGTAATTTTTGACCCACCATAAGTTCCATGCCTTCCGTAACTTATCCCGTGACCTTTAAGGAGTCCCGAAATGTATTCCAAACTCATTGTAGAGTGTTTAGGAGATACGATGAGCGTGTACGTAAGTTTAAGAGGGAATGAAATAAGTCTAAAGGCACGTACAAGTAAGGGTATGGATTTACCTACATGTTAGTAATGGAATCCATAGGTAAGCATGCTTAGAAATGAATATGTATGTACGTTAATACGTATGAGACTTATTTATATGAATGTTTTTTATTGGGATATCTTAGTATAATCGTATGAGATTGTAAGTAGTATGCAAGATGCTTGTATGTAGGTAGGTATGTATGTGTGTATGAATATATGTGTGAATGTACGTATGCATAAAGTAGGAATTATCGCTCATAAAGAATGGGGCATATTTGTATGTATACATGGTTTCAATACGTTGAGTATTTACATTACTAATAGTTGTAACACCTCGTAAAAATCACACCCAATTAAGTGTTGACACGTGTATTAAACCCCAATAAAGTCAAACATTGACTATGAGGGACTAATTTTGTGACAGATCAAAAACCTTGATTATGGAAGGACTGGAAGTGTTAACATGCTTAAAATAAGTCTCTGAATAACCTCTCACGGTATTCGTATTCTCATATTAAGCCACATGTTGGATAAGCGAAACAGTTTGCGTATAAATCAAAAGTTTGTGCGTTAAAAGGGGTTAAAAGTGTCAACACGTTAATTCTTACCTCTGAGTGACCTTTAAACGAACCCGAGGCATCGTAATGTTCGATAATACTCTCGGGGATGCCCAATATGGATAACATAGGGCTTTGACGCAATAAAGCGGAAATACGCACAAGTTCGTGCGTTAGAAGGACCAAAAACGTCAACATTTGAAACTACACCTTTGAGCGGCTATTTAAGCAAACTGGAGTGTCTTTTTATTAACTTCGTAAGGCTTTTACGCCATTTTGCGATAATACGCGCAAGATCACAAAATAAAGGGTTAAAAGCGTCAACAAGGCAAAACTTGTGTTTTTGGTTATCATTTAATGAAACCGGACCTAAGGATGTTTGGTTATATCCTAAGGATCATAAAATATAAATTTTATGGGTTAAATGTGCTTAAAATTGAAGTTATGGGGTTTTAAAGGTCCAGGGGTCAAATCTGCCAAGTTTGAAACTTGTTTGGCTGGTCACCATAGTGGTGGCGCTGCGCCACAACAGAAGTACTTTGCCGTCGCGCGACGCGAAGGCCTAAAATGGACAGAATACCTGCACAGGTGCAGGTTTCACCAAGTTCTCTTCTCCAAACCATTTTTGCACTCTCATAACTCAAAACAGGGGACTTTTGATGGTTTTTGAAAACCACTAGACACTTGTATGCTCAAGATTTCACTTGGGGGACACTTGCTTTGATCCTAGAGCATTCAAAAACCTATATAAAGGGGCCATGTTTGGAGCTCATTCCTCACACTTCAAAATTTCTTATACTCTCAAGCTTTGGGGCTTTCAAACCCATTCTCTGGAGCATCCCTACCTTGGAAGGAAGCTCTCTTAGTCTAAATCTTCTTGCTAAGGACCCTTGTAAGTGTTCTTAGCTTCTGTAGTTAAGGTTTTATTAGTTTGAGGATCGAAAGTCAAAGTCATCGTAATGATGATTTGAATTTGTGATTATTCACTAACGGTTCAGCCATTATTCGAATTGAAAGTGGCTATGTGTTGGTAATTATGTAGGTGTTAAACCCTTAAAAGGGCACCTTCTAATTATCACGTTATCTCAGTCAATTGTCAGATCAAACTACTTAACAGAAAAGTCAAACGATCCAGTTTTTGCAAAATAAATCATACCTGATAATATAGAAGCTATAAAATACATTTTGTCACTTAAATAACTTGGTAACTAATATAAGAACATGTTTAGGCATGTTCAACCCGACAACTCTGAGTATTAGGCTCGGTTCGCAACCGAAAGTCGCAAAAGTAGGCTTTTGCTTTGACTTTCAGTTCTGACCCTATTTAGCTTAGTTTAGTTATGCCTTAGGGTTCCTTTAAGACCATATTATATGTTAGTATAACCCTCTGAGGTTATACAACATGGTTCCATGGAAATCCTAGTTCATTGCATGTTTCCGTTAAATGCTTAAAAGTTGACCGTTATGCCCTTTTACCATTAAAACGAGATTTTTGAAAATGTGAGAGGACAAAAACCTTTATTACTGATATTTAAGTATGTCCTAAAAATTTGACATAAGTTTATAGTCTGAAATGAGAGTTATGCTCGATATCGTAAAATAAAGGCTTTTTATTAATTAAATGGCATTTTCGACATAAATCCTATTTAAACCCAATTTTGGCACCAAAATTTATACCCACTGTTATAATATAATATTTTGGGATTTTTAGAAATTTTTGTCAAATTTTATATTGACCGTAACATAGAGTTTTAGCATAAATTCGGTAATTGACGATAAAGTCCTTTTGTTAATAAAATGAGTTTTACACATCATTTTGATACCAAACCTTTTTCTACTAATTAGATACATTAAATAAATTATTTTAAACAAGTTGAGACTGATCAAAACCTCAGATTTCCTTAACCAACCCGAATATCGTTAAATACCGACTTTTACGCTTATTAAGCGCATAGTATGGTTTAAAACCATATTTAACGCTTAAGACTTGTTACCTACTGATTTTAAAAATAAATTATTGTACTTTAATAGTAAGTATAAGTCTTGAACTCAGATTTCCAAATTTGACCTTAAACCATGTGTGAAATGACCAAAATGCCCCTACGGTGCGTAGTTTGGCCATAAATGATTAAACACACATGTGTATGATATCTTGCTGATGTAACTTGATAAAATTAATATTTTTACTGTATAATATAAACCAGAACCTCAGTTTACTATTTAACCTCTTTTATAAACTTTAAAATGACCAAAATACCCCTACGGGGCTTAAATTGGTTTTAAATTCGATTTGGGCATAATGGAAGATATCCTACTCATATCACAACATATTTAAAGCATATTAACTTGTGGAACTTGTACATGACTCATTTGGTTACCCGTTATGCATATACGCGTTCGGTACGGTTTATGTAACTAGTTTGTATAAATTAACCGAAACGGGTCAAACCTTATCATTTTCACTTCAAAATCCAGAATGTATTTAGTTTACACATTTTATACAAGTCTTTATACTTGTTGGGCCTAGATCACATTCTAATCCGGTCTTCGCTTAATCTTGCGTTTCGTACCGTAAACCTCTCTTTGAAACTAACCGGTCTAAGTTACAACTTAAATAAGACCCGTTAGGAATCTAATAGGTTAATAAAACCTTTGTTCCAGATTTAGAGCCCCGGTAGAAGTACTTGCACTAGCTGATTATAATATACGGCTGGGTATAAATTACATTTTAAGCTCAGGTAAATACTTTTAACTTATTTTCCCTTATACGGGCTTGGGATACAGTAATATATTACCGCTTGGTCGGGTGTAGAAACCTTTTAATCGGAGATGATTAAATTGCATAATCCCGTTTTAATCAGTATTGCTTGATAACAAATAACATTGGGGGTTAATGACCGAGTCCTGGATATCCTTGGCTCATTTAAAAAGCGTAAATGGCCACAACTTAAGCACGGTGTGTAGGCATACACCTGTCTGTTGCATATGTAAAAGATATACTCACTCGTGAGGAAACTTCTTGTGAGTTTATATTTGTGGTGTGTCGATTAATCTTGTTCGGTTTTTTAACACCAGCCCTAAATGTTGGACAAACATGTAAATCTGATACAAGATTGTTATTAATATAATTGTCCCAAGTTATAAAAGAATATTTGTGCCTTGTGCATTTAAATCAATTTTCATAAATATTTTCAAAAGAGTCAGTTAATTGGATTTACCAATGTAAACTGACGTATTTTCCAAAAAGATAAAGTGACAGGTACTGTACGTAAATTGGTTGGGAGCTCGGGGCGTTAATAAGGAATCTTGCAAGTTCTAAACGTCTAAAGTCTGTTGAACAATGTTTATATTTCCGTTTTAAGATCTACCTGTGGATCCATATACAACCGTGGTGTAATATTTTATTATACTTTCAAATCGGTTTGTATTATTATTACTTTAGACTTCCGCTATTCATTGAACTGTGATTATTTGACTATGATGATATCAACTACGTCACGATACTCCCCACCGGGCCCATCGGTAATACGTGGAAATATCAGGGTGTGACAGGTTGGTATCAGAGCCAACATTGAGTGAATTAAAGACTAGTCTTTTGTGTTTAATTTCAATGACACAGTAGCACATTCCTTAACTCCCGAGTCTAGACTTGAACTAGGAATGATATCATCCCTATTATATGTATGCATTGTTTTTTATATTTATGATCTCAGGATTGTGTCGCCGAGCAAAGCTGCCATTGGTGGAAACTCTTAAAACCCGAAGTCTAAGAATGTTAAGCTTTGTACCACAGCTCGAATAAGCGTACGACCAGTGTGGAGAAAGGACCTTTTGAACCCATTCCCAAAAAATAAACTAGTGGAACCCATTAACCATATTTCAAATTCTGTACCTGAGACTTTTAAAACTTCAAATGAGAAGCCAACATCGGAGGAGTCCATACCAACTGTCCCTGAAGCTCCCACTCCAAAGATAATACTGATGGACCCAAAAGACCCATATTTCTTACCTCGAAGTCTTGGAATCTCAAACTTGGATTATACCAGTCTTGACTTTATTCATGATCCATATTATTCATTAACCATAGAATCCGTGGATTCCACTTTTGCAAAGATTCCTAATATAGAAGATTTCGACTACCCATAAAAACCTTCAGTATCCGTACCGCACTCAGTGAACCAAGGAGAAAACTTTCAGAATTAAAATGAAGAAGAGACTTCTTTTGTTATATTTCATTCCTATAGTAGTCCCTATAAGGACATATATATCTTCTAAGTCCCTGCGTGGGCGAATTTCTTGTTTAAGAACCGTTTAGGGCAATTATTGTGATTCTTTAGAATTTCTACGGAACGTTTCCTTTTTAAAATTTACTTTGGTAATAAACATATACATATGTATTATGTCCTAAATCAGAACATCATTTCAATTTATGATTGCTCTGCCATTAAATCTCTAAGGAAATCTTAAAGGTATAACCTAGCCTTTATGTCATTTTAGACATGGCTATAATGGTAAAGCCTTTTTAAAATAATAGATCCTTGTTAACACCTAAGAACGTGTTAGCACTCTTGACAAATGTGGTTCGAGAAAATCACAATAGTCATCCTTGTATTGGATTCTTCCAATTTCTTATCTAGCCTAGTGATTTAGAAATCATGGCTCAAATCATCAAATAAAATGATCATATCATAAACATCCATTAGTGATGAAGTGCTACAAAAGACAGTTGTAGTCTTTGACTCCCTGTTAAGAAGGGTAATGAACTATGTTCAAACCTTAATGCCTCGATCCTATAAGATCATGGCTTATAAATTCAAAACTGTCCTCGTGACAAGGCCTTTTGTGCCATTTCAATATCCTTAATAGTTTATAACTTGATTAACTATAATGAAAAGTTTAAAATAAATCTGATTATCAAATTAACCAAATATGGTCTATTTATACCATGGTTAATGAATCATCCAAGATGATGATTCCAAAATAGACTTCTAAGCAAAATTATTGACAATTGTTTTATAGAAAACAAGCTTCAGCATGCCTGAATCAGATGAGGTTAGCAGTCATTCCAATATGAGGAATGACAACACCAGAATGAATATAACGGGTATAGATCTACAAGCAATGATAGACAATGCTGTCACTAGAGCCATGGACAAACAGTTCAAAGAACCAAGTGCTACCCGCTCTAGAACCCAGTCTATACCTTAGTCGAAGCCACCTTCCAAGACTTATACATCTCATATGGATGATTCTCATCATTCGTCGAATCAGAGGAGTGTCCCATTCAAACAAATTGTGCTCAATCAGGAGCCACGTGTTAAGACCTGCTCTTATAAATATTTTGTCTCTTGCAAACCAAGGGACTTTACAGGAGAAAAAGGAGCCATCAATTGCATGCTATGGCTCGATGAGATGGATACTGTAGTAGACATCAGTGGTTGTGCCGAGCAGGATATTGTGAAATTTGTTTCACAATCTTTCAAAGGAGAAGCATTGGCATGGTGGAGATCATTGATCCAAGCCACGGGGAAGATCCCGCTTTATAGCTTATCTTGGGCGCAATTTGTTGCACTGATCAAGGAAAACTTCTGTCCTCAGCATGGGGTAGAAATGATCGAAACAGACTTCTTGAATCTGGTCATGAAGAATTTAGATTGTCAGGCATACGTGACAAGTTTCAACACTATGTCCCGCCTGGTTCCCTATTTAGTCACCCTGAACCTAAACGCATAGCGCGTTTTATTGGAGGCCTAGCACCAGAGATTAAGGGAAATGTTAAAGCATCTAAGCCTACCACATATAGGTCCGTGGTGGACTTATCCTTATCTCTCACTTTAGATGCAATCAGGAATAAGTCTGTTAAGACTTCTAACGAGGAAAAAAGGAAAAGCGAAGAGGAGAACTCTCATCGATCTGACAAGAAGAAAAAGAGAAGTTCTGAGCACAGGAAAGATTCCGAGTTTAGGAAAAACTCGAGTCAGTCTAATAACAAACCCAAATGAAGTAACTGCAGAAAGCGTCATTCCGGAAAATGTACGATCGACCCACGTGCTAAACTATGTGGGATTTGCAAGACCAAGGGTCACAAGACATTAGAATGCAAAGAGTTAAAGAACGCGACTTGTTACAACTATAACAAGGAAGGGCACATCAAAACCAACTGCCCAAAGCTTGCAAAGAAGCCTGAAGAGGCCAAGAAAACAAACGCGCGAGTCTTCTAGATGAATGCCCAGGAGATAGTGCAGAATGATAACGATATAGCAGGTACCCTTCTTATCAATAAGGTTTATGCTAAGAATTTTGTTTGATTCTGGCGCAAATAAGTCTATTGTGGGCAATAAATGTCGTGAGCTATTGAATCTACCTGTTAGAACTCTGGACATAAAACATGAGGCAGAATTGGCCGATGAAACCTTAGAGATTGCTTCAACAATTTTAGATGGATGCTATATATCCATTAGGAATCACTCTTTTCCAATATCCTTATGGCGAGGTTTCAAGCTATCCAAAATAATCAATATGATAAAGACAAATGTGATATTTTGATCCCCTGTCAAAAAGGTGATGGACTAGGTCCAAACCTTAAATGCCATTGATGGTCCTTTTGTGACCGAGGCATACACTTAAGCACGGGGTGTAGGCATACACCTATCTGTTGCGTATGTAAAAGATATACTCACTCGTGAGGAAACTTCCTGTGAGTTTATATTTGTGGTGTGTCGATTAATCTTGTTCGGTTTATTTAACACCGGCCTTAAATGTTGGACAAACATGTAAATCTGATACACGATTGTTATTAATATAATTGTCCCAAGTTATAAAAGAATATTTGTGCCTTATGCATTTAAATCACTTTTCATAAATATTTTCAAAAGAGTTAGTTAATTGTATTTACCAGTGTAAACTGACGTATTTTCCAAAGAGATTAAGTGACAGGTACTGTACGTAAATTGGCTGGGAGCTTGAGGCGTTAATAAGGAATCTTGCAAGTTCTAAACGTCTAAAGTCTGTTGAACAATGTTTATATTTCCATTTTAATATCCGCCTGTGGATCCATATACAACCGAAAGCTTAATATTTTATTATACTTTCGAATCGGTTTGTATTATTATTACTTTAGACTTCCGCTGTGCATTGAACTATGATTATTTTACTATGATGATATCAACTACGTCACGATACGTGGAAATATCGGGGTGTGACAATAGTGTGCCTTGAGAATGAAATGTAATGCATGTATGTTATTGAAGTCTCACCAAGGATTAGAAACCCAAATGAAATGCTTAAACTTAGAAAGATAACAGAATGGAAAGTATACGAGGATAAAACATAGCAATACTTCATAATTATGAATCTTGTTTATATATAATGTGTGCTAATGTTACGAATGTATGTGGTGAGTGCAAGTTGTAAAGAATTATGGATCAACATTATAAAGGGTAAGTGATTGAAGATCGAGTGAAGGAGACATGGATTGTACGGAATGGGTGGTCATGTATTTTGTATTAGTATGTAATGATCGATACGTTAATGATAGATAAACGAGGTAGTTCCTTACATAAAGATGTTTTTAAATGATTTCCAAGTATAAAGGAACATTTTAAAAAGAAATTTTATGGTACGTATTTCCGCTGAGTCTTTTCGATCAAAACGTGTTCGGGTCTTACAAGTTAGTATCAGAGCCCTAGTTTGAGAGAAATCAAGTACGAGGAGGTAAGTCCTTGATCTCAAACTCGTGTGCTCTTGTGAAAAGGAACCCGTACAATCGAAGACTCGATCAAGATCCAAAGGTAGAAGTGAATGTAAGTATGTACTTATGTATGCATATAAAGAAGCTAACTGTATTGTGTATGTAAGTTAAACTTAAGTGTTTGAGAAGGATGATTCGAGGATGCGGATTAGGATGAACTCCAAGCATGGAATTAGATAGATGGACCCCAGGTACACAACATTAATATATATGGGTACCAGTGTTAATGGAAAAAGGAAGAATCTCCTTGGGGAGGGTAAATATTAAACAAAAGACAATGACATTGTCTTGGTAAAGTTTTGAAGATGTTGCACAAAACCGAAACCCACTTCTTCGGACATAAGGTGATGATTACATGAAGGCACGAAACTAGTATGTGGATTGCGTACCTGGCCAGTACGCAAGAAGCATATGACGTTCATGAGACTGTGTTAATTATCGCAGGTATGTCCGGTAGAATTGGGTAGTAGGTGGACGTGCGGGTGAAATGAGTAGTTAGACTCTCAGGAAATTGAGAGTACTATGTAAGAAAGGAAAGCATGAATGAAAGGTTTAAACCCGTAGTTGATGTACGGGTCAAACTTGTAAGAATGAAAAGTATGAATGATATGTTTGAATCCGCGAGACGGATTCAAAATATAGAAGGAATGAAAGGTATGCATGATATGTTTGAATCCGCGAGACGGATTCAAAATATAGAAGGAATCTGCGAGACGGATTTAAAACATAAAATGGATGAAATTAACCTATATAAAAATGTGTTGACAGGGACCATGATGGAGTTAAACGGGTCATGTGGGTAAGTATAAAGTAAATCGCGATAGTATAACTATAGAATGATCGTAATGAGCAACCAAACATAAATTTTTTATAGAAAGAAAGAATATTAAAAATCAACTCATGAGAGTTGGGACGAACAACAAGCTACGGCCCAGATGCATGGCTCAAGTATGGATGGGAAAGTAAAGTGTTGCAAGAAATGCTAAAAAAATGGTATGATGTTTTTGTAAGCATGTTTATTGAGGAGGTAAGTACAACACATACCCCGAAATATGTAAACAATAAATAATAAATGGCAGTTTGACCTTATCAAACTGTAGAAGTCAGTAAATAATAATTTACAAATTTTGAAAGTATTATGCAAGGAATTTAATGCGTAATGTAGGATACCCGTTAGTAAGGAATTTGCGAGAGAACATGGGTGAATAACCGAATGGAAAGGGTATGTAAAGAATTGTTAAATATTGACCTGTTATGAACGAGCCGAATAAAGGAAAATAAGATGTTAAAGAATGGTGATGTATTGACCCGTTAAGAATGGGTCAGACGAACAAATGTCTTAAAAGAATCTAGAAATGGCTAGCATGTAAACAAGATGATTTGATAAACACCATACTTGAAGGAATGTGAATGAAATGTACAAATCCTTAATTTTATAAATAAGAATGGTAGAACTCTCGGTGTGTTAAAGCTAGTAGCGTCGGGAAAGGATCTGCACGAGCGGAAGCTCATTACATGGATGAATGAAATCTGGCCTAGTACGGCGAGTACTCGTGAAGAAGCAGGTCGATCTGGTTTACGGATCATTGATTTATGCAAAGAAATCAAGGTTAGTAAAATGTTTAACTCATGTTGGATAGGTAGGGATTGGTAGATTGAAAATGACCTACGAAATGAATGATAGGTATGGTATGGTATGGGATGTTTGACCTTTTAATAGTTGACATAAGAAGGAAATTATGTCATTAAAAAGGAAATCTCAAAAGTCATGAATGAAAGTTTCGGGTATTTATTAAACTCTCGTATGAGGAACTTACATGACATATTTACTTATGTAGAATAAGTAGTGCATGAAGTGAGAGTAAATAGTAATGTGGTATGAATGAGATGAGTTGAGGCTAATGTAAAGGTATGCATGGTATGAGTAACTATAGTAATCGTGGAATGATGTTTTATCCTTGTATTAAGTACAAAAAGTAAGTATGAAGAGGGTAGCTTTGTTTATAGTATGTGTATGATGATACGTTGATCACTTATATGAATGTGAAAGTAAATAGAAGGAATGTTATTAATGGGATGTTGGGATTTGTTTCAAGTAAACAAAATGATATATTGTGTATGATCTATGAGTAGAATGAAATAAATTGAGTAAATTGAATAAATTGATCTATTACGATTAGTATATGTATAAATGCATCATGTTTAATTCGAAAGATAGAAACAAGCCGTAAACTTCGGCTTGTACGAGCATTAGAATGAAGAATGAACCGCTAGTGATGAAGTGCGTTAGAAACTAGCACTATTTAGTGAAAGCAACACTAATAATAACTCTGGGTCGGGTTCTTAGAGTTAGAAGATCGTCATCGAGACGGGCTCGAGGTCATGTTGATGGGGCAGAAAGAAAAGATGATTAATGTTATATGGAAATGAACAAGGTTTTGGGGACGAAACCTCTTTTAAGGGGGGTAGACTTGTAACGCCCCAAAATCCAAATATTGACCAAAATGTGTGTTTAAATAATTTAACATGATGTTGGTAACTAGGAACAATTAACCTAGTTAAATGCAATATTAACTTTTAAGAGTAAGGAATAAAGTTATGGAAAATGAGATAAGATGGCAAACTAGAGGGACTAAATTGTAACATGGGAAAACACATGTTTTATAAAACAAAAAAACAGAACAGACAACACACACATCGTGTGTGTGTTCTGGAATGATCAGGGGAGCTCCAAAGAGCCAAAATCATCAAATTGAGGGGCTAATTGGAGCTCAAATTCATGAATGAACATGAATTAACGATCACTCAAGCTAGGGGATCATGAGGTATGTCTTAAAACTTAGATTTGTGATCTTGTATGAGGTGGGTTATGTGTTAATCCACGAACTAGTATGAAATTAAGTATGAATATGTGTTAGCATCATCATGTGGAACATGTGTTATGCATAATTTTGACAAACTTGATGTTTAAAGATGAAAACCCACTAGTTGGATGATGAAGGTGACATGGGGGTTTCACCATGTCCTAGTCTTGTTCAATTCTTAATGTATTATGTGAATATGATGAGCTCTTGCAAGATAGGTTGATTATGGTGTGAAGTTAGTTTGGTGTTTTGTTGTGTTGGTAATTGAAAGTGAGAACTTAGCAGATTATGCATGAATTAGTTGTACATTGTGCTTAGAAAGTAGTATGCACACCAAGTGTATGATGAAATGTCTAAGTGAAGTTAGAATATGAAATTTTATGAAACGGCTTGATATATATGAATGAAATATGATAATGATGCTGAGATTATGTTAAATTACTAGCTTGAATGTGGTTGACAGCTGTAGGGTCATAAGAGCTTTGGTTGGTATTGTTTTCGTGGTACATGTGCATATATCACTAGGTGATCATGTGGTTGTAAGCACATTTGCATTGTGAGTAGGAGATGGATATATGAGGATAAGTCGAAAGTTCATGTGATAAACGGTTGACTTCTGAAAGTCAACTACGCTTAAAAAGCATGATTTGACTTGTTGTCGTAATGGTAGGATTATAGGATGTCGTATGTTACATGTGATATCAATACGCATTATATGGAATGACATGATGAATTACATGAGTTTGAAAGGATGTGAATTCGGGTATATGTCTTATGCTTGTTAGAATTGACTAACGAAAGTCAAATGTGAAATATGGAATTGATATGATCGTTAACATGTACAATTGTGTATGCTAATAAGAATGTGATTTCGATGACATGAAAGTATAGGAATCATGTCGAGATGGACTCAAGCACGAAAGGCTAACGGGTCAAGAGGAGGCAAGGAAGCGGATACGAACACGGGTGCATAAGGTAAGTGATTTCCGGAATCACTTCTCATTTTGTTCAAGTAAAGTTATGTACTAGTTATATAAGCATGATAATTGAAATCAAGTAAGGTTTTTACAAATATAGTTGTGGTGGAAGTTGGATAGATGTCTTAATGTGGAAAATAAGATGTAAGGAAAGGAGAAGCGAGATTTAAGCTTAAATGCTTAAATCCCTTAATGGGTCAAAATATGTATATACATTAAATGGGTTATGGATGTATAAAATCCATAAATGGAACCTTGGATAACAGGAAACAAATATAGTATGACGCTCATGAGTATTTGCAGGCAAACAAGCAAGCTTGTTTAATAAAACATGAACGGGTCGAGTAATTCGTAAATGAATAATAAGCCAAAATCTTATAAGTTAAGAATTTCCTTAACCCGGATGTTGGATTTCAAGTTCACATGAGAGAATATCAAATTACGATCATGTGTGAAGAAACGGGAGGTTAAACAGGTAAACGGTTTAAAAGTTATGCAAGTTTTAGCGTTAACGGACGACGGAACAAAACAGTAGGAAAATGGGTGACAGAGGGGGTGTCGATGATGCCAAGAGGGGCGTCGCCGACACCAAGTTTGGTGAAGATTTTCAGCTGACGCCCTATTTCACTACTTACGCTATGTTTGTCGACGCGAAGAACTAAGAGGCGTAGCTGACGCCAAGAGGGGCGTCGCCGACGCCCTTTGGTGTGCAAATTCGCTGAAAATGTAATTTTTGACCCACCATGAGTTTCGTGCCTTCTGTAACTTATCATGTGACCTTTAGGGAGTCCCCAAATGTATTCCAAACTCATTGTAGAGTGTTTAGGAGATACGATGAGCGTGTACGTAAGTTTAAGAGGGAATGAAATAAGTCTAAAGGCACGTACAAGTATGGGCATGGATTTACCTACATGTTAGTGATGGAATCCATAGGTAAGCATGCTTAGAAATGAATACGTACATAGGTTAATACGTATGAGACTTATTTATATGAATGTTTTTTATTGGGATATGTTAGTATAATCGTATGAGATTGTAAGTAGTATGCAAGATGCTAGTATGTATGTATGTGTGTGTATGTATCTGTGTATGAATATATGTGAGAATGTACGTATGCATGAAGTAGGAATTATCGCTCATAAAGAATGGGGCATATATGTATGTATACATGGTTTCGATACGTTGAGTATTTACGTTACTAATAGTGTGCCTTGAGAATGAAATGTAATGCAGGTACATTATTGAAGTCTCACCAAGGATTAGACACCCAAATGAATTGCTTAAACTTAGAAAGATAACGGAATGGAAAGTATACGAGGATAGAATGCAGCGATACTCCATAGTTATGGATCTTGTTTATATATAATGTGTGCTAATGTTACAAATGTATGTGGTGAGTGCAGTTTGTACAGAATTATGAATCAACATTATAAAAGCAAGTGATTGAAGATCGAGTGAAGGAGAGATGGATTGTACGGAACGGGTGGTCAAGTATTTTGTATTAGTATGTAACGATCAATACGTTAATGATACATAAAGTTATTATTACTTAAACATCAAAACACACACGAAAGAGGCAAGTGTACCTCGTCATATATGTAGTAAAATATCGGTAAGAACCAAGTATCGATCCAAGGAAATGGGCGGAGAAATAATACTAGACCTTTGTCACTAAACTACCGGTAAAAACATAAGTTTTGTGATTTTTAAATAACTAAAGTAAGCATAAGCAAAAACATATAAAAACATAATAGACTTCAAATAAGAAAATATATAGATAGCCTTGCTTAATACACAACCAAAGCATGTCAACTAAGTCGGTTTTGGCACTAGAAGCATTTGATCAATTCTCCAATTTCAAGACAATTAGTATCCTTTTCGGGAATCCTAACATGACAATCATTCGGAAAGTTAAAACGATAAACACACTTTAACCACCTAAAATTGTTCTTTAACGTGCAATTGATAAATGTCTATAAAAATCTCTTAAAAATGAGTTAGTCATCCGTTAGGAGTTTTCTAACCGCACTTAATCAAGGAAAGCGATACCGATAAACACAATGCAACCACCAAGACAAGCATAAACTAGATTAAATCACAACCGAGTTCATTTTACAAATCTTGCACAATAATTCACCAAGATAGCAATTTTGGCCTAAACTACTAACTAAGCTAACAAATCATGGCAATAATTTATAACGACACCATCTAACCCGTTAAGGTCCTTACGTGACGGCAAGCTCTCTTGATTAACAATAATTACATTTTATTAAATCACTAACCATTTCTAGTATCATGATGCACACATTTAAACCAAGCTAAACTAGTTAACCAAGTTTAAAGTTTAATAATACAAGATTAATTAAGCTTTATTTTTCAACTATCTTAACTAACCAAATACCAATAATCCAACATAATTACTAATAACCAAGAAATCAATATCAATAACAAGGTTGCAAACTAATCATCAAAGATTAACATAGAAAATACTTCAAAATGTCATTACAAACAAAGATTAACATACTAATGGTTATAATCAAGCAAGCGATTGTTGTGTTTTTGCCCAAAGGCTACAATAATACATAAACATTAATCTAAATGCTTGAAAGATTAACAAAATCATGGAAAGATTAAAAAACCAAACCATAAACAAGCATAAGATTAAGAATCCGGATAGTAATCGAGCTAAACGGGATAATGTGGCTTGAATCCGGGTGAAAGCTAACGCCTCCGGAGCCTGAAAATCGCCTGAATTGCTCTCCAAAATTCCAGAGTTCCGAGCAGAATGTTTCTACAAGTTTTTATAATTTTCGGTCTCGCACAGTCGTGCGAGCTGTCGCACGACCGTGCACTTTTTGCATTATTGAAGTTACTGTGCACCATACTGCATGACGTCATCAGATCTTGACCAGATTCGATCTCGCACGGGCGTGCCATGGGGTGCACGGGCGTGCATCACCGAGCTGGGGCTGGTCATCGCATCCGCACTGGGGTGCGTTCAGTCGCACGGGGGTGCATTCCCAGGATTTCGTTGCACTCCTGATCGCACTGGGTGTGCAACGCCGAGCTGAGCTTTGTTGTCCCATCCGCACGGGGGTGCCACCAGTCGCACGGGGGTGCGTTCAGTCGCACGGGGGTGCGATGCTGAGCTGAGCTTTGTTGTCGCATCCGCACGGGGGTGCCACCAGTCGTACGGGGGTGCGACTTGCCCCGGTCAGAATTTTCCACAGAATGTTCGCAGTTCAGCCGTTTCGCCCAGAAAATCCTCGTTTTCACTATCATCTTGTCTGGTATGCAGTTTTAGGCCTGTAAACAAAAGTATACCTGATTAAGTATCTGAATAACGGTTTTATGGTCGAAAATGCATAAAATGGGGATAAAATGGGGGACTAAAATATGTATAAATTGGTGAATATCAAATCTCCCCACACTTGAACCTTGCTTGTCCTTAAGCAAGCTAAACTAAAATGAGAAAAAAAAAACAAGAATCTAACAAGAACGAGTATTTACAAACTATTTTATTGAAACAACTATAAACGGTTAGCCGGTTTTTCGAAAGACAACATCAAATGAATCAAACCCAACAAGCATATGCAAATATGTGGCGATAACCAAAAAGCCGTGACTTCACTTTCAATTGACTTAACATGCTAATCTTCACACAACTCACAATGTTCACACACACTCGGTTTTATTTATGAAACATACATAAAATGTGTATGTGCAAACACTCAATGCCTCGTCAATGAAATGTGTAATATCATAAGCTTGTCATAAGATCTCGTATCCACCAACTAACATGCGAAAACGTGCAAATCAAGAGGTCTTTACGGGGTTGTAACGTTAGGCTTGGGCGAAGGGTGTGGAAATGGATATTTAAAGTGGCGAAATGGTTAAAACTCGGTTCTAGCGTTTAACTAGCGTAAAACAATACAACTCTACATACTAATGCCTTCAAAAGGCGACTTTTGCGATATCAAGCGCATCAACGAAATTTCATCAATTTAGCATTCAAAATTGCTCGCTTTTTGTCGACTTCACCCTATTTTAGGGTGTTTTATTTTCTTTTTTCTTTTTTTTTTCAACTCATGGATTTATACAATGAAACATAAACAATAACAAGCGCTAGTTAAATGATTATTTTGACCGAGTTTCAACACTAAAAGGTTTAAAACATAAAAAGGCTAAATTTGGCTAAGTGGGCGATTATGTTGGGTAAACAAAGGTAAACGGGAAGGCTCGACATGGTTAATCCTAAAGGGTAGAGTAAGGTTTACGGGAAACACAACACAAAGAACAAGGTTAACAATAAAAGGGGTAATCTAAGTGCCTCTATCACTTCTACACAATTCCGCAAGTTCATGGTCTTAACAAGCATACTAGTGACAAGTTCTAAATTACACATAACATCAGGCTCACTCCTATATCCTAAATGAACAAATATATAACAATTTCAAGGCTCAAATATGCTCACGTAACGGAAGGAATGGGTAAAAGTGTGAAAACTATCATGCAAGTCTTTCTTTGTTTGTCACGCTTTTCGGTTTTCTCTTTTTATTCAAAATTCATTTTGCTTGTCGAGTTTTTATCATGTCCGAAGTTTTCTAAAACACAACCAACTGGTTTATTTGCTAAAAAATATATACAAAATACAGATATTTTTTATTTAATTTTCTGATTTTTTTTAGGACAAACAAAGTTAACAAGTTAAACCCCTCCCCACACTTGAACTTCGCATTGTCCCCAATGCGAAACCCGAAATATAGAGAAAAAGGAGAATAACACTCCCCTGAAGATGATTTAGATGAAACGAGTCTCCGAAGCTGCTTCTGTGGTGTGCTCCGGTCCAAGATTTGCTTCTAAAATCTGTAATGATGTCACAAAGCAAAGCAAAGCAAAGCAAAACAAAACACAAGGGAGAATCTAGTCGCAACATAAACTATGATCTAGATAATTCGCATCATTCTTGCAAGGATTAGGGTTTCGTTTATATTTATGAAGAGAACCCTAAAATCCTCGAAAAAATATAAAATGCCTAGGCCTAGAATGGAAGAAACAGAAAAAAAGACAAGAAAGAACGTACCGTGCGAAGTAGGGTGCGAAATCGTGCGAAGAACCGTGCGATTTGAAGTGATATTCGCTCTGGAACGGCCGCAGATGGTTAGGGTTCGCGAATGAAAGGAAAAGAAGCAGGTGGGGGTTTTTATAATGTGCAAAAGACCAAACTGCCCCTGCCTCTATCACGGTCGTGCGACAGCTCGCACGGTCGTGCGTCACCTACATTTTTCAAACCTTGCATATTGTTCTCGGAGATGCATCGGGGTTGCGACTCACCGTGCCGGCCAGCTCGAAAACGCACGGTCGTGCGATTCGTGGCATGGTCGTTCAACAGTTGCAGATCAGAATTTTCTGCAGAAGCCATTTCCAGCAACTGTTTTGGCCGTTTTTCGCCATTTTTTTTTCAACACGCCAACTGTTTTAACAATATTGCAACATAGAACCTTCGCCCGGCACGTATGAAAAGTAAACAAACTAACGGAAACTACCTAACATACCTAAATTACGCTAAAACAAGAAAAACACCTAAAAAAGACAATTTTACCCTTATAGCGCCAAAGACGCTCTTGCTACATTTTTATTCCGCGAGTCAGTAGCGTAGACTCATGCTAAATTTTTGTCGGCGAGTCGATAGCAAGACTCATGCTAAATTTTTGTTGGCGAGTCGATAGCAAGACTCATGCTAAATTTTTGTCGGCGAGTCGATAGCAAGACTCATGTCCCCACACTTATGATATGTGCAGGGCGTGGAGTTCAATAACCTCCACCGCCGACTCGATCGGCCCGGTAACATAAAGCTTCAAGCGGTGCCCATTCACTTTGAAAATAACGCCGTCCGCGTTCTCTATTGCAACAGTCCCATAAGAAAATACCACTTTTACTGTGAATGGTCCTGTCCAACGTGAATGAGGTTTTCCTGGAAAAAGGCGCAACCAATTTTTTTTTTGTTTGCTGAAATGGTACAGAATATTTGTAAAAGTGGGCTAAAAATTTTATAACAAATCATAAATGGGCCCAAAATTTTATAGAAACCAAAACAAGCGAAATAATCGAATCGGCTAGTGTAAAGATGATTTTTCAAAGCCGAAAACTCAAACAATAAATGAATAAATGAATCCGAACTCGAACAAATAAATGGAACAAAAATTTACAAGTGTACAAAACAATCAAGAACACGAATAAATTGAATTAAAACAAGAAATATTAACAAATAAATAATCAAGAAATTATACACAAATATTAACAAGTATATACACCGATAACACAATGACTCGGGTCGTTCCTAAAACTCGCCACTTCCCCGGCAACGGCGCCAAAAACTTGACGTGTGCGTATATATACATAATATTGCAATGAAATTACATACGATTTGGTTTTAAATTTATAAAAGTGATTATTACTTTAACATCAAAACACACACGAAAGAGGCAAGTGTACCCCGTCATATATGTAGTAAAGTATCGGTAAGAACCAAGTATCGATCCAAGGAAATGGGCGGAGAAATAATACTAGACCTTTGTCACTAAACTACCGGTAAAAACATAAGTTTTGTGATTTTTAAATAACTAAAGTAAGCGTAAGCAAAAACATATAAAAACATAATAGACTTCAAATAAGAAAATAGATCGATAGCCTTGCTTAATACACAACCAAAGCATGTCAACTAAGTCGGTTTTGGCACTAGAAGCATTTGATCAATTCTCCAATTTCAAGACAATTAGTATCCCTTTCGGGAATCCTAACATGACAATCATTCGGAAAGTTAAAACGATAAACACACTTTAACCACCTAAAATTGTTCTTTAACGTGCAATTGATAATTGTCTATAAAAATCTCTTAAAAATGAGTTACTCATCCGTTAGGAGTTTTCTAACCGCACTTAATCAAGGAAAGCGACACCGATAAACACAATGCAACCACCGAGACAAGCATAAACTAGATTAAATCACAAACGAGTTCATTTTACAAATCTTGCACAATAATTCACCAAGATAGCAATTTTGGCCTAAACTACTAACTAAGCTAACAAATCATGGCAAGAATTTAGAACGACACCATCTAACCCGTTAAGGTCCTTACATGACGGCAAGCTCTCTTGATTAACAATAATTACATTTTATTAAATCACTAACCATTTCTAGTATCATGATGCACACATTTAAACCAAGCTAAACTAGTTAACCAAGTTTAAAGTTTACTAATACAAGATTAATTAAGCTTCATTTTTCAACTATCTTAACTAACCAAATACCAATCATCCAACATAATTACTTATAATCAAGAAATCAATATCAATAACAAGGTTGCAAACTAATCATCAAAGATTAACATAGAAAATACTTCAAAATGTCATTACAAACAAAGATTAACATACTAATGGTTATAATCAAGCAAGGGATTGTTGTGTTTTTGCCCAAAGGCTACAATAATACATAAACATTAATCTAAATGCTTGAAAGATTAACAAAATCATGGAAAGATTAAAAAACCAAAACCATAAACAAGCATAAGATTAAGAATCCGGATAGTAATCGAGCTAAACGGGATAATGTGGCTTGAATCCGGGTGAAAGCTAACGCCTCCGGAGCCTGAAAATCGCCTGAATTGCTCTCCAAAATTCCAGAGTTCCGAGCAGAATGTTTCTGCAAGTTTTTATAATTTTCGGTCTCGCACAGTCGTGCGAGCTGTCGCACGACCGTGCACTTTTTGCATTATTGAAGTTACTGTGCACCATGCCGCATGACGTCATCAGATCTTGACCAGTTTCGATCTCGCACGGGCGTGCTTTGGGATGCACGGACGTGCAACACCGAGCTGGGGCTGGTCATCGCATCCGCACGGGGGTGCGTTCAGTCGCACGGGGGTGCATTCCCAGGATTTCGTTGCACTCCTGATCGCACTGGGTGTGCAACGCCGAGCTGAGCTTTGTTGTCGCATCCGCACGGAGGTGCCACCAGTCGCACGGGGGTGCGTTCAGTCGCACGGGGGTGCGACGTCGAGCTGAGCTTTGTTGTCGCATCCGCACGGGGGTGCCACCAGTCGCACGGGGGTGCGACTTGCCCAGGTCAGAATTTTCCACAGAATGTTCGCAGTTCAGCCGTTTCGCCCAGAAAATCCTCGTTTTCACTATCATCTTCTGTGGTGTGCAGTTTTAGGCCTGTAAACAAAAGTATACCTGATTAAGTATCTGAATAACGGTTTTACGGCCGAAAATGCATAAAATGGGGATAAAATGGGGGGCTAAAATATGTATAAATTGGTGAATATCAAATCTCCCCACACTTGAACCTTGCTTGTCCTCAAGCAAGCTAAACTAAAATGCAAAAAAAAAACAAGAATCTAACAAGAACGAGTATTTACAAACTATTTTATTGAAACAACTATAAACGGTTAGCCGGTTTTTCGAAAGACAACATCAAATGAATCAAACCCAACAAGCATATGCAAATATGTGGCGATAACCAAAAAGCCGTGACTTCACTTTCAATTGACTTAACATGCTAATCTTCACACAACTCACAATGTTCACACACACTCGGTTTTATTTATGAAACATACATAAAATGTGTATGTGCAAACACTCAATGCCTCGTCAATGAAATGTGTAATATCATAAGCTTGTCATAAGATCTCGTATCCACCAACTAACATGCGAAAAAGTGCAAATCAAGAGATCTTTACGGGGTTGTAACGTTAGGCTTGCGCGAAGGGTGCGGAAATGGATATTTAAAGTGGCGAACTGGTTAAAACTCGGTTCTAGCGTTTAACTAGCGTAAAACAATACAACTATACGTACTAATGCCTTCAAAAGGCGACTTTTGCGATATCAAGCGCATCAACGAAATTTCATCAATTTAGCATTCAAAATTGCTCGCTTTTTGTCGACTTCACCCTATTTTAGGGTGTTTTATTTTCTTTTTTCTTTTTTTTTCAACTCAAGGATTTATACAATGAAACATAAACAATAACAAGCGCTAGTTAAACGATTATTTTGACCGAGTTTCAACACTAAAAGGTTTAAAACATAAAAAGGCTAAATTTGGCTAAGTGGGCGATTATGTTGGGTAAACAAAGGTAAACGGGAAGGCTCGACATGGTTAATCCTAAAGGGTAGAGTAAGGTTTACGGGAAACACAACACAAAGAACAAGGTTAACAACAAAGGGGTAATCTAAGTGCCTCTATCACTTCTACACAATTCCGCAAGTTCATGGTCTTAACAAGCATACTAGTGACAGGTTCTAAATTACACATAACATCCGGCTCACTCCTATATCCGAAATGAACAAATATATAACAATTTCAAGGCTCAAATATGCTCACGTAACGGAAGGAACGGGTAAAAGTGTGAAAACTATCATGCAAGTCTTTCTTTGTTTGTCACGCTTTTCGGTTTTCTCTTTTTTTTCAAAATTCATTTTGCTTGTCGAGTTTTAATCATGTCCGAAGTTTTCTAAAACACAACCAACCGGTTTATTTGCTAAAAAATATATACAAAATACAGATATTTTTGAGTTAATTTTCTGATTTTTTTTAGGACAAACAAAGTTAACAAGTTAAACCCCTCCCCACACTTGAACTTCGCATTGTCCCCAATGCGAAACCCGAAATATAGAGAAAAAGGAGAATAACACTCCCCTGAAGATGATTTAGATGAAACGAGTCTCCAAAGCTGCTTCTGTGGTGTGCTCCGGTCCAAGATTTGCTTCTAAAATCTGTAATGATGTCACAAAGCAAAGTAAAGCAAAACAAAACACAAGGGAGAATCTAGTCGCAACATAAACTATGATCTAGATAATTCGTATCATTCTTGCAAGGATTAGGGTTTCGTTTATATTTATGAAGAGAACCCTAAAATCCTCGAAAAAATATAAAATGCCTAGGCCTAGAATGGAAGAAACAGAAAAAAGACAAGAAAGAACGTACCGTGCGAAGTAGGGTGCGAAATCGTGCGAAGAACCGTGCGATTTGAAGTGATATTCGCTCTGGAACGGCCGCAGATGGTTAGGGTTCGCGAATGAAGGGAAAAGAAGCAGATGGGGGTTTTTATAATGTGCAAAAGACCAAACTGCCCCTGCCTCTATCACGGTCGTGCGACAGCTCGCACGGTCGTGCGTCACCTACATTTTTCAAACCTTGCATACTGTTCTCGGAGATGCATCGGGGTTGCGACTCACCGTGCCGGCCAGCTCGGAAATGCACGGTCGTGCGATTCATGGCATGGTCGTGCAACAGCTGCAGATCAGAATTTTCTGCAGAAGCCATTTCCAGCAACTGTTTTGGCCGTTTTTCGCCATTTTTTTTTCAACACGCCAACTGTTTTAACAATATTGCAACATAGAACCTTCGCCCGGCACGTATGAAAAGTAAACAAACTAACGGAAACTACCTAACATACCTAAATTAAGCTAAAACAAGAAAAACACCTAAAAAAGACAATTTTACCCTTATAGCGCCAAAGACGCTCTTGCTACATTTTTAATCCGCGAGTCAGTAGCGTAGACTCATGCTAAATTTTTGTCGGTGAGTCGATAGCAAGACTCATGCTAAATTTTTGTCGGCGAGTCGATAGCAAGACTCATGCTAAATTTTTGTCGGCGAGTCGATAGCAAGACTCATGTCCCCACACTTATGATATGTGCAGGGCGTGGAGTTCAATAACCTCCACCGCCGACTCGATCGGCCCGGTAACATAAAGCTTCAAGCGGTGCCCATTCACTTTGAAAATAACGCCGTCCGCGTTCTCTATTGCAACAGTCCCATAAGAAAATACCACTTTTACTGTGAATGGTCCTGTCCAACGTGAATGAGGTTTTCCTGGAAATAGGCGCAACCAATTTTTTTTTTTTTTTTTTGCTGAAATGGTACAGAATATTTGTAAAAGTGGGCTGAAAATTTTATAACAAATCATAAATGGGCCCAAAATTTTATAAAAACCAAAACAAGCGAAATAATCGAATCGGCTAGTGTAAAGATGATTTTTCAAAGCCGAAAACTCAAACAATAAATGAATAAATAAATCCGAACTCGAACAAATAAATGGAACAAAAATTTACAAGTGTACAAAACAATCAAGAACACGAATAAATTGAATTAAAACAAGAAATATTAACAAATAAATAAACAAATAAATAATCAAGAAATTATACACAAATATTAACAAGTATATACACCGATAACACAATGACTCGGGTCGTTCCTAAAACTCGCCACTTCCCCGGCAACGGCGCCAAAAACTTGACGTGTGCGTATATATACATAATATTGCAATGAAATTACATACGATTTGGTTTTAAATTTATAAAAGTGATTATTACTTTAACATCAAAACACACACGAAAGAGGCAAGTGTACCCCGTCATATATGTAGTAAAGTATCGGTAAGAACCAAGTATCGATCCAAGGAAATGGGCGGAGAAATAATACTAGACCTTTGTCACTAAACTACCGGTAAAAACATAAGTTTTGTGATTTTTAAATAACTAAAGTAAGCGTAAGCAAAAACATATAAAAACATAATAGACTTCAAATAAGAAAATAGATCGATAGCCTTGCTTAATACACAACCAAAGCATGTCAACTAAGTCAGTTTTGGCACTAGAAGCATTTGATCAATTCTCCAATTTCAAGACAATTAGTATCCCTTTCGGGAATCCTAACATGACAATCATTCGGAAAGTTAAAACGATAAACACACTTTAACCACCTAAAATTGTTCTTTAACGTGCAATTGATAATTGTCTATAAAAATCTCTTAAAAATGAGTTACTCATCCGTTAGGAGTTTTCTAACCGCACTTAATCAAGGAAAGCGACACCGATAAACACAATGCAACCACCGAGACAAGCATAAACTAGATTAAATCACAATCGAGTTCATTTTACAAATCTTGCACAATAATTCACCAAGATAGCAATTTTGGCCTAAACTACTAACTAAGCTAACAAATCATGGCAAGAATTTATAACGACACCATCTAACCCGTTAAGGTCCTTACGTGACGGCAAGCTCTCTTGATTAACAATAATTACATTTTATTAAATCACTAACCATTTCTAGTATCATGATGCACACATTTAAACCAAGCTAAACTAGTTAACCAAGTTTAAAGTTTACTAATACAAGATTAATTAAGCTTCATTTTTCAACTATCTTAACTAACCAAATACCAATCATCCAACATAATTACTTATAATCAAGAAATCAATATCAATAACAAGGTTGCAAACTAATCATCAAAGATTAACATAGAAAATACTTCAAAATGTCATTACAAACAAAGATTAACATACTAATGGTTATAATCAAGCAAGGGATTGTTGTGTTTTTGCCCAAAGGCTACAATAATACATAAACATTAATCTAAATGCTTGAAAGATTAACAAAATCATGGAAAGATTAAAAAACCAAACCATAAACAAGCATAAGATTAAGAATCCGGATAGTAATCGAGCTAAACGGGATAATGTGGCTTGAATCCGGGTGAAAGCTAACGCCTCCGGAGCCTGAAAATCGCCTGAATTGCTCTCCAAAATTCCAGAGTTCCGAGCAGAATGTTTCTGCAAGTTTTTATAATTTTCGGTCTCGCACAGTCGTGCGAGCTGTCGCACGACCGTGCACTTTTTGCAATATTGAAGTTACTGTGCACCATGCCGCATGACGTCATCAGATCTTGACCAGATTCGATCTCGCATGGGCGTGCCATGGGGTGCACGGGCGTGCATCACCGAGCCGGGGCTGGTCATCGCATCCGCACGGGGGTGCGTTCAGTCGCACAGGGGGTGCATTCCCAGGATTTCGTTGCACTCCTGATCGCACTGGGTGTGCAACACCGAGCTGAGCTTTGTTGTCGCATCCGCACGGGGGTGTCATCATTCGCACGGGGGTGCGTTCAGTCGCACGGGGGTGCGACGCCGAGCTGAGCTTTGTTTTCGCATCCGCACGATGGTGCCACCAGTCGCACGGGGGTGCGACTTGCCCAGGTCAGAATTTTCCACAGAATGTTCGCAGTTCAGCCGTTTTGCCCGGAAAATCCTCGTTTTCACTATCATCTTGTCTGGTATGCAGTTTTAGGCCTGTAAACAAAAGTATACCTGATTAAGTATCTGAATAACGGTTTTACGGCCGAAAATGCATAAAATGGGGGGCTAAAATATGTATAAATTGGTGAATATCAACACCCAAAACGCCATATCTTATATTAAAATGAGTTTGCATAACTAAAAAACCATATGCTGTTTTTTTTTCAGGAGTACCGTGTTCAAGATGGAAGGAGTGTCAGAACTCTCAAGGGTGATTTGTGAGAGCATGAGACCAGGACTCTATGCACACGTCACCGTTGTTCAATGTTGGGCGAATGTCCTAAACTATGAAGAAAGATACAAGACTCCAGAATCACCCTCAAGATTATTTTGCACATAAACAATGCTTGTAACTCTTTTGCTATATTTAATTAATACAATTATATTATGACTTTGTTTTGTTGTTAAAAATGTGATTCCTCAAAATTATAGAATACGTCTGCGCATAAAGGGACAGAGAGTTATCGATACAAAGAATTCAACAACAACAAGGAATTGGTTTTGAAAAATGGCCGTTTCAAAGAAGACCGGAAAGATAGAAAGGTAAATGAATATGAACTGGTCTCTGTGCCAATAATATAGGAAAAACATTTCTATGTTGTCTGCTTCAATCTAAAACACAGCAGAGTTGATGTATTGGATAACAACGCTGTAGAGGATAAACTCAACATAAAAAAAGTATAATGGATGGGCGGAAAAGTTGGTAAGTATCTTAAAAACTTTGTATGTAGAAACTATGCTGACAAAACACCATACTAATATATGCAAAAATGTGAAGCTGCAGCATGATGTTTTTGCAAATTACTTGCATATTAAAAAACACCGAATGGCTAAGATCATGAAGTCGGCGCCTGTTGTCAGACAAAAGACGGATTGGAGGACAACGTCTAACGTGATCTACTTTGGGATTTTTGCAATGAGGCATATGGAAACGTATATGGGGCAGATGGCTGGTTGGGGATGTGGTCTGGCAAAAGAAGATGCCCCAAATGACCTACAGCAAAAACAACTAAATGACCTTAGGATCAAACACATTGCAAAAATCTTGCTGCATAGCCAAAATGAACAAAGAAGAAAAGTGGTCTTATCTGTAAGAAAATTCTTCGATTTAGGGGCAACAAAAATATATGAATTGTATAAAACAAGGCACAAGAGAATATAACAAAGGATGGAGGACTCTGTAGATTAGCTTAAACTCCATGAATTGCTTACATTTTATAATTTTAGTGTTGACTAATGCATTTTGGTTTAGACTATTGCATCTAATTGTTTGTTAATAAAACATAGATTAGCTTAAACGCCATGAATTGCTTTTATTTTATAATTTTCATGTTGACTAATGTATTTGGTTTAGACTATTGCATCTACTTGTTTCTTAATAAAACATATTAATGAAAACGCCATGATGAATACTCCATAATGAAAACACCATTAGTTGAATAATAAACAATAAGAACTGATGATACTGTCTTCCTAAAACATGTTAATGAAAACGCTATGATTTGAATAATTAGAAAATAGGAACCAGGTGTAAAACACCATTGATCATAAACAATAAGCATATATTAGAACCCAAACGATAATTAACATTAATATTTAAAACGCCAAATACTGAATATAGGAAGAACCCCATTGAAACATAAATGCCATTTCAAAAAAAATTACTTTGAAAAAAAATGTCATTGAAACAAGCAAAAAGAACAAAACGCCATATTTTTTGAATATAGGAAGAATGCCATTGAAACATAAACGCCATTTAAAAAAATTCTTTGAAAAAAAAAGCCATTGAAACAAGCATAAAGAACAAAACGCCATTTATGTTGGAATTTTATTTGAAAGGAATTATAACGCCATTTATTGAGGGGAACGTGTACAATGACAATCGTGCCCCCGCATATCATTTAGCGCCCCTACCACGTGTTCGACCAGGATCCGTTCTCACTGTTTTCACACTTCCAATCGTTTTCTCCTGATCTCATTTATTTGTGAATGAACAACGGTTTATTTGTGAACAAAGTGAACAGATCTTGACCCTCCATTTCCTAGATAATGATATTTAATGGTAATGATAATTTTATAAAATATAACAAACCAAAAAATCGTATAGGGGCATTAATGTAAATTTCTAACAATTTAATTTTGGGAATCGGGAAAACTGAATAGTTTTTTTAGAATCTTTCAAAGATTTTCTTCGAGTTTTTTTCCAAAGTGGTGTTATGGGGAAAAATATTTACCATTTTAGTGTTCCTCAAAACTATTTACCAAAGTAGTGTTTTTATTTATTTTTTATTCACTCTTGATTTTAACTAGCATAATAGACTTCTTTTTAATTGTTTTATTCCCTCAATTTGTTATCTATTTTTGACGAGGTGAGGATGGCACTTATGAAGATGGGAAGAGGAAAGGTAGTGGGTTTGGACAACATACCGATTGAGGTGTGGAAGTGTTTGGGGAAATAAGGAGTCCGATGGTTAACACTTTTGTTCAATTGTATTTTCAAGACTGGAAAAATGCCAGATCAGTGGAGGAGTAGCATCGTGGTGCCTTTATACAAGAATAAAGGAGACGCTCAATGTTGTGGGAACTACAGAGGAATCAAATTGCTAAGTCACACTATGAAGCTCTGGGAGATGGTAATTGAAACTAGAATTAGAAGAGAAACCCAGGTTTTAGTAAACCAATTTGGATTCATGAAAGGGAGGTCAACCACAGAAGCGATTCATATTCTAAGGAGGTTGATGGAAAAATATAGAGCGAAGAAGCAAGATTTACATATGGTGTTTATCGACCTAGAAAAGGCATATGACACTGTCCCACGACAACTGATTTGGGATAGTTTGGAGCGTCGAGGGCTACCGGGGAAATATATAGACATAATTAAGGATACATACGATAGAACGGAAACTAGTGTCCGCGCGTCTGTAGTAGATTCAAACTTCTTTCCTGTCGAGGTAGGACTCCACCAGGGGTCTGCGTTGAGCCCTTTTCTTTTTGTGGTTGTCTTGGATGAGTTGTCCAAGTTGATTCAGAAGACTGTTCCGTGGTGCATGCTTTTTGCAGACGATATTGTGTTGATTGCAGAGACTAAACAGTGTCTGAACGCGAGGGTAGAGGAGTGGAGAGTAGCCTTAGAGAGCAAGGGCCTAAGGATTAGTCGATCTAAGACTGAGTATCTACACTGTGATTTCAGTGGTGTAGCCGATGACGATGACACCCAAATCACCATTTGAGGATCAATTGGTCCCGCAGGTAACTAGGTTTAAGTATCTGGGGTCGTTTGTACAAAGAGATGGTGACATAGATAGTGATGTAACCCATCGCAAACAGGCTGGCTGGTGTAGATGGAGGGCAGCCAGTGGGGTATTGTGCGATAGGAGGTTCCCAGCTAAATTAAAGGGGAAATTTTACAGGGTAGCAGTCAGACCCGCTATGCTATATGGAACAGACTGTTGGGCTATCAAGAAGACACAAGTGCGCAAGATGGAGGTGGCAGAGATGAGGATGCTGAGGTGGATGTGTGGACACACGAGGTTAGACCGGATAAGAAATGAGGTTTTTAGGGAAAGATTAGGAGTGGCTAGTATATCGGAGAAGATTAAGGAGGGGAGATTGAGATGGTTTAGGCATGTGAAGCGGAGGGAAACGACGACACCAGTTAGAGTAGTGGAAACTCTTACTGTCGAGGGGAGGAGAGGAAGAGGCAGACCCAAACTGACATGGGATGAGCAGATTAGGCATGATTTAGTAGAGTTGCATCTTTCTGAGGACATGGTCCAAGATAGGACTGCGTGGAGGCATATGATTAGGGTTAAGGACTTCTAGAAGATACTACAGTAAGGTCTTAGGTGTATTTTAAGGAGGTAGGTTTTTCCTAGTCTTTAAGGGACTTTTCCGGTGATTGCCTTCTTGTGTTTATGCCCAAATGATGTTGTATGCATGCTATTATACATGATTTACATTATATTGTGTCAACTCGGATCAATTTCTTGGTATGGGGACTTCTTATTTGTATATTATTTTACTTGGTATGTTGGTTTGTTGTGCGTTTTCGAGCCGAGGGTCTCTCTGGAAGCAGCCTCTCTATCCCTATGGATAGAGGCAAGGTCTGCCTACATCCCACCCTCCCCAGACCCTATAAGTAGCTTTGCTATTTGTGGGATTTACTGGGTATGGTTGTTGTTGTTGTTGTTGTTGTTGTGATTTGTTATCTATTTTTATTCTCTATAATATACCTTATATATTTTCATTTTTCCTAACAAAATCTCTTTATTTGTTTTTTCTTCAACCAACTAATTTTAATTCTTTTACCAAATCGTTATAGTTCTTCTATATTTTTTTTTAAATCAACTCATATAACAATTAAAATCATCGCAAATAGACTTAAACTGAAATTATATAATATAAAAATCTGATCCGAACATTAAAACTTGATTCACTGGTCTCAATGTCAAAATACAAACAAAAACAAAAATTTTAAACAAAGTCAAGTCGCTACCAATGTTAATATCAAACAAACTAAAAAGAAACGAATCGATAAAATTCGACCCGCTTAGTATTCGCTATCTTGCCGACTACGGCCACGTTGTGTACAAATTCCACAAAGCAAAGTTTCATTCTCTTCTTTAATATCCATGTCGTATCATTGCTTTGTTGAGTAGTGGTGGTGAGTAACGGACCCGAGAACCGTTTGGACTAGATTTAGACAACCGATAACTGGACCTAATGCTAGTGGGTCGGTTTCGAGTTTCGCGGGTATTAATGGGTTAGCTCCAAATGGTTTTCCTATTGACTCGTTTTTTCAGTTTGGCTGCAAAATGCAATTGTTTGGGCTCTCAAGGTGAATATTTTAAACAATGAAACAGGAAACCTACTACTGCTACACATACACACAGTTTTACACACATATAAGAGGAAATCACAAAGATACGTACATGTACACTGATTAGAACACATAAGCTTATTAAAACATATAGAAGCCGATTACATTGAATGTTGTAAACATTGAATCAAATAACATACAAACAGAGAATATGACAATCCATGCTTAGCAACAAATAAGTAAGCTTTAATGAAATCTTATTTCAATCGTTTGTGGTGTTATGTTTAGTGATATCGTTGATCTGGAGATTAGTGATGGTGTCGATTCTGTAGATTGGCGATCAAGTCAACCCTCAAATTGGCTTCAATGGCGTTGGGAAAGATAAACCATCTGGAATTTAGCAATGTCTTCAATGGCTTCCATGGAGTTCAACGATGGGGGAGTGGACCTAGAAGGGTGTCGATGGAGTTAGGAGGGACAGATTCAACTGAAACATCCAGGAGTCTGCCCCTTTTTGTATCCTAATAAAAGTATAAAGTAGATAGAAAATAGATTAAAACACTATTTTGGTAAATAGTTTTCAAGGAACACTAAAATGGTAAATATTTTCTCCACCAACACCACTTTAAGAAAAAACTCGATTGTTTTGTTTAGATTATAACAATCTCTCAAGAAAAAAAGAACCCAATTCATTCCTTCTTCTTAAGCCACCAACGATTGGGTTTCGCATCCATCGATATACACGGTGTGGCATATCGGCGACTTTAATCAACAAAATCTTAGCAGTGGTAAGTTTATAATTTAGTACATCGTTGCCGGTTGTGTATGTTTTCTACTTCTTTTAATGATATGAAATCGGAAGCTAGGGTTTCGTTCATCTGGTGTATAAAGATTAATTTGAAGTTGTAATAGTTATTTAATCACAAGTTTGTGGTCCGATGTTGTGTTTTGATTAACCTTTACTTGTTTTGAAGGATAGGGTTATGTGAATAAGATTGTTGATCTTACTCTGTTTTTAGGCATTATAATCGTCGTGATGTTATGCAGTGATTTTGGTAAATGTGTTGTAACCTCGGTGATGTATACTTGTGTATATCGTTCACAGGAGTTACTAATACATTAGGTGTACACATGTGTATAGTAGTAGTTTATGTGATATTTCAAAAACTTGTGTGTAATTTTAATGTAAATGAATAATGTTTGTATTCTATAGGGATTAAGTATGTTAGACAAATTTCTGATGCATAGCGTTTATACGTTTGTGTATACAGGTATTTATGGTTTTTCATGTTGTCGTATTTTAGTTGGTATATGAAATCTCCAAATGAGAACTAGTAAGGATTGAAAATATGTTGTGTGGTTAATGTAGTTTGTAGGTATAAATTGACATATGATATGTAGGAAACATGTAAATTGATTTTGTAGGAAGGAAAGGCGAAAGGATATTACGTAAATCGCTAAAAAGGTTTAAAAATTCAATGGATGACCCTATCGAGTTTTCTAACAGTTAAGAAACGAACGGATTAGGTGATTGTGTTTGTTAATAAGGATATATGTTAATAGGAGACATTAATATATCTACTAGTATACTATTGTGTATGCATGAGAAATTTGTGTATTCAGATATTATAAATTGAAATAGGTATTGAGATGGAAAAAGGGAAAACAGATGGGAAAGTATCTGATTGTGCGACTCTTTATGTTGATCTTGGCGTTGACCAGAAAACAAATAAAGACATAAATATTAGCAAAGGTATGACTTTGTTTAATATTTGTGTTTTAATGATCTAATGTTTAGAACAACTGTGTAACCCTTGTTTACCATGTGGAAGAAGTTGTTGGGGGCAAAAAATGAAGGAGATTGGGAAAAGAGTAGAAAACGAAAAGCAGATAAGTTGGCGAGACAACAATCAGTACATGCGGTGCGTGTTCCGTTTTCTGATAACCTGGAAGGTAAACCTTTTTATAGTTGATATTGTTGTTACAACATGAGTAAATTGAGTATGCAAAGTATAAATTGTTGCATTTGTTTTTGCTATTATAGGAGATGTCGGCAACAAGGATAGTGGACATGAAAGGGTGATCCAATCTAATTCTACAAGGGATGGTGTTTGTTCAAAAAGCATAAAACTTGGTATTTTACTAATATGCCATTTACATCGTTATTATTTGTATTTACAGAAAGCCTAATGAGTCTATCCAAGTATTTTATGTGTTCACAAGATATAGTTAATGGTTTAAATGATGATATTGTAACAAAGATACTCCGATTCAATTTTTTGTGTATTATTCTTATTACAATCACGAGATCAACACAGAGACAATCAAAAAGGTATCAAAATGTAAGAAACGGAAGCAAAAAAGACACCCCAACAAAGGAAAAAGAGAAATCTAGTAAAAGTAAGTGAAGACAAAACATGTGTACGCAACTGTTATAAATTTTTACTGTATGTAGCAAAGCTATTTTTTATGAAATTCAGAGGTAGGTTTTGAGCGTAGTGGGGAGAAGACAAATAACTCGGGTGACGCGGAACCCAAATTCAGTCGCGAAGAAGATGATAAAGGAGGTAATATTTGACTTGTATTATCAAACATGAAGGATTTAAGTAGTATTTTCAACTATAAAGTCATAAAAAGTACATAAAAGTAAGGGTGATTATTCACTGAAAATATGTGTGATTGATGGAACATCAGCAAAGCTATTTAGCAAAGCTATTTTTTATGAAATTCAGAGGTAGGTTTTGAGCGTAGTGGGGAGAAGACAAATAACTCGGGTGACGCGGAACCCAAATTCAGTCGCGAAGAAGATGATAAAGGAGGTAATATTTGACTTGTATTATCAAACATGAAGGATTTAAGTAGTATTTTCAACTATAAAGTCATAAAAAGTACATAAAAGTAAGGGTGATTATTCACTGAAAATATGTGTGATTGATGGAACATCAGCAAGCTCTTGCGTTTGTTTATGTTAACACTCAACACTAATCATCGCTAGTTTTAATTGACCATTAAACCATAAAAACGTCAAAATTACTAGAATATATATTGACGATTTGTTTGTGAGAAAGATGATGCGTTCAGGATTCAAATTATTACGATGTTTGAAAGCTTCTTCAATAAGTACAAATTAGGCTATGGCATGTCCGAATTTCTTCTTACCATTAACACTATTAGCATCATCTTCTTCTTCAACCTCATTTGTTGTGCTAATCATTGTATTTGTTTCTTCACTCTCCACCTCTCTTGACCTCTTAACACACACATTAGCCACCGAGGTTAATGGTGAACGAACGTCACTAGCACTATCTTGTCTATACAAACCACCATGATCATGATCGCAATTGTGATCACTGGAAAGAGCCAAGATTAAGTATGGATGGAAATTTAGGCTGTTGCAAGGATTGGGTGGTGTTGGTATACTTTTGTTTTACCATTGATGGATTAAGAGTCTATTCTAAGACGACATTATTGTTAGAAATACAATGGTTCATTATCATTAATATTGTAAAGAGGTAGGGAGGATGATATGTTAAAAACACCATGAAAAAACGGTCCTCAAATTTTGCAAGCATCCAAAACCTTACCGCACGACGAGACAATCACATTGATGGTTTCACCCGTGCATATTTTTGCCAGTGTAGGTTGAAAATCGATGGCAAAAGGTTATTTAAGTGTTGAAAATACACATGCAATTGCGCAGTTTTCTGATGGTGATTAAAGTTGGTAATTTAGGGTGTTTGTCAATGATGTTTTTTTTTCTTTTTGTCTTTGATCAAATTATTCGTTGAACAAAGGAAGTCATCATCATCATCATCGTACTCAGTATATCCCACCTATAGCAAAGCTAAGGTAGGGTCTGAGGAGGGTGGGATGTAGACAGCCTTACCTCTACCCCGTAGGAATAGAGAGGCTGCTTCCAATGAGACCCCCGGCTCGATTGTGGTTTTGCATCAAGCCTTGGACATAAGGCACATAACACTCAGCAATTGAGACAAACGCCAATTGGTGCATGTACCCCCTTGTCTTTCGGCTATCAACGCCACCACATGATGCCTGATTAACGATCCCCTCTTTTTAACGTTATTTTCACGAAATTAGTAAAATAACGTTAAAAATTAGTGCACTTTTGCTTTTGCCCCCCCGAGCGCCCACACATATATTACATTATATATATCAAAAGTATGCTAGTTTGACTGTTTCAGTTCATACTAGATTCCGATGTGTTATTCAAGTTTTGGCTGGATGGTAGAGGTTTTTGCCTATTAAGGAGAGAATACGGTTCAATTCCTGGCTTATTATATTATATTAATTTGTGTAATTTAAAAGTAAGAGTGGAGTAACATTCTCAGAAGAAAAAAAGATGATGATATAAATTTAGACATAGGAATATTATAATTCGGATATAAATTCCAAGGAATATTATACATGAAAGCAATCTCACTTCCACTTTTAATTGTAGAAGTGATGTTAACTCTTTTTGAAAATTATTTTAATCTCTCTACTCGGTGTCTCTTAATTTATCATCTTTCTTGTAAAGAATTATCATACATTTAATTTTCTAGCTAACATATCGTCGGTCAACACAACTGACTTATTCTCAACTTGAAAGTTTTAAAACAGTGTACCAACACAAGAATATATAAAGAATACATACAATGTTGTGTTGCTAGTGGGCTTACAAATATTATAAAAGAAATATTAAATAGCATGAAAAGCCAAAGAAGAAGACGAAAATGCATGGAAAATTGTCACATGACCCACATTAAAAAAATATATATTAGATTTATCAACTTTCACTAATTGGCCGATATCACTCTCAACTTTCGATTTGTACCACAACACTCTCAATTTTCGATTTGTACCACAACACTCTCAACTTTCAACTTATTCCTCTAGCACTCCCGAACTAAATGAACCCTAACTCAATTAGTTGTTTGCTGAAACATATGTAACTTAATTTAGAATAACGGGCTTACTTCTATTGGGTCACTAATTGACACAGTATTTTTAATTGCTTTATTGGTGTCAAGAATGAGGTTGCTGAGATGGACAAAAAATGTTTTATAAGGTGAGGTCTCTCTCCAGTGGAGTCCTTGCGTGGATGAGGATGGTGCGACACTCAAGGGGAACTCCGCCCCACGTTATGTGAGATGGAGAAAAATCCCGAACAGGGAACTATACCAATATGGAGAAGAGGTATATAGCCATTGGAGTCACCGTTGAAAAAAAAAAGAGCAACCGAATTTTCCTATTTAAACGAATTTAAATCTTCCATTTTATATATAATCTACTCTATTCAAAATCATTCTATACTTACAAGATCCACTCTACTCACATGGATCTTATAAATATTTTACGATCTTTTAGTTCGTCATCTTCATCAAGTTCTAATTCGTCATCCAATGACATGAAGACTTATAATTTGCAACTTCTCGTCTTTGTTGCTCAAGCCACTTCAGCTGATCAAGAATCCCAAGCATGAGAGGATTTCCGTTATGCATTTTTAATGATGTTTGACATTTGTTATGTATATGAAATTTTGTTTGATTTATCTTTATATGACCCGCCCTGACCGATCCGACCAAATCTGACCCAAACCGGACTGAAGAAGTTTAATATATAGCCATAACAACTGACCCCAAAATTTCGTACAACCATGAAAAAAGTTTCAGAATCCACCACTGCTTATAGCAGTTTTGATGTTTTTGAATCTTTGAACCAATTTTTCAAATCTGGTATCTCAATATCAATATCACCTGACATAACCGCAATCACCACTTGACACCTCATCCGAATCGACTGCCACAGATGTGGCCTCTAGCAGTCTAGCATGCTCCTAATATTAAGCCCAAATTTAAATTGTTAACACTTAACATTAGTGGTGCACAAATCGGGTTTTTTTAAAAACCGGTTCCGGGTATGGAACCGGGTTCGGGTAGGATCGGGTTTTACAAAATCGGGTTTATTTAAAAACCGGGTCGGGTCCGGGTTTTCTACCAAAAATGTATACCCTATATACCCGGGTTCGGGTAGGGTTCGGGTCGGGTTTTATAAAACCCGGGTATTATAATACCCTATTTCCGGGTTCGGGTATTCATCGGGTAGGGTTCGGGTATGCATCGGGTTGAGAAAAAACCCGCACCGGGTATTAAAAAAACTTGGAAGCATTTATATATTTGTATAATTTTAAGGAGTTTAGTTGTCTCTAGATTAGTACTTGAAAGCGTTTATAGATTTGTATGTATTATATGGGGTTTAGTGGACTCCTAATTTATATTTACTTTTTTCTGTAGTTATATTTTTATGAACTACATGTCATACATCTTTCTCCTATTTTCGAAAGGTGTCGTACTTTTTTTTTCTTTATAGTTTTTTGGGGATGGGCTGGGCTCCAAACAACACCTCAACTTGGAATTCGATCTCCCAATCTCGTAGTACTCCTGGAACGTCCGAAGGGTACTTCAAATCAGTTCTTAAAGCGATCATGAGTTCCAACTTCTAAGTAGCGGTGGCAAATGGGTACTTCAAATATCATTAGAAACCTAATAATTAAACAAGATTACATCAAAGTGGATACATAATTTTGTTAAATCATAAGAACTAGAAGTCTTAATGCTTGAAAACATAGATAAAATAACATAGATAAAAAAACATAGATAGGACTTGAATCGTCTTCGCTTCTTGATCTTCCAGTTATTTATAAAACCCGGTTCCGGGTATTTATAAAAACTGTTTCCGGGTATTTATAAAAACCGGGTTTCGGGTATAAACCGGGTATAAAAAACCCGGTTCCGGGTTCGGGTTTTAGATCAAATATGAATACCCGGTCCCTACCCTATGGGTAGGGTCGGGTTCGGGTATAGAAAACCATGTTTTTATAATACCCGAACCCGGACCCGAAAAAAAACCCGGAACCGGGTATTATAAAACCCGGGTTTTTTATACCCGAACCCGACCCTACCCGTAGGGTAGGGACCGGGTATGCATATTTGATCTAAAACCTGAACCCGGAACCGGTTTTTTTTATACCCGGTTTATACCCGAAACCCTGTTTTATAAATACCCGGAACCGGGTTTTATAAATACCCGGAACCGGGTTTTATAAATACCCGGAACCGGTTTTTAAAAAAACCCGATTTTGATGTAATCTTGTTTAATTATGTATGCATTAAGACTTTTAGTTCTTATGATTTAACAAAATTATGTATGCACTTTGATGTAATCTTCTTTAATTATTAGGTTTCTAATGATATTTGCCACCGCTACTTAATTATTTAGTATATTTCATTACAAGTGGAAACAAATATGCCAATATATGTTGGCCCTTCTATTTTCTTTGTTTGTTTAATATCATTATTAGTTTTTGTATTTAATAAATTGTGCCTCTGTTTATAAAGTTCAAGAATAACCACATGAAGAACTATAAATTGTGCCTCTGTTTATAAATTGTGCCTCTGTTTATCAATAGATTTGATGTCTATGTGTGAGAGTTATGTTTGATACATTTTATAAGCATAGTTCCGGTCGGGTTTTTTTAATACCCGGTGCGGGTTTTTTCCCAACCCGATGCATACCCGAACCCTACCCGATGAATACCCGAACCGGACCCGAACCCAGAAATAAGGTATTATAATACCCGGGTTTTATAAAACCCGACCCGAACCCTACCCGAACCCGGGTATATAGGGTATACATTTTTGGTAGAAAACCCGGACCCGGACCCGACCCGGTTTTTAAAAAAAACCCGATTTTGTAAAACCCGATCCTACCCGAAACCCGGTTTTTAAAAAAACCCGATTTGTGCACCACTACTTGACATCCATGTTTTTGGGCCGAGTAGAGCACTCACAGGCCCACAACGGAGTCCAACTAATTGGCATGATCCCCTTTAGGGGTGAGTAAACGTTAATACCCGACCCGACTTTTACCCGACCCTACCCGATACCCGATCTATCATAAAAACAATAACCGATCAGTGTACCTAATTAAATAAGTCGGTATCGGTTCTGCAGTGTGTCGGTCCTATCGGTTTCAAGTCCCTACCCGTACCCGATTTTCATTTCAAGTGAAATTGATAAATTGAAGATGTAATTTCAGTTATACACTTATACGTATAAAGATTCATCCCACTTCAATATGCAATCACTATTTCAGATTTCAAAATTGGTGGATTATATCACAAATTTGAAGGTATGTTCTACTCACTTAAAATTCTGGTATTACTTGGTATTACTGTTAATTGTTTGATTGGTATGAAACCACTGTTGTAGTGTTTGATAGTTATCATCAAATTGGTGGGTTGATGTTGATTATTATCCATTGAATAGGCTAGTATCTAAGGTTGCACTTTTTCGCACACAAGGTGTTCGATAGAAAGTCGAAGTGAAATAAGTACCATAACTAATATGTTTGCTATAATAACTGAAAAATGATAGGAATTTGCAAGTATTTGATGCTTAAACATCTAAAATTTGATAACTTAAACATCCAAAAATTCAAAAAAAAATATTAACGTCAAACATAACAACGAAAAACATGTAAAAATCCAAACAAAATCCAACAAATCCAAAGCAAATGAACTGAAACCGATACTACTTTAAGAAGTTTAAGTCCTTTCTTGTAACACCCCAAAAATGGGTTTGGTAATTTAAACCCGGTTAATATAAAGGAACGGGTAAAATACCGTTAGGGGAAAAGTGAAGCCGTAAATGAACATTAACTAGGAATAAGTAACCTAGTTGAATATTAGTATCGTTGGTATTAAACGAAGGGTTGTAGCCTTATTTAATTAAAACGAAACATGAGGGACCAAAGTGAACAACTTGAAAGTTGTTTTATTAAAAGTAAACAACACACACACATAGACACACATCGTGTGTGTGTGTGTTCATCAACGAGCAGGAGGCTCCCAAGGAGCCTCAAACCCTAACTTCATCTTTATGCTCAAATTGAAAGGCAAGATGACGCTTAAAATCATAACCGAGCATGGATAAATGATCACCATCACGAGGGGATCATAAGGTATGTCTTAAATCTAAGATTTGCGATCATGGGTGAAGTGGGTTATGTTCTAATCCGTGAGTTAATATGAAATTAATCATGTACAAGGGTTAGAATCCTCGTATAGAACATGGGTTACGTATGGTTTGTGTTAATTTGATGATTAAAGGTAAAACCCGTTAGTTATGGTGAAGATGATAACTAGAATCACCACCTATGTCCAAGTCTTGTGGAAAGATTGATGTATTATGTGGGTATGATGAATTCTTGTTAGATGAATTAGGAGAAATATGATGATGCTATGTTTGATGTTTATGTGTTAATGATACTTGTTGATTAGTAAGAAGATTTGATGAAATATGAATGAACTAGGAAGATTATGCATAAACTAGTTGTACATGGTGCCTAGGAAGTAGTACGCACACCACGTGTTTGTTGAAATGTTTAAATGACAATAATAGGTGAAGGTTGTGTTATGATGATGTTGAGTATGCTATATGCTTGTTTGAATCGGCTAATGAAATACATATGTGAGATATGAACTTGATATGATCATTCATATGAATAATCATGTATGCTAATAAGGATGTAAATGTAATGACATGAAAGTATAGGAATCATGTCAAGATGGATGGGAGCGTGGAAGGCTAACGGGACAAGAAGACTCAAGTAAGCGAATGCAAATGCGGGCGCGTAAGGTAAGTAAATCCCGGACTTACACTTTAGATGTAAAATGTATTGTAGTATGATGATTATTGTGATTCATGTGAGAAAGTAATAAACAATGGAAGTAATAAGGTAAGTTTACGGAAAAGGAGTCGAAAGTGGGTAGGAAAGTAATTTCTATTAAGTATGGGTAAGGAAGGGAATATACACGTTAGTATTAGGCACAAAGATGAAATAAGTAATTAAATTCGGTGGGTAAGATGTAAGTTGTAAATGAAGGGGGTATGATTGGTAAGGTATTTATACATGAAATGGAAATTAGTTGAATTACGCATATGAGATAAGTCTAATGATGCTAATTGTTTTATGTTAAGAATGAAATGGAAGTGCAGGTATACTAATAATGGAGAATGAAGGTTAAGTATGGAAGTCAGACGAGAGTGTCCGAATGGATGGATGAATGGACTTATATGAACGAGAATAAGAGATGTTGATGTTTGATTATGCACGTTTTAAAGTATATGTATTATGTCACCGGTTGCTAATGAAGTAATTGGTTGTGGTGACTGCAGATTGTACAGGTTCATGGATGTTTCATCAGGAAGTGTACGCGGTTGAAGATCGAGTCAAGACATGGATTGGACGTGGGTGTTTATGTGGTCACTTAATATGATATAAGTTTGTCAGTTTTTTGGTTAATTTACAGATGGGATTAATGTATTTAAGTGAAAGAAAGAATATCATGAAAGAGACTTTAAATATGCATTTTCCGCTGCGTTAAATTCAGTTAAAACTTGTTAGGGCGTTACATTTCTCGTTTTTTCGTATCCATCTCTAACTATCCGTTAATCGACATCGATGTTCATGTGATCCGGTTCAACTTTATCATAAATTTCTACATGAAAAAAATATAATGATAATTACAACGTAAACAACAAACAAGGATGTATTTCGGTGTATGTCAAAATTACCTTTTCCAATGTCATCGAACTCTGTCGAATCTTCGATGTAGATTTTCTTTTTAATTGATGCACGAATCCAATCCTCTGTACATATTAGTGCCTCGACAATCGGAGTTGATAAAGAAGTTCGATAAGTATCGACAACTCTTCCGCCTGTACTAAACGCCTCCTCAGAAGCAACACTGGATACCGGGATAGCCAATATGTCTATAGTGATAGGAAGAAAATCTAATTAACACTATCGTATTATTATAAGTAATAAAAATAAACTACTAATTAGTAAACATACCTTTCACCATTTTCGCTAGTACCGGGTATTTTGAAGATGCAGCCTTCCACCAACCCAGAATATCAAATCCCTTGTAATGGGCCTCCTCTCCGTCGTCTAGGTACCTCTCAAGTTCTGACTTGGTGTTATAAGATGTAGAACCGCCATCCGCTTTAAATTCTGTAAAAAAATCACTCTCTCCTTGTGATGATGGTTCAAAGTTCTCCTGACTTGGTGAAACTTTATCTGAAGCTTGTTTTTCACTGCTTGATGCATAATGCTCATACAAAAGCTTCAATTCATCCTTTATACTATTAACTACAATTTTAACTCGTTTCTTCAAGTCATCTTCTGTCTCATTGTCTTTTTTTTCAGCCCTGAATATTCTCTCAAATCCAAACTGAATAACACGAACCTTTAACCTCGGATCTAAAATTGCAGCAAAATACAGAATGTAATTAAATGATCTGCCAGTCGGTAGATTTCTCCAGTCTTGTCAAACTTCAGGTGCATCTTAGCACCCATAAGTCTACCTTCCAAGTCAGATCCGTCTTTCATATTCCTTAAATGCTTGTCTATATCCATAACCTCGTTAAAAAATAAATTAACGGTAACTGTTTTTGTAGCAGAAGCGTTGGCAGTTTTACGCTGAAACAATTCTAACACACTTGTTAATTGTCTCGCGTAGTTCCAGTCACTAACTCTAGGAGCATCATCACCCATATCATTTTTATAATTTGGGTCATCCAGATCATATATGTTAAACGCCTTCTCAAATTTTTCTGCCTTGTCTAACATCTCCCAAGTCGAGTTCCATCTTGTAGTCACATCTACACCGATGAATGCCTTGCTTTCGATCTTTTCTGCCTTAACACATTTTTTAAAAGTGTCTATTCGCTGAGGAGACAATCTAATATAGCGAATTGCATCTCTGATACAATCTATGCTTGTTGACCCATCACGTAAGTCGTCTTTCACAATCAGATTGATAATGTGTGCCATACATCGGATGTGCAAGTATCTCCCTTCGAACAAGAGGTTGTTTAACCTACTTTTTAGAAACTGTATGGCAACATCATTAGCTGACGCATTATCTAATGTAATGGTCAGCATATTTTCAATATCCCATTCTTTTAAACATTGAATAAGGGACCTACCTATCTCGTCTCCCTTGTGGCTGAATATTTGCTTGAAGTTGATGATCCTTTTGTGTAACACCCAGTTGTCGTCTATAAAATGAGCTGTAACACACATATAGTTAACCCGCTGACTTGAAGTCCACGTGTCTGTGGTTAGACACACCCGTGTGCTATTCTTTGCAAAAAATGACTTCAACTTCCCCTTTTCCTCTAAAAATATCTCCCCAATATCCCTCGCAATCGTAAACCTACTTGGCATCTTAAAAGTCGGATTAAAACTTTCTATAACCCTTCTAAATCCCTGATGCTCAACGGTTGAAAACGGGACCTCGTCTATTAACACCATCTCTGCAATGGCTCTTCTACTCGCTTTCGCACAATACTTCCATGCCTTTACCTCACCAGTATCGCCCTCGCCATCATCGCCTTTTTTCAAGAAATTATTGCTTTGGTTTTTTAATCGGTCCGGATGCTTTTCACATCTCCTACTGTGTTTACTCAACGCCGATGTGCCATTTTTATACGGGTCCGCAGCCAAATCTTTCGAGCAATGGTTGCATCTTGCCCGTTGTTTCCGTCCTCGTCTTTATACTTCTCAAAATCAATCCAAACAGTAGATTTTCCCGATGTTTTAGAACCTGTCATTTTCTTCGTTGTTGTGGTTTTAATTTTCTTTTTTGCGGTTTGTTTTTCGACATTTTGTGACTTCCTCTTTCCGGTTCTATCTCCGTGAGAGTCGTCGCTTGATACATTCTCGATGTCGACATTTGATGAATCCATCTACACTTTATCAAACAGAAAACATGTCATTTGTATGTTATAAAAGGTATTAGTGTCAGTTATTAATATTGTTGTATGTGCAGTCGTAAATATAACAGTCAAGTAACAGTTCTTGATCAAATATAACAGTCCATAAATGCAATATCACAAAATTTCTGCAATTCTTGATCAAATATAGTCCAACACCCCCCCCCCCCCCACACACACACAATATTTCTGCATATCTTGATAAAATATAGTCCAACACAAAATTTCTGCAATTCTTGATCAGATTGCATGGTCATGAGTCAACTAACAGTCCTTCATCAAATATAACAGTCTATAAATGCAATATCAGATTTTGGGGGATCATTAGTCAACTGATAGTGACCGATCATATGCAGTCAGTAAAAAAATGATTAATAAACGGCTGGTATCTGCAGTTTATACTTATTATTGATTAATTAATAAGTTTATACTTCCTGCTGCAGTTTATAATTACAGCCAGCCACAAAAGGACTAAAAAAAACAAATGGCTGCAAACCTGAAATTTTGCAGTCTGTCTGCTCGTTCTTGTAATGGGTCTGCAGTCTTCAGCCGTCCCTTCCCTGATCCCTTGTTGATATAGAATACTGAATACGCAGGACTGTTTTTAAAAAAGATATTATTTTGTTTAAAAATAAAATCTTGACTTAGAATAATACGAATATTAGATAAGTATAGTGTTTGTTTTTAATAGATAAGTATAAAATACAAAATATTGTATAACTAACTAATCTTTGTGTTTTTAATAGATAAGTATAAATTACAAATTCAGTTATTATGCATCTTTAATCTTTGAATTAATCGATTTGGCCCGTTCATGAATAAACAAGTCGAGATGGAAAGGTTGTCACGGTCATTCTTTACTTAACCAACCGTTATTTTATAAACATGTGACTGGAGATGTACTCATACACTTCAAAAAAATGGATGAACTGTGTGTTAAAGGGTATCTTGTACAGTTGTGGTTGTAGACCAAATAACAAGCTGGCTTTGTTGTATTATACATTGAAGATCATAAGGGAATAATATACTGTTTCTTGAGATTAATTTCGGCTATATATTACTTATGTAAGTTTCACCTAAAACAGACACATACACGCAGAATAGATGCATAACCACACATACACTGGAAAGGGAATTCATATTATAGAAAACTGAAACAATATTATCGAATTCAATACCAACTTCAAACCGAAACAATGACATGAACAAGTCAAAAAAAACAAAAAACCATAATCAAACAGAACATAAACCCTAAAATTGCAGATTCTTTTCCATGTTGATCACACATTTTTGAAGATGTCTAATCAATGTCACTTTTCCATTTTTAACCGTGTCTGCATTGACAACCGAACCGCAGTGCTTGCATCTTGCTTTAGCATTCCCGTCATCATCAGAAAACTTCTCAAAATCATCCCAAACATTGGTATTCGCATTAGTTCTGTTTCGAAGCATCTACAGATAAACAACAACAAAACGACATAAAATTAAGTTCGTGAAAAAGCGAAACTTTATTATGCTATAGCATTTTTTTCGTTGTATGTACTGATCAATCATCTACGGATCACATGTTTTCTGTCTATTGTTTTAGTATAACACCAGTACCTTGTCAACAAGCGTGGAGCAACCGTCAACTGAAGAACGCGAAGAACAAAAGCAACCGTCAATTGAAGACGAAGAACAAAAGAAAAAAGAATGAAGATTTGTTACCAGAAAGTGATGAATTCGTATGACTGTGTGAGGCGTATATGTAATTAAATTAGGTATTATGTTGCTGGAATAATGAATAAAACCAATCACTAACAGGCCAAAGCCCAGTTGGATTCCTATTCTTTATTACAAATCGGTCCAGGTAATTGAATTCGGGTTTTTCTTTATGTGGACCGGAACCGACCCGATACCCGATTCATAAGAAACATTGGAACCGACTAATACCCTATATGCTATATCTCGAGTCGGGTTCGTTTTTAATAGGGTCGGTTCTCGGTTATTTTCGGGTCCGACCCTATTTATGCTCACCCCTGATCCCCTTAAGGGTAGGTACACACAAGATGACGTATTACTTGCTAAGGAAATGACGTAACCCACTACGTACACACGTTATTAATTATTTAATTATTTATATCCTTTGATTTTTAAACATTATTTGATCGACTTAAGAAACACTAAAATAATATTCAATTATTTATATCCTTTGATTTTTAAACATTATTTGATTGACTTAAGAAACACTAAAAAAATATATATATTCCCATTCACACTAGAAAACTTGCGTTTATAATATTGAAAACTTGCGTTTATAATATTGGTGATGTGATGTAACTATAATCAAACAATCAACCATTATATATAACTAATCAAAAAACATGTATATAGGTCTACTTCTTCATTCAAAATCACAAACTTTTTGTACCAAAACACGTTATATCATGTTTATTGATAATGTAAAAGTAGTGTATTACGAATGATATTTTAATTAAAGTGGAATTGTCTATTCCTGATAACGTATTTTCGAATTTGTCGAAGTAACGATACATATGCACATGTGCATGGATAACTGCTACTCGAAAAAAAAAGTTTTTATTTTTTTTATTTTTTATGGTAACGAAATATAGCGATTTTTAAAAAAAATATAAAATTTTTTTTTGAGTGCTTTACTGATTTTTTTTTTAGATTTTATTTTATGTTCACATTGGTTCTCGCGGTTCTCGCAATAAGGGTGGCTCTCGCATGAACCTTACCCTATATATATATATAGGGAGGGGCTCATGCGATAACTCCATTTATTGCGAGAACCGCGAGAACCAATTTGAACACAACCTAAAATAGCTAAAAAAACCTAACCCCCCCCCCCCCCCAAGCTAAATGCTAAAAACTAAAACCCCCAAAAAACCTAACTCCCCCCCCCCCCCCCCCCAAACTAAAATGCTAAAAACTAAACCCCCAAAAAAATCTAAAAAAAAATCTAAAAATGCTTTTTTTTAATATTTTTTATGCTCAAATCGCTACTTTTAGTGGAAAAAAAAAATTTTTGGCTTCGAAAAGTAGCGATTTTTATATAAAAAATAGACAAAATTGCAGAAAACAACCTTTATGTATACCCCAAACTGCACTTTATACCTTTCACTATGAAATCCGCCAAAACCAACCTTTACGTTCATGTTTTGTTACACATCACAACCTTTACACCAAACCTAGTCAAAAAAGTCAGTTAAGTTGCCCCATGTGCGATGCATGTGAGGGCATATATGTCTTTTCCTTTGAATAATATATTTAAATAAATAATTAAATCCGATTTTAAAAAACTAATATATATATATACCTCTTATTTTTTCTCTTGGCTCTCTCTCTCTCTATTCAACAAACCCCCCCCCCCCCCCCATCCCCACCACCACCACCAAATTCAACCACCTTCACCACCAAATTCAACCACCGTCACCACCGAATCCAGCCGATCGGTTGTAATTGATTTTGTTTATTATCAACAATAATTTTGATTTTGACTGTGTCGATTAAATTAGCTTTTCATACCCCTGCCTCTTTATTATATAATATAACTGGATCATATTTTCCTAAGCAACGCCAATGTTGAAATAATTAAAGTAAACCATGAAAAACAAAAATGCATAATTCAATCCCAGATATAACTGGACAGAATCATGCCTAGACGCTCACACATATCAAATTTTCATTTAGCTTCGATTAACAATGAAAAGCTTACACTTTACACTTTTAAGTATCAAAATTCTTCACAGTATATCATATCGGTGGTTGACCGTTGTTCTTCTAGCTTTCTCGTTCATCATTTCGTCGGATTCATCTTCATCGGATCGTTTTCCCGTACCGGTACCTGACGGTTTTGTACCGTTTACCCTGTTAAGGGACGCTACGGCTTTCTCGTTCATCATTTCGTCGGATTCACCACACCGCTGCCACCATCGTTCACCTCCACAACCACCCATATCCGCCCTCCTTGAAATACACCCACCACCGTTCACCAGTAGTGCCACCCATCTCCACCCCTCTCTAAAATACAAAACCACCACACCGCTTCCACCACCGTACCACCACAATCACCCATCTCCGCCCCCACCATCCACCGTTTACCACCACAACCACCTCTTAGATCTGAAACTGATTCTCTTTCCCTAACTTTTTATCTCACATATCAGGGCGTTTGGTTGATGATAATGATGGTGGAGTTTTGTTGAAGAAGATGGTGGCTAGAGAAGGTTGAAGGTAGTGTTAGGTGAGCTGCTTGTCGAGGTGTAATGTTTCAGTAAAGGGAAGAAGAGGATATACTAGAGAGAGATTAAAAAGAGACAGAGATAAAGAGAGAGTGAAAGCGTGGGGTGGGTTTTATAATAACACAGGTGAAATGACTATAATACCCTCACATGTTTTGCATGTGAGGTAACTTAACCAAGATAATAAACGAGGTTAGTGGTAAAGGTTGACCTTGTAGCAAAACATAAACATAAAGGTTGGTTTTGGCGGATTTCATA